>JAZKLR010000192.1:1200000-2400000 GCA_037103525.1 Ganaspis brasiliensis | reverse complement strand
TAGACTTGACGAAAGTCAATAATAGGCTTTGGGGTTCAAAATCTGCTCCAAGGGTGAATTTTAAGGGTTGATCGGTTTTGGTTTTCATTTTATATTAAGGTCAGTTGACAACCAAATAATTTCCTTTCCATTAAAAACACTTCAAAAATGTATAGACTTAATGAAAGTCCATAATAGGCTTTGGTGTTGAAAATCTGATTCAAAGGTGAGTTTTAAGGGTTGATCGGTTTAGGTTTTCATTTTATATTAAGGTCAGTTGACAACCAAATAATTTTCATTACATTAAAAACACTTCAAAAATTTATAGACTTGACTAAAGTCAATAATAGGCTTTGGGGTTGAAAATCTGCTTCAAGGGTGAGTTTTAGGTGTTGATTGGCTCAGGCTATAATTTTATATCAACGTCAGTTGACAATTAAATAATTTCCTTTCCATTGAAAACACTTCAAAAATTTATAGACTTGACGAAAGTCAATGATAGGCTTTGGCATTAAGAATCTGATTGAAGGGTGAGTTTTAGGTGTTGATTGGCTCAGGCTATAATTTTATATCAACGTCAGTTGACAATTAAATAATTTCCTTTCCATTAAAAACACTTCAAAAATGTATAGACTTGACGAAAGTCAATAATAGGCTTTAGGGTTGAAAATCTTCTTCAAGGGTGAGTTTTAAGGGTTGATCGGTTTAGGTTTTCATTTTATATTAAGGTCAGTTGACAACCAAATAATTTACATTTCATTAAAAACACATAAAAAATTCATAGACTTAAGAATCTGATTCAAGGGTAAGTTTTAAGGGTTGATCGTCTAAGATTATCACTTAATAGTAAAGGTACTGGACCACAAAATAATTTTCTAATTATTAGATACCTTTAAAACCCCGAAAAACTCCCGAGTAACAAGTTTGAAGCCAATCTAATAAATATTTAAAAATGGTGTCCGCTATTTTGGATCTGCCATTTTGAATTTTCGAAAAGTGACTTCAGATTCGTAATCAGCGACCCCAAAAACCCGCGAGTAACAAGTTTGAAGTCAATCTAATGAAAATTTAAAAATTGTGTCCGCCATTTTGGATCCGCCATTTTGAATTTTCGAAAAGTGACTTTAGATTCGTAATCAGCGACCCCAAAAACCCCGGATTAACAAGTTTGAAGTCAATCCTATTCTAAAAAAGGCATGGAAGTAGGAGGAATCCATTTTAAGTCGAATATCGTAAATCTCGAAAAAACTCGAAAAAGCTCGAATGAAAGTTCAACCATTGGGAATAGAAAATTGTAATAGAAAGGCATTTCGAGTGCATATAAATCATAACAATTAGATGGAGCTGTAGTCGAATGAAAGGTTTCTGCTTATGATTGGCACATTATATGACGTCATAATTCTGGGAGAATTTAAAAATATGCGATTTAATTTTCAAATTAATTAAAGTTAAAGGAATATCAATAACGTAAAGTTAATTGATTATTTTATATTTACAAAAAAATAGACAGCTAAGTAATAATTTTTAAATTATTTATAAATTTTAAAAAGAAAAATTGGAGTTAATTATTTATTTTTTTACAAACAAATGTTTTAATTTTAAAATTAAATTAAAAGAAAGAAATTAAAAGAAATCAAGGTGTTAATTAATTAAAGTTAATAATTTATATTTACAAACAAATACAAAGTTAAAGTAGGTAATATAAAATTTAAAATATTTATAAATTTTAAAAAATAAAATTCCAGTTAATTAGTTAGTTATTTTTTATTTACAAAAAAATGCAAAGTTAATAATAATTTTTAAATTAATTTTTAACTTTGAAACAGAAAATTAGAGTTAATTAATTAATTATTTTTTTACACATGTAAAATTGACGTCATAATTCTGGAAGATTTAAGAACACATACGTAAGCGATTTAGTTTTGAAATTAAATAATATAATTTTAAAAAACAATTAAAGAGTTAATTGATTACTTTTAAATACGTAAGTGATTTAGTTTTGAAATTAAATAATGTAAAATTTAAAAAGAAATAAAAGAGTTAATTAATTACTTTATTTTTACAAATACAAACTTGATGTCGTAATCATTTTAATTTATTTCTACATTTTAAAAAAGCAAATTAAAGAGTTACTTTATTAATTGTTTTTTTTTTACAAACAAATATTAATTTGAATTTATGTGAATTTTAGGTCAATTATAGACTTTATATTGGTCAAATCGTTTCGTTTTAAAATAAGGGATATAATTCTTTCATTTGTTAAGTTGTATTTTTACTGCGAAAGAAATTTTTTGGTAAAAAAACTATATTTTCCGGTGAATAAAGGTGTTCAAAAATTTGATTAGATTTTTTCAAAAATCCCTGTGTCCAAATTTAGATATTTTTTTATGAGCTTAATTCGTAATCTAAATTTTCTTAAAATCAGTTTAGATGTTTTCAAGATATCCCAGCGACAAAAAGTGACCACACACTGCATCCGGACTTTTTTTTAAAAATGAAAATTTAGACTTTTTGAATAAATATAAATCGATTTAGACTATTTTTTAACAACCGAAAATCTTTAAGATCTTAAAGTTTCTTTTATGAGTAGGAAGTAAAAAGAAATAAATGTGTTGCGAAGGGTTAAAAAACTAAAAACTTTAAATAAATGTAAATGTAATTTATATTGCGGTAAATAATTAATAATTGAAGGAAATAATTGAAAAATGACAAAGGTCAGTTGAAAACAAAATTTGAAAAATGACTAGATTAATAGACAACTGAAAAAAATAATTGAAAAAATTGAACTAGAAACATTTAATTTAAAGAAAATAATTGCAAATTGAAAAATTAAGAATATTTTATTATTATTATAATTATTACTATTATTATTATTATAGGAATAATTGTTAGAAATAATTGCCCCTTTTACAACTGGATTAAAAATCAAAACATAATTAAAGTTAAAGAAAATAGTTGAGCAATTACATTTAAAATTAAAGAAACTTAATGACAATCGAAAAAAATAATCGAAACAAAGCGATATTTTTTTAATATTAAAGCAAATAATTTAAAATTGAAAAGTGGAATTTAAATTTGTAAGAAAATAACTGAGAATATTAAAGAAATTAAAAAAGTAAAAAAATAAATTGAAGATTAAAGAGAATAAATAATAAATGAGGAAAATAATTGACAATCGAAAGAAAAATTCGAAAACTGTCGAAAATAATCGACAACAGAACGAATTATTTTAAAAAACTTAAAGAATAATTATAAAATTTAAACAGAATAATCCCTGGCGAAAACTCTTGACCAAAACCTGACTAAAGTCGGTCAGATTTCGGTCTAGCGTTTTCGCCAGGGGTTGTATATTGAAAACTCTTTAAAGTTATAGAAAAAATATAGATTTTTTTATGAATGAAATTAAAATTATTTGAACTGATATTTAAAATTTTTAATTTTAATCAATTTAAATGCATTTTTTAAAAAATATCTGATTTGAAACAAAAAATATCTTTGTTCAAAACTTCAGATATGAATAGAAAAAAATGAATGAAAGGAATGACAGAACTTGAGGATTATTATTTTTATCATTATTATAGATTTGTGAAATATGAAAAAAATTGATTTTCGATAAAATTTCTCATAACTTTTAGACCCACGAAGAAATTCCCGGTTTAATAACAAATTTCCCGGTGATTTTCCGGTTTTTTCCGCCTTTCCGGTCAAGTGACCACCCTGTTTGTTTATTAGAAACAATCAGGGAATTTAAATTAAAAACAAACAGAAATTTAAAGTAATAAAATCTTGACCTTCTAATTATGGTTCCTTTAAGAAAAAATTCCCTGTCTTTTCAAGATGTTTTTGGAAAATCCCTGATTTTTTCCTGACTTTTCCCTGACCTGCGACCACCCTGTAATATATTTATACTTCTTAAAGTCTAAGATAACCTCCCGGTACTTCGTAGAATAAAACAATGCACTAATTTTGATTAATATTATAAGCAATTGAACGCTGTATTCGAAATAATGCTTAACCATATTTTCCGTCATTACTTAAAAAAGTATAATTTGAATTTTCGCCCCATAACTACGCGACAAGAATTTTGTGCGCAACTAATAAATGTTTTTAGAAATTGCAATAATCTTTTAAATTAACAATTTCCAAATGACTAATATAAAAACATTAAAAAAATAAATAATATTCAGCGCTGATGTGAAGTTGGTACTGTAGTTTTTAAAATCACTATACTTTTTTAAGTTTGGATTTCCAATCAATAAAATTTAGTTTCCAATTATTTCAAAATAATTTTCAAATGATTCAAAAAAAAAAAAAAAAAAAAGATTGTAATTTTTAAGGCACGGTCACAGCTCCCGGCTACACGTATGAGAGTGAGCAAGAGGGAATACATTCTCTCTCATACACTCTCATACGTTGCCATGGTAACCTGCAGGTAGCCGGGAGCTGTGACCGTACCTTTATGGTGTAGTGCTAACTTCACGGAGGTAAACTTTTTAAGGTGATGTCAGATGCACAGGATTAGAGGATCAGTGGAATAGAATAGACGGATCAGATAGTTGCACATTGAAAAGCATTTTCTGATTGATTTACTCTTTTCCCTTGATTCGCTAATCCTTAAAACGTGACTTTAACCCTGCCAGACCTCATTTAACTTTTCTGTCTTCTTCTAATGCATGTACCATTGCATAAGCTGGAGAAAGACAAGAACTAAAATGAAAAGGTCTATAGTATTATTAAGACTTCATGACAATGGACAATTTATAAATTTGCGTATCATAATATTAATAATAAAGCAAAATTTTTAAGCATTTATCCAATGAGATTTTAAATTAATAAAAATATAAATAGAATTTTGCATTCAAATCAACGATGACGGCCGCTGGCGGCCGTCTGAGGCGCTAGTCTAATGAAAATTTAAAAATTTTGTCCGCTATTTTGGATTCGCCATTTTGAATTTCTTAAAAATGACTTCAGATTCGTAATCAGCGACCCCAAAAACCCCGGGTAACAAGAGTAGTAGAGCTATGCCGATCCGGGAACAGTTACCGACCGAGAAAATTGCTAAATCTGTAATCCTGCAGAAATCTGTTTTACCGACCGAGTGTAGGAATCTGCATTACCCTAGTTACCGACTTTGGCCGGTAGGTGGCGCTGTTTTGGGGGATTCCCCTGAATTTGCATATCATTTGCATACCACCCACCTAATTTGCATACCACCCACCTAATTTGCATACCACCCACCACCCACTCACCTAATTTGCATACGCTGTGAATTGTTTTTAACCCTTTCCTGCAGACTAATTTGCATACATCCCACCTAATTTGCATACGCTGTGTATTGTTCGAGGGTTAATTTGCATACCACCCACCACCCACTCACCTAATTTGCATACGCTGTGAATTGTTTTTAACCCTTTCCTGCAGACTAATTTGCATACCACCCACCGCCACCCACCTTACTTGCATACACATTGAATTTTGGCCTCATTTTGCGATTTGCGCATGCGCGTTTTCAAATTTTACCCACACTTTTTAGGTTGTTGTACGCGGGGTTAGCGAGGAATCTGTTTTACCATGGTTACCAACATTTTACCGACATTTTCCAACAGATGGCGCTGTTGGTGGGGAATCCCCTGCTTTTTGAAATTGTAGCATCAGTTGATGTTTTACGCATGCGCTTTTTTAAATTTTTCTTTCATTTTCAGCCATCTTGTTGGAGGGGATTTCAAATTTTACCCCCACTTTTTTACAGCAAATTGCGCCAAATTTTGAACTAAAATGCTAACCCTTTCCTAATTTGCATAAAGTGTTATGTAAGAACTAATTTGCATATCATTAGCAGTCTCAAAAGTGAAAGGTGCGCAGCAAAGATGTGCGTGCGGTTAACGGGGTCCAGTGTGAGTGGATAGACTTGTGAAAGAGGAGTTGCGCGCGCAACATCAAAGTGGGGGTAAGAAGAGTGGGAAATTGGAGAAGGAGTGGGGTTCAAGAGATATAAGAAGGATTTGAAGCCAAGTGGAGACATATCTGTTACAGACTACATCAGCAGCTGAAGCAGCATCAGGAGCAGCTCCAAATCCTCTACTAGGTAAGCCCTCTTCAACCTTAAAGTCTATTTTTGATTTTAGCTTAATATTATATTTTGATCTAACAGCTCTATTTTGATTTGCTTACAGATATTCAAAAGAATGGACGCCACCTTAAGCAAAATCAACTCTCTTGGACGTTTGCAGCATCTACTACCCACGAAGCCGCTTGCTGAGTTGGATGTCAATGCCCTCTATACCGTAACTAGTATAAAGAGGATGTCAACCAAGTATGGATTCAAATTTGCAGTTGATTTGGATGGTGAATTCCGGACGTTCCTGCCAGCAAGGTTTACGAACCTGTTTGAGAAGGAGCCAGACAACTTCAAGGTGCTCGACGAAGCCGTGGAATCCAACAAATTAAAATTAAAATATATTGGTGGAAAATATAATAATCTAGAATTTGAATTTATCTAATAAATATTATAATAAAGAGAATTGTAATATACTGTAAATATTCAAGATATGTGTTTAAATAAATGCAAAAATTTACTTATAAATTGTATCTTTTTATTCTACCTTTATATTTTAGAAATGTAAGAAAAAAAATAAAAATAAAAAAAAAAGAAAAAAAAGAAAAAAAAAAGAAAAAAGAAAACAATAAAAGAAAAAAGAAAAAAAAAAGAAATAAAAAAAGAAAAAAAGAGAAAAGAATAAAAAATGAACAAAAAAAAGAAATAAAAAAAGAAAAAAAGAGAAAAGAAAAAAAGAATAAAACAGAAAAACAATGAACAATATGTAAAAAATAAGTTAAAGCAGTAAAGACATTTTGATTTTCAGTGTACGTTTTTACCGGATAAAGCGTGTTCAAACAAGTCTCAACTTGATTTTTAAACAGAACAAAGACATCGTCTAAGAATTGACTCATAAATTCTTTCTATTATAATACTAAAGGTTCAGGTAAAGACTATTACCGGATAAAGCGTGTTCAAACAAGTCTCAACTTGATTTTTAAACAGAACAAAGGCATCGTCTAAGAATTGACTCATAAATTCTTTCTATTATAATACTAAAGGTTCAGGTAAAGACTATTACCGGAACAAGCGTGTTAAACAAGTCTCGACTTGATTTTTAACAGAATAAAGACATCGTCTAAGAATTGATTCATAAATTCTTTCTATTATAATACTAAAGGTTCAGGTAAAGACTATTACCGGAACAAGCGTGTTAAACAAGTCTCGACTTGATTTTTAACAGAATAAAGACATCGTCTAAGAATTGATTCATAAAGTCTTTTTATTATAATACTAAGGGTTAAGGTAAAACAGTCAAAACACATTGATTTTCAAAAATATTCAAATTCATTTATTCATATTAAAAGTTCAAATTCATTTCAATACATATTCCCATTGTTCATAATAAGATTTTAAACTATTAGACAGAGGATGTAATTCATCAGCACCTACTATAGATTCTATAGGTTCACACATTAAATTTAGAAACCAATTTCGAAGAGCTATTACATTGTTTACAGCACAATTTTCAGTTCTTATACAATGGTATGTACATGTAGTTAACAATAAGTCTTTTCTTACATTTCTAAGCGGTGGACAATATATATCTTCTAAATTTCGTACATTTAACAAATACTTTTCTAACCACTCTTTCTTTTCAACACCTTTTGTATAGATAGTTTTCGCTCCTTGTAATGTTTCTTGAAAAATAGCTCGCAATTCATCATAAGGTATTTCTCCTGTACCCCAATGGAGTCCATGGTAATTGAATGTCAACCAAGTGTTCATACTTTTGCAACGTTTCGATAGTGAATCATAATGATAGGGTGGTTGAAAGTAATAAACTTGAGGTGTAGCATCTGCTTCCAGTGGAAGAATAGCCAACTCCTTGACAATGAAATCGTTGCTGGACTGTTTAAAGCCTTGAACGTCTACTATGAACTCCATCCTGGAATAGAAATAAAATTCTATCCCAAGAACACAACTTATATACCAGTTCAGTCACTCCCCCTCCACTTTTACAATTTCTTGACAATACCGCTGATTGGTTTATATTGCACAATGCGATCATGAATGACCAGACAGTATGCAGTTGTTGCATCGGGGATATTATCTGTGGACTCAAATTCCAAACGTACATCGACTGAGGTCTGCTTTAGGAACTCGTTTTGTTTTGAGCAGTCAATCACAATTAATGGAGCCAATGATTTAAAATTTGACATATTTAATATAGGTTCCGAATCTCTTCCATAGTAAGAGGATTGAAAGTTAGCATACATATCATATAATATAGAATACTGATTTTGATCAAAGTGGAGATTTAAATTTCCATAAGGATAAGATTGTGAATTTAAAAACAGTTTCACATTTGTGAGGTTACAGTGGTCAAAAAAACATGCAGTAACTCCCAATTTATCTTTTCTTTCAGTTTGAAATCCAACAATTACATATCTTGGTTTCTCTAATTGTGTTGAAGATTTAATTTGCCACATAACTCTTGTACTCCTGGGAACTAATGGATACTCATACATTTCCCAAGATCTAAAACTTATTGAAATTAAGGGATCTTTTTCAATAAATTTCAATAATTTTATTTTATTATTGTCAGATGGTAATACATATGGTACCAACCACTCAAGTTTATTAATTACAAATTTGAACTCAGGGATACCAACTTGTCCATCATAAATAATAGAATTTTTATCATTGCGTGATCTTATTAAAATAAGTTCATGTTTAGCATTCGTAACAATTTTCTTATAATCTTCAGCAAAACCGAAAATCATACTCAGTGGTATTGTTACATTAAAGTATCCATTTGTCAATGACATTCTTGAAGTTGATTCAAACTTCACAAATCCAGCATTTTCTGCACGGTTAACTTGAGAAGGCGTTAAAGATACTAAGTTTTTTATAGTTGTAGTGTGTCCAACATACTTGCATCGATCAATCTCAATACCATTTAATTCATAACGAATTTCATCAAACAAATAAGCCGTAGCATCATTTGTAAGATGGACATTTTCTGTAAGAGTGATTCCATCATCCTTAGTTAGCCTTCCAAATATATGTAATGCACTTTTACTTGGTAAAATAGATAAATCTTGATTTTGTACTACAATTCGGATTTCATCACTGTTATTAAAAGATGACGATGCATATGGTTGATGACTATGAATTTCATAATTAGCGATGGATTCATCAAAATTCACTGCTGTTGGAATGCTCAGAATTTCTTCCATTTTTCTTAGAACAGCTGCACATAAAAAATAGGTAAAGTTGATCTCTTCTTTTCCTCTTTTTTTTTCTTATTTTCGAGGTTTGACTTGTAGACCGAGTTGTTTCAGGAATAGTTGATTCTGAGGTGTTAACACTCTCCGAGTCACATTCACACTGATCTTCTCTGCACATGTTGATTGACTTTTATAACTGCCACCAACCTTCTTTTTGTGATTGTACACGATACCCATTACATAGATTTTATATGTAAACGTATTGTTATTGTTTCCCCTCTGAAATTAACCAAGCTACCGTCCTGATCAATTAAACGAAGCTGAATATTATGTATTGTCTTGACGGTGATTGGAAGGTAAATGATTCGAGTTGGAACTTCCGTGATCTTATATCCAGGTGGAACAACAGGAAAAAATTCATGTATAGTATGCACTTTTTGATTATTTATATACGCTCCTGTTGTAATATTACACTCAACTCGTAGAGTATTCACTTTCAATATAGATACAGGTAAATCAGAATTATGAGTTTCATCGGCTTTTAGTTCACGAGGAGTAAATCCTAATAACTTACCAATTGAATCTTCATAATAAAAATCAATGTTACGATTAGATTTAATTTTACAACCTAATGTATTGTTGTTAGGTGTGATAAGTAAATCAATGTTATTTGGTAACTTTGATTTAATATAAGATTCAATATCTTTAATTTCATAACTACCTGTAGGTATTTCAATTATGAAATCATCTATATACAACTTATTACAACCAATATCATTATTAGGAATTGAATTATATGTAAATAAATCAACAAGTCCAAGCGCATAATTTTTGTTTTCCGAGAGTTCAATTGGTGGGAAGTACGCAGTTTCAAGAACTGAAGAGTTCCCCGTTAACGTTAAAGTGAAAGAGTCAGTCATGATTGACATCTATTTTTATACTGATGCTCATAGTTAATTACACATGCTTATATATCTTAAATTTTTCTTAAGATTAAGTTGTCCACATAGAAACTTAAGACATAAGTGTCCGCATATGAATGTATCAAAATTTTGATATCTCACATGATTATATTTTATACAGCTACCAACACCTAAGTAAACAATTAGATCTAATGGTGGTGAAAGATTTCCAAAACTATCAAAATATTCAGTTTCATTATTTATCTTTTTGTAAGCTACCCAATGGGTTCCAGGTCCATCCTTGTCATCAAGATTAATTATTGCTGACTCATATTTCCGAGGTCCTGCAGTGGGTAATTCATTCCGCATAAAAACTCCGCGAAAATGAGGTATTTTCATAATTTTAGCAAATTTAAATAGATCAAAGTTCGTAAGCGCGCGGTGAGGTAGCTGCAATATTAGTTTTTTTGAATCCTTTTCTTATTCTTCAATCCTTTTCCTTGATACGGTTGAAGATAAAGACCAAGTCCTTGACGATAAGGTTTTAGATGTAATCCTTTTCCTAAGGCAATAGCCTCCATTGTTTGATTATGTCGTTGGGCTTCAGAAAATTGTTTTTTGGCTGCATTAGCATCATTTACAGCTTTTACTATACCACCGATCCCTCCACTCAAAGCTCCTAGAGCACTTAGTCCCGCAAAGATTGGAATAAGTGGTAAAATACCACCAACTTTTGAGGGCACGGAAAGAATTCGAGGTGATGAAATTTTAGATTTACCTCCAAACTTCTTTATTGCTTTTTTTGCACCAATCATAGCAGTTCTAATAGTATCTGTTGAATTATTGTTAGGTTTCATACTCTTTTTAGCAGCATTTACAACCTTATTCAATGTGACACGTTTCTTATTCTTAGAAACTGTCTTCTTCTTCTTCTTCTTCTTCATCTTCTTTTGCATCTTTTTCTTTGTCTTATCTTTAATTTTTAAACCCATGCCGAATTTAGATTTAACTTTCATTATGTTGGTTACCGCTAATGCAGCTGCTTTTTCACTTATGCTAGAGTCCTTGGAAAGAACTCGTTGCCACGCCTTTTCAGCTAGTATTTTGTCTGCAGAATTTCTCGCTGTTAAATTTTCCCGATCTTTCGAATATGCTATATCGTGCTCTTTGCAAGCTGCATCCAAAGAGTTTATACCTGGATCACCACGTGCCAAACGTTTTTTTAGCTTAGTACCAGGTCCACAATATTGATACCCAGGTAAATGCAGCTCAAACGGTAATTTATTGATTATATTATTAAGAAACCCTTTACCACTGCAAGAAGTTTTCTTTTTCATTATATCATGAGTAATCATTCTTTACTCAACGGTGGTTTACAACGAACTGATGGAAGTAGAATATATAAATACGGTATTTATAGTTTTTTCCTCAGTCGATTGCAAGATGCAGTTTAAAGTACAAGCTGATCAGCTCCCAATTGTAAATGTCGATAACCTCATTGAAACCAAAGACAGTGGGGTTAAACGTCATGGAAGTCTTTTTTCGAATAGCATTCGCGCAGCTTTTTGCGGACCCTCAAATTGCGGAAAAACGAATGCCCTTCTTTCTTTGATTATACATCCAAATGGTTTAAGCTTTGAAAATATTTATTTATACTCAAAGTCATTACAACAACCAAAATATAAATTTCTAGAAAAAATACTGAGTAATGTTGATGGAATAAAGTACTTTCCATTCAGTGAACATGAGCAAGTGGTTTCACCTAAAGATGCTGAACCCAATTCTATCTTTATTTTCGATGATATTGCTTGTGAGAAGCAGGACAATGTCAGAGCATTCTTTTGTATGGGTAGACATGTTAACGTTGACAGTTTTTACCTGTGTCAAACCTATGCTCATATTCCTAAACATCTTGTTAGAGATAATATCAACTTACTGATTCTTTTCAAACAGGATGATAGAAATCTTAAGCATGTTTATAATGATCATGTAAACACGGATATGACTTATACTCAATTTAGAGATTTATGTTCTACATGTTGGAATTCTGATAGATATGGGTTTGTGGTTATAGATAAAGATAGAAATTTAAATGAAGGTCGTTATAGAAAAGGGTTTGATTGCTTCATTCAGTTATAAATATCAAATGTTTCTAAACAACTACATTAGTGCAATTTGAGACTTCAATATATAAACATGTTTCGAAAAGACGTGGAAAAACTTCATCAAATTGCGAAAGCAAGTGAAGCTATACGACGGAAACATCGCATACTTAAAAGTGGTAGAGAGAATGCAGAAAATATGTTAAGAGAAACTTTCCAACCATTGGTTACTCCATTAGAGAAATTAGTGAATATAACTCAAACACCTATCAAGATTGAAAAAGTTAAGAAAAAAGAAGAAATAAAAGAAGAGGAAGATGATGATTTTGAAACAACTTTAAAGAGTGCTATTAGTGGAAATATACCATTCAATACATCCACTTATGATAACAACATAGAGTTTTCGGATCCTTTTGCTCAAGAAGAAAATTTACTTGATACGAAAAATGAAAATGTGATTAATGAATTGAAAAATGATGAGTTTAATGATGTTATTTCGAATCAAGAGAATATACTTAATAGTGATTCTACAAATCCTGATGCTAATAAATTGACAAATAAATTTATACAAATGTTACATAAAAATAGAAAACAGTATTTGGATATGGTTTACGGAGTACGTAAACTTTCTGATGGTACGTTTCTAATTGGTGATACACAAATAGATTTTGAGTATTGAGTTGGAAAGAAAAGATATTCAAAAACAGATGGTCTATTAGAACTTTTATTCAGACAAAAACCTGATGAAACTGCAATAAGTTCAAATGATTTAGCAAATTATAAGGAAATTATTACTTCTACAAATGCATATAGAAAAAATTACAGTCCAAGTAAACCTGTGCGTAAGAGTACGAGTTCAAAATTCACTAATGTTATTGCAAAGCTTATCCCAAAAACTGGAGATTCCTTGAAGATAAAGAGTCTATTACCACAAGCTATGATAGTTAAGAGAAAATCATATCCAGACTACGTCTATTGGAATGATGCAAATGAACTTGTAGATCGTTTACGGTTGCTCATGGCTTCTCAACAAGCTGGTAACTCAATACATAATAATGAAATTATTTCCATTATTGAAGAATTACGTGAAGCTCAAATCATATATTAAGAAGGTAAAATAAAATCAAGATCATTATCAAGTTGAACATTGATGTATTCAGATGCATTAAAAAATCATTGAAAATGGTTGATAAAAAGTTAGTAGTAGTTACAGAATTACATAGACAAGCTAGGAGAAATTACCCACGTCGCAAAGTGCAAATGCGTGGAATAGATGAAACCTGGCAAGCAGATTTAGTTGAAATGTTACCATATTCTAAAGTTAATAAAGGTTTTAAATATATACTTACGGTTATAGATATCTTTTCCAAGTATGCATGGACTATACCTGTAAAAAGCAAAACTGGAAAAGATGTTTCAGCAGCAATGAAATCTATACTTGTGAATGGACGGATTCCAAAAAAATTGCATACTGATAGAGGCAAAGAATTTTATAATTCTCAATTTGAGAGTTTAATGAAGTCATATAAAATCAAACTTTATTCAACCTTTAGTAACTTAAAAGCTTCAATTATTGAAAGATTTAACCGGACTCTGAAAAATATGATGTGGCCACAATTCAACTTACAAGGAAATTACAAATGGACACATATTTTACCATCACTTGTTTCAAAATATAATGACAAGAAGCATCGTACTATTGGAATGAAACCAAAGGATGTCAGCAGAGAAGATGTATCTGAACTATTAAAGCGCATCTCGAAGCAGAGGGAAATTAAACCTAAGAAGACAAAATTTAAAGTTGGTGATCGAGTTCGAGTGAGCAAGTATAAAAATGTTTTCAATAAAGGATACACACCCAACTGGACGACTGAAATATTTACCATCACTCAAGTGAAACCAACAAGCCCAGTAACATACAAGTTGAAGGATTATCAGGATCAACCCATCGAAGGCGGCTTCTATGAAGAAGAGATATCCAAAGTGAAATATCCAGATGTCTACCTTATAGAAAAAGTTCTCAAGCGCAATCGTGATAAAATCTATGTAAAATGGCTTGGATTTGATAACTCACATAACAGTTGGATCAACAAATCTGAATTGTGATCAAATAGTGCAAGTTAAAGTTAACTTTCAGAAAAGTTAAAGTTAACTTTCAGAAAAGTTAAAGTTAACTTTCAGAAAAGTTAAAGTTAACTTTCAGAAAAGTTAAAGTTAACTTTCATAACAGTTAAATGTAATCAGCATGTAACTCCTATGTAAGTTAAAGGTAACTTTTAGAAAAGTTAAAGTTAACTTTCATAACAGTTAAAATTAACTTTCAGATAAGTTAAAGTTAACTTTCAGAACAGTTAAATGTAACTTTCGAAAAAAAGATAATCTTATACCAAAATAATATTAAGCTGTTATTTTGAAATAATGTTAAAGAAACTTTGAGGTTATGTAAAACTAGTTCTCAGAATGTAATAAAATGTAAATATATTAAAGTTATCTTTAATAAACAATTTATGAAATGAATATTTATATAGTATCTGTTATTAACCTTATCTCTTTGTTTCAAATAATAATAATAAAAATAATTTTTAAGTAAAACAGATTTTCGAATCATGCATATAAAGGTTTTATTGAATAAAGTAGACTAAAAATTAATATAGATGTAGTTTTTATTTATATCTCTCATAATAACGAATAATATACAATGAATTTACAATCAGTTTACTTAAACTAGTGGCATTTCTATATCATTAGAATCTAAATTGTTCAATTTACAATGTCCCCAAGCGAGGGTGTCGGTGCTATTTTTTAACAAATATCTTTTATCATCATACGGACTTAATGCTATTTTTGTCTGTTTTAACGTTTGAACATTATGAAGTTTGGATCGGATTGTGTATTGAGTTCTAGCCTGAATTTCTACATTTTTTAAACAGTATACATAGTCATCGAATGTTATTGTTTTCTTCACAACTACCTCCTTAACACCTTTAGCCTTTTTTATAAAGTCCTGATCCTCTACTCGAATACTATACATTTTACTCCGCAAGCCAACAAATTCTGTAATAATTCTCCCATTACACTCATCTTTCATGAGACCTAAAACTTTTTTATTGACTTGCGGCATTCCATGTATATTATCAGCAGGATAATCAGAAGTGTCAAATTTGCAAATATCTGCTTTCATATCAGAATAGATATTTTCACATTTAACGTGATAAACAAGACTATCGGTGTCAGTATAGAGCAATTTACAGTTATCATTATACTTTTTTCGCATGTAATCGTAATGAAAATCGTACATGAGTGTTTTGGAAATGTCTAAAACGCTAAGACCAATATAGATTGGTTTATTTATAAGCACTTCCGAATTTCTAAGTTCCACCGCAACTAAATTTTCGCTAAAGATAGCTCGCGAGTGGAAGTTAGGTTTAGATATAAGAGCTTCAGCTCCATACCTACCCCCCCACTTTGTTACAAGTTTAACGTCTACACGTTTCCGTACGTTTTCCATTGTCTTACCGTACACTGCATTATTCATGAGTTTAAATAGATTTTTTTCAAAATCATTTGTAGCATTCGTTCGCATCATGGTATTAAAATCCACATAATTTTTCAACCAAGCAGATTGTTTGAATTGTAAAATTCTGTGAATATGTGTAAGTTTAATACCATGTGCCAAAGCTTGCTTCAGTGCACGGTAATGGATAACATATTTTTGTTTCGGTAGAAGAGTAGTTAGTAACTTTGTCTCTTTTGATCCTGGTGGTTTTAAGTGTTCAGGACAGAATGGTAAATCACTATGTTTATCATGTAATTCATTAGGATAGTCTAAATCGACTTCTAAAATATAACCAATAGGTGCATCATCTTCAACGTTAAACTTAAAATTATTATTTACGTTCGGCACCCACTTAAAACCACCAAAGGGAAGTGCTTGAACCATAGCCCAACCATACAGGTTGTTCGCATCCAAGTACATAATGTAAGTTGACTCTTCTTCTTCTTTATATTTTTCCATATACTGGTTATTAGCTTTAGCATATCTATTGGAACACTGGCTTACTCCACCTCTAATGCCACGTTCAATAAACATAACCATATCTATATCAGTGAGAAGTTCCAACTTTACATTAGTATACTTTAACATTGCATCCCAGCTCAATCCAGGTGTTGTATAATAATGAGCTGGATCTAAACCATACGCAATAAGACATTGGTTTCTAAAATTTTCAAAAATATCTGCGAGTAATAAAATATCTGTTTTCATATACAAATATACATAATCACAGAGATTTTTACAATTAAATGAATTCCAGACTTTTTGCGCATGTGAATAATCTTCATTACTTACATGCGAATCGTTTAATGTACTGTAAAATTTTTCTATTGGAGGTAGTTGTGCCTCATTAAGTTTTGCTCTACAGTCCAAATACTCGTATGGAAAAATACCTTTTCGCGTTAAAAGTTCAATTTTATCTTTGGGATAGGCGGAAAATTCAGAATTTACTATAATATGCTGAGGAAGATAAGATGCTAATATATCTTTCTTTGTTAACGGGGAGGAGGTGAACTTTACCCTCAAACTCAGTGGCAATGGATTTTATAATGAAATGCGCATCGTATCCACTTAAATTGTGGAATACTACAGGAATATCTCTTGAATCCTGATAGTTGATGTTACAATCCTGATGCGCTACCCCCCTGTACTTTCCAGTTATATGACAATGATCTTTTACTTTCACAGCCCCATGCGCGATAGAGTTTTTACAGATGTGGCAAATGTTAGTGCTTCGAAAAGCAGCTTGTTGACTTGCATTTAGTTTCTCCATCGGAATGGTGACCATAAATACAGTCTCAATATCCTCTGCCAACTGTTTTAACTCTTTAGCAAACCATTTTGCAGGATCTTCTTCATCCTTAGGTGATGCTTTGTATACTGATAAAGTATCATCATAACACTTTAAATAGTATCCAATGCTCAGAAGTTTATGGTTTTGAAATACTTCTGTGCAATCACCTAAGGTTGAAGATTCCGTTTCAGGAAGCAATAAGCTCTCGCAGTCTGCATATATGATAAATGGAGCACGCTCCTTATTATTGAAATTTTTGAATTGAATTACGTTGTTATTAGGCTGTGGTAAAATTACTTTAGTTTTATTCAATTTGTTACAATCTTCGGTGTGTTCAATAAGTTTTTCTTCACTATGAAAGTAATGCAAACAGCGATCGCAAATATGCGTCTTGTGACCATGTTTAGACAATTGGCAACTTACAAGTCGAGATAAATTCTTAATCCAAACGTAATGATAATTGAATGAAAGAATCGATTTATCAGCGGAAGCATCTTCCTCAACATTCAAACTTTCGTCTATGTAATGATCTTCAATGCGTAAAAGATTCACATGAGAATCTCTTTTCTCTGATGTAAGACGTAACGGTGTTACACTAAAATCATTATTACACTTTTGAAGACCATATACATTAACAGAAATTTTGTTTAGTTTTTCAAATTTTGCAACATCATTTAGAGTTACAGGAAATTCAATTCCTGTAAAATCTAAGACATCTTTAAAGTTTTCGTACTTCGATAAACGATGTGCATTAGAAGAAGCTGGATGCAATGCTGATAGAATCGACCACTTGAAGCATTGATTATCTAAATTATGAACATTAATGCAGGCCTCTCTTTGTTTAATAACTGGTGGAAGATCGATATAAGAGCCAGCGCACATAGGGTTGTATTTGCTTATATTAACATCTAGTCTTTGGATAGAGTCAAGAATCCAATTAGATTCTTTTTCCTGAAACTCTTCCATTTTTCTAAGTGTTAACTGTTTTACATTAACATTATAAAATTCATCTAACTGAGTTGAAGGTAAAATATCACTTGCTTTAACTGCAAAGTTTTTTAAACTGAATTCTTCTGAACCGTCAGGTAGGGATTTCTTAAATTTGGCGTACAATACCGTATACGTTTTTACAGGACCAAGCGTGTTCAAACAAGTCTCAACATGATTTTTGAAGAGAACAAAGGCATCGTCTAAGAACTGATTAACATCTATATGCGTTAAATTTACTATTGTTCCCGACTGTAATTGATTATTAAAGGCTGTATCCGTGTCAACCCACTTAATTGTTTCATTTGAGTGATTGAGACCGGCACCGCTCTTCTCTAATAAATTAAAATGACATTTCAAGTAGTGCACTCTGTTTAATAAATTTAAGATTTTTTGTTTCTGAGGAAATGTAAAGCTATATCTATTAAAGAATTTTTTTAAAATAGCGTATTGCTGTTTACATTTATGCTGCCATTCGAATGCACTAATAAGACGAGCGTCAGCCGGCTTAGACTTTATAGAGCATAACTTTAATTCCGCAGTATCAATGAAACTGGTGGAGCATTCACAAATTTCATCAACACTGTAAGGAGAGGCGAAACGTTTTTGTACGCTAGTTCTACACGGAGGCATTTTCACAAAGTTTTTTCTAAAATCTGAAAAAGAAAACTGAAAAAAGTTTAAAAAAATGCTAAAAAAAAAAGCCTAAAAAATGCTAAAAAAGGCTGAAAAAATGCTGAAAAAAATAGAAGTGAAACGAGATGCAAAGTTCTCACTGAAGTCGGGCTGAAGATTGATAAATTTTCACACCAGAGGAAATTAGGCTCAGACTAGAACTGTGTACCTAAAACAGAAGAAGAGAAAAATGTTGTAAACAATGAATTGTTATTTACTTGTAATTTTTCAAAATTATTAAAAATAGTAATACTTACGGAACTTAGTGCTGATGCCTAGTGTATTTGTATATCCTATCCAAGTAGGCAGTGTAACAAGTGTACCTGTAACAGAAGAAGAGAAAGGGGTGTTATTAACAAAAAATTGTTTTTTATTTGTAAATAAACAAAAAATTGTTTTTTATTTGTAAATAAACAAAAATTGTTATTTTATTTGTAAATAAACAAAGTTTTGTATTACTTACAGAGTTTATTATTGACAACTGTGAACCTCCTAGAGAAGTAGGCAGAAACTATATCTGTGTATCTGTAACATTAAAAAACATTATTATAAACAACGAATTGTTATTTTACTGGTAAAATATACAAAATCTGTAAAGCTAGAAGTACTTACGGAGCTGCTCTTGGGGGGAGAACCTACTGCTACAAAACTCTGAAGCGAAATAAGATTTCATCTCTTGCGAACGCCTATACATTAGAGGCTCTCCCACTCTCACAAGTCCCCCCCACACTCGATGACTCTGGGACGCATGCGCGCAAGTTTCTCCCACTTCACAGTACCCACTCTACTACTTCCACTCCTATACAGACAAGGAGCATCTATCAAATTCATATAGATGTTTGAAATTATATATACCATAAGTCTCCGTGGCGCAGTTGGTAGCGCACTTGGATTGGTAAGTAATCCACTTCTTCTGTCTACATTTTCTCACAATATATACTTCCTATATATATTGTGAGAAATGCTTCCCTATACATCAAAATTTTATTTTTTCGTATAGCGGCTCATCTTCGCGGGTCTCGTTCTCTTCCGAACCCAAGGCTCCTCCACGTACAACAGGCGTTGCGCCAACGCGGCGGCGGCCGCCCTCGCTTCGGCTACCTGGTGACGGTTAGGTTGTGGAAGTTCCACAACACAGGGTCGCTGTGTTGGACGTGCGTTTGAAGGACTCTGAAAGCAAAAAAACAGTCTAAATTAGAATTTAATATAACAAAAATTTTGAAAATTTTAAGTTTTTTTTTTTTAGTTAAAATAGAGGTATATCCTCCCATATTATTTAAGTTGAAAAAACCAATAAGTGATCTTAGGAAGGTAAAATTGAATAAAACTTCAACAATTTCGTCAAATTATCATAGCGATGTTTCCTTGGCTTGGTTTGCCAACCTCTTCAGACTTCACACACACAACAAATAAACTTCCGTCACTCTACGTCTCTACTCTACCTTCCTAAGATCACTTATTGGTTTTTTCAACTTTAATTTTTTTTTATTTAAACTAAAAATAAGTAATAAGTAAACTTACTGTTTTGTGCCAGTTTTTCGGAAGATTCCAATCTTCCGGATACATTTTTTTAAGACATGTAACTCTTCTAAAGTTAAAAAATCTTGGGTCCCTCCCAATATTGGTTGAGTTAGATGACGATGATGCCATATTATTATTAAATTAAATTAAAATCAAAAAACAATGAAAATTTTGAAAAAAACAGCTCGAACAAGTTCGATGTTCTTAAGGAGCAAGTTTAGCGTCCGGCTGCCTTGACAAAATTTTCGTAAATGACACCCCCCCTTGGAATAGTTAGCGAAAATTCCTTAGCAAAGCTAAGAAATGAAAAAGGAAAAAAGATGAAAATGTAAACTGTTGAACAAGGATAAAAGAGAAGAGGAGTGATGGAAAGTTTGAAGGTACAAACCGTTTTATGATAGGGCTTCAGGTCACTTTCTAGATACAGAAATAGACACTCTTAGAAAACTGTAAAAAAACTTTGCTCAAAAATAACGAAAATATTCTCAGAAGAAAAACATTACTTTCTTTCTAAACAGTTAAATAAAAGTTAAAAAAAAAAAAAAATTAATATATATACATATGTGAGTATCAATGGTTATGGAACTAAAAAAAAACATATGTAAATATCACTGATAATTAGTAAAGCAATAATACTTACTGTTAAAAAATGATTGTTTAAATTATTACACTTTTTTATAGAGTTGCCTTCTTCAAACTCTTACTAGGTATAGTTATCTTTACTCCATTTTCAGTGAAAAAATATATTTCAATTTTCAGAGGATGTCGATAATGTAGGAAATTTCTTGTTAACAACACTTTCACTTAGTCTCACTAACAATTCAACTCTACTCAGGTGGTAATACTAGAGACATGCAAATTAAAAGGGTTAGCATTTTAAGTTAAACTTGGCGCAATTTGCTGTAAAAAAGTGGGGGTAAAATTTGAAATCCCCTCCAACAAGATGGCTGAAAATGAAAGAAAAATTTAAAAAAGCGCATGCGTAAAACATCAACTGATGCTACAATTTCAAAAAGCAGGGGATTCCCCACCAACAGCGCCATCTGTTGGAAAATGTCGGTAAAATGTTGGTAACCATGGTAAAACTAATTCCTCGCTAACCCCGCGTACAACAACCTAAAAAGTGTGGGTAAAATTTGAAAACGCGCATGCGTAAATCGCAAAATGAGGCCAAAATTCAATGTGTATGCAAGTAAGGTGGGTGGCGGTGGGTGGTATGCAAATTAGTCTGCGGGAAAGGGTTAAAAACAATTCACAGCGTATGCAAATTAGGTGAGTGGGTGGTGGGTGGTATGCAAATTAACCCTCGAACAATCCACAGCGTATGCAAATTAGGTGGGATGTATGCAAATTAGTCTGCAGGAAAGGGTTAAAAACAATTCACAGCGTATGCAAATTAGGTGAGTGGGTGGTGGGTGGTATGCAAATTAGGTGGGTTGTATGCAAATTAGGTGGGTGGTATGCAAATGATATGCAAATTCAGGGGAATCCCCCAAAACAGCGCCACCTACCGGCCAAAGTCGGTAACTAGGGTAATGCAGATTCCTACACTCGGTCGGTAAAACAGATTTCTGCAGGATTACAGATTTAGCAATTTTCTCGGTCGGTAACTGTTCCCGGATCGGCATAGCTCTACTACTAACAAGTTTGAAGCGAATCAGTTCAAAATTAAACATTTTGAAGAATCTTTTCATTTTGTTAATTAGTTTTTTGTTTATTTATAACACTATATTATGTTAAAAAAAACTTTTTAATTAATAAAAGCCATACGGCATAAGTAACTACATATCCCAAGCTGCAATCTTTTGAAAAGAACGGTCATTTTTTTCAAACCCTTTCTGGGCAGAGGGGGGGGGTCCGTTTCACAGAGAATGCCCCATATATATGGGTGATTCTCCACGAAACCGACAATTTGGTTACTGTGATTTTGGAAAAAAAATTTTCCAATTAAAATAAAAATCGTAACATAACTTTCAAGTATGATAGTCAAAAATGAAATATCTGTGATGGGCCGGACAAGTTGTTTATAATTTTTGTATTTTTTAAACAAATTAGCTGTTACCGCATCCATGTACCATAATCGGTTGCAGTATAACAGAATTGATAGTTGAATTTGTAGGAAAGTTAAATAAAAATCATTCGCATTCTAACTTTTGAATTTTTTATTTGTTAAACAATATTTGTTTAAACAAATAATAAAAAAAAGTCACATTTAATTAAAATTATGGATCACAATCGATTCTACAAGAAAAATTAGAAATATTTTGTTATAATCATATTTTATTTAAAAGCATAATTTGTTGATAAAATCGCTTTAAACAAATAAATAAATCTATGGTAATTTATGAAAATATTGAGGTAATTTCTGTTAATAATGAAAACGAAATTCAGGATTTAAAAAACTGATGCAGGAAATTTATGTAGTAGTTTATGGAAATTTATGGTAATTTATAATATTATTACAAAATAAAATTCAAGATTAAAAAACTATTGCAGGAAATTTATTTCGTAATTTATGGAAATTTATGGTAATTTATGCGGTAATTTATAAAAATTTTGATGTAGTTCATAGTAAATAAAAGAAAATTAAAAAACTAATTTTTGAAATTTATGGAAATTTATAGGGTAATTTATGGAAATTTATGTTGTAATTTATAGAAATTATGTTAAAATTTATAGAAATATATGTTGTAATTTTATAAATTATTTTAAAAACATTTATTGTAATTTATTAACAAATAATTTAAAATTTGCAAATCAGTTGCCAGCAATTTATAGAAATTTATACGGTAATTTATAAAAATTTATAAAGTAATTAATGTTAAACTTTTATTAAAATTATGCCAGTTTAAGTAAGTTTTATTTGTTTAATTTTATTTAAACACAATCACTAAAAATTTTTAAATTGTACACTTGTTTAAACCACAAATTCAATGAAAGACAGCCAAAAGGCTTCACCATGACGCTGAGGCTTCACCATGACGCTTAATAAATACTGATTTTTTTAACAAATTGTAAGCAATTTTCAATCGGTTTTGCATTCCTGTCATCTATATTCACGGAAATAATACTACTATACATAATTAATTGAAAAAAAATTTTTTTTTTTGATTTATTGCGAAATATGTAAAGGCTTCACCATGACGATTCTGTGATTCCCTACACAAATTTGGCGCTTTAAACGAAAAAATAGCAAAAAATCAATTATGAAATTTGTTTCTATCGTAGTAAATATTTTAAGGGAAGTCAATTGTTGCTTATACTAAAGTATAACTAAATTCGGATTTGATTTTTATGAAATATTTCAATTTTTTATAAAGGCTTCACCATGACGCACAAAACTGGGGACAAGAAATAACATCTAGAAAAAAATAAAAAAAATGATAATTTTTTTAACAACCAATTTTTTTCTGAATTCTACACACTTAAACAATAAAAAAATATAACTATTAATTAGTTTTATTATTAAAGCTTACTAAAAATATTTCTTTTTGTGTCGTAACTGACCCTGGGGACAGGCTTCACCATGACGATTTAGCCTTTAAATTTGCATATAAAAAAAAATATTTAATCTTATAAATAAAAGTCGCTACAGGCTTTTGTTTGTGATCACTAGAGTTCCTTTTTTACGTTGGATTCATTATCATATGTGCAATTTGTTTCTTAAAAAACACAAGGGACATGGAATTGTCGGTTTCGTGGAGAATCACCCATATATCTATTAGCATTTTGATTCCACTTTTAGGCCATTATTGCCGTTTGGGATCTCAAAATTTAGATCATGGATTTTCAAAGGCATACCTTAATGGACTTGCTATCTCTAATGATATCATTTCTCTGACGATCCTAAGGGTTTCCATTTTCTTTTCTCTTTCTTAACAAATTTAAAAATTGCAGTCCTGTTTCTCGTCATTGTAGACTTGTTATCTTTATATTTTGCTTTATAAATTAGTTTGTGTTTTTAGAATGAAGAGGTCACTGCTACATTTGTCATTTGTTTATTCTAAGAAAAAAATCGTTATATTCTCTATGACAGTTTTTGTTTGAAAAAAGTAACGCATTAAGACTGATTTCATGACTATGTCTTTTCCAGTCATTATTAAACCTAAAAATGTATTTCTAATATTGTAATAAGGAAGTAGTTTTTAAAAAAACTAAGAATATATTTTGTATCTTTTTTTGCGGAACCGAAGTATTATTTTCTTTAAGTTTAGAGTGATGAGACTGTTTTGTATTAGCCTTAAAAAAGCGAATTTATGATTGTTAAATAATAAATTCTGATCTTCGTTTAAAAAATTGACACACGCATACATCCTTAATTGCTATTTTTATAACTTCTGTCATTAAAACTAAATCTTTTTTGTTTAATTTATGGCTTTTTATTGTATCGTTATCACTAGGAGGGGAGTGTGTGGCGGTCGGCTTAAGGTTTGTTAATTTCTAGTGTAAATGTGCATTTAGATTTCCTCCTGGCGGTCGTGCGAGTATTGCGAGTGTATGCGTGTGTGCCTGAGTGGTGCGTGTAGTCAGTCAAATCTTGTACTCTCATCGGTCGACAAGTCATGTCGAACACTCTTGTCAGCCAGCATAACAAATGGTATTTTATTGAATAAATATAAGTCCAACTCGACGCTAATTCTTTTATTTACGGTCTTGAGGAGAATTAGACCGTAATTGGTAATTTTTACTACCAAATCTCCACAATAGTCACACATGTGCTTCTGATTTAATTTAAAAATTACGCATGCGCAGTGATGTACTTTACCAGATAAGTATATTTTCAGTACATATAGTATACTTTTTTAATAAGTGCGCAGTTGAAATCAGTTTTATTATTGCGCATGCGTAGCACTGTATCATTTTAAAAGTGCACTTCCGCAAAAGTACTAGTATTTAAAAAATCGGTTAAAATTGGTTTTTTCCATTATTATTGTAATTAATGACCAATAATAGAAAAGAATATTCAGATTCAATCTAAATATTGAAATTTAAGAAATTTAATAGAAAAATTTATATTATTGAATATAAAAACTAATAAAAACGTTGAAAATGTATTCAATTTTATTCTTTTTTTCTTTAAAATATTTATAAAATGTAACAAACTTTGTTTTGAAACTTTACAATTTTTAATTTTTTAAAATACCATTTTCTGGAGTTAGTGAGGGGGGGTAATAATTATTTAACATACTGTCAGAAAATCTTCCATTTAATTAGTGATTAAAAAGTTTTGTAAATATTTACTTATTTATTGAGAATAAAGAGTTTTAAAATTCTCCCATAATTCATAAAAATGTACATGGTAATCTTCTATTATATTAATACGATACCGAGAAAATTTCGTTGATCGTCGTTCACACTTCAAAGTTTACCTACTTTTTCCAATAGGCAACTTACAAAAATGTTCATTTTATCATGTTATTACAGTTTGTAACAATGCGCACTGGCACTATTCGTGTCAAGCATGTTAAACTGAACATTTTTTCATGCACAACATATTGTTGCACATGCGCAGTATTGCACCACAACTGTGTAAACGTTCGCACTACAACACAAACATTTCACATACGCAGTTGTTTTGTATTGCTATTACACATGCGCACTGATGCACAGTGATAGTCACACATGTGCTCTGATTTAATTTAAAAATTACGCATGCGCAGTGCTGTACTTTACCAGATAAGTATATTTTCAGTACATATAGTATACTTTTTTTAATAAGTGCGCATTAGAAATCCGTTTTATTATTGCGCATGCGTAACACTGTATCATTGTAAGTGCACTTCTGCAAAACTACTAGTATTGTTTAACCTTTTTTTTTCTTTTTTGAAGTCCAACGAAAATTAAAATTTTGTTTTTCTCCACTTGTAAAATGTTGTGCGTACAATTTAGTCTGCAAAATTTATTGTTCTAAACATTGGATTAAACTTTTTTTCTAACATGTTTTTTAATGTCAGTTGATATTGAAATTGTTAATCAATCATAGTTTCTTTAGATTTTTACCACTGCGCATACCTAACGTTTGTAGAAAGCTACAGCGCATGTGTAATGTTAGTAGAAAGCTACTGCGCATGTGTTAAATCGACAAAAACCTATGCTCATTTTTTTAATAGTTTTTTATGATTATTTTTCTATTTTTTATCCTACTTTAAGTATTTTTTTCTTACATTTTTAAATAATTGGTTTAGAAATAATCGAGAAATAATACATTTTTTTGTGTAAACACATTGTTTTTAAGTTTTATGTAACAAATGCTTTGTAAAGCATATTTTGCTTTTTAAACTTTTCTAATGTTACAAAAAAAACCTTTTTTTAATTGCTAATAAATATTTATTTAAAATAAATATACTTTTATTTCGTTGAAATACAAATTTTATAAATAATAGACTAGTAATTCAATGAACTGAATAAAATAAATTATTTTTAATATAATTTTATTTTTTTAAGATAATGAGTTGAAAATTTTAATTATTGTCACTGCTTAATACAGTAATCTATTATTCTTTTAATTAAAATTTTTAAACGAACAACGAATATTTTTCATTAAAAAAGATGTTTAAACAAATTTGTTTTGGTATTTTAAAAAAATCCTTATATCTAAATTTAGATATACAAGAGCTTAATAATTCATCGAAATTTTATTAAAATCCATTAAAGCGTTTTCGAGATATCCTGGCGACAAAATAACGCTATACACACACAAACATACATAGATCTATACATTTGCTGAAAAATGAAAATTTACGCTTTTTAGATAAAAATGAGTCGATTTAGACTGTTTTTGGAAAATTGAAAATCTTAACGATCTCAAAGCTTCTTATATAAGGAAATATAGAAACATAACGGAAATAAACTAAGATTCGAAAATTTAATTTAAAAAAAAAATGTAGATCCATTTAGATTCTTTATATTTTTCCTGTGATCTAATTACAAAAATAGTTCAGAATATCAACATTCAAATTTCCAGACGCAATAGTAAGATATCGGTACCTATACTCGATCAGTACCTATAATCGATCAGTGATAATTTAATTAGACAACAGTAATTATTAGTTTAATAATATCAGTGGCGGATCCAGACAAGGTTTTTGGAGGGGGTATTGCATGAGAGAGAAAGAGATAGCACTATAGTGCTATCTCTTTCACTCTCATTGTTCAATATGAGGCTTTGGGGGGGGGGGCCAAGCACCCGTGGCCCCCCCCCTGGATCCACCAATGAATAATATTGATATCAAATACTACATTAAATATTACAAGATTTATTTTTACCAATATATACCCAAGCAGCACGTAATATTACATGAATATCACAGTGACATCATATTGTAATATTGGTAATATTACGGGGTGATATTACAGTGATATTGACGTGATATTGAAATGTCCGCCTCAAGGTAATATTACAAGTAATATTACGGTAATATTACAAAGATTTATTTATTTCAATATTTATTTTACATTAAATTTTTTACATATCTTGGCTCATCTACAATTCCAAAAAATACGGAAATAAGCCTCATTCTAAAAAAATAGACTTCAACAATTAAGTTTAATTTAAATAAACTTTATTTATTTAATTAAATAACATTTAAGTTACCGTTTTGAAGTAACCTTTTTGGTACTGTAAATTGTTAACGAAAAGTTATTTAAATGTAATAATCAAAATGTTAACCTCAAGAAGTTAAAAAATAGTTATCGTTTTTAAGGTAACTTTTTTGGTAATGTAAATTTATAACAAAAAGTTAACTTAACGTAGTAGTCAAAATGTTAACTTTAAAATGTTAAAAAATAGTTATCGAAATTTTGTTAACAAATTGAAAAGTTACAGATGTTAACAAAATGTTATTAAAGAGATACATGCAAAATGGATAACAACTTATGGTTCTCTATAAGATAACATATTCAAGTTGAAATTTTTGTATTGTTAATTTAGTTATTAAAAAGATACATACAAAATGGATAACAATTCAAAGGTAATCCATAAGATAACATTTTTTAGTTGACATTTTTGTAATGTTATTTAAATTATTAAAAAGATAACACTTTACAATCACCAATTGTTAAACGATTTTCTGTTATTATTTTGTTAATCATTTTTTGTTAACTTAACGTTATTTACAAAAAGTTAATAGAAATACACATCAAAAGCGCACGGCAGTTATTAAAATGCGTGCGCATATTATTTCCACATGCCATATTTTGTTATGTTAACCTAAAGATGTGCCTATAGTTTCTACACATTCTCCATGTGCTTCATGTGTTTATGTGATTTTAATAAAATTTACAGTATAACTTCAACTATATTTGCATTAATTTATTAATTGTTTCAGGGTTCACACACAAAAAACAAAGTCTTAAAATCATGATTGGATACTTTTAAGATTTGACTTAAATTAAGTCGAAAACTGAATTAAAGTGCAAAAATATCTAAATAACAGACATGTCGAGTCTTAAAGTGAAAATTAAGTGTTAAATATCCTGGTTTCTAGTTGACGATGCTTAAAACCAGACACAGTTGAGCTGTTCTATCACAATATGCTTACGAAGATACTTTTCAGCCTTTCCGGAGGCTTAAAAGTAGTCCTGACCGCCTGACGTCACCAGAAGGGTCTTGCGCATGAGCAAACATCATTGCTAATGGCGATGCGTCCAGTATACAAATTTCGCGACGCGATAAGTTTGGACAATTTTGTAGTGAATTTTTGTGTTTGTGGTGCTTATTTGTTTGAGTGATGTAGACAATTTTCTTCAGAATAATGAATTTGTGCGTGATTTGTGATTATATGTATAAACAAACTTCTAGTTTATTTCAGAATATCTTGTGAAATTGTCAACACATCCCTGCTAAATTCTGTGGCTGAAAGGCATAACATCATAACTAACATTTTATCGAATTTGAGATAACATCAAATTTGAGTTTATTTAGTAATGTTTTTCAAAGTTCCATAACAGAACAGTGATTTAAATGTTTATTTACGTAGAAAATAATTAATAACACAACTGCATAACTGCATTCAAATCGAAAAAAAGAATTGATATTCTTCTTTGAAGCGTTCATATTTTATTAAAATTGATAAACAGTTGTAAAATCTACACTAGAAAATAGGATACAATGCCAAACACCAAAAATATTGGTTGGTTTTTCGAATTTTACAAAACCAAGAAAATAAACAGAAACAGGTTTTTCTCAAAACTATGAAAATGCAGTTATGTTATTCTGCCTTTCAGCCACAGAATTAAACTGTTAAATATCATATAATTTCACAAGATATTTGCGATTTTATAAAAAACTGTAGTTAATTTACAGTTTTTAAATATAATACCAATAAATCACACATAAGTTCTTAAGAAGGATTTTTTAAAATATGAATATGCTTTTATTCCTAACCCATACAGCCATTATTAGATAATCCAGGAGATTTGATAACTATTTTTTAATTCAGATGTAGGTTTAATTTCAGCTTTCTTAATAATTGACAATAGAATAATACAGTATAAGGTTTGAAATTCAGCCCATTTATTGGCTTCAGCATGAATTTTAGTTTTTAGTGTTGCTTTTTTTCAGCCCACTGTGTGTATTGCTTTCAAGTTATTTTCTTTTGCTGAATTTCAGCCCACAGCGGCTTCTTTCGTTTACACCTTAAAAGAAGTCCAAAATTTAGACTCGTTTTAATACTTTGTTTTTTGTGTGCAAAAGTAGGTGACGATGCCAGACGATTATCTCTTTTCAATCATGTCAGCGATAACCTATAATATAATTATTATAATGACCATACTGAATATAAAAGACAATAAATAAGATAATACAAAAAGAGAAAAAATCGGGCAAGTTCAAGTTACACTCGCACTAAAATCGAGGGTTCCGTACACCAAACAAAGTAATTTTTAATATATTTGATACTATTAAATATATAAATATATTATACATATTATATATAATATAATATATAAAATATAATATATAATAAATTTTTTATATAAAATGGACCACCCCCCCCCCCTATCTTCCAAAATATTTTACTTAGAGAGTTCAAATTTTGTACAGGAATGTATTTTCAGGTGTAAATTACATAAAAATTATAGAGAACGTGATGGTGATTGCGCTGTCAACGAAAAATCCAGAGATTTTAGCAAATATCCATAAAAAATACTCAAAAATCATTTTATTTCCTTAACAACGCTATGATCAACTTCTACAATCATGTTCTCTACCATTTTTCTGTAATCTACACGTGAAAATACATTTGTGTACCAAATTTGAACTCTCTAAGTCAAATTGTTTAGAAGTTATGGGAGGAAGGATACGGTCATTTTTTAGCATTTTTTTTAAATCGTTGGTTTTTGCTTAAAAACACTATGATAACGATCTGCAACAAAGTTCTCTACAGTTTTTCTGTAATCTATATGGCAAACTACATATGTATACCAAATTTCAGCACTCTAAGTACAATAGTTTGGCAGATATGGAGGTGGCATTGTACACTTTTACTGCATTTTTGCTAAAAAAATGACCGTATCCCCCCCCCCCCTTATCTTCCAAACTATTTGACTTAGGATGCTGAAATTTGGTACACGTATGTAGATTTACGTGTAGATTACAGGAAAATTATAGAGAAAGTGATGATTATAGCGCTGACAAAGTTATAACACTAAACTATGGCCCATATGTTAAAAAAATGCTCAAAAATATTTTTATTTCCTTGACAACGCTATGTTCAACACATACAATCATGTTCTCAATAATTTTCCTGTAATCTATACGTGAAAATACATTTGTTTACCAAATTTCAATTCTTTAAGTCTAATAGTTTGGAAGTTCAGGGGGGGGATACGACCATTTTTTAACATTTTTTAAAAAAAATCGTTTTTTTCTGCTGAAAAACGCTATTATAACAGCCTGCAACAAGGTTTTCTATCATTTTTCTGTAATCTACACGTCAAACTACATATGTCTACTAAATTTCAGCACTCTAAGTACAATAATTTGGCAGATAAAGGGCAGGAATGGTACAAATTAAACGCATTTTTTCGAAAAAATGACAGTATTCCCCTCTTATCTACCAAAATATTTGACTTAGCGAGTTCAAATTTAGTACAAAAATGTAGTATCATATGTAGATTACAGAAAAATTATAGAGATTGTTGTAGTGATAGCGCTGTCAAAGAAATGTCAAAAGTTATCAGCCAAAAAATATCAAAATTTCTCAAAAATCTTGTTATTTTCTTGACAACGCTATGATCAACCTCTAGAATCATGTTCTCTATATTTTTTCTTTCATCTACACGTGAAAATACATATGTGGGCCAAATTTGAACTTTCTAAGTCAAATAGTTTGGCGGCTAGGGGGGGGGGGGATACGATTTTCGACAAAGTCTTGCCAATAGGGTTCCGTGCGTACACTTGTGGTGTACGGAACCCTAAAAATATATAAAATAAAATATATAAACATTATATTACGGTTAAATGTCTTTATTACTACTAGCGTAACAACCCTCGCTCGCTCGTTTTTTTATTTCTTTTATATATTTCTTTACTTTGTGTATTCTTAAAAATATATATAAATCTATAAATATGTTTAGTACCCTTTTTCCTTTTTTTTTATTTCTATTAACTAATTATTATTTATGTATAATTTTTTTTAGGTCAATACATTCTATTTCACCTTAAGTCGTTGCGGCCTATTTTTAGAAGAATATAATAATTGAATAATTTAAAATGTAGTAAATTATAATATATATTATGTAATAATAATATATATTTTTAAAATTTTTTATAATTAATAATAAATTTTTATTAGAAATATAAAATTAATTTTTAAAATTTAATTTTTTTTATTTTAAAAATAACATCTAGTATTCTCAAAGATATTGTTTTAAAAAATATTGCCAGTAATAATGATAATAATACTAAATATTAATTAATAATAAATTATAAAAATAATTAATTAATATATTTATAATTAATCTACTATGTTATTTTTTGAAATTATTTATTTGTTTTTGTAATTAATATCATAGTTATAAATTTTTATTTTGAATTTTATAGAATTATTTAAAATAATGTTAAATATTTTAAACTAAATTAAACAAATTTAATCAAGTTTCTCACAGACTGGAATACTTAAAAATATTTTAACTAATTTCATAATCTTGTATGTAAAAATATTTATTATTGCAATAGAAATTATTAGAAAAACTTTTTACTTTAATAAACACATCGTTGATCACCTATACATGCGCAAAAGCTCCAAAAGGCAGTTACGCATGCGCAGTACTTTCTTATAAACAACCACATAAGCAGTTGTTACAATAACAAAGAAAAATAACTGTAAAACAATTTAATTCTCAAAGCAAATGGAGAAACAAGTTAACAAAAAGTTATATACATTGCGTAAAGTAAATACTAATGCGCAATAGGTTTCTATGGCAGTTACGCATGCGCAGTAGTTTTCTATGAACAAAAGACATGCGCAGTTGTAAAAATATGGAGTATAAATGACATTTTAAATATTCTAAAATAAAAAAATATAGAAAAACGTGTAAACAAAAAAGTTTAAAATATTGCGTAAAACATATAATTTAAAGAGTAAATTGCACAAAAAGCATTTAGCACATGGAAAAAAACAAAATTTTAATTTTCGTTGGACTTGAAAAAAAAAAAAATACTGCGCATGCGTAATTTTTGAATTTAATTAGAGCACATGTGTGACTATCACTGTGAATCATTGCGCATGTGTAACAGCAATACAAAACAACTGCGCATGTGAAATGTTTGTTTTGTAGTGAGCACGTTTACACAGTTGTGGTGCACTACTGCGCATGTGCAACAATATGTTGTGCAGGAAAAAATGTTCAGTTTAACATGCTTGACACGAATAAGGATATTCAAGTTGGGTGGGGGGAAATTCAAATTGGCGGCTACCTGGATGACAGGTTTGCATTGCAGTCAATGGGACGAAATCAGTTTTTGTACAATAACTTTCAAAAAACAAATTTGCAAACCTATGTTCATTAACAAAATATTTTTCATTTATCGAAAGCTATTTTTTAAAATAATAAAAATTCATATAAAAATTTTATACAATTTTATTATTTTGAAAAATAGCTTTTGTAAGTTGCATAATATTTTTTCACAGTTGTGGAAAAAGTAGGTGAACTTTGAAGTGTGTACGACGACAAACGAAGTTTTCTCGGTATCGTATTATTATAATAGAAGATTACCATGTACAATTCTATGAATTCTGGGAGAACTTTAAAACTCTTTATTCTCAATAAATAAGTAAATTTTTACAAAACTTTTTTAAACACTAATTAATTGCAAGATTTTCTGACAGTATGTTAAATAATTATAACGCCCCCCCCCCCTCAGTACCTCCAGAAAATGGTATTTTAAAGTAGGAAAAATTGAAAACTTTCAGAACAAAATTTGTTACATTTTATAAATATTTTAAAGAAAAAAAGAATAAAATAAATAAAATTGAATACATTTTTAACGTTTTTATTCATTTTTATATTCAATAATATAAATGTTTGTATTAAATTTCTTACATTTCAATATTAAGATTCAATTTAAAGATTCTTTTCTATTATTGGTCATTAATTACAATAATAATAGAAAAAACCAATTTTAACCGATATTTTACATAATAGTAACTTTGCGGAAGCGCACTAACAATGATATAGTGTTACGCATGCGCAATAATAAAACGGATTTCTACTGCGCACTTATTAAAAAAAGTATACTATATGTACTGAAATTTTAATTATCTGGTAAAGCACACCACTGCGCATGCGTAAGTTCTAAATTTAGTCAGAGCACATGTGTGACTATCACTGTGCATCATTGCGCATGTGTAACAGCGATACAAAACAACTGCCCATGTAAGAAGTTGGTTTTTTAGTAAGCACCTTTACACAGTTGTGGTGCACTGCTGCGCATGTGCAACAATATGTTGTGCATGAAAAAATGTTCAGTTTAACATGCTTGAAACAAATAGTGCCAGTGCGCATTGTTACAAACTGTAATAACATGGTAAAATTAACATTATTGTAAGTTGCCTATTGGAAAAATTTAGGTGAACTTTGAAGTGTGTACGAGGACGAACGAAGTTTCCTCGGTATCGTATTAATATAATAGAAGACTAGATCAAAAACTGCGAGCTACGCGCGCCATGTCATGGTGTCATTTTAACATATGAATAAATAAAGGACAGCTTATAGAGTATGATGTAACGGGAATAGGGTTGTAATAATTATATCACTATTGTTCTGAATTCTATTTTATATTTTGTCACGAAAATCCTTAGAATTACCTGAACTATCAGTAGAAAGGTCTGTTTAACTTGAGCTTCCTTAAATGTTGACTAAATATTAATTTTCCACAGTTTCCTCTTTTTTGACAATTGTTAAAAATAAATTGTAAGCAAATATCAGAAGAAAGAAAATAGCATTTACAAAAAAAGTGAAAAAAATATTATTGAAGATAGATCGATGTAATATATGACAAATGCAAGTTTGGTGATTTGAAAGTTCGAATAAATGCAAGTTCGGGCATTTAAAAGTTCAGTCAAATGCAAATTCGGAGATTTTAAAATTCAACCAAACGTGAGTTCAGTGATTTCAAAGTTTGGACAAATGCAAATTCGTGTGTTTCAAAATTTTAACAAATGTAAGTTTGGTTATTTTAATGTTCAGACAAATGGAAATTCAGAGATTTAGAAGTTCTTACAGTTCTAAATGTGGGTAGTTTAATATTTTGCTAATTACGAGTTCGGTGATTTGAAAGATTGGAAAAAATGCAAATTTAGTGTTCGGACAAATGCAACCACAAGTTTGGAGTGTAGAAGTACCAACAAATACTTTAGCCCTAGGAACTTCAATAAATAAATAAAATACGATTTCGAGAAGTTAAAAATTTTAAGAAATGCAAATCGCAAATGCGAGTTAAGTAATTTTAAATTTATAACAAATACGAATTCGAAAAGTTAAAAGTTAGGCCAAATGCAAGTTCTGATAATTACATACTTGAGAATATTTTGTTTACGGTATTTCACTGAGAGAGTGATTGGAGCTCAGGAATTAGACAAGCTCTATTTGACATAACTTTTAGCTACAAGACAGTTTTAAAAACCGTGATTGGTTGAAAGGCGAACATTGTGAAGGAATTTTAGATTTCGTAAGCTTAATGTATGTTTTTACCAAAAAAGGGGTGTGAACTAACCATCTTTCAGCCCTAAATGTGTTTTTCGTCTCCTAGGACCGAGCGAATTGAGCAAAAAAAACATGTATGATGCCTTGATTATACTAATTATGAAAGAAAATTTTGAAACTTTATGGCTATAAATATCTATTGACTGCAACGTTTTATTTAATGACGGAATAGAAAAAAAATTAATTTTTTCAAACAATATAAATAAACAAAGAACATGTAAAAATAAACAATTATTTTGCATAAATAGGTTCCTCTTATTCTTTATTTGTTATGGATCAATTTATTTTACTCCATAAACAATTAAATCGATTTCATCAAATTTTTAAAATTTAGGTTATGTAAACACTTTGACTTAAAATCAATTTTAGCCACTCAATATTTACTACATATATTTACAAATTTGTTAAAATTAATTTACCTTGTACTAAATGTACAAGGTAAATAACACAACCTATATATATATATATCTAAGGAAAGTGAAAATGTCACTTATTGCTGAATAAAAATTTTACTTATTCATAAATTAAAAAATTGTACATTCATTAAAAAAAGTTATGTTTTACTTAGTCATATATTTATAGAGCAGTAAACCATCTCTCTTCGAACATCCACAAAAAGTAAGGTGCGCGATAAATTAAAATAAGTTTTGGAATCATGTTTTATTACATATATTTACCTTGCAATAACAGCCATACTTCCACGTACGTATTACTTTAGTAACAAATCATAATGACTAAACGAAAAAATTATTATATTTAACACGCGACAAAAATATTGGAGTATTTTTTTTAACAAATAAAAAAGTGCTTGTCCTTTTGCTTTCTAAATAAACTTGGTAATGAAAAGACCCTTTGAACTTTTAGTCTATGTATCATGACATGCTAACAGACAAATAACCAGACCTATAAGTGAAAGAGATTCAAAATGTCGAGAAGTAATCTATATCACCTCATGATCTATCTCTCCTCGAATTACCCTATGACTATTTTTTAATTAATTAAGTTGTTTAGAAACAGGAATGTCTTTAATTATTTATAATTATAATTAAAGATGTAATTTTAAATTATTTTCTGTTTTTGAAATTTAAAATTTTAAATGTATTAAATTTTAATCTTTAATTAAAGTCGGAATTACATTCTAAATGAGCTATACAAAAAGTATGTTAACTGTAATATAGAAACTTATATTTAAATTTCATGACAATATAACAATCTATTTCATAATTTTATTAAACCTATTAAAAAATTTCTTTATAAACATAATTCTTAATATATTTTTCACTTCTTTGATTACCTAGATATAGTTTAACTGAATCAAAAGAGCGAAACCTTGACAATGATACATACAATTGGCCCTGATTAATTACATATTTTCTTAAATCAATTGCAATTTTATGAAATGTCTGTCCTTAATATTTATTAATAGTAATAGCGAAGGCTAGTTTGATTGGAATTTGTCTTCTCTTGAATGTAAAAGGATAAAAATTCTCACAATATAATAATATACGATGTATAAATACAATATTCCCACACTTATCTCCGGTCAATATTTCAGCTTTAATTACCTGATTTGGTAAATCTAACACCAATAATCTTGTTCCGTTACATAAACATTTATTAATGCTAAGGTTTCTAATTAACATTACAACTGAAGGTATTCTCAAATGTAATAAATGTGGTGGTAAACCAGATGGCGATAAAGTGTTTAAATATTCTGGTAAAATAACATCATGATTATTAACATTATCAGAATTATCTATACATTTAATACTTTTATATACTTTTTCTTTATCGTTATCTAATAACAATACATTTTGTTTGTAAGTGTTATTAACATTAATATTTCTAGGTGCCAAAATAGCATCAAATGACAATTCTTGAATTTTTTTCTCTTTAATCAAGTGTTCATACGTATTTCTTGCAATATCAACATTTCCTTTTTCAATAATTCTTTGTAGTAAATGAACACAATCTTTAACATCATTATTTGTACCATTTCCTATTTCTAACAGAAAATCTATAAACTCTGTTTCTTCTGGTAAAGCTCGCATGTTTTCAGATAATGTAAATCATAAAAATTTCTTTCTCAATTTACTCTTTTAAATAAACAAGATCATAATTTAATATTTTGTACCTCTTTCTTTTATTGGTCAAACTTGTCTAAAATCACCTCCTGAAATGATTATTTTACCACCAAAAGGAGTATCGATTTGCATGATTTCTCTCAATGTTCTATCCCTTACGAAAATATATGACATGAATTTTATGTCATACATACGTGACGTTTTTTCGCGACGTCATGAAAATTACGTCACAGAATTTATGTCACAGAAAAAATGTCATAGAAATAATGTCACAGGAAAAAAATTCATAGAATGATGAAATCAATTCTTATTTAAAGTGTGTGCCCTTTGCGGCAAACATTTTTTGAAAGCCATAAAAATATTTTTTCTATAATGATTTTTCTATAAAATAATTGTATTCAATAATGATTTTTCTAATAATGATTTTTAGATTTAGAGAAGTTGAAAAACTTAAAAATTATATCATTCAAAATTTTTGACTTTTATGAATTATTATTGTTTTTTTTTTACATTTAAAATATTTAATTTCATAATAACAAATAAATTTATACTTACTGTTTACATCATTAAAAATTGTTTTTTTTCAAATTCTGCCATTTAATAATAAAAAAAATTTTAAACCAAAAGCAACAACATTTTCAATAAATTTAATATTAACTCAATTACTGTTATGACATTTAAAAACCATCTCAAGTTCTTTAGCGCAGCTGCAAAAATACAATAGAAATTTACAGAGGGGGTATCAAATTCGTGTGAGTAAAAATGTATGTGACCAAAAAATAAGTATAAGTGCGACTTAACAGACGGATACTTAAAGGACTTTGACTATACTTTAAAATTAAAGTTTGGAAACGTAAATTTTCTACAAAAAATAAAAAGTAATCTATTATTTGAATTGGGTCAGGCATATATAAATTAATAAAAAAAATCTTAAAAATCAAGGAGATTTTGGTGGTAACCACCGTGCTACAGAGGGTTAAAAAATAAAAAGACTTTTACAGTTAAATAACAGTAATATAAAAATCAAATAACTTGAATGATTCATTTGAAAACCATCAAATTTAAATATAACTGTAATCTAGAAAATACCAAAATTAAATAAAAATGTAGAAGAGTAAAACCATTTTTTGCAATTATCGAAACTTATAATTGGTTATCTATAAATTATCTAAAATTACAAAAATCTAATATAATAGAATTTATAAATATTATCAAATACAGAAGCAAAAACATAGGGGGTGAAAAGAGGAAGGGAATTATCAGAAATTAATAGAATTCATGGAGATTTTTCTTTTGTAACGAAATTAATATGTATTGAATGTTTTAATTACTTAGGTTTCTCTAAGAGGAAGCAAATCTTAAGTGTACACAAAATGAACATAATTTTCAGCTATTTCAAGCCCTCTTGCATTTATTCAAGGAGACTTTGAAGTGATTACAGAAGTTACAAAAGAAAGTAGATTTCTGCAATAAAACATTAAACATTAACACCGTACGAATTAAAGTTTGTAATTATTATTTTTTTTAAACATATATTCTATTTTTCAGTTATTTAGCTCAAATATTATTGAATGTTTTCAATTTTTAATATTATTTAAATTATTTTCATTATAAATTAATTTTCTTTCTCAATCTTAAATTATTTTCAGCATATTTCAATTATTTTTAGCTTTCTTCCAGACTTTTCTCCAATTTTTAGTTTTTCTCATTTTATAAAATAAAAATCTAAAATTTTTTAAGTATTTTTCTCAAATTTCTATAATTATCTTCAATTTTCAATTATTTTTCTTTGTTTTCGTAATTTCCAAAAAATTTTATTAATTATCGTAAATTTCAATTATTTTTAGCATTCTTCCAGTCTTTTCTCCTATTTTTAGTTATTTTCTTTTTTTAAATTGAATTCTAAGATCTTCATGTATTTTTTTTTCGAATTTCAATTATTTTTGCTTCCTCATAGAGGAAGCTTTGTGATCGTTAAGATTTTCGATTTTCCAAAAATAGTCTAAATCGACTCAGTTTCATCTAAAAAGCGTAAATTTTCATTCCTAAGCAAATGTCCAGATGTATGTGTGTGTGTGTGTGTGTGTGTGTGTGTGTGTGTGTGTGTGTGTGTGTACGTGTGTGTGTATAGCGTTTTTTGTCGCCAGGATATTTCGAGAACGCTTTAACGGATTTGAATAAAATTTGGATGACTTTTTAAGCTCGTGAATATCTAAATTTGGACACAGGGATTTTTGAAAATACCCAATCAAATTTTGTTGAGCACCTTTTTTCATCGAAAAAAATCGTTTTTTGCCAAAATTTTTTTCCAAGCTAAAAATACAACTTAATGAATAAAAAACTCATATTCCTTATCTGAAAACGAATCGATTGACCTATATAACTTTTATTATTGATCAAAAATTCGTGAATTAATTGATGTTTTTTCATTTTTTTGCACTTAAAATTCCTTTTTTACAGAATTTCTTAAATTAAATTTTATATTATTAATATATTGCTATTTCTATAAGAAAGCAAATTTAATTGCTAACTTTGAAACGAAATATCCACGAAATGGACATAATTTCCACCTAGTAAAATAATGATAATAATAATAATAATAATAATATTACTAATAATATTAACCCTCAACTGCTAGACTATTGGGATTTAACGTAACTGCTGGATTGGGTCTACGGAACCCGAGTGATTTTCAAACGCTGATTGCTCAGAGCCTAATGAACATACCGGGACGCCTTTTTTTTTAAAACTTATTGCCAGAACCTGTAGAAAAAGAATATCTAGCTTAAATTAATGTGTCTTTATTTTTTTTTTAAATATTTCATGAAATGTAAAGATACTTTTTTAAAAAGTCGTTTTCTTCAAATAGCTATAGTAACACCAAAAATAGACGTTAAATAAAATTTCTAAGTGGATTTTTAAAGCTTTAAACATGTACCTTAAGTCTGTTTAAACCATTTTTTGAGTGGCTGAAAAAAACATATTTTTTGGGAGAAATGAAAATCATCAAATTTGGTTCATTAAGTTGAGTCACCTGATAAATTTCAACTTATCGAAATATATGTTACTTATCGGTGCCAATTTTTTTTCTGGGACTATTTTGGATGTAAAAGAATGCCATATTATCAAAATTAAAAAAAAAAAATTTAAAAAAAAAAATTTTAAAAAAATTTCTTTTTTTTGAAATTTTTTTTTTTTTGTAAAAATCTATCTCCTCCTACAATTTTTCATATTTTTTAATGCTAATTTTTTTATATGCCTTTTTTAAGATTTTAAACAAAATATCGTATGGGTTTTAACATTTTTTAATTTTTTTTCAAAAAATTTTTTATTCAAAAAATTTTTTTTTTTTTAATTTTGATAATATGTCATTCTTTTACATCCAAAAGAATTCCAGAAAAAAAATTTGCACTGATAAGTAACATATTTCGATGGATTGAAATTTCTCAGGTGACTCCCCTTAAATAAGGAGAAACCACATTATTAAGAATACAATATTTCATTGTTTCCAAAACATACAATTTAGGGATTTTTGAAATTAACTAATCAAATTGTTTTAGTATCTTTTTAATCAAAATAATTCATGTCTTTTTAATTTTTGTTTTTATTAACTTAAAATATTTAAAATATTATTAAATTATTGCTTCCTCTATGAGGAAGCAAATTGATTTGCTTCCTTGGAAGCGAAGTGTCCATGAAATGGACAGAATTCACACCTAGTTTCTTTATTTATTTAAATAATTTAAATGTATCATATTTCAATTCTTTTCGTCAAGTTATAAAATTTAAAAACATTTTTCAATCATTTTCCAAAATTTATTTCCTTTAATTTTCAATTCTTTACATTTGTTTCGTAATTAAGAATATTTTTAACTTTTTATCTGACTTTACAATTATTTCATTATCCATATTATTTTCTTCAATTTTCAATTACTTTCGTTTTTTTCTTGTTCTTTTTCATAATTGCCAAAAAGTTTTTACTTATTTCTCTTTAATTAAAATTTGTTCTGTTCAATTTTAAATTATGTTTATTTTTTTTTCTTTACTCTAATTTTTAAATATTTTCGTTTATTTCAATGAATTTCTGAAAGTTTTAAGCATTTTTCTCAAATTTTGTTTATCTTTCTTTTATTTAAAATACTTTATGTAATTTGTTTAATTATTTTCCTCAATTTTAATTATTTTTTTAAATTTTAATTTATTTATCTCAATTTTTAACCATGTTTTTCAATTTTAAATTATTTTCTCTAATTTTTCATTATTCAATTTTTTTATTTATTTTATTTATTTATTTATTTATTTATTTACCACAAAACACCCGCAGTCCAAGAGGACCATATAAGGGTAACTACATATTTATCATACAAAATAACAGCTATTAATTTATTTTTAAGATTCTGAAGAATTTTTCTCAAATTTAAATTATTTTCTTTATGTTTAAAACGTTTTTATGATTGTTTAAAGTACTTTCCTCAATTTTTAATTGATTTCATTTTTTTTTTATTAATTTGCAAAATTTGCAATCATTTTGTTTAATTTCAATTATTTTTTGCAATTTTTTTAATTCTAAAATATTATAAATTTTGTCCTAAATAAATATTTATTTTATTTATGGTAATTGATTTTTAAATATTATATTTAAAATATTTATTTCTTCTTATTAGATAAATATTATTTACCGATTTGTTATATTTATTCGACGCCCCCCGTTGATAAAGTGTTTATTAAAAAGCCAGGTTAATAAAATGTTAATTTGAAAAACAGTGGAATGTCATTTTTATAATTAATTTTTTTGGATATGATTTCTATTAAACTATTTGTTTAATCAAATGTCTTTTAAAGTTTTGTCATAAAATGTTAATTGGACCGAACGATGGATACATTTGTTTATTAATTCAAAGATGCAATAACATTCTGTATAACATTCTTTATAACCTTGCTTTAGCATTATTCTACGGTTTTTCAAATTAACATTTTATTACACTGGCTTTTTAATAAACACTTTATCAACGGGGGGCGTCGTTATTATTGTATTTTATAATTTCTAAAATGTATGAAAAATTATTCGCGCGCTGGCGCGCGTTTCATTTTCATAGTATGAAAATAAATACATTGAAATATGGCAGGTGTCCATCTTCGAGTACATGACATCATTTTTTGAGCCCCAGTAAAAATTTTTGTACAAACACAATATTAGTAAAATCATATTAGATAATTATTATACGATAAATTAATAATATTATAACCTTAAGTACTTATTCTAAATCACAAATTTAAATAACGATACCAACTTAAGGAAAAACTGCAACAAAACTTTTTTAGACGAAAAATCAGGTAGTATGTGTAGAACAAAACAACTGTTTTTTTCTTCAAATGCGCATAAAAATCTTCGTCTATATAAACAACAAGAATTATAGAAAACACAAGGCGCTGTCACCTTGAACAAAAATTTTATACGAAATGTCCATCTTGGCGCCCTGTCCATCTTGGGGCCCTCTCCTCTACATTTACAAAATAAACAACCTAAAAGGTTACGTTTAACATGTAAACAAACCTACTTCATTTTATAAGATTAACACTTACCTTATAATTTTACTCCAAAATAAACTTTAGACATGACAATCACTTATGCATATGTGCATATATGTATATGCGTTGGTGCATCTAATTAGTCTAGACGATATTGACATCACACATGCAAAGGTTTGCACATAGGCGGCTCATAACAACAATCTGCATTTCGTCTCTCTCAATTTCGGGGATAAACCCCCTGAACCTACGCCTTTGAGCGTCTACAGAAATGTCTAGTGTCTCTTTCCATCTTTAAGCTACTTAATGCATTTGTCTCTTTTCCTGTAGACGTAGTGTCTACAGAAATGTCTTGTGTCTCTCTCAATCTTTAACCTACCTAATGCATTTGTCTCTCTCGCTTGCACAGCGTCTACAGAAAACAGCTAAGTAGTTTCTTATATAGGATTACCATGTACAATTTTGTGAATTCTTGGAGAACATTGGAACTCTGTATTCTAAGTAAATAAAAAAATTTCTAAAGGGATTTTTTACACAATAATTAAATGGAAGATTTTCTGAGAGTATGTAAATTAAATTTAACCCCCTCCCAGTACTCTTAGAAAATTGTTTTTTAGAGTATGAAAGATTTAAAACTTACAGAAAAAAATTTGTTATATTTTATAAATATTTTAAAGATGAAAAGAATAAATTTTATAAAATTAAATACATTTTCTACCACATATGCACGAAATAATATAAATAATATAAATTTATAAATAAATATTATAATATTATAAATATTTATAAATAATATAAATAATATAAATTTTGTTCGTAAATTTCTTAAAATTCTTAAATTTTAAAATTTTGATTAAACATAAATATTGTTTTCTATTATTGGTCATTAATTACAGTAATAATAAAAAAAAACACTGCGCATGCGCAGTTTTTAAATTTCACAAGAGCACATGTATGACTACTACAGTGCATCACTGCGCATGTGTAACAGCAATAATGAACTACTGCGCATGCAAAATGACAAGGTGTCGTAGTGCGCACATTTAGACAGTGGTAGTGCACTACTGCGCACGTGCAACAATATGTTGAGCATGCAAAAATGTTAAATGTAACATGCTTGACACGAATAGTGCCAGTGCGCATTGTTACACATAATAATAACATAAAAAGCTGTACAGTTTAAGTTGCCTATTAGGGAAAGCAGGTGAACTTTGTAGTGTACGACGACAATACATTTTTTGGTGGAAAATACAAAATTTTAATTAATTGTCTCAAAAAATTATTGAAAAAAGTGTAAAATCAAAAATATGAAAATAAATACATTGAAATATGGCAGGTGTCCATCTTGGAGTACAAGACATCATTTTTTGAGCCCCAGTAAAAATTTTTGTACAAACACAATATTAGTAAAATCATATTAGAAAATTATTATACGATAAATTAATAATATTATAACCTTAAGTACTTATTCTAAATCACAAATTTAAATAACGATACCAACTTAAGGAAAAACTGCAACAAAACTTTTTTAGACGAAAAATCAGGTAGTATGTGTAGAAAGAAGAAACTGTTTTTTTCTTCAAATGCGCATAAAAATCGTCGTCTTTATAAACAACAAGAATGAAAGAAAACACAAGGCGCTGTCACCTTGAACAAAAATTTTATACGAAATGTCCATCTTGGCGCCCTGTCCATCTTGGGGCCCTCTCCTCTACATTTACAAAATAAACAACCTAGAAGGTTACGTTTGACATGTAAACAAACCTACTTCATTTTATAAGATTAACACTTACCTTATAATTTTACTCCAAAATAAACTTCGGACATGACAATCACTTATGCATATGTGCATATATGTATATGCGTTGGTGCATCTAATTACTCAAAACGATATTTACATCACACATGCAGAGGTTTGCACATAGGCGCCTCATAATAACAATCTGCATTTCGTCTCTCTCAGTTTCGGGGATAAAGAAAATAGAACAAACCAATCAGAACTTTCTTTCCAATATGAGCAATTATCTGATTGGTCTATTCTGGTCGATTTTTCTAAACCCCCTGAACCTACGCTTTTGAGCGTCTACAGAAATGTCTAGTGTCTCTTTTCATCTTTAAGCTACTTAATGCATTTGTCTCTTTTCCTGTAGACGTAGTGTCTACAGAAATGTCTTGTGTCTCTCTCAATCTTTAACCTACCAAATGCATTTGTCTCTCTCGCTTGCACAGCGTCTACAGAAAACAGCTAAGTAATTTTTTATATAGGATTACCATGTACTATTTTGTGAATTCTTGGAGAACTTTGGAACTCTTTATTTAAAGTAAATAAGTAAATTTCTAAAGTGATTTTTTACACAATAATTAAATGAAAGATTTTCTGAGAGTATGTAAATTAAATTTAACCCCCTCCCAGTACTCTTAGAAAATTGTTTTTTAGAGTATGAAAGATTAAAAACTTACAAAACAAAATTTGTTATTTTTTATAAATATTTTAGAGAAGAAAAGAATAAATTTTATAAAATTAAATATATTTTAAACATTTTTATTAGTTCTTATCTTCAATAATATAAATTTTGTTCGTAAATTTCTTAAATTTCTTAAATTTGAAAATTTTGATTAAACATAAATATTGTTTTCTATTATTGGTCATTAATTACAGTAATAATTAAAAAAAAACACTATGCATGCGCAATTTTTAAATTTCATAAGAGCACATTTTGAATTGTCAAGAAGGTTTGGTGAACTCGTGGACGCAGTTTGCAAGAGTTGATAGGTTTTGGCGAATTCATAACAGCTGTCTGGAATTCTGGCAGCTTAAAACATCGGAATTGGACTTTAAATAAATAAACTGAAGTGTAAAAAGTGTAAGTTTAAAAGAAATAAATTGCAAAATACCTTTAATTTAAACGAAAGACAGTTTTTGTAAGAACGAAAAAACTTAGACCTGACAAGCGTCAGTTGATTTTACCATTCGATACACAAGTCCTACTTTACCTGCGTCATTGGTAAATGAACTGAAGTCTGTTACTTCTTAAATGTCAAATCTCAATTCATATTCGATTTTTCTTGCAAACACAGTTATTTTAATACTTTACCACAAATAAACTTACACTTTTTACTCTTCTCTGTTTTCAAATCAATGGTCTTCTAAGAGCTTAAGATCATATTTAACGTCAATTTTTTATGTAACAACATCAAATATATTTTTCTGTCTTTGCAGAAATACATACATATACTTACGGACTATGAAATTTGTTAATATTGTTTTTGTTAATTTAAATTTTTTGACTTTTTATAGCAGGTTTACCGAAATTTAAGACCGTCGGGTAGCCACGGACATTTTTTGTCGTCCCTGTCGAAAGAAAAACACTGAAAAATCACTGAGACAGAACCACTGAAATCCCAGTTGTTTTTAAGTGGTTTCTCAGTTGTGATTTGGGACAATTCGCCACTGAAAATATCTATTGTGAGGGTTGATTTATGACAGTTGGCCTGGAAGTCCCAAACCGTTTTATGGCCTTTACCCTCATAAAATGGAAGGATAACCTTTCTTTTTTACAATTTTAAATAATTTAAATTATTTATTCCAATATTATATTTGTTGTTTAAGAATTTAGCCACTTATATAAATATATGTTATAACTATGAACATAATACATACTTCTATTCAAAAATCGGTTACGGGAACCATAAAAGGAAAAAAAATTACAATCAGGAATCGGTGTTCGACCTGAATTTCCAGGTCAAATTGCTTGTAAATTTTTTTCGTTAAAGAGTCGAAGTTTACTCCCCTACAAAACTACTTGACATTTAAAACTATTGTACTATTGTTACCCCAACTCCAAAAAAAATTCTATCTGAAGATATGCAGGTCAGACCACTGAAAAATCACTGGGCCAGTGGTTTTTTCAGTGGATTTTGAGTGGTTTACTTTCGACAGGGGTGTACTACCAGACACATTTTGTATGTAGAAATCATTTGTTTCTGTCAAAATAACAGTTATGTTGTTTACGTTTGGTTAATTGTGATTTATACAAAATTAAGAATCAATGTTTAATCCATAGCAAAAGAACAGAAATTTATTAGAAAATAGCTGTACAACAGGTATTTTATTTTAACAGCACTTTTCTTAAAGTTTAATTAACCACTTTCTTAGAGTCCGGAGATATCCGACATTTTTTTTTATAACCATTTTTAGCGTAAAATAGTTTTCTTTTATTCCCTGTATGTTTATTTTTTGTATTAATTTTTTGAAGGTATTGGTAATGATACTCTAACTATAAGAAACCTCAAGCACTAAAATTAAGATTATTATTTTTTAATATATGATTCAAAAAGCTTAAGTGTCCGGGGCTACCCGACTCTCCTCTAAATACTTTCTCAACTACGTCTCTCAACTTATTTTTTATGTTAAATATCTTTTTAGTTTTGCCATAACAAAGCAAACAAGTTTTGAGTCGATTTAAAGCGTGTGTACTATTCATTTTTATAACCGTACATCTTAAAAGTATAACTTTTTTATATTATTAACAACAGCAGAAATAAATAAATAAATTTGTCCTGTTAAAGAGTACTTTTGTTTTAAATTACTTAGTAGATAATGTAGAAATAAAAATTCCAAAAAAATTTGATGTTAGAAAACGTTTGGCTTAAAGTTATTGCAGAGTAGCAATGTTTTTAACTTAAAAAATAAAAAAATTCGATTTTCTCAAAAATGTGTCTAACGATTTTTTTCTTTTTAGTCTTAAATTACTCAGAAGACATAATAAAATAGAAATTCACAAGAAAATTTGAAGTGTTTCAACCTTTGGGTTGAACTTGGTCTGGACCCACCGTGATTAGTCACTTTTCTTATTTTAAGATATACTTCCCTGGAGAAATTAACCGAAAATGACCTAGACATCTTTTAATTACCTGATTATTTCGGAGAAGTCGATTTCCACATTTTGAGGTTAACTTTCCTGTCGAAGTTGACCGGAAATGACCTGGACATCAGTTGGGTACTTGGATACTTCTCAAAAGTCGATATTTACATTTTGAGGTTAACTTCCCTGGAGAAGTTGACCGGAAATGACCTAGACATCGGTTAATTACCTGAGTATTTCGGAGAAGTCGATTTTCACATTTTGAGGTAAACTTCCCTAGCGAAGTTAACCGGAAATGACCTGGACATCGGTTGGGTACTTGAGTACAGCAAAGAAGTCGATTTTCACATTTTGAGGTTAACTTCCCTGCCAAGTTAAAAATTTCGTGTGTGTTCCCACGTGTGTTTTCGTATGGGATCCCATAAAGGTTCCTACATGGGTTTCCATTTGGGATCCTGTGTGCCAGGGAACTTTGTCACGAACTCTCGAGGGAACACTGTATATAAGATCCCATGTGTATGTTCCCTTACGGGATTCTTAATTTATTAAACAATTTAAATGGATCTACAAAAAGAATATTGTTAAGAAAATAATTCATTTGTCAGTAACTGTTACACACCATATTTACAAGAACAAAAAAAACTACTACGCAGCATGTTAAGTTTTCAAAAATTGATTTGAAATCCTATGTACAGGTATCGTCAGATATGCTTTAACATATTAACACGTACTCCTGTAGAAATATGTTAAAGCATATCTGACGATCACTGTACATGGGATCCTATGTACAGTATTCCATCGAGGGTTCGTACCAAAGTTCCCTGGTACACAGCATCCCATATGGGAACCCATGTAGAAAACTTTAAGTGATCCCATACGGGAACCCATACAGGAACACACGCGGGAAGACATACGAAATTTTTAACTGGGTGAGGAAGTTGACCGGAAAAATTCAGTTATGGTTTAGATACACTAAGCCCAGCCAGCTCCATACTATTTTTGATGTTTTCATTTTAAAAAAAAATAGTCCTACTATTTTCTGTCTATTTTCTAGTCTAGCCCCTAACCAGAAACACACTTTTTTTTTAGCAAACTCGGGCCATTTCTACACGGATACTTCACTCAGAAATCATTTTTCACACACATTTCAATCACTTTTAAATCAGTTTTCCAGCAAAACTGCAAACCAAAACTAAGCACGTGCCAATCAAGACAACATGGAAGCTGCAGAAACAAAACTAACCGCGATCCAATGAATGAATCGATAAGAAGCATCACTTTCATTCAACTGGCTAATGGCACACGTCATTTACATCCAACTACCCAATGGCATACATTAGGCTTTCATGGCATATAGCCAATAGCAATCATAACACTATATGTATAAGACTGTTCAATGGCCATCATAACGCTATATAGGACTGGACAATGGCACGCGTTACATTTTCATGGCGTGTAGCCAATAGCACGCATAACATAACATATAGGCAATCTAATTTCTGAGTAAACGGCTATCATAGTTTAGTTTAAATTAGTTTTGTGCAGACCAGCGCAGCGTTAGATGTTGCGCAACGTAAGATCCTACATGCTTGGAGGTTTCACGCCGAGTTTTTAAAATTTATTTATACAAAACTACTAGTCGGATCACTGCGAATTTCAATGCGTTGTACTCTTAACATTCTAAACTTTATTCTAGAAACAAAAAATGAGGTGCTTTTTATGCCCTTTCATTTCATCTAAGGGCCATTCAAATCGGTTAATTCATTTTGGAGATATAAGCTTTTGTTTAAAAAGTGACAAAAATTTTCATATTGCAATAACTTTGGTTTAAATTTTTATGATCCAATTGAATATTTTTTTCCATATTTCGATAAAAAAAATTCCATTTTATTTTTGTGCTGTTTTGACGAATTCTGACTTTATAACAATATATCCAAAATTTGCAGTTTTTCTCTCTCTCTGTTTGTTGTACCAAGGCCACAAACCAAGAAGAAAAAGAAGAAGAAAAAGAAGAAGAAGGAACCTTAGATTTTGTTACGAATGTAACTCGTACTTGCCCGATTTTATTTAGCATGTCAACCAAAGCTTTTAACCAAAGAAGTCAAAAATGCTTTTCATTTAAAAGAATTTTACATGTATGAATTAATGACCTATTAATGACGGGATCAACGCTTAAAGTGTTGGAAGAGAAAAATCAATGAAAATGAGGATTTTTTTACCAAAAATCAGGCAAGTACGAGTTACACTCGTACCAAGTCAAAGGGTTCTGTACCTTTCTAATTTTTATTCAATTATATGAGGTTGAGATTTAAAATTTTCCACTAGGATACCAGTTTTAAAAATCATTTTTATTACACACTAAATAAAATTTTATTGGTACAAATTTTAAGCACTATAAGCACATATTTTTTAAATATGTTTTTAAAAAATGAGGAATTAACCAATCATATTTTGTTTTTTTTTAAACACGAATTTTGGCTTGTAAATTATATAAAGACGAACATTAACAAACTTCTTTATATTTTCTCTATAATCTACACGTCAAACTACATATGTGTACTAAATTTTAGCATCCTAAGTCAAATAGTTTGGAAGATTAGGGGGGGGACATGGTCATTTTTTCGAATTTTTTTTAAAAAATCGTACTTTTTGGCTCGTAAACATTATGAAGACCGCCTTTACGAAAGTTCTCTATAATTTTCCTGTAATCTACAGTTAAATCTACATACGTGTACCAAATTTCAGTATCTTATGTCAAATAGTTTGGAAGATTAGGGGGGGGAGCATGGTCATTTTGTCCAATTTTTTAAAAAAAATTGTACTTTTTGGCTAGTGAACACTATGAAGACCGCCTTTACGAAAGTTCTCTATAATTTTCCTGTAATCTACTCGTAAATTTACATACGTGTACCAAATTTCAGCATCCTAAGTCAAATAGTTTGGAAGTTTGGGGGGGGGGGGGGGGACATAGTCATTTTTTTGCATTTTAGGGCAAAAAAGTGGTTTTTGCTGGATTTCGTCATGTGCATGAGCTCGAATCGCGTTTTGCATATCTTTTTCGTAAATCCAAGGTGAAATTACATATGTGTACCAATAGCTCATATAATTTAGAAGTTAGAGGGGGTGCGAAAACGGACACAAATAGTGATTTTAATAGTGTTCCGTTTTACGGTACGGAACCCTAAAAATGACCGAAAAAGCAAAGAAATTCCAAAATAATTTTTTATAGAAAAACAATTTTTTTTAAATTACCCACAATTAACAACACTTTTAACTACATTTTACATTACTATTACTTTCTCATAAAATTGATTAATAGGTATATAAATTTTAATCTTTAAATAAAATGTTGAACCTAAACTTGTATTCTTATTTCAGTGACAGTTCTTTAGAATGTAGCAGTAGCTTAGAGGATTCACCATCAAAAGCAACTCCAAAGCAGTCAAAACCTTTCGGAATGGATTTGGATTTAAAGTCTAATAGATCGAGCATTATATCACAAGAGGAATCAATTGAAACTTAAGCCAGTTCTTCTTGTATTTATATTTAAATTAAAAACTTTAGACATAAGTTTCATTTCATAAATATTATAAAATTAATACCAGACATTTTTGGTTTTAAGAGAATTAAGTCTGGAAACGTTTATAAAATACATAAAACTTTTAAACTTATTAACAAAGAACTAGTACCTGACAAAATTTGTACTGTGTACATTAGCATTTGAGTATCAATTGATTAAGTTTAATATTACGAAAATGTTAAACAATATTTCAATTATGTATACTAAAATTTGAGAAATAAATTAACTCACTAATTATTGTAGGTATAACTTTTCACTTATAATAAAATAAACAAAGTTTCTACTAATAATCTAATTCTTTATGAAACGAACAATACACTTGTAAAGAGACTAATAGTTTATACAGGGTGAGTTCCATACATATAAAAGAAAGATACACGCATGACCCATACTATTCATAAAAATAATATTCTCGAAGATTCAATATTTCGCTAATCATAAAAACAAATTTTTTAATAACATTTGTATTGTCTTTTGAAAACAGAACAGAGAGCCAGAAGGTAGTGGGATCCGTGTCAGACGGTATAATAAAATATTTAGAGCGGGACCAATTGAACATTGGGCAGATAACCAATGTATGGTAAATGCCATCTAAGCCGAGTTTACAAAATTCACACAAAGCACAGCAATTTTGAAATTTAACTTTTTTTTTTTTTTTTTTTTATATAAATATGTATAACATGTTTGTTTAGCAACCTAATTTGGAAGAATACGCGTTTAATATAAAGAGGGTTACACTGATATAAATAAGACTGAGAGTGCTGTATCAGTATTGGTTGATACAGGTACTACGTCAGTAGTCAATTACTTATTGGGTACATTCGATCAGTCAATAAAACATAAGAATTGTGTTTCCATGTTCGGGAATTTTATTTTTACATGAAGAAGACTATATGCAGGAGAGAGAGTTTCGCTTTATTTGTATGGAAAGAAGTGGGGATGAGGGTGGCTGTGCCAGTGGACAGAAGCCTTAAGTTCGGCCAGTGCGCAGTCATGTATTTTATTACTCTGCGCACACTCAGCTGTTTCCGGTGTGCGCAGAGTAATAGAATATATGACCGCGCACTGACCGAACTAAAGGGCTTCTGGCTACTGGCACATCCATTTTCCTTCTATACCCCCACTACCGCTATGTTTTTTCTGTATATAGTCTTCTTGTTTTACATAAATACACATTAAATACGCAATCAAATTATGCACTGTTAATTCTAAACATCTTAAAGTGATTAATATTTATTAGAACCTTATTTAAATTTTGTGTAGCGAAATTTTTGTTGTCTCAAAAGGGTATCATCTCTTCGAGAATTCTCGTGGTAATTTAAAAAGAAGGCAGAATAGAATGACGCCGAGACGTAGGGACTGCATGAGAGTGAGAACTATTTCGTAGAATTCTAAGGGTAATTCTCCGTTTCAATATAAGGATTAATTTCTTGAAAATCTTTCTGTGCAAAATTAATTTTGATACGGAGTGGTCCGACTTTAACCATACTTCTGAGTTCAACTTTGTGAATTCCTGACAATCCTGGCATTACTTCCTCTTCGAGATTCCCATCAGCATATGGATAAGTTTTGTCTTATTTTTTTTCATTTAACAAATTATACTTACACAGCACCGTAAATTCCCTCAATTTTTCCTGAATATTGGTCGACATTTTCCGAATATTCGAACCTTATATTCAGGAAAGTTTCGTGGAAGCATTAAAATGTCCGCTATGGGGAATATTGGACGTGAAATTTTCCTGAAAATATATTTCTAATTTGCAGGGAATTTCCGCATCTAATATTCCTTTAATATTCATAGTATTCGTAAATTCACTTTACATGATGCGCACTGGTGGAACTTGGGTTTTGTGACACATACGGCTGCGCAGTACCTTGTCCATAAAAAATAGGGTAAATCGAAAAGAGTTAGATCACGAGGATAGATGGATAACTTTTCGCCATTTTAAGTCTTTTTTACTTAGAGATCTGGTTGTTTATCAGTTAGTGTGTCATGTTACATAGACTAAAAGTTCAGAAGGTCTTGTCATTACCAAGTTCATTGTACACAGTAAAAAGAAAACTTTAAATTAGTTTGAACGTACTTTGAGCATTCCTTTAAATTCATCATGGTTCTTATTTTATGACATTAAATAAGCAGAAAGTCAGATTAACAAGACGGATACTTTAAGAAAGAATCTAAGTATAAAATCCGCAAAAATGATCTGACTTTTCCATACGAAAAGAAAGTAAGATTCGTTTTAGCTAAATTTCAGGTAAGTTTGTCGGAGTTCGACGTACGCTAGGGAGGTGTCAGAGTTACTGCGCATGTCCTTTGCTGAAATGTGTTCCCACGCACTTCGTAGTGCGCGTCATCGTACAGAATACCAGGAGGTTGGGGTGCCACATTGTACAAAATACCGGGGGGTTGAGGTGCCCCATTGTACAGAATACCGGGGGGGGGGGTAATTATTTACGTTATTGCGTAATAGTACATAATGAATGTAACATTACGTAATGAAGGTAATGTTACGTAAAGTAATAACATAATTACGGCTTTAACTAATTCAATATTAATATAATTTGGATATTTGGGCACATTTATGGTGATTTATATTTTTTGCCATTATTTTCTAAACTGATTGGTTTTAGTAAAAAATTCCTTAAACATAAAATATGTATATTTGTCATAGCTACAACTTTTGTATGCATTTTTTTTTATATTTGCAATATTTAAAGAGATAAATGCAAAAAAACCTAAATTTTTATGACTTTTTATACTTATTTTTTACCATGAAATTCAAATTTGATCCAATTTTCACTATGATTTTCGTAATCAACGCATCAAACTACGTAAGTATACGTAGTTTCATTAAAATCAGTGGTATGGAGCTCGTTTACGTCTCGGGCTTCGCCCTCGACTATCACTCGTACACAAAAAAACTCGTACACATCAGCGTAAACAAAAGGCTGCCTTTAACCCCTTGTTGCCTAATATACTATTTTTCATAAATGTACAATTTTTTAATTTATCATTAAGTAAAATTTTTATTTATCAATAAGTGATATTTTCACTCTCTTTAGATATATTAGATCGGGAGTCGGTGACCAAAAATCAACGTCATCGATTTCAGGGCTGAAATTTTGCGTGGAGATAGCTTTATTGCCGTACAGTTTGGAAAATTGATGCCTTCCCATTTTCCACTAGATTTTTTTCATGTGTTTCCATAAAAAATCTAGTGGAAAAAAGAGAAGGCATCAATGTCCCTGACTGTACTACAGGAATCCTTCAAGTCTGCCTGTGCTCGTCCTGGTAGGAGCTGAGCAGGTGCGATTATTAATCGCTCAGGTGAGGGGGGTTTTTACGTCATCGAGTTCTGGGCTGAATCTTAGTTACCACTTTATAAAATATGTTGACCACTTTATAACGGAAGGCAAACGTGATTATAAAATGGTAAAGCGGAAAATAATAAATTAAGTAAATTAAATGACAACTTTATAAACAGCATGACATTTTATTTAAATTATGTAAAATAGAAGCAAAATCGGTGGAAATTGCAAGGTTAAAATAATAATATTAATATAAATTAGTGCACTGTTAAATTCTACAAAATAGAGAGGGGGGCAGATTTAATATAAAAGAATCACCCAGTACTTTGTAGAATTCAATGAACTACAGGGAATTAAGATTTAATATAAAATAGAATACCCTGTACTTCGTAGAATTCTACATAATACTGGGTGATTCTTTTATATTAAACTTACCCCCGTATTTCGTAGAATTTAACAATGAAATTGAAAGACTATATTGAAAATCAGAAAAAATAATTGAAATTGAAGAAAATAATTGCAAATTAAAGAAAGTAATAAAAAAATGAAGAAATAAATTGAAAATTTAAACATTAAATTGAGATTTGAAAAAATAATGAATAATTGAAAAACAATTACAAAAACAAAGGCGAAAATAATTGAAAACAAAATTCAAAAACTGGCTCGATTAATACACAACTAAAAATATTAAAACATAAAACAATAAAAATATGGCAACAACAACAAGAACAATATGGCCGCCTAGTAAAGTTTGGGCTTCTTGACTGCTTCCAGTTAAAAGTGAATTTATTGTGTTTTTCGTTTGTTTAAAATAAAATCTGTGCTTGTTCTAAGACCTGTTATCTTGACGATTGCTATTGTGGACTTTATAACTCTTTTTGTGCTTTAAATTTGGATTTATCCTGAAATTTAAATAGCTGGTTTAGTAGCTGTATCTATTGTGTATTTTGAAACATGTCCTCAAGTGTTGAAAAAATTTGTGGTGTCTGCAAAAATGGAGTCACCAAAGTTACTACTGCTTGTTCTGGATGTGGTGCTCTGTATCATCCTGGTTGTGCCCTTAAATTATCTAAAATGGACAACGGTGCATTTAAAAAGTGTTGTAAACTAATATTTAACTCTCCATTACCACCTTCTCAAGTGACTTCTCCCCCTAATGTTGTTTCTGCACAATCAATATTGTCACAGGAAGATATTGTTAAAATTGTCTTAAGTATGAAACCATATTTTAATTCTATTACTGTTGCAATTAATGAGCTGAAACGGGAGTTCAAAGTTCTTAAGGGCGACATAGACTCTCGTCTTGTCAACGATTTGAAAACTGCAAGACTTGGCGAGCCTGCGCAGGAGCAAAAGAATCCAAGACCTATCAAGATCATGTGTCAGTCAGCTGAGATAGCCAGATCTATTCGTCAACAATTTATAAAAGCCAAAACGGACAGTCTACACTCTTCTACACTAAAGGAACTCTGGATCAAGTGCGACCTGACTCCATTTCAACTTAAAAAGTTGCGTCAACTTAGAACTAAACTCCGTTTACGATTAGAGAAGGACGAAAAAGACTTAGTGATTTCGAATTTTCGCAGGAATCCTACGATAACTATAAAAAGAAAAGCTCTCCCACCTGCATAAACGAACTTTGTTTTCTGTTGTTGTTGTTCTGTTGTTGACTTTTTCAAGTCTGTCTCTTATATTTTATATCATGAACTGAATGTTTTTCATCACAACTATTTATTTACGTCACTGTATACTACCTAAGGTTTTATATTATTGTATTTCTTATGTGACAACTTTCATTATTGATCTCAAACGTTTATTACAATATTTAGACTACTGATTAATAATATTAATAGTAATAATAATATATATTATTGTAAAAATTTTATATTTTTGTAAATTGAGATTATTTTTACTTCTTGATTTAATTATTTCTGACATAAATTTAATTATAATTTTGTTTTTAACAAATGTTATATTGCGGCCATATGAGTGCATTTGTCTTATAAATTATTTCATCCGTTTGTTTAAATGCGTACTTGACTTCTGTCTTATTACATTGTATTGTGTATATATATAAAAATCGGGCAAGTACGAGTTACACCCGTACCAAAATCTAGGGTTCCGTACATTTACGAAACAAAGATGTACCTTATTAACAAAGAGAGAGCTCTAATTTGGTACACATATGTATTTTCACGTGTAGATTACAGGAAAATTATAGGGATTGACAGTCAAAACCTTGTCAAAAAAAGAAAAACTGCAAATTTTCGAAAAAAAAGTTTTTTCCTCATAACTTTTAAAGTATTTGAGCTAGAGGGCTAAAATTTGATACATTTGTATATTTTTATGTACAGATTATGAAAATTAATTAGAACATACAAATTATGGAAATACTTCTACCTTCAAGTACATGAAACTTTTGCTTAAGGGTATTTCATATAAGGGGCATTATTTATGAACTGTCACAGGTGAAAAAAAAATTTGCTCCAATTAATTTAAGATTTTTAAATTTGCATGTACTATTAAAAATATACTTAAAATATAAATTTCAATGTTTTTGAATGACGGGTTGTCTATTTACAGGGGCTCAAATTTTTCAATTTTTACTATGGGCGTCTACGTTCAAATGGTGATAACTCCTATAAAAATGAAGTAATTTTAAAAAACTACGAGGGTTTTGGAAAGCTTTTTTGACGCACTACACAACGGTTTCACTTAAAATTTACGAAAAATAAAATTTCCATTTAAAAATTAATAATAAAAAATATTTTTTGATTTTTGACCAATTTTGACATCTTTGATTTTTTTTAAAATACCTTCAAAAGAAAGTAAATTTCCTTCCCTTTAAAATGACATATTGACCAAAATAGGGAGTTTAATCGTTTTAAAGATATAAAGCATTTTGCGAGCCGCTACAGGTCGCAGCGCGCAGCGCTAAGTGACGCCATTGTATGGAAGCGCATGTGACGCCATTGTATGCTATAAGCTAATCACGTTCAAACGCACTAGGCATCCGAAGTAAAGGCAGCGCAGCGCACTTTTTTAAACTTTTTAACGGAAGCTCCTATATTTGCTCTAAATCAAATTGAATAATATTACACTCATAATTTGAGTTTTCTTTTTTTAAGTTTGTTTTTATGTTTTACTATTTCTTTGTTTGAGTTTTTTTTTATTAAGAGTTATTTTCTACAATTGAAATGTGAAAATTTAACACATTTATGTACTAAAAAGAAATGGTTTTCTAACGTTTTCATTTTACTATTTTAAGTTTCTTTGAAATTTGCAGTGAAATTTCAAATATTTTTTTATTTGACTAGTTTTTTTATTTTTTTAGGATAAGTTTTTTATGTAATTATTATTATTAAGATTTTACTTTAACTTTCATTGTGTACGATCATTCTACATTGCTTTCTACTTGTTAATTCGACATTATGGAATCATCGCCTACTGTTTGGAGAGATCGGTGTTTTAATCCATTTCAAGAAAAAAATCATGGAAAGGGTAAAGATTTAAGATTACCTTCTAAGATTTTAGTAGAAAAATTACCAGAAAATGTTCCACTTAATGCAAAATTATGTTGGGCATGTAGAAGGAAAATTCAAAATCTTCCAGAAAAACGAAAACTGCCAAATGATAAATTTTGAACATCCTGTATTGGACAATAATACAGATTTTTCTGCAGACCTCGAAATTCCTTTCGTCCATAGTGATGAAATTGATTCAGATGACGATCATTCTGTTCCGTCAAGTCCTAAGAAACCAAACTTACATTGTGATAAAGAATATTGTAAAGCTGCAATGGAAGTTCTTGAACAGATTAAAAGTAAATTTAAGAGTTCCAGCAGCGATTCGAAAAAAATTGTACTCCTAACTCTTGCACCTGCATCCTGGGGTCGTGATAGAATGCGGAAAGAATTTAGTTGTTCTGAGCGTCAGGCTAAAGGAGCAAAAAAGCTAGTAGCTGAGCAGGGGATATTAGCTTACCAAATCCAAAATTGGGAGGGATAAAATTAGCTCCTGACATTGAAAAAAAAGTTAAAGATTTTTACGAAAACGATGAAAATAGTCGACTCTTACCTGGAATGAAGGATTTCGTTTCCGTAAAAATGCAAGATGGTACTCGACAACATTTTCAAAAAAGGCTAATTCTTTGCAATCTATCTGAATTGTTTGAAGAATTTAAAATGAAAAATCCAAACATTAAAATTGGATTTTCCAAATTCGCTCAACTTCGGCCTCAACATTGCGTACTGGCTGGATCTAGTGGCACACATAATGTTTGCGTTTGTGTGCATCACGAAAACGTAAATCTTATGTTGCAGGCAATAAATCTTGGAGAACTGACAAAAAATTCAAATTTACAGCTAGAAAATTATAAAGACTGTTTAAAATGTTTAATGTGTAGGTACCTAGTCCTGCTTGTCACCTCAATGAATGCACAAAGTGCCCTGGTATTGATGCAATTCAAGATTACCTTCGAAGTCTGTTGGATGAAAATTCTATTGATTCAGTAGAATTTCAAGTTTGGCAAGAGACTGACCGATGCACCTTGAAGACAGAGATTGCAATGAGTGATGAATTTATCGATCGACTTTGTGGTCGATTGCAAAAGCTTAATATTCACGACTTTATTGCCAAAGAACAATCTTCGTTTCTTCAAAACTTTAAAAACGATTTGAAAGAAGGTCAATTTCTTGTAATGTTTGATTTTGCCCAAAACTTTGCGTTTGTCCTTCAAAATTCTGCTCAATCTCATTTTTGGAATAATGACCAGTGTTCAATTTTCACCGTAGTTATATACTATAGAGAAGCCGATGAAATAAAGCACAAATCATTAGCCATAATATCAGATAATTTAAATCATGATACTGCAGCAGTTTTTGAATACCAAAAAATTGTAATTAAGTATTTAAAAGACAATTTCAATCCTAAAGAAATTACCTACTTTTCAGATGGCGCAAGTCAACATTTTAAAAATAAATATAATTTTTTAAATCTTACTCTTCACAATCATGATTTTGGAATTCCTGCAAAATGGTGCTTCCATGCATCAGCTCATGGAAAGGGGCCTTGTGATGGCGTAGGTGGTAATTTAAAGAGACAAGCTGCACGAGCTAGCCTTCAAAGATCATCGAAAGATCAAATTCAAAATGCGAAAGAGTTATATAACTGGGCAAAAGAACATTTTACTCAAACCGCCGTTTTTTTCAGTTCCATAGAAGATTGTATTAACACTGCTGAATTTTTAAAATCGCGTTTTTCAGAGGCAAAAACTGTGCCAGGAACTTTAAAATATCATTTTGTTATGCCTTCTGATAAAAAATCATTGATTTTAAAAAGATATTCCTCGGCAACGGAATTTGACGTTTTTCCTAAACGAAAATCAAAAAAACCAACCTCTAAAAAAAAATCTCGAAGAAGCTTCTCTAAGTAATATCTGTAGATAACCTATTTTTCAAACAAACAAAACAACTTAATATAAAACTACAGCGAAACAATATTGATTATGCAATATTGAATATAAAGCAAAAGCGATAAAAAATTTGAATTTTTAAATGTATTTACGAATACATTATACAGTGATGAACAACGGCGCGGCGTGGCGCTGCGCGCTGCGACCTGCAGCGGCTCGCAAAATGCTTTATATCTTTAAAACAATTAAACTCCCTATTTTGGTCAATATATCATTTTAAAGGGGAGGAAATTTCCTTTCTTTTGAAGGTATTTTAAAAAAAATCGAAGATGTCAAAATTGGTCAAAAATCAAAAAATATTTTTTATTATTAATTTTTAAATGGAAATTTTATTTTTCGTAAATTTTAAGTGAAACCGTTGTGTAGTGCGTCAAAAAAGCTTTCCAAAACCCTCGTAGTTTTTTAAAATTACTTCATTTTTATAGGAGTTATCACCATTTGAACGTAGACGCCTATAGTAAAAATTGAAAAATTTGAGCCCCTGTAAATAGACAACCCGTCATTTAAAAACATTGAAATTTATATTTTAAGTATATTTTTAATAGTACATGCAAATTTAAAAATCTTAAATTAATTGGAGCAAATTTTTTTTCACCTGTGACAGTTCATAAATAATGCCCCTTATGTGGATTGTGGTGTTTATGCAATTACTTTTGCAACTTCTGTATATTGTAATGTTAAACCTGAAAGTGTAGTATCTAATCATGCAGCAATGAGAGAACATTTACAGACAATTTTTTTAAGTAATTGCTTATGTCATTTCCCTCTTATTTCAGATAATAGTAAAATTGCAAGTAGTGATAAACAAAATGTTAATAAACGAGTCAATCATTTTTGGAAAGTAGAGCTTAAAGAAGATACCCTTACCTGTGGCTTTTTCCAGGTTAATTTTATATACGATTTTTATGGGTAAAAACGAGATTTATATTGAAAACCCTTAAAAATTTAAAAAAAATAAAGAAAAATGATGAATTTCGTTTTGAAAATTGCCCAAAAGTTTTTTAAAAGCGTCAAATATAATCTAAAAGAATTTTAAAGTCCATCATCAACCCCAAAACTACCCTTATTTTTATTTTTTATGTAAAACTATCGTCAAAAGTAAAAAATATTTTTTTTTTACAAGTATTGTTGTACAATTATAAATTTTTTTAAGTGCACCAGTTTCAGTTTTTAGCTCCTACCCCTAATCTTAGAACAACCCCTATGCTTAATTAGAAATTGGAAAATATCCCTATAACTTTTCTATTCTTATGAAATATTGCATTTAATGGTTTTTTGGGTTCCTGATGAAGATTTTGGAGTCAATATTTATGAACTCAAAATAGCATGGCGGATCTAAAATGTCGGATTAGTAAAATCAGGAAACCTTATATAAATTTTCAAATAAATGTTCCCATTTTCTTAGTAAAAATTAATGTTTTTAATTTATTAATAGAATTTACATTTTGATATTAAAAATTCTATTATATCATTCTATTATATCTATATCTATTCTTCTATTTACTTTCTGTTTTGCTTATACATATATTCTCTAGGTTATATTTATAGAGTATAATGAACTATCCTTCCTCGAACATCGACAAAACAGAATGTGCGCGACAAATCAAAATAACTCAGAGAGATTGATTTCTTTATATTTTTTATTTAAATAACTTAAGCTCTAGAATCATGTTTTATTGACATATATTCATTTGCGGTAACAGCTACACTTTGACGAATGTGTTCAGTTAGTAACGAATTAAAAAAATTAAAGAAGAAACGTATTATTTTTGGCACACCACAAAAATTTCGGAGTATTTTTTGAGCAAAATTGAAAAAGAATTGTTTTATTGCTTCCAAAATAAAGTTAATATTTATAAGACTTTTTGAACTTTTAGTATATGTATCATAACATGATATCTTATAAACAACCAGAACAGTTTGTTAAAAAGATACAAATGCATCTTCTTGCTATGTCAAAATGTGATTTATCACTCCTCGTGATCCATTTCTCCTTTATTTAATCCATAAAAAAATACGATGGGTATTGCAAAAGAAAGAATATTTTTTAGTTTAAATAAGAAAAATTTAGAAATTCTCATTGAGGGAGAAATCCTAAATAATAATCATGTATACAATTTTCAAAAACTATTAGAAGTCGAATGTGGATGCTACTATCAAATAAATATTATAAAAATAATATAAAAGAAGGTTTTGTTTCCATTGTATAAAATAAATATAAAAGAATACTTTTATTCGTTAAAGAAAATTCAAAGATTTTAAAAAATTCATTTTTTCACATTTTCATTTATTACGTTTTAAATAAAATAGCCTAAAATACGCCTAGGATACACGAATCATGCAGTTATGTTCAAGGTTATGGCAAAAAAAAATTGTATTGCTTCAAGTTTATCTTTTGACTAAGATGTGCTTTTACTGTTTACATGGAATTTGAAGGACAAATAAAGATTTTATGTTAGATTTATGAAATTAATAAATTTAAAAAATTATTATACTTACTTTTAGTAATAAATATGATTATAACTTTTTAAACTTAGCTACTTCTTAAAATAAAGAATGGAATACATTCTAATATTAGCCTTACATTTTATTGTTACAAATTAGACGCGCGCAATATCTTGCTAGTACTAAATTGATTAACGTATATACAGGTTATAAATTGTTTATTACAGTATTGGGAAACTGTACGATAAGTAAATTTGTAAACTGAAATATTGGTAATTTGAAAAGTTGGTAAATTAAAATATCTTTTAATTTGGAAAGTTCATGGATTGGAAATTTGGTGAAATGGAAAATTGGCAAACTGGAAAATTGGCATAATGGAACGTTGGTAAATTGGAAAATTGACAAAATGGAAAATTGGAAAATTGAAATATTGATAAAACTGATAATTGATAAATTAAAAGTTAGAAAAATAAAAAATTGCTAAATTCAAAAATTAGAAAAATGAATAATTTGTAAATTGCAAAAATTTCAAATTGGTTAAGTGGTTAATTGTTTTTTTATTATCAATTACTTTTCGAACGTTCTAAAATTAGAAGATACAAATATTAACATATTTATTACAAGTATGTCATTATTAGAAAACTATTGAATTTTATAACTGTACTTTAAAACTACTAAACAAATTATTTCATTTTTGTAAAATTTTAAAATATTATAATTGACAAGTTCAATCATTTTTCTTTACAAATTCGAAAATTACAAATTACAATCTTACAATTTGACATATTTTGATTATATAAATAAAAGTCTGTATAAAATGGAGAAACAAAACAAATGCAAAAAATAATGTGATTATTTCATTATTTATTTATTTCATAAGTGTCACAGGTCCGAAAAGCAAGTTTATTCTATCGGGCTGAAACTTGGACAAAATGTTGTCCTATTAAATAGTAATAAATACAAAAATAATCTTAACTATAGAAGAAATATTTAGCGTTAGGGAGGGTACGAAATTTTTGACTTTTTTAAGGAAGCTGTTTACTTTAATAATTTTTTGTTTTTATAATTTAAATTGAAAAAATTCTTGTAACACCAGTTTCGATAGATTTTTTTACGCTCTTTCGATTGGTCATATGGGTTTTTACAAGAAAACATTTTTTGATCCCTAAAAATGGAAAATAATAATAAAAATTACTTTCTTCAAAAAGGACATTTATTTATTTATTTTTTTAAATGAAGCAGACTCGTCGACAGATGGCAAGAAAGATTGTGCGGGGAGGAGACAGGCCGATGCACTGTGGGATGAATCTGGAATTTACTGTTCAAAAATGTCCAGAGCCTCTAATTCTTAACCAAATTTAAAGTTCCTTTTTTTAAATTAAAGCTTAATAAATTTCTAAAAACATTGTCGGAGCCGATTTTTGAAAAAAAAATTTTTTTAACTTTTTTATTATTGTTTAAATGTAATAAAAGAGCTAATTATCAACATTCCACACGTTTAATCTACGTCACTTAATCTACGTCAATAATACTTGAGCAAAAAAAAATTAATAACTTTACTTTCAGGAAAGTAAAATTTTATTTAATACTATGTGATCAGATAGAAAAAAAACCTTACTCATTACCTTTAATCCTAATAAATACTGAATATATGCCTCTTCGTCAATAATTTGTTTGTAACAATCAGGAAAATTGTGAAATTTTATTTATTAAGTAAAATTTAACTTTCCTGAAAGTAAAGTTATTAATTTTTTTTTGGTTAAGTATTACTAAGTGACGTAGATTAAACGTGTGGAATGTTGATAATTAGCTCTTTTATTACATTTAAACAATAATAAAAAAGTTAAAAAAATTTTTTTTCAAAAATCGGCTTCGACAATATTTTTAAAAATTTATTAAGCTTTAATTTAAAAAATAGAACTTTAAATTTGGTTAAGAATTAGAGGCTCTGGACATTTTTGAACAGTAAATTCCAGATTCATCCCACTGTGCGATGGACGTATCGGCTGATAAAAACATTCGCCACCTGGATAAGTAGGAAACATGGAATTGTTTCCTACTACTTAACCCTAGTCCTCACAGGGCACGGATGTTTCGGCTCATACGTTGAGCGATTCAAAAAGATCCAAAGCTCCAAGTGTGTGTACTGCAGGTTCCAAGTGGACGATCCAGAGCACACACTCTTTAGCTGTAAGCGTTGGAACGCGGAGAGGCAGGTCAAGTTCACCGGTGTAAACCGCAAAGTTACACCGGAGAACATGAACCTGCTTATGACTCGTTCTATCGAAAATTGACGAATCGTCGAGACATTCATACATTATGTTATGAGGGTCAAAGATCTCGACGGTCGTCAAAGAAGGGAAGTCCTGTAGGATAGGGGAGAAAGTCGCTCCGGCGACAGAGTAGGGGATATAAGATAGCGGATATAAGATATAGCGGGTCGGCAGAACATCGCCACCCCCGCATAACCCTATAGTACGGGCTACAGGGTACCTGGTAGCAGGTTTTCACATCCTACGCAAAAAAAAAATGAAAGCTCTACTTTTTCCTATAAAAAATCTTTGGAGTAAAATGTTGTATCAGAACTCAGTAGTTATACTATGGGGATACTGGTTAGATTAGTGTTAGTGTGTGTGTGAGAGCCAATCAGAAGCGACCTTTAGAGGGTTACAAAGAAAAGGACTAATCAGGAGCCAGCTTTAGCAAGAATACAACGGAAAGTGATGATGTGAGCATGTGTTCGAGTGTCCGTGTGAGGTAAGCATACATCAGCGTGTCCGTGTGAGGTAAGTATATGTGTGTGGATCTGTGTACTCACTCAATTGAGTAAAGAGTTTCAAGGTCAACCTTGTGACATCATTAAGATGAGGGGTGGGGGATAAAAAGACATGACAGATATTGCAGCAGATTGCGTAATCCTTGTCGTGGGGTTATGTATTGGTGGGTGGTACTTCTTAGTGGTGGGGGATAGATATTGCAACATATTGTGTAATGCAAATGGTAAGGGGAAATGTATTGGTGGATGGTATTTAGTAGTGGTGGGGGATATATGACATAGTCAGAAAGGAATGCAGGGTGGGGAAAGGGTATATACGACCTTTGAATTCAGCTTGGTGGTGGGGATTTTTTGGAAATGGGATGCTATAATCTCAAATGATTATATGGTGGGGGAAATTTTGAAGCAATGGAGGTCATATTTGATGCCTAATTACATGAAATGAATGTTGAAACGTGTTTCTTGATATATAACTACACTGTAAAAGATCTAATTACACAGTTCTTCTTAAACCTCTGAAGTAATAGTCACACCTAAAAAGTCGCTTTGGAATCAAATGTTTTATACATATCTTATTTTAAGGTTATAAAGAAAGCTTTGCAAATTGTGCACACTATTTTTAAATTTACGAGTAAAGACAATTTCATATTTGTGAATCTGTAAGAAAAGTATTACGTGTGCACTAGAAGATCTTTAGTTTTTAAAAAAAATTAGGTAAATTTATGCTGTTTTTTTCATGTTTGATAATTTTATAAATGCCATTCCATAAAAGTGAATCTCCCTAAAAAATTTTGTTAGAATTTGAGTATCTCTTACCGTTTTCGAGATATGTATTTTAAAAAATCTATAGAATAAAGTAGGAACAAGTGTCAGAGTTAACAATTTAAAACTTCTTAAAGCAATTTAAAACATTACTTTTGGTTTAATATAATATAAGTTACAGAAATTTCATGATGTTTCACAGTTTTTTACAGTTTTTTACAATTTTTGAAATTTTTTAAAAAATTGAATTTTGAAAATACTATTAAATACTTTTTATAAAGGTAAATCCCCTTAGAAAACTTAAAATTTTGTCAAAATTTACACATTTCTCACTGTTTTCGAGATAATTAAAAAAATTGTCTTTTTAAGGAAGGTGTTTAACTGAAACTCTTTAGTATTCTCTGTGACATTTATTAATTTAACAACACTGTTTAAGGTAGTTCTCTCGAAAACAATTTTTATTTAAATATTTTTCTAATTGAAATATCATATAATAGAACATTTAACGAATACAATGATATTTTTTTAAAAGTAGGAAGCGGTACAACTTTTTAAGATATTTGAGAATAAAGTTTAATTTTGTAACATGGAAGAGAGTAGAAGCCATGGTTGAAAGATACAATTTTGCTAATTACGCAAAGAATTTTCTTTAGGTTTAAAAATAAAAACTACTAAATTATTTTTTAAAGTATAAGGAATAAGATCCCGTTTTGAAAAATGTGGCTTGCGGTACTTAATTTATAAAAATAGTATTTTGAAATACATGTTTTGACTTTTTATTCATTTTTTTAATAAATACAAAAGAGAGAGACTCTACACCTTGAAGTTGGCGCTATTCATTAAACATCACAAAATAAGTAAAAAATGACAAAATTTGAGTTCAGAACCACTGAACCAAGAGAACTACCTTAATTTTCAGATATACATTAGGACAATGGACTCAAAATGTATTAAAACGTTTGTGTCTTTGTTAGGAAAAACATATCGGTTGATAAAAGAGAGATCAAACCATGAAGAATGCAGGAAAGGATTGAAATTGGGAAAGAACAGTATTCGTTCAGTGGAAAAATTTTTGAAAAACAATCGACAAAATTTATCGTTGAAAGAAAAAAGAAGTGTAGCTGCGTCTTTGGCATTACTTAAAGCATTCCAGGCGAAAATCAAACAGCATTTTGAAAAAAGCGGTGGACGTTTAACGACTCTGCAGGAGGAAAAGAGGGGGGTTAGGTGGCAGAATATAGAGACTCCTTTTGAAACTCGGATAAGTACTGGTTCGGTAGTCCTCATAAAGATTTAAAACACTTTCTAGAAGATGGGAGAATAGTAACTGTAGAAAAAATTAAAAATACTTTAAAACAGCACCCAAATTTAAAAGTAAATGTTACTTTTTATGGTAAACTTTAAACTTTAAAAGAAGGGGAAATGACTGAAACCGTGAAACATGAAAATACTGAAAACACAATTATTTCACTTTCTACAGACTTAAACGAATGGTATAATGATCAAGAGAGGGATAACGTATTGGTAGGTGTAGAGGAATTTCAAGAAAAAGACTCTGGCTGGAGTTTAAATGAAATTATTAATTTAGTAGTTAATATAAACAGATATGACGCTTTTCAAGTTGGGTTGTCTACCTTTATTAATTTACCAAAATATATTCGAGATAAAAAAGCTGTAATTAACATTAAAAACAACGATCCATATTGCTTTTTGTGGTCAGTCACAGCAGCATTATATCCAGCAAATAATAATGTAACAATAACAGATTCGCATCAACATTACAGTAAAGTATTAGAGTATAATGATATTGAGTTTCCAATAAGCTTTCAAGATATTTCAAAATTTGAAAAACTTAATAAGTTAAAAATAAACGTTTACACTTTAGGCGATTTGGAAGAAAAGCAGAAACCTGATATTATTTCAATTTATTTGAGTAAAAATACGTCTGAGAAACCAACGATTCACTCATTAATGATTGAAAATACCGACTGTGACGATGACATTACAGAAGACATTCCCATTAGAAAACCAATTTTTTATTTTGCACTTATTAAAAGTTTATCACGTTTAGTTTATTCACAAGTTATTAAGAATAAAAATCATATTTTAATATGTGACAGGTGTTTGTGTCATCTTACTACAGAAAATTCTTACCAAAGACATAGGTCAGCGTGTGAAAAGATTAACAAATGTAGAATGATTTTACCCGATAATGAAAATAACATTCTACAATTTAAAAATTATCGTTTTAAATCTAAGGTACCTTTCGTTGTGTACGCGGATATTGAGTGTCTATTGGAACGTGTTAGTGAGACAGATGGTAATACATGTAATTATCAGAAGCCTATTCCGACAAGTGTAGCTTATAATGTACAATGTAGTTTTGATGAGTCAAAATGTAAAACAAATATTTATCCCGAAGCGGATTGCATTTCATGGTTCATGAATAAGTTAAAATGTTTCGCAGAAACTGTTAATCAAGAATATTTTACACATATTGTATCTATGGTATCTTTGAGTAGTAAACAGATAAGGGAATTTGCAGAAGCAAAAGCTTGTCACATTTGTGAGAAACCATTTGCAAAAGACGATATTAAACACCACGATCATTGTCATTTTACGGGAAAATATCGCGGTGCTGCTCATCAAAGCTGCAATGTAAATTTCAAATATTCCCACATCATTCCTGTAGTTTTTCACAATCTTTCTGGTTATGATTCTTATTTTTTCATAAGAGCTCTAGCCAAAAGCTATGAGGGAAACGTCAGTTTATTGCCTGTGAATAAAGAAAAATATATTTCCTTCACAAAAGTTGTTGACAGTACTGAAGTAAAATTCCGTTTTATCGACTCTTTTCGGTTTATGCCAAGTAGTCTAGAGAAATTAGCTTCTTACTTGATAGACGATAAAAAAGCAATCACCAAAAAGCATTCTCAAAATAACGAAGAATTTCAATTGTTAACGAGAAAAGGCGTTTTTCCGTATGAATATATTGACTCTTGAGGAAGATTAGACGAAGAATGTCTTCCACTAAAGGAGGCCTATTACTCAAAATTAAATAACGAAACAATTTCTGGTCAAGACTATACTCACGCACAGAACGTATGGGAGAAATTTAATTTGAAAAATTTAGGGCAATACTCTGACCTTTACCTCAAAACCGATGTTCTCTTAGTCGCAGACATCTTTGAAAATTTTCGTAAAACATGCATGTCTACTTATAGCTTGGATCCCTTACACTACTACACAGCACCTTTCTTTTAATGCCATGTTAAAATTTTCCAACATTAAACTTGAACTACTAACAGACCCTGAAATACTATTATTTGTTGAATTTGCTATTAGAGGAGGTGTCTCTCAGTGTTCCAATAGATATTCTAAAGCAAACAATAAATATATGGAAAGTGATTTTAATCCTAGTTTACCAAAACGCTACATAATGTATTTAGATATTAACAACCAGTATGGTGCGGCTATGTCAGAATCTTTACCTTATAAGTTCTTTAAATGGGTAGATGATATTTCAAAAGTTGATTTTCTCAATATTTCCAATGAATCAGAAGTTGGCAATATTCTAGAAGTTCATTTGGAGTATCCACTAGATCTACACGAATCACACAAAGATTAACCTTTATGCCCAGAGCACTTTTACCTCCCTTCTCAAAATGTCAAATATCTAAGTTAATGACAACTCTTTTTTTTACACAAGAAACAATACATTCTTCACTATAGAAATTTACATTTATACCTAAAACCAAGTATGAAATTGACAAAAATTCATAGAGTCCTCGAGTTTAGTCAGAAACCATGGTTAAAAAGCTATATAGATCTAAACACAGAGTTAAGAAAAAAGTCAAGTAATGGATTTGAGAAATTTTTTTATAAATTAATGAATAACTCTGTGTTTGGGAAAACCATGGAAAACGTTCGCAATTACAAAGACGTTCGTTTAATTACCAACTGGGAGGGGCGGTACAGTGCAAAAAATCTTATTGGGAAGCCTAATTTTCATAGTTGTACCATATTTGATGTAGATATGGTAATAATTGAAATGAATAAAACAAAAGTAAATTTTAATAAACAAAATTACGCAGGTTTAACAATACTTGACATTTCAAAAATTATTACTTACGACTTTCATTACAATTACATTAGGGAGCGTTCACATATGATGTCACGCATTTTTTCCAATTTTTTGACCCCTCCCCCCCCTCCTGTCACGTCTTGTCACGTAAGAGTAAACACCTACCCCTAAATGGACGTCACGTTTCTTGACCCCCCCCCCCTCCTATTTTTGTATTAATTTTTTTAACTTTAATAATAAAAATTCTAAACTAACAATTGTCAATCGGTTTATTACGAAAATAAAAAATATTTAAAAATTTTTTGGGTAACTTTTACCATATTTTTGATAAACCTCGGATTAAAGTCTCAAGTGAAAAATTGTACTCTAGTTTTTAGAAACTTATTTTTATGTTTCTGATAATTTTGCTCAAATTTACCAGAAATATGGAAATAATTTTTTTAAAATATGAGTTTAATTCTGTATTTGCGACTTTAAGGTAGTATTATACTTTGTAAGTTGTCAAAGATGACTTTAAAAAACAATTTTTTTCTCGGTGATAATTTTATTTGAAGCATTGAAAGTTTTTGCATCATATTTTTGACATTTTTGTCTGTCAAAAATGAAAAAATAAAATTTTTTTACTGTGCCTGTTTCGTCACTAGAGGGCGCCAAAGTCAAGATAAAAATAAACTATAAATAGGCAGACAAGCTACAGCCTCACAGAAACATCCCATCTGAAAAATTCAAATGTGGTTTTAAAGCTGATACATCTGGTTAGGCATCCCTTCTAACCCCGATAAAAAATATGAAAAAATAAAAAAATGGCGCCAATTTAAAAAAAAAATCACAAAAAATGAGTATTTTTTTGTCATTTTTGAGTTGTTAAAAAACAAAAAAAATGAAGTAGATAATTGGATTTAGGGGGGATGCCTGAAGGATTTCATAACGAAGAAATTGATCTAAAGTTTTTTAAAATCGATTAAAAAGAACTTGAGTTATGCTGTCCGCCAGTTTAAAAAACATGGTTTTGAGAAAAACGCGTTTAAAGTTTTGTGTGTAATGAGCCGATGTGCATATGTATAACTTTTACATGCGTATAACTTTTTTATTTCTTCGAATTTTAATCTGCAATTTGGGAATTATATTCTTGAGGTAATGTAGACCACAAAAATAAAATAAAAAAAAGTCGATTTTTTGATCGATGCAAAGTATAATACTACCTTAATCTGAGGTCTATCATAAATAAAGTAAAAGTCACCCGAAACATTTTTTCCGTATTTTTGAAATTTGCACTCATTCATTTTCATTCCTGATATTTCGTTAATATAAATTATTACATTGTGATTACAGAATTTTCTTATTTTTCCAACAATAAATACATTGAGGACCAGTTCACATCATATACTTTGAATTTTAAGTATTAAACAATTCATATAAAAAAATAGGAGAATACTGCGATAAATTATTTGATGTTACAAAATTTAAATGGTAGTTTAAATTAATTTTCGATTTAAAAAATTTTTTCGTGACGTCACGTTTAGGACAACCCCCCCATCCCCATGTCACGTTTTGTCACGTTTGATCAAGACCCCCCCTCCCCCTTATAGCGTGACGTCATATGTGAACGCTCCCTTAAACAGAACTTTGGAAATAGAGCAAAATTATTATATACCGACACTGATAGTTTGATCTATGATTTCGAAGTTCCCGACTTTTACCAATACATGAAACGAGATATAGAAAAATTTGATACAAAGTAAAAAACACCAAGGCCACACCATAAAACAAAAGAAAGTTGTTCTTTTCTGGAAAGATGATAAATGATAAGATGTTGTTGACAAATTCTACATGGGGATACTCCACTCGCTATATACATGTGTAATAAATAACATATTATCCCGCACATTTCGACCAATGTCCAAAGTAAAGCAGACGATTTTTAAATATATAACATTTTCACACCAGAGGCGCTTCGAGCGCTATATAAGCATGATGAGGCTAGCAGAAAAGAAAATATCGGGCAAGTACGAGTTACACTCGTACCAAGTCGAAGGGTTCCGTACCGCTCTAATTTTTTTCAATTATATGAGTCAGAGATTATTTGAATAATAATTTAAATAATGATAAATTAAAATAATTTTTTTTATTTTTAAAGAAATTTAAGTATAAACTTAATGATTTTTATAAGATTAAAAATTTCCAATTAAATAGACTAAACTTTTTTATATAATTTTAAATTTTAAAGCCAAAAGAATTTTTTTTTAATTTTTTTTAATTTTTTAACTATTAAAGTAATTTAAACATAAACATAAACATTTTGTACAAACAAAATAATCTGAAACTATAAAATATTGTAGCTGTTTAGAAGAAAAAAATTTTTTTTGGTAAAATTTCAGTTTTTTGGAAAAAATGTTATGATAATAAATTTAAACCACAATTTTTATGGTTTTATAAAAAATTCTGCATAAAATTACACATTTTTAACCAATTCCCAACCTTTCAGGATAAATACGCTGAGCGCTAGCATAGGGGTTTTTTGTCATTTTTCAACTTTTCATTAATAACTTTTGAAAATTAAGTCCAGCAACGTTCGCTATATTTTTCCTGTAAACTACACGTAAAAATACCTACGTATACCAAATTTCAAACCTCTAGGTCAAATAGTTTAGGAGATAAGGGGGGGGGGGTAAATAGGCATTTTAATGCATTTTTTGAAAAAAATCTTGTTATTTCCTTGACAACGCTATGAACATCACGTTCAATCATGTTCGCTATATTTTTCCTGTAATCTACACGTGAAAATACATAAGTGTACCAAATTTCAACTCTCTATCTCAAATAGTTTGGCCGCTAGGGGGGGGGGGGTAATGGTTTTGGGCGACGGACAAACGAGTGAAAACATAAGGGTTCCGTTTGGACACTTTGTGTACGGAACCCTAAAAACGAGCAAAAGTTTTTCTCTAGAGTGAGAGCTCTTAATACTAATTCGTGGGTTTACAACTTGAGGCTTAATCAATAAGAGAAAATGATTTATTTTACCTAAAAAGACATCGTATTATGCTTGTTTCATGAATAAGATATTTGGCGTGAAGTCTGGTCTACTTCTGTCATGCGCAAAACAGTTTAACATAACCTCAAATTCTTGAGTCTACAATATTTTATATTAAAACCGATTATAAACATAATTCATTCTTGATTGAGTTCATTTTTACATTATATGCAGGGAGGCCTAAAGTTGTTATCCCTTTTAATAACGGGAAATTTTATTCACAGTGTAATTACACCTTAAAAAATTATGACCTTTGTACGATTCCAAAAGTTAAAAAACCACTTAACGGTATCGTCAAGTTGGGGAAGGATTATACTGAAAAGTGGGAAAAAGCTGGCGTCGATTACAAAATTTCATGTCAAAACTGCAATGCTGTTTACTATGGTGAAACAAAAAGAACTCTTAAAAAACGTATTAATGAACACAAAAATAATAATTTAAATAATATTTACAACAAATTGTTATACAAAAATTTTTCGATTTGCTAATTTCCAGTCTTAAATTATTTATTCAATTTTAACATTGACTATTCTCTATTTACAGTGTTTGTTTATTTTAGTCGTTATTTGTGATGTTAGATTACCTTGCCGTTAATTTGTTTTTATATTTATAATTCTTGTCAGTTTATTCCGTACTCTGTGACTGAGAACTTGTGTTTGACATGTCACTTATTCGTGACGTTGTACTTTTCGATGTAATTTAATTTTATTTTATTTTTTGAGGTAAAATATGCATTGATTTGTTAATATTTTTTAATTGTGGTGCGTGTTAAAAAATTGAACGATATTTACTGAAAAGTGCAATATTTATTTTACAGCCTGATGAGGTCAATGGAATATTGACGAAACGTCGCTTGACAAATAAAGACCGTGGTCTTTAAAAATGTGTCTAGTGTTTTTTGTTCCTTCCTTTTTGATTTAAAAATTATGCAAAATAGGGAAGAGTATTTACACCTACACATATTAGCTCCTATTGATCGACAATTTTTCTAATTTTATAAACTATGGAGAGCGATCAAACTCTTACTAATTAAATTTAACTATAAATTTTTGAATTTTAAATTTATTTATTTTGATTTAATAATTGAAATTTGAAATAAATTCAATTCCATTTAATTTATTGTTAAACTTTTTTTTAAATTAAATATACAATTTTTCTCCTGTTTTTAAGCTATTCGCATTTATTTCGATATCAAGAATTGTAAAGATTTAATTTTTATAATTTTGTATTATAAAATTAATTGTAAAATTATTATTTGCATTAATAATAATTAATATTACTCATTAATTAGGTAATATTAATATATATTGAAAAACGATATTCAAATTTACCGGATTCAATCAATATGTAATGTAGGTAAAGTAGGGCAAAATACTTTTCACTACTTCCAAACTTTATGTAAAAATCATTGTTTTTTTCCTGTAAATATGATTTTTTTTATGAAAAACCATTTGTTTTACTTGAGAAATGAATTATTATTATTCGTTTCTTTGTTAATTAGAGTAGTATTAGTTTGTTAAAATCCCTATAAAACTCATACGTATACGAGAGATTATTATCCCGTTCATCTGCTGTCGACTCATGTGATTGTGTATTTATTCCGTATAAGGAATTACATATTATACGAATCATTAAACCTCGTATATTTATCTTTTGTAATATGCCGCTCAGAAAATTGGTTTTCTTGGTTCTGGATGTCAATTAATATCATGTAAAACGTTGTCAGTGGCGTTTTGGTCAAACGCGTTAAGGCGCACATCCCAGCAGGTGCTCGAAACCTCGAGTTTACCCTACTGCTGGATTTTTTGAAACTTTTTAAACTATAATTGTATTCGCAAAAAAATTAAATAATTTTTGGAAACTTCAGGCCCGTGGAAATTACCACGAGAAGTTTCCAGAAAGTATCCATTGGTTACTTCCAGGAAAATTTCTGGAAATATCGGTGTTATCTGGGATGTCATAAAAATTACGTTAAAAATGACGTTAAAAATTACGTTAAAAAAGACGTACACAAAGACGATAAAAAAGACGTACAAAAAGACGTCAAAAATGACGTCCACCGATATCCCAATTCCGGACGTAATTTTTGACTTCAAATTTTACTAAAAAAATTACATACTCTTTTACGTGTTTTCGTACGTAAAAATTTATGTCATGCTGACGTCAAAATTGACGTATTATTTGACGTCGGAATATTTAAGTTGGCAGATTTGGAGCTCCTTACACTACTTCGTGTGTAAACCTTCGTCTGTCCTACGTACCTAATGCGCTTAATAAAATTATATTTTGTTTTTCAATATGAAATCTTTGATTTTTGATTAAAATTACTCAATCTTAATAAATTTTCTTTTTTACAATAGAAAATCTTTGAATTTTGTTTAAAATTCTTAAATCTTAATCAAAATTTCCTTTTTTCAATATAAAATCTTTTGATTTGTTTAAAAATTATTAAATCTTAATAAAATTTTCTTCCTACAGAAGAAAATCTTTGGTTTTTGTGTAATATTACTGAATCTTAATACAATTTGCTTTATACAATAAATAATCTTTAAGTCTTGTTAAAATTACTAAAACATCTAAATTTTATTAAAAATTTATAAGATATATCTTAAATTTTAAGTAAAAACAGTCAGGGTGATATAAGAAAAACGAAACATTTGAGTACATTATTATTTATTACATTTCATTCTTTTTTACAAAGTAAAATACATGTTTTTGGTTCTTTTTACAATGTATAATACAAAAGATTTTTTGAAACTATTTTTATCTGAATCCCCATGGAAGTGTTTCTGTAGAATTTGTCAACAACATCTTATCATCTTATCATTTATCATCTTCCCAGAAAAGAACAACTTTCTTCTGTTTTATGGTGTGGACTTGGTGTTTTTTTACATTGGAAGAGGAATTGAGGTCTAATGAAGTTTTTGTGTAAATTTAGAGACTGCTTATAGTCCTTAAAAGTTATTGATTTTAAAGTTCCCCTTTTGACTTCTTTAGCTTTTTTGTTTTCTGAAGTTTCACCTAAAACTTTAAAAGTATATAATTTGGATCTCAAACCAATAAATTCTGTTATAATTTTACCATTGCACTCATCCTTCATAAGCCCCAATACTTTTTTATTACGAAGAGGAATACCATAAACATTATTTGGAGAATGGTCTGAAGTATCAAATTTTTCTATATCACGTTTCATGTATTGGTAAAAGTCGGGAACTTCGAAATCATAGATCAAACTATCAGTGTCGGTATATAATAATTTTGCTCTATTTCCAAAGTTCTGTTTAATGTAATTGTAATGAAAGTCGTAAGTAATAATTTTTGAAATGTCAAGTATTGTTAAACCTGCGTAATTTTGTTTATTAAAATTTACTTTTGTTTTATTCATTTCAATTATTACCATATCTACATCAAATATGGTACAACTATGAAAATTAGGCTTCCCAATAAGATTTTTTGCACTGTACCGCCCCTCCCAGTTGGTAATTAAACGAACGTCTTTGTAATTGCGAACGTTTTCCATGGTTTTCCCAAACACAGAGTTATTCATTAATTTATAAAAAAATTTCTCAAATCCATTACTTGACTTTTTTCTTAACTCTGTGTTTAGATCTATATAGCTTTTTAACCATGGTTTCTGACTAAACTCGAGGACTCTATGAATTTTTGTCAATTTCATACTTGGTTTTAGGTATAAATGTAAATTTCTATAGTGAAGAATGTATTGTTTCTTGTGTAAAAAAAGAGTTGTCATTAACTTAGATATTTGACATTTTGAGAAGGGAGGTAAAAGTGCTCTGGGCATAAAGGTTAATCTTTGTGTGATTCGTGTAGATCTAGTGGATACTCTAAATGAACTTCTAGAATATTGCCAACTTCTGATTCATTGGAAATATTGAGAAAATCAACTTTTGAAATATCATCTACCCATTTAAAGAATTTATAAGGTAAAGATTCTGACATAGCCGCACCATACTGGTTATCGAAATACATTATGTAGCGTTCTGGTAAACTAGGATTAAAATCACTTTCCATATATTTATTGTTTGCTTTAGAATATCTGTTGGTACACTGAGAGACGCCTCCTCTAATAGCAGATTCAACAAATAATAGTATTTCAGGGTCTGTTAGTAGTTCAAGTTTAATGTTGGAAAATTTTAACATGGCATTAAAAGAAAGGTGCTGTGTAGTAGTGTAAGGGATCCAAGCTATAAGTAGACATGCATGTTTTACGAAAATTTTCAAAGATGTCTGCGACTAAGAGAACATCGGTTTTGAGGTAAAGGTCAGAGTATTGCCCTAAATTTTTCAAATTAAATTTCACCCATACGTTCCGTGCGTGAGTATAGTATTGATCGGAAATTGTTTCGTTATTTAATTTTGAGTAAAATGCTTTCTTTAGTGGAAGACATTCTTCGTCTAATCTTCCCCAAGAGTCAATATATTTATATTTGGTAAGAATTTTCTGTAGTAAGATGACACAAACACCTGTCACATATTAAAATACGATTTTTATTCTTAGTAACTTGTGAATAAACTAAACGTGATAAACTTTTAATAAGTGCAAAATGAAAAATTGGTTTTCTAATGGTAATGTCTTCTGTAATGTCATCGTCACAGTCGGTATTTTCAATCATTAATGAGTGAATCGTTGGTTTCTCAGACGTATTTTTACTCAAATAAATTGAAATAATATCAGGTTTCTGCTTTTCTTCCAAATCGCCTAAAGTGTAAACGTTTATTTTTAACTTATTAAGTTTTTCAAATTTTGAAATATCTTGAAAGCTTATTGGAAACTCAATATCATTATACTCTAATACTTTACTGTAATGTTGATGCGAATCTGTTATTGTTACATTATTATTTGCTGGATATAATGCTGCTGTGACTGACCACAAAAAGCAATATGGATAATTGTTTTTAATGTGAATTACAGCTTTTTTATCTCGAATATATTTTGGTTAATTAATAAAGGTAGACAAACCAACTTGAAAAGCGTCATATCTGTTTATATTAACTACTAAATTAATAATTTCATTTAAACTCCAGCCAGAGTCTTTTTCTTGAAATTCCTCTACACCTACCAATACGTTATCCCTTTCTTGATCATTATACCATTCATTTAAGTCTGTAGAAAGTGAAATAATTGTGTTTTCAGTATTTTCATGTTTCACGGTTTCAGTCATTTCCCCTTCTTTTAAAGTTTGAAGTTTACCATAAAAAGAACATTAACTTTTAAATTTGGGTGCTGTTTTAAAGTGTTTTTAATTTTTTCTACAGTTACTATTCTCCCATTTTCTAGAAAGTGTTTTAAATCTTTATGAGGACTACCGAACCAGTACTTATCCGAGTTTCAAAAGGAGTCTCTATATTCTGCCACCTAACCCCCCTCTTTTCCTCCTGCAGAATCGTTAACCGTCCACCGCTTTTTTCAAAATGCTGTTTGATTTTCGCCTGGAATGCTTTATGTCAGGGAAGTCCAAGTGTCACTCATTCGGTGCTCCGAGTGACAGTGTCACTCATTTCTCTAGGTCAAATTTTGCCTCCAAAATCCTACAATTGAGACTTTAGTTCCGGTTCTAATAGGGAGACCCAAGCCTTTTAAATCGTATTGACCCTATCGAGTAAAAAGCATTAAACTTTATGAGTTTAATTATGAGACTCATAAAACCCAGGACTGACTGATCTTCGTCTTACAATAGCCCTTTCTTGGATTTTCGAACATAGACGAAAAAAATTCCCTGTCACTCTTGCTACCGTAATGTCACTCCGCACTTGCCGTTTCTGGACACCCCTGCTTTAAGTAATGCAAAAGACGCAGCAACACTTCTTTTTTCTTTCAACGATAAATTTTGTCGATTGTTTTTCAAAAATTTTTTCACTGAACGAATACTGTTCTTTCCCAATTTCAATGCTTTCTTGCATTCTTCATGGTTTGATCTCTCTTTTATCAACCGATATGTTTTTCCCAACAAAGACACAAACGTTTTAATACATTTTGAATCCATTGTCCAAATGTATATCTGAAAATTAAACAGTGTTGTTAATTTATTAAATGTCGCAGAGAATACTAAAGAGTTTCAGTTAAACACCTTCCTTAAAAAGACAATTTTTTTAATTATCTCAAAAACTGAGAAATGTGTAAATTTTGACAAAATTTTTAGGTCTCTAAGGGTTTTAAGGGTTCTGAGGTTTCTAACCTTTATAAAAAGTATTTAATAGTATTTTCAAAATTCAATTTTTTAAAAAATTTAAAAAATTGTAAAAAACTGTGAAACATCATGAAATTTCTGTAACTTATATTATATTAAACCAAAAGTAATGTTCTTAATTGCTTTAAGAAGTTCTAAATTGTTAACTCTGACACTTGTTCCTACTTTATTCTAAAGATTTTTTGAAATACATATCTCGAAAACGGTGAGAGATACGAAAAATCTGACGAAATATACTGGGTTTCTAAGGGCACTTTACTTTTATGAAAGCTATGCAATAAAATTTTTCAAAATCAACAAATTTTAAAAAGCATTAAAACACGTCAAATGTCACGTAAATTTCTTAATTTATGTAAACGATATTACACTACATATAAACTCATATTCTAAAATGTGTTAAAAAAATTTGAAAATGTCAACTCTAATACTAACTTAACCTCTCCAAAAGTCTTTTTCCAAAATATCTAGAATACGATGAGAGATGCTCAAATTCTAACAAAATTTTTTAGGGAGATTCACTTTTATGGAAGGGCATTCATAAAATTATCAAACATGAAAAAAATAGTATGTATTTACCTAATTTTTTTAAAAAACTGAAGATCTTCTAGCGCATGCGTAATACGTTTCTTACAGATTCAAAAATATGAAATTATCTTTACTCGTAAATTTAAAAATAGTGTGCACAATTTGCAAAGCTATCTTTATTACCTCAAAATAAGATATGTATAAAAAAATTTGATTCCGAAGTGATTTTTTGAGGTGACTATCACTTCAGAGGTTCAAGAAGAACTGTGTAATTAGATCTTTTACAGTGTAGTTATATATCAAGAAACACGTTTCAACATGCATTTCATGTAATTACGCATCAAATACCACTTCCACTGCTTCGAAATTTCCCCCACCACTCTCCATATTTTCAAGAAATCGTTCTCCCACGTGAAATAAATAGCTGATTCCTCCTTCAAGGTCAAAGGTCAAATTTTATATATAGAAATATGTACTCTCCAAATCTAAATTGCATAATATAATTCAATTCTTTTAAGATCAAAGCACCCCGTTTCAAAGAAATCATATGTTTTTCGTTTGAGATTATAGCATCCCATTTCCAAGAAATCCCCACCACCAAGCTAAATTCAAAGGTCAAATATACTCTTTCCCTTACCCTGTATTCCTTTCTGACTATGTCATATACCCCCCACCACTACTAAATACCATCCAACAATACATTTCCCCCACTATTTGCATTACACAATATGTTGCAATATCTATCCCCCACCACTAAGAAATACCACCCACCAATACATAACCCCACCACAAGGATTACGCAATCTGCTGCAATATCTGTCATGTCTTTTTATCCCCCACCCCTCATCTCAATGATGTCACAAGGTTGACCTTGAAACTGTTTCTCAATTGAGTCAGTACACAGATCCACACACATATACTTACCTCACACGGACACGCTGATATATGCTTACCTCACACGGACACTTGAACACATGCTTACATCATCACTTTCCGTTGTATTCTTGCGAAAGCTGGCTCCTGATTGGTCCATTCCGTTGTAAGCCTCTAAAGGTCGCTTCTGATTGGCTCTCACACACACACACTAACCCTAATCTATCCAGTATCCCCATAGTATAACTACTGAATTCCTAATCATCAAAAATAAAGGTTGAATAGAACCTAACGCCTATGACGCTCGCTGCTACTAGCAGCGGCACTGGTGCAGCGCGGCGGACCACTGCGCTGTACCAAAGTGACAAAATTTTATTGTTTATTTACAAAATTGTAATAGACTTAAAGTTATATTTAAACGCTCTCTGGATTTACGAGGTTGAGATTGTCATTACTGGAATGCCTGCATTACGTTTACTAAAAAATTTTGAAAAATTTCAAAAATGTTTGATATAAAATTATTCCGAAAATTCAATAAATTTGATCGAAAAAATGAAAATTATATTTATACTTGCATGTATTAAAACTCCTGGATTTTTTAGTATCTGAGTTATAATCTATTTGGCAAGTCTAGTACGGCTAGTACGCTTTTTATCTGTTGGGAAGTAATCACATTTAGTGTCCAAGGAAAACTTTTTTAACTGCAGTCTTGCATCTTTAGTTGGTATAAATGCGTGATATTGTAAGTTCCTTTGTCCGTCTCTGCTGCATTAAATCTACTTTTAAGTTTTTCAGCAGTTATTTTTTTATCTTTCTTGCGACTAAAAAAGATTTCAGTCATTTGACAATATTTTTTGCCCAAACGAATAAATATTTAAATAATTATTCCTAATTTAAATTTAAATACACGCTTTATTTAAAACAAATGAAAACAAGCTTTAAAGCCAAAAAAAATATTTTTCGTTTAAGGCAAATTAAAAACAATTCGATTTGGAATCTTTGTTTGATTTAGGAAGCAAATAATAAAAACTCCTAATGTTTATATTATCTTAATGACTTCCCACATAACACGTAATATTCCAGGGATATTCCTGGAATATTTTTTTGTGACATTCGGAATATTCCAAAGGAATATTGCAGTGACGTTACTGGAACGTTGCTATGTCCGACTCAGGGAATATTTCAGTGGAACATTCCATGAATATTAAATTGTAATGTCTCTGGAACATTACAATATAACATTGCAGGAATATTCCATTGGAATATTCATAAGTTTTTTAAAGCAAAAAAAAATTTAGTCTTTAAATTTATTAGTTCTTATTAGAATTATTTATCATTTTATTTTTACATCTTAAAACAAATTAAAAATTCTAAACGCGACGGAAGGATTCGATCCCTAAACCTAAGACCTATCTAACGATTAACGCTCGCGGCTATTTTATCGGTATGAAAATTCTACAATAAAGCTGGATGAACTTCAACTATTTTAGATATGTATTAAAACTATATCTACTCAGTTTAGATTCTTATTTTCATACCGATAATAGCTGCGAGCGTTAATCGTTAGATAGGTCTTAGGTTTAGGGTTCGAATCCTCTCGTCGCGTTTGGAATTTTTAATTTGTTTTAAGACGAAAAAAATAAAATGATAAATAATTCTAATAAAAATTAATAAATTTAAAAACTAAAATTTTTTTGCTTCAAAAAACTTATGAATATTCCAATGGAATATTCCTGCAATGTTATATTGTAATGTTCCAGAGACATTACAATTTAATATTCATGGAATGTTCCACTGAAATATTCCCTGAGTCGGACATAGCAACGTTCCAGTAACGTCACTGCAATATTCCATTGGAATGTTCCGAATGTCACAAAAAAATATTCCAGGAATGTCCCTGGAATATTACGTGTTATGTGGGTTTAATCTTAGCTTAGTCCGCTGTCATTATCAAGCTAATTTATCTGAAAAAATGCATTAAATTATAAAGTTCTGATCCTTAAAAAAAAAAAAAATTCTGCATACTTTTTAATTGGCAACATATAATTATATGTTGTTACTAATGCAAACATTTTGTATTTTCCAAAACATCTAAATTAAACAGTTTTAAAAAAATATTTGTAAATCTACCCTGGCAAACTTGCTCAACCGAAGTCTGACCGACTTTGGTCAGGTTTTGGTTGAGTTTGGTTTGAGGCAAAATATTGAAATTAGTTAGTTTAATCTGATGAAAAAAATGATAAATTATGCCAAACTAGTTTGTATTTAGTTGATTTGAGCAAGAATTATATTAAATAAAACTGTAATTAACAAACGAGACACATTGTTAATTATAATTTTATTTAATATAATTCTTGCTCAAATCAACTAAATACAAACTAGTTTGGCATGATTTATCATTTTTCTCATCAGATTACACTAACTAATTTCAATATTTTGCCTCAAACCAAACTCAACCAAAACCTGACCAAAGTCGGTCAGACTTCGGTTTAGCAAATTCGCCAGGGTAATAAATACTTAAAATTCAATAAGAATCATATGAAAATTTAACATTTCTATTAATTACTTTATTTGTTAAAAGTAGTGAAAAAATTAAATTTAAGTAAACTGTAGACGGTTTCTCTAATGTGACATAAGTGCAAATTTTCTTCATTTAGGTTCAAATCAAATAAATTTGGTTTTACTTTTGCTTAGAGAGTGATAATTTTAACAATAACATATTTTTTAATTTTCACAATAAAAAGTATTTTTCAAAATAGTCATAAACTAAAAATAAATTCCAGTACCCAAGTAGCACGTAATATTACGTAAGTATCGCAGTAATATTACATTCAATATTAGTAATATTACAGGTTGATGTTACAGTAATATTACTGTGACATTAAAATGTCCGCGTCAAGGTAATATTACCTTGTAATATTGAGGTAATATTACAAGGTAATATTGAGGTAATATTACAAGGTAATATTGAGGTAATATTACAAGGTAATATTGAGGTAATATTACAAGGTAATATTGAGGTAATATTACAAAGTGATATTACAGTAATGTTACAAAGTAATATTACAATAATATTACAGTGACATTATAGTAATATTACAATTAAATATAATGTATAAATATATTTTAGAAAGTCCTCTACATATTGTACTACATATTTGTAATATTAATGTAATATTACAAGGAGATTTGTAATATTACCTTAACGCGGACATTTTAATGTCACAGTAATATTACTGTAACATCAACCCGTAATATTACCAATATTGAATGTAATATTACTGCGATACTCACGAAATATTACGTGCTACTTGGGTAATGACAATCTCAACCCTGTAAATCCAGAGAGCGTTTAAATGTAACTTTAAGTCTATTACAATTTTGTAAATAAACAATAAAATTTTGGCACTTTGATACAGCGCAGTGGTCCGCCGCGCTGCACCAACGCCGCTGCTAGTGGCAGCAAGCGTCATAGGCGTTAGGTTCTATTCAACCTTTATATTTGATGATTAGGAGTTCTCCGCGTGCAGGAAATTTCCCAAAAACCCAAAAGGTCGAATATCCAAATGGTCGAATTTCAAAAAGTCGAATCTCCAAACGGTCGAATATCCAAATGGTCGAATATCCATTTTCTCGAATTCCCAAATGATCGAATATCTAAATTGTCGAATTTCCAAATTGTCGAACATCCATTTGGTCGAATATCCATTTTGTCGAATTTCTAAATTGTCGAATTTCCAAATTGTCGAATATCTACTTTTTCGAATTTCTAAATTGTCGAATATCCACTTTGTCGAATTTCCAAATTGTCGAATTTCCAAATGATCGAATATCCAATTTGTTGAATTTCCAAATTGTCGAATATCAAAATTGTCGAATATCTATTTTGTCGAATTTCCAAATGATCGAGTTTCCAAATAATCGAATTTTCAAATTGTCGAATTTCCAAATTGTCGAATTTCCAAATTGTCGAATCTCCAAATGTTCGAATCTCCAAATAGTCGAATTTCCAAATTGAATTTCATTCATTAATGTTATAATAAATCATTCATTGGTTTAAACAATGTATTATTGCGTGATTGTAACAATGACAAAACTAATATAGAGAAAAGTGAATTTCTATAAATTTGTTTAAACAATTGAAAAATTAATCGTAACAACAGTAAAATACATTATTAGCCTTTAGTAAACAGCTACAATGTTTAAACCTAATGATTTAAACATCCTTTTACAATATACAAAGAAAAAAACTCTTGGTGTGTTTTATAGTCAGCGTAACAATTGTTATAAATAAACAATAAGAAATGTAAAAAAAAAATTTTTTTAATCGTTATTGCTTTGTTACCGTGACACGTGCAGCTATTAAAAATTACAGAGAAATTCATCATGTCAAATTCAAATTATTGAGGAATAAGTATTTCCCAGGGTAAATTTTACCCTACCTTACGCTCGCCGGGTTAAAAAACTCAAAAATTTCATCCCATCCCCCACGCTAAATATTTCTTCTTTAGTGAAGATTATTTTTGTATTTATTATTATTTAATAGGACAACATTTTGTCCAAGTTTCAGTCCGATAGAATAAATTTGCTTTTCGGACCTGTGACACTTGAGAAATAATCCCCCATATCAAAAGAGGTAGAGAAAGAAACTTCTAAGTAGATTATCAAATTCATGTTGTAAATTCAAAACCATCAACATCCTTTTAGACACTTTCACAATTACAAAATGTACAAATAAATTATGAAGATTCTATCAAGGATGTTCTTTCTACATCTATTTTTCATTTGAAGGAAGTAGAAAGTAAAGAATTTCATGACTTGAAAAATGATGACATGGAAAGTTTGAAATTCATTGAAACAAATAATTCGAATGACGAAAAAGAAAAGTGTTGTAGATTAGTAAATAATGTTACTACTCATAATAATGTCAATAGTTCTGAATGACTTTCTTCAGATCTATTAAAGATGTAAATCAAGAAAAAAAAAATTGCAGGGTAGTGAAAAAAGAAAAGCAAGTAAAAGAAAAATGGTTGATTCACAAGACCCTGTAATTCAAGTGAACAAATCTCATCCTACATTTCATACAATAGAAGAAGTAGAAAAGAATAAATTGTCAGAAAATAATGAAAAAGAAAAACAATTTCTTGAAAGACAAATTTTGAACAGGGAAAGAGTGAAACGTTGTCGTGAGAAAATGAACAAAGATAAAGTAGAGACAGAATTAGAAAAACTACAATTATATAAATTGCATTCACCTACTTATTCAGAAGATTATCTCCCTACTAAAAAATCCGGACGAAATCCGGATGAATTCCGGACGAATTCCAGACAAAATTCCGGACAAGTCCGGATTAATTCCGGATCTGGAATTAGTCCGAAAGTGTCCGATTTAACGAAGGTTTTTGGCACGGAATTTAGTCCGGTCTTATCCGAAATAAATCCGGCCGTATACAATCCGGATATAGTCCGGTACAGTCTGGAACAAATCTGGTCCGAAATGTTGTTTAAATCCGAAAGTAGTCCGGTACAGTCCGGAACAAATCTGGTCCGGAGCGTGGTTTAAATCCGAATGTAGACCGGTACAGTCCGGAACAAATACGGTCCTAATCGTTGGTTAAATCTGGATGTAGTCCGGTAGAGTCCGGAACTAATCTGGTTAAACTTTTTTTGTAATCCGGATTTAGTCCGACTTCATCCGGAATTAGTCGGAAAAGCAAAAAAAAAATTTTTTTTAATTGTTTAAGTCATTTTTAAACAATGTTTGGAACTTAACATTACACAAATATTCATACATTTATTACAACGATTATATACAACAGTTATATTAAAGAAGAAAAATCGCACGCATGAGGGGAATCGAACACGGGATGTTACGCACGCAACGCAGAACCTAAACCGACTGAGCTATACGAGCTCTGAGGTTCAACTTGTTAAATCAAACATACATGTAATCTGTGGATTAAATCCGGAAAGAGTCCGGTAAAGTACGGATATAATCCGTCACTAATTCTTAATTCCAAATAGAACCCGTAGTATGTACGAAAATAATCCGACATTCGTTTTACAATCCGGAAAGAGTCCGGTACAGTACGGATATAATCCGGCACACGTTTCAAATCCGGAAAGAGTCTGGTTTAGTATGAAAATAATACGGCAATCGCTTTCACATTCGGATAGCGTCTGGTTTAGTATGAAAATAATCCAGCATTCTTTTTATAATTCTAAAAGAGTACGGCAAAGTACGGACATAATCGGGCACTCGTTTTTTAATCCGGATAGAGTTCACTTTATTACACGGTAACAAGGGAGATATAGAAAATACAGTAGGACCCACGTATATCGGACCCTATATATCGGATTCCCGCTTATATCAGATATTTTTGCCGGTCCCTTGAATTTAAATATAATGAATTTTTACCCGAATAAATAGAATTCCTGCTTATATCGAAAAAAATTCTCAGACCCTTGGAATCCGATATGTGAGGGTTTTACTGCAAATAAAAAATGGATTCGGAATCTATTTATAGCTCAAATGTGAAACCTTTTTTAGACCGGTCAAGTTCGGCAACTATCCGGCACAAACTTTACAATCCATTTTAAGTCGGGTTTTATCTGGAATTAGTCCGACAATTCATTTATATATTATTTTTAGTTAAAGTGAAGTCCGTTTTTAGTCCGGTCACGTCCAGAAACTGTCAGGTACAAATTTCACAATCCGCTTTAAGTCTGGTTTAGTCTGGAATTTATCCGGTACTTAATTCCGAATTTATTTATAGTCTAACTAAAATCCGTTTTTCTTTCGTTCACATCCGAAAATTGTACGGCAGTCAATTCCGAAATTATTAATGGTCAAACTGAAATCCATTTTTTGTAATCTGTTTTTTTTGTCCAAATGTTACTTTTATTTATTATTACTTTCATTACAACGACACATCACGACATGGCTAAACGACCTCAAGAAAAAATTGTTTTAAAAAATGTGTTTCCTATTTTCTTAATAAATCGTACTATAATCTAGATTTAAAAACATGTGACGGATAAAAACAGTATTTGTCTGGCTTCTCCGGATCGCAAAAAGAATGCAGGAATATTTTTGCACTAAACAGGACTCTTTATGGATTTAAAAACGAGTACTGGATTATACCCAAACTTCACCAGACTCCTTGCCATTCACTTGACTCTTTCTGGATTGTAAAAGATATGCCAGACTTTTTCCGTATTCCGGTAAAAAGGGCGAAATAAAAAATAGTTAAAAAGATGGAGATGTTCTTAGAAAATGCAGCGAGCCAATTTAACTGACGAAAATTCAGAATCTTTTGAAGCGAAAGTAAAAGAAAATCATTCAGAAATTGAATTATTTTTAATGCAACTATTTTCCGACTTCCTATAATTAAAAGCAATAAAATTTTCTATTTTTCTAAGATCCATTGCAAATCTTTTTAGATGTCACCATCCAATAAACATTAGCGAATTATAAAAACATTTCAGATTCCTAATTTCCTTTAATTAGCTCAATTCGCTACTAACAGAAAATGAATGCTTTTGCAGATATTTTACTGCTTTCAGACGGGATTAAAAAACAGAAAAGTCGCATATAAAATATAATTGAATGTTCCGCATGTTCTAAGAAAATTTCCAAATCAATGAATCTCCAAAATCACCGGAATCCGGAGGTGAGCGAACGGGGAAGGGAAAATAGGATGACTATAAATAATTTCGGAATTGACAGCCGAACTAATTACAGATATAACCAGACTTAAAACAGATTTAAAATGTATGCCGGACAACTGCCGGATGTGACCGGACTAGAATCGGATTTCACTTAGACTATAAATAATTTCGGAATTGGCTGCCGGACTAATTCCAGATAAAACTAGACTTAAAGCAGATTGTGAATTTTGTACCAGACAGTTGCCGGACTTGACCAGACTTAAAACGGACTTAACTTTCACTAACATTAATTTCTAAATGGACTGCCGGACTAATTCCAGATAAATCCAGATTTAAAACGGATTTAAAATTTATGCCGGACAACTTCCGGATGTTAACGGACTAGAATCTGATTTCATTTAGGCTATAAATAATTTCAGAATTGACTCCCGGACTAATTCCAGATAAAACCAGACTTAAAGCAGATTGTGAATTTTGTGCCGGACAGTTGCCGGACTTGACTAGTCTTAAAACGGTCTTAACTTTTACTAACATTAATTTCTAAATGGACTGCCGGACTAATTCCAGATAAATCCAGATTTAAAACGGATTGTGATTTTTATGCCAGACAGTTTCCGGACGTGTCCGTACTAAAAACGAAGTTCTCTCTAACTAAAAATAATTTCTGAATCGACTGCCGGACTAATTCCAGTTAAAACCAGACTTAAAACGGATTTAAAAATTATGCCGGACAACTGCCGGATGTGAAAAGGACTAGAATCGGATTTCACTTAGACCATAAATAATTTCGGAATTGGCTGCCGGACTAATTCCAGATAAAACTAGACTTAAAGCAGATTTAAAATGTATGCCGGACAACTGCCGGATGTGACCGGCTAGAATCGGATTTCACTTAGACCATAAATAATTTCGGAATTGACTGCTGGACTAACTCCAGATAAAACCAGACTTAAAACAGATTTAAAATGTATGCCGGACAACTGCCGGATGTGACCGGACTAAAATCGGATTTCACTTAGACCATAAATAATTTCGGAATTGACTGCCGGACTAATTCCAGATAAAACCAGACATAAAGTGGATTTAAAATTTATGCCGGATAACTGCCAGATGTGAACGGACTAGAATCGGATTTCACTTAGACCATAAATAATTTCGGAATTGACTGCCGGACTAATTCCAAATAAAACCAGACTTAAAACGGATTTTAAATTTATGCGTGACAAGTGCCGGATGTAAACGGATTAGAATCAGATTTTACTTAGACTATAAATTATTTCGGAATTGACTGCTGGACTAATTCCAGATACAACCAGACTTTAAACATATTTAAAATTGATGCCAGACAACTGCCGGATGTGAACGGACTAGAATCGGATTTTTCTTAGACTATACATAATTTCGGAATTGACTGCCGGACCTATTCCAGATAAAATCAGACTAAAAACGGATTTAAATTTTATGCCGGACAACTGCCAGATGTGAATGGACTAGAATCGGATTTCACTTAGACCATAAATAATTTCTGAATTGACTGCCGGACTAATTCCAAATAAAACCAGACTAAAAACGGATTTAAATTTTATGCCGGACAACTGGCAGATGTGAACGGACTAGAATCGGATTTCACTTAGACCATAAATAATTTCTGAATTGACTGCCGGACTAATTCCAAATAAAACCAGACTAAAAACGGATTTAAATTTTATGCCGGACAACTGCCGGATGTGACCGGACTAGAATCGGATTTCACTTAGACCATAAATAATTTCGGAATTGACTGCTGGACTAACTCCAGATAAAACCAGACTTAAAACAGATTTAAAATGTATGCCGGACAACTGCCGGATGTGACCGGACTAAAATCGGATTTCACTTAGACCATAAATAATTTCGGAATTGACTGCCGGACTAATTCCAGATAAAACCAGACATAAAGTGGATTTAAAATTTATGCCGGACAACTGCCAGATGTGAACGGACTAGAATCGGATTTCACTTAGACCATAATAATTTCTGAATTGACTGCCGGACTAATTCCAAATAAAACCAGACTTAAAACGGATTTTAAATTTATGCGTGACAAGTGCCGGATGTAAACGGATTAGAATCAGATTTTACTTAGACTATAAATTATTTCGGAATTGACTGCTGGACTAATTCCAGATACAACCAGACTTTAAACAGATTTAAAATTGATGCCAGACAACTGCCGGATGTGAACGGACTAGAATCGGATTTTTCTTAGACTATACATAATTTCGGAATTGACTGCCGGACCTATTCCAGATAAAATCAGACTAAAAACGGATTTAAATTTTATGCCGGACAACTGCCAGATGTGAATGGACTAGAATCGGATTTCACTTAGACCATAAATAATTTCGGAATTGACTGCCGGACTAATTCCAGATAAAACCAGACATAAAGTGGATTTAAAATTTATGCCGGACAACTGCCAGATGTGAACGGACTAGAATCGGATTTCACTTAGACCATAAATAATTTCGGAATTGACTGCCGGACTAATTCCAAATAAAACCAGACTTAAAACGGATTTTAAATTTATGCGTGACAAGTGCCGGATGTAAACGGACTAGAATCAGATTTTACTTGGACTATAAATTATTTCGGAATTGACTGCCGGACTAATTCCAGATACAACCAGACTTTAAACAGATTTAAAATTGATGCCAGACAACTGCCGGATGTGAACGGACTAGAATCGGATTTTTCTTAGACTATACATAATTTCGGAATTGACTGCCGGACCTATTCCAGATAAAATCAGACTAAAAACGGATTTAAATTTTATGCCGGACAACTGCCAGATGTGAATGGACTAGAATCGGATTTCACTTAGACCATAAATAATTTCTGAATTGACTGCCGGACTAATTCCAAATAAAACCAGACTAAAAACGGATTTAAATTTTATGCCGGACAACTGGCAGATGTGAACGGACTAGAATCGGATTTCACTTAGACCATAAATAATTTCTGAATTGACTGCCGGACTAATTCCAAATAAAACCAGACTAAAAACGGATTTAAATTTTATGCCGGACAACTGGCAGATGTGAACGGACTAGAATCGGATTTCACTAAGACTATACATATATTTTTGGAATTGATTGCTGGACTCATTCCAGATAAAACCAGACTTAAAACGGATTTAAAATTTATGCCGGATAACTGCCAGATGTGAATAGACTAGAATCGGACTTCACTTAGACTATAAATAATTTCGGAATTTATTTCCGGACTAATTCCAGATAAAATCAGACTTAAAACGGATTTAAAATTTATGCCGGACAACTTCTGGATGTTAACGGACTAGAATCTGATTTCATTTAGGCTATAAATAATTTCGGAATTGACTCCCGGACTAATTCCAGATAAAACCAGACTTAAAGCAGATTGTGAATTTTGTGTCGGACAGTTTCCGGACGTGTCCGTACTAAAAACGGACTTCTCTCTAACTAAAAATAATTTCCTTATCGAATGCCGGACTAATTCCAGTTAAAACCAGACTTAAAGCGGATTTTAAATTTTGTGTCGGACAGTTTCCGGACGTGACCGGACGAAAAACGGACTTCACTTTGATTATAAATAATTTCGAAATCAATTGCCGGACAAGATTCGGACTATTCCGGATTAATTTCAGATCAAATTTTTTGTGTCAGACAAATTTCGGACTAATTCGGATCATTTTCGGACACATTTCGGATTAATTCCAGATAAGACCGGACTGTTTTGTCTGGAATTCGTCCGGAATTCGTACGGAATTAGTCCGGATTTTTTAGTAGGGCTGGCTCAAATGTCATTTTGTTGCACTCATTGTGATGCTAAACATTTCAAAGATGAAAAAGTTGTTACAAAAATCACGCCTTGTGATGATAAACACTTGAAAGATAACAAATTTGGTAAAAAAATCTATTCTTACGATGATTGTTGCAGTCATGGAGGTGTTCAATTAAACGTCTTAAAATATCCTTCTAAATTAAAAATGTTGTTAGATGGTTCACATGAAAAATCAAGGCATTTTCAGCAGAATATAAGATGTTACAATAATTCATTTGCTTTTGCGTCATTTAATGCTAACGTTATTAACTTTAATGGTAGACGAAGAGGACCATATTGTTATAAAATCCAAGGTTAAATATATTATCGAATGAATAAATCTTTGTATCCAGAAATCGATGATGATCCGTGTTATGGATAATTGTTTATTTATGATCCTGATGATGCAATTAAATAGATGATGAATAAAAATGATAGATTGGATAGAGATATTGTAGGAGAAATTGATAAGTTTATGAGAACACATAATATGTTCAGTCAATCATTTAGAATGATGAAAGAAGTTATAGAACTAGAAGCAGCTTTGGCTACAAAATATAATGAAGATATTCCAGAATTGAAGATATTATTTACTTTAAAAAAAGGAATAGATTAACGGAGATTTAATTTTCAAAGAGTTAATAAAGTAGCTGCTATGTTTAACATAAATTAAGAAAGTAAAGTACCTGATTCTTATGTCACTATACACAACAAAATCAGTAAAGAATTACAATTAATTAGTAGTTTAGATCCTTGTGTATATAGAAAACTATAAGGTTTTAAATAATTAGAAGTAGATTTAAAAACTTTAAAACTTCATGTATTACGCTTCACGTCTTCTATCCTATGAGCATAACGATTTTTGAGTTTTATTTGTTTTTAAAAATATTGTAAATGAATAAACTACAATGATTTATTCCTGACTACTATCTATGAATATTATAAGAAATAAATAAATATTTATGAATAAATAACCAATGGTAGTGTCAAAAAGTTTAAAAGTAGTTTTCATTCAATTAATTTTGTAGCAAGTAAGACAGAAATTTAAATGCAATTGAAGGTGATAATTCTGCCGATTTGAATTAATAGTCTAACAATTGGGAAACAATGAAAAATGTATATTACAAATTTTTTCTTTGTCGACAGTAACAGGTACGTAGCTAGGGAGGGACCAGTAGGACCGGGCCCCCTCGAAAATTTTTTTACTCGTTAAATTTTTTTTTCTGAGAAATTGGTTTCAACAAAAAATAGCTTTTTATAGCTAAAAATTTAGCCTATTTTATTTACTATTGAGTGCAAAGTGGCACCTTTTAAAATTCCAAATGGCGGATCCAATATGGCGGACAATTCAAAAATTTTTTTTTTTATAACTGAATACGCTTGAAAATTTTTATTTTGTGGTTTTTTTGGTCATTAAATATAAATTTGAAGTAAGATTTTCAAAATCAAAGATGTCGGATTGTTAACAAGGGTTAAAAACCAACAAAACTCAACCCAAGGAAAAAAAAATCGGGCAAGTTCGAGTTACACTCGCACTAAAATCTAGGGTTCCGTACTCAAAACAAAATAATTTTTAATATATTTGATACTATTAAATATATAAATATATTATACATATTATATATAATATAATATACAGGAGAACCTCGATAAGTCGCATACCTCTCTAACTCGAAGTAATTTTGATTTCCCTAGAACAACTTTTCAATGTATTTAAACCTCTATAACTCAAAGTTCAGTTTGTCAACCTCTATAACTCGAAGTTAGTACGTATGGCCCTTTAAACCTATATAACTCGAAGGTTTTGTTTGTCGCTACCTCTATATCTCGAAGCTAATTCAATACAATTGACGGTCGTGAATTGTTATCAAACAGAGGTCCCTGCATTGATTTTGCGTGTTTAGTATACATTTATATCTTCAAGAAAAATGAGTGCGAAACGAAAATTAAAAACTTTATCATATGGGGAAAAGTTAAGAATTATTAAAAATGTGAAAAGTGGTGAAAAAAAAGATGTTGCTTTAAAATATGGCATACCTTTAAGTACACTTTCAACAATAATTAAAAATCGGGCTTCAGTGTAGAAACTTTTTTTATGTATAAATATACAGTATGCGAAAACCTCTATATCTCGAATTATATTTTCAGAAACCTCTATAACTTGAAACCCTCGCCTCGATAAGTCGAAACCTCTTTAACTCTAAGTTTTCATCGTTTCCCTTCAACTTCGACTTATCGAGGTTCTACTGTATAATGAATTTTTGTACAAAATGGACCACCCCCCCCCCCCCTATCTTCCAAAATATTTTACTTAGAGAGTTCAAATTTTGTACAGGAATGTATTTTCAGCATTGAACTATAATACTACTGGAACAGGCACAGCGCTACAAAAGCGGCATAGAGAGAGAGAGAGAGAGAGAGAGTAGTGGAGGGGCATGTTGTCTCTTTCTGTACAGTCCGCTTGAAAGTTTGCTTGTGCCAAACACTCACAACACGACCAACGCATTAGTTTTAAAGTTTAAGCATTCACTGAAATGACGCGTTCTGCGAGAGAGAAAGCATGCCCCCCTATCTGTCTGTCTCACAGCCGCTGCTCTGTTTCAGCTCAACATTCGTGGTGCCTGTTCCAGTAGTATTATAGTTCAGTGATTTTCAGGTGTAAATTACATAAAAATTATAGAGAACGTGATGGTGATTGCGCTGTCAACGAAAAATCCAGAGATTTTAGCAAATATCCATAAAAAATACTCAAAAATTATTTTATTTCCTTAACAACGCTATGATCAACTTCTACAATCATGATCTCTACCATTTTTCTGTAATCTACACGTGAAAATACATTTGTGTACCAAATTTGAACTCTCTAAGTCAAATTGTTTAGAAGTTATGGGAGGGAGGACACGGTCATTTTTTAGCATTTTTTTTAAATCGTTGGTTTTTGCTTAAAAACACTATGAAAACGATCTGCAACAAAGTTCTCTACCGTTTTTCTGTAATCTATATGGCAAACTACATATGTATACCAAATTTCAGCACTCTAAGTACAATAGTTTGGCAGATATGGAGGTCACATTGTACACTTTTAGTGCATTTTTGCTAAAAAAAATGACCGTATCCCCCCCCCCCCCCCCTTATCTTCCGAACTATTTGAATTAGGATTCTGAAATTTGGTACACGTAGGTAGATTTACGTGTAGATTACAGAAAAATTATAGAGAAAGTGATGATTATAGCGCTGTCAAAGTTATAACACTAAACTATAGCCCATATGTTAAAAAAATGCTCAAAAATATTTTTATTTCCTTGACAACGCTATGTTTAACACATACAATCATGTTCTCTATAATTTTCCTGTAATCTATACGTGAAAATACATTTGTGTACCAAATTTGAATTCTTTAAGTCTGATAGTTTGGAAGTTCAGGGGGGAGGAATACGACCATTTTTTAGCATTTTTAAAAAAAAAATCTTTTTTTTTTGCTCAAAAACGCTATAATAACAGCCTGCAACAAGGTTTTTTTATAGTTTTTCTGTAATCTACACGTCAAACTACATATGTGTACCAAATTTCAGCACTCTAAGTATAATAATTTGTCAGATAAAGGGCAGGAATGGTACAAATTTAACGCATTTTTTCGAAAAAATGACCGTATTCCCCTATTATCTGCCAAAATATTTGACTTAGAGAGTTCAAATTTTGTACAAAAATGTAGTATCATATGTAGATTACAGAAAAATTATAGAGATTGTTGTGGTGATAGCGCTGTCAAAGAAATGGCAAAAGTTATCAGCCAAAAAATATCAAAATTTCTCAAAAATCTTGTTATTTTCTTGACAACGTTATGATCAACCCCTAGAATCATGCTCTCTATAATTTTCCTTTCATCTACACGTGAAAATACATATGTGGGCCAAATTTGAACTTTTTAAGTCAAATAGTTTGGCGGCTAGAGGGGGGGACACGATTTTCGACAAAGTCTTTCCAATAGGGTTCCGTGCGTACACTTGTGGTGTACGGAACCCAAAAAAAAAAGTTAATTTTGAAAAAAATTTTGTTCGTGCACTCAATGCATAGAAGTCACGTGAGAAAACACTCTTAAACCATTCAAGGTAATGACAATGATAAACAACACCAAAAAGTCACCCCAAGGGAAAAAAATCGAAATAAAATTAGAAAAAAATTATTGCTCTACCAAAAAATTTTGTTCGTGCACTCAATACATAGAAGTTACTTAAGAAAGCAATCTTAAATAATTCAAGGTGATAAAAAGGGTTAAAAACCCCAAAAAGTCACCCTTTAGGAAAAAACTAAAAATTAAATTTAAAAAAAATTATTGCTCTACAAAAAAATTTTGTTTGTGCTATGCTAAAAGTTACTTAAGAGAACGCTTTTGAATCATTTAACGTGTTAACAAGTGTTAATAACCCCAAAAGTCCCCCCTTAGGAAAAAAATCAAAATTAAATTTGAAAAAAATTATTGCTCTACAAAAAAATTTTGTTCGTGCACTCAAGACATGGAAGTTACGTAAGAAACCACTCTTGAATCATTTAAGGTAATAACAATGGTAAACAACCCCCAAAAGTCACCCCTTAGGAAAAAATTAAAATTAAATTTGAAAAAAATTATCGCTCTATAATAAACTTTTGTTCGTGCACTCAGTGTATGGAAGTTACTTAAGAGAACACTCTTAAATCATTTAAGGTGATAACAAGAGTTGACAACCCCTGAAAGTCACCCATGAGGAAAAAAAAAAAAAAATTAAATTTGAAAACAATTATTTCTGTACAAAAAAATTTTGTTTGTGCACTCAAGGCTTAGACGTCACGTGGGAAAACACTCTTGATTTTTTTTGAAATTTAATTTCGATTTTATTCTTAAGGGGTGACTTTTGGGGCTTGTTAACCCTTCTTTTTACCTTAAATGATTCAAGAGTGTTCTCTTAAGTAATTTTTATGCATTGAGTGCACAAACAAAATGTTTTTGTAGAGCAACAATTTTTTTCAAATTTAATTTTAATTTTTTTCCTAAGCGGTGACTATTGGGAGTTGTTAACCCTTGTTAGCACCTTGAATGATTCAAAAGTGTTCTCTTACGTAACTTTCATGCCTTGAGTGCACAAACAAAATTTTTTGTGGAGCAATAATTTTTTTCAAATATAATTTCGATTTTTTTCTAAGGGGTGACTTTTTGGGGCTTGTTAACCCTTGTTATCACCTTAAATGATTCAAGAGTGTTCTTTTAAGTAACTTCCATGCATAGAGTGCACGAACAAAAATTTTTTGTGGAGCAATAATTTTTGTCAAAATTAATCTCTTTTTTTCCCTTGGGGTGACTTTTGTGAGTTGTTTACCATTTTTATTACCTTAAATGATTTAAGAGTGTTTTCGTACGTGACTTCCATGCATTGAGTGCACGAACAAAATTTTTTTGTAGAGCAATAATTTTTTTCAAAATTAATCTCTTTTTAGGGAGCGTTGTCAAGGAAATAACAAGATTTTTTTCAAAAAATGCATTAAAATGCCTATTTACCCCCCCCCCCCTTATCTCCTAAACAATTTGACCTAGAGTATTGAAATTTGGTACACATATGTATTTTCGCGAGTAGAGTTCAGGAAAAATATAGAGAACATGATTGGAGTTGATGGTCATAGCGTTGTCAAGGAAAAACTTTTTTTTAAAAAAAAAACGTGTCCCCCCCCTTATCTTCCAAACCATTTGACCTAGAGGTTTGAAATTTGGTATACCTAGGTATTTTTACGTGTAGTTTACAGGAAAAATATAGCGAACGTTGCTGGACTTAATTTTCAAAAGTTATTAATGAAAAGTTGAAAAATGACAAAAAACCCCTATGCTAGCGCTCAGCGTATTTATCCTGAAAGGTTGGGAATTGGTTAAAAATGTGTAATTTTATGCAGAATTTTTTATAAAACCATAAAAATTGTGGTTTAAATTTATTATCATAACATTTTTTCCAAAAAACTGAAATTTTACCAAAAAAAATTTTTTTCTTCTAAACAGCTACAATATTTTATAGTTTCAGATTATTTTTTTTGTACAAAATGTTTATGTTTATGTTTAAATTACTTTAATAGTTAAAAAATTAAAAAAAAATAAAAAAAAAATTCTTTTGGCTTTAAAATTTAAAATTATATAAAAAAGTTTAGTCTATTTAATTGGAAATTTTTAATCTTATAAAAATCATTAAGTTTATACTTAAATTTCTTTAAAAATAAAAAAAATTATTTTATTTTATCATTATTTAAATTATTATTCAAATAATCTCTGACTCATATAATTGAAAAAAATTAGAGCGGTACGGAACCCTTCGACTTGGTACGAGTGTAACTCGTACTTGCCCGATATTTTTTTCATTGGGGTGACTTTTGTGAGTTGTTTACCATTTTTATTACCTTAAATGATTTAAGAGTGTTTTTTTACGTGACTTCCATGCTTGGAGTGCACAAACAAAATTTTTTTGTACAGAAATAATTTTTTTCAAATTTAATTTCGATTTTTTTTTCTGAGGGGTGACTTTTAGGGGTTGTTTACCATTGTTATTACCTTAAATGATTCAAGAGTGTTTTCCTACGTTACTTCCATCCATTTAGTGGTCGAACAAAATTTTTTTGTAGAGCAAATTTTTTTTTAAAAGTTAATATCTATTTATTTTCCTTGGGGTGAGTTTTAGTGGTTTTTAACCCTTTTTAACAATCCGACATTTTTGATTTTGAGAATCTTACTTCAAATTTATATTTAATGACCAAAAAAACCACAAAGTAAAAATTGTTAAGCGTATTCGGTTATTTAAAAAAAAAATTTGAATTGTCTGACATATTGGATCCGCCATTTGCAATTTTAAAAGGTGATACATTGCACTCAAAAGTAAATAAAATAAGCTAAATTTTAAGCTATATTAAGCTATTTTTCGTTGAAACCAATGTTGGGAAGTGGGGGGTCTCCCTGTGACGTAGAATGTCCCATATATTTATATATATTTATAATATGTATATGACTCCCAGCCAACGGTCCCCTTTTATTTTTTTTTGTTGCTTTTAATCGATTATACAGGGACAAAATAGCGCTTTTTTAGGATAAAAACCGTACTTTTACCTTAAACGACATTAAAAAAAATGAAAAAAAAACTTTTTTAATAAAAGGGGAGCGTTGGTTGGGAGATATACTCAGGAAATAATGATGAATTCGGGATAGCCATTTTGAATTGTCAAGAAGGTTTGGTGAACTCGTGGACGCGGTTTGCACGAGTTGATAGGTTTTGGTGAATTCAAACCAGCTGTCTGTAATTCTGGCAGCTTAAAATAGCGGAATGATACTTTAAATAAGTAAACAGAAGTGTAAAAAGTGAAAGTGTGGACGAAATAATGTGTAAAATACCTTTAATTTAATTGAAAAGCCAGTTTTTTGTAGAAATGAAAAAATTGTGATGTGACACATGTCAGTTCATTTACCATTGGATGTAGGTAAGTAAGAATAGGGTGTATAGTTATGTCCACTCTGTTTTACCCAGAGTGGATTGCAGCCTAATGTTACTAGAAAAAGCGGTAAATCCAAATAATAAAATTATGGAATTTCATATTTTTTGTATAAAATAGTTTAAATGAAATTTGTAAATAAAAAATAAAAAAGAAATTGATAATAATAAAATAATACCGAACTTTAAAGTTAATGAACAATTGCGTTAAATAATGTATAAACTAATCTTTATTTTAAAAAGATGTTAATTTGTTTATTATGCATAACTTAAAGAGTAAAATCAAGCAAATTATTACTACAAATATTAATTATAATGTTAATATAAAAGAAACGATTTTTTATAAAGTTCTCGCCTTAAAAAAAATTTAATAAACATTAAGTTTTTCAGAATTTTGTGAATTTGTTTTATTTACATTCTATACAATTATATTAAATCAGAATTTTAAAAAAATAATTTAAAACTTGTCCTTAATATAATTTTTTACCTTTAAGATTTAAATCTTGAAAAGCTTTTGCAAATTAATTCAAGGGAAACCTTTTTCTAATACTTAAAAATAAATACATTTTTTTTATTATAATACTTTTTAACATAAATTAGTTTTCCGGTACTTGCATGAGTTTACTATTTGCAATTTCTTAAATGTAGAATAAGGTATAGGATTTTCAATAAAACAAAAAAATTGTTTACTAGTAATATATTGTTTATAGTGTTAACTGAACAAAGTTATTTCAATAGAAGACAATAGCAATAAGAAATATAAGTGTTAAAAGTAATTGACTTTAATCTCAACATGTAATTTACACCTGTAATTCAAAATTTCACTTTTTTTGTAAAATTAAATATAATATATTTGAATAATAAATATGACAATAAATACAACATTATATTTCTGTACATATTATAATTAATTAACTTTTAACAGAATCATGTCAACTTTTATTGGGTCAACAATACAACTACAATAATAAATTTAAACGTACACCTTATTATCTAAATTTCAAAATTTTACATTTCTGCAAAATTTAGGTATAATATTTCAACAATAAATTTAATAATAGTCAAAGTACTATATTTGTTTATTTATAACACTGAATTAAGTTAAAGAACATTTTCTGACAATTTATTATTGATAAAATACTGATTGTAATTTTAATTTTGCAACATAATGTCAATAAAATTGCAATAATAAATTCAAGCATTGAAATTACGCGATCTTAAAACGCTTGAAAAATTATCACGAATTAAAAAACAGTTTTTTATCTTTTTTAAGAAATTTGATTACAGCAACTGCCTACCTAAATAAGCAATTAAAAGGATTGCGATTTGCGGAAATTATAATATTTAAGACGACAAACTTACAAAAACATTATTACATTTTTTGAAATTACGTGCTTTTTAAACGAAAATATATATTTTAAAATATAAAACTTCAAATTGTATTTATAACAAAGTCTTTTATATATTAAATGGAATAAAAATTGAGATCAGCAAAACTCCTTCTCCTTACTTAATTAAAATAATTCATTTTACAGTCCTACTCCGAACTAAAATTATCGTAATTTTTACATATTTCTTAACAATAAATACATAGTTTAAGTATTTAATTACAATAGGTATGACATTCTTGAACGTACAAATTAAGGAGTTTATATTCACTTAGGAGGCCCAAGAAAATCGATTTTTCAATCATTTTTCCTGATATCTATAAACTGGGTCAACTGACATTAAAAAACCAAAAAATTTTTGTTAATAAGATGTATTATCTTATATTAAATCAAAGGAATAAGCAAAATAATAAATTTTGACAAAATGACGGCTTGTCAAACAAAAAAATCGATTTTTGAAGAAAATTTTGGTTTTAAATTTTATAAAAAAAAACAATATTTATAATTGAGAAGAAACCTTCGTTTAATTACTAAAAAATACATTAAAGAAGCCTGTGTCAAAATTTGATTTGAGCCGTTTCCGAGAAATCTTGCTGACCGACATTAAAATCAGAGTTTTGAGATTTTTTGAAAATTCTAAGTGTATATAACCCCTTAAGTAATTTTGTGGAAGCTTCATTACTGCTTTTCAAAGCAGTTTGGCATAGAGCATACACATTGGTTTGTATCTAAATCTAAACCAAACCATTTTAGATTCTATATCAGAAAGAGGAACAGTTTTACAATCGTGAGGAGATTCAAGCACTTTCCAGATATGTTACATTGTAATTTTACCAATGACAAGTGGTTCAATAATTACATTTTAAACCTTTAGATAGCACGTTTCAGTGGGTTCTAGATAAATGTTTAAGATTTTTACAATGCTCCCATCACATAATTTGGCAACTGAATCATTATTCGTGTTATTTCTACTGTAATAAGCAGTAGTAAATATCGCATTGTTATATAAACAACGTTCATAACTTTTGCATTCTGATGGGCACTCATCTGATAGGTAGTTAGCAAAAAGTGTGATATTTCCTAAACACTTTGCACTCGCAGTGTAAGATTTTTCAGTGATAAACGTTTCGCAAATCGCATTCAGAATATCTGGCAGATGATCTCGTGGTCGAAATTTGTATAACAACCTTTATAAATGTTTTTTCGCCATCTGCTGTTCCACACCTTTTGGGCTATTTGCTGATTCCTTCAATATATAAATATTGCTTTCGAAGAGGAATGCCGAGGTCGACCAAAACGGACCACTCTTGCAAACGTTTTCCTTTACATGCAAGAGCAAATGAACATTGAATGTCATAGCAGATATTCCATAATAAATCTCCACGTAAGCAACGAATTTTGTTAGATCTATTTCGCACTGGAGCAACTCTTTGGCAGTAATCTCAGTTTTGGATAAGGTATACATCGAACTAACAAATAACGCGTAGTGTTCTAATAAATGATTTGGAACCATGTCAAGAAACAGTGGAACACTATAATAAAACAAAAAGGATTTCTAGTGTGTTGCTTTCCAGCAACCAAGCTTTGATAGCTTTTCTGGTTTTCTGTGCAGCTCTCTGGGTGGATGAATTTGCGTTAACAGAGAATCAAGTTTACGGCGATCCGAAGCAGATAGTTTGGATTTTATTAAATGCCACATCTGTTCTGTTACTCCCAAAACGCCATTATGCATGGAATCCAAAATAAAAATAAAGACCATGTCAATATTTGGGCAGTCACTGAAAACAGATCGTCCTTTTACTCCTCTAGAAGATTTGCCGTCCTTTTCAGCTGTTAGAACATCCATTATATGCGATACGTGTGTCCGTTGCTCGCAATCACTACCAACAAAAGGAAATTTAATAATGTTAAAATAAAATCCTGTTTGATAGCAGTAGCTACAGCTAAAATATCCATTGTATTTCATTCTGTTTTGCAATATTGCCTTTGCAACTGAGTCTGAAATTACACAGAGGGGAGTGAAAGTTAACTTTTTCTCTAAAGTTGTGGATAGTTTTAATATCAAACCCGAACTATGTAAAGAAATGGCTTCTTCCAAAAATTTGCCATTAAATAAATTCATTAAATGAGGTTGTGGTTCTTTTGCTACTACCATTACTCCTACAAGGATAATGTGTTTAAATCTTACTTCAGGAGGTAAATCATTTATTATTACCGCTAAAGGCCAGAAACTTCGAGTATTGCTATGTTATGTTCCAACAGGTGCTCCATCGGTACTTATATTATAAGTAATAGTGGAAGGGAAATTAGTTTTGGTACGCCTATACAATTCACTATCCTGAATGTCTGTAATATTTCCACTATCATTACTTTCAGCAGAGCCATTCGCTTTTTTAATCAAACATTCCCGTATTGTCCTATCTTTTAATAATAACTGAAGTTGATACTCGAAACTTAAAGATATGAAATACTTGCTATTACTAAGATTAATTTCGTTCTTGGTTTGACATTCATTACAAATTTTACTTTGCCCTTTGATATCAGATTTGATGGAGGAATGGACGATTACATTTTCGCATTGATTACAGTAATAGTTAAAAGTAATTTTATCTTCAGGTGCATCTAAAATTTTATTAAGAGTATAATTTGAAAGTTTCAAATTTTTGAAAAGAGGTCCAGCTAACATTTTGACAATTTCGAATAGTTTAATTCTACCCTCCTCAACAACACCAAACTAAATAAAGTATCCCATTAGTATTTCAATTACGTGATTTACATGTATGCCTGACTGCAGAAACATTAACATATCGTTCATTTCTAAGAAAGAAGAAACATGCTCCGGGACAGATAAATCGATATTGATTTTATCAATATCAATATTGTTTTTCGGCACGCTGCTAATTTCTTCTGTAAATGGAGTAGAGTTACTGTTAGGGATGAACTGCACATTTTTCACCTCATTTCCTTCCACAACTGTTGCAACAGGTTCACTGTAGATAACTTCATGACTGTAACTGTCATGTCTGTTCACTTTATCCTGGTTAAAACAATTTTCTTCAAAGTGATGTCTGGTGTCCTTGGAAATCACATTTTCTTGAACTCTTTTGTAATCAGCAACACCTTTTTCAATTAAATCTACAACAACAAAAAAAGTTATTAACAATGGATGAATTCTACCCTTCCTACACTGTAAAAAGAAATCATTCCAAATGTCTCAAAATGAGATACGAAATTTGTTTCAGGGGGACATGTCAATAAAAAAAATTGAATTTATTTATTTATTTACGGGCATTACAATGTAATATTTAAAACAAAATTCCAAGTAACAATAAAATAAAAATTTGATATAACAATAATAATTACTATTATTAAATATTAATAGGTCGCATTCAATAATTTGAAAAAAATAATAATTGAAATTTGTAGGAAATAATTCTAAAATTGCAAAAATAATAGAAATATGAAGAAAATAATCGTAAAATGACAAAAATACTTGAATAATGACAAAAGTAATTGAAATTTGAAGAAAATTGTTGAAAATTAACAAAAGTAAAATAAAAACTTGTGTTGACAATTTAAATATTCCTGACAATAATTTAAAGATAGAAATAGTAATTGAAAAATGACAAAAGTAAATGAAAACTTGTGTAAGAAATTTAAATATTTATGACAATAATTTAAAGACTCAAGAGAATAAATGATATTTGAAAAAATTAAATTCAGAATCGCATAATTACTTGAAAATTGCCAATAATACTTTAAAGTTGACAAAACTACTTTAAAAATGACAACAATGATTGGAAAGAGGTGTAGAAATTACGTATTTGTAAATTGTAATTAAAAAATTAACGATGTAATTGGAATATGAACAAACTAATTGATTTATAAAGAAAATTTTTAATCAGGCAATTATTAATATTAGAATCCCCCTACAGTAGGAACAGACATTTTACTAAAGAAGTGAGAAAAGTGGAAGGTTTTTTTAAAAAGTAAGTAATAGTGAGCAACTTTAAAAAAAGTCAGTAAAAGTAAAAAAGTGTGTCACTGGCAGCCCTGCAATAAGAATTAATAAATAAGTATTTGGGGATTCTAAATATTACTTCATTGAAACTTTGCCGCAACCTTTCCGAAAGTTTTCAAACTTGCAGCAAACTTGATGAAAGTTTCGGAACTTCAAAAATAGTTAAAAAAGTTACAGAATAATTTAAACTGTATTTAATTTTTTAATTTTAATTTTTTCCAATAAAGTAAAATAACGTCATTTGATGTTTTAATGAATTTGACTATTCGACACTATATTAATCTAAATTACTATTAAAATTCATATAAGTGTGTAATATATAAATTATTGTTAGTCATAATCAAATTCGCGTCATTAAGGCTACCTCATCTGCATATTTTTTCTGTACAGTAAAACAATTTTAAAATTTCCTAATAAAGAGAATCAAAATTAATGAAAAAAAAAGGCAGGGACTAAGTTTACTTTGGATTTTGAAGCGTGGACAGAAAAAGATGAATAAATATAAAAACTAACCAACTTTACTTCAAGTTTTAAAACGTGGACAGAAAAAAAATTAATAAATATAAATAGTAACTAACTTCAGGAGTTTACGGAGATTATTATTTTTTAATTTTATATTATGTAAATTAAATGTTGTACTAAATATTCTCATTTAAACATCGTTCCTCTATTTCATAAAATTCTTTTCTTTTTAGTTTATTTTTTTAATTTTCCAAAATTTTATTCATTTTTGTTTTCATTCAATTTGTCAAATAATTCTCTACTTTTTCAAATTTTTAAATTTTGTTCTTTTTCTATGTAAAGAATAAATTTATTGAGTGGAGAAAAAGTATGTTGGACAAGCCTTGTGTTCAACTTCCTTTGCGACAAAAGGTTAGTTGGGCAAGATGTTCAAATAAAAGCCTTGTGTTTAACTTAATATTAATATCCAAACTATTTAATATGTTAAATAAGATGGAAATACTGGTTGAATATTATTTAGTGCATACATAATTATGTCAATGGGTGATTCTCCAGAAATATTTATTTTTGTGCATCGGAAATGAAAATTTATTAAATACATTTTAGGACCTCTAAAATTTATAAACATGTTAAGCAATTAAAGATTTAACACCTTCATAACTTGATCATACTAATTTGTAGCATTTAAAAAAGATTTTTAATATTAAAATTTATAGATAAATCTAAAGGTTAAAATGTAGAGCAGGTGTTTTTTTTTAAGTAAACAACAACTTCATGTCAATTGAATTTATTTTAAACAATATTTTTTATAGTCAGAAAGCTATTTAATATTATTATTAATTTTTAAAACACTTACCAAAATATGAAATCATTTGACCACCAATAATGATTTGTCAAGATTTGAAGGTTTATTTTTCATTGACAGTTCAAAAACAATTAATATTCATTTTAATTTTTAATGTGAGCCAGAGGAATGACGATCCAGAGGGGTGATGAGTTCAACATTTTTTACATTTTATTTAAAATTAAGCAATTTTTCTTAAACTTAAAATAGTTTAGCATGTTTGTATAAGTCAACTTTATTGTAGAAAAATTGCAAAAATATTTTATCTACTGTCATTCTATTTTTAATTTGAGCCAGAGGAATGACGCTTCAGGTTGTGAATCGCTATAAAAGCTTCAATTTATATATTTTTAACTTTAAATAATGATTTTTTTACAAAACCCACTTGACAAATTATTATTAGGGATGTTAATGAATTTAATAAGTTTGAAAACAAATAAATAACTCAACTAATATAAAAAATATTGAATAATATACAACATACAAATATTTGACCTGGAGAGTGAAAAGAGGGCTTACGTGTCAAAAAATCATTTTTCATTTTTTTGCCGATTCTGATAGATTTTCTGACGCTCTTTCACGTGGTGTAAACTAACAAAAAATTTTTTTTTTACCCGTAAGTCCCCTTTTTACTGTCCAGGTCACATGTATTGACTTAAATATGTATACACTAAATAATATTTAACCAATATTTCCATCTTATTTAACGTATTAAATACTTAGGTAAGTTTAACACAAGGCTTTCAGGTAGGTTTACTTGTCCAACTTACCTTTTGTCGAAAAGCAAGTTGAACGCAAGGCTTCCCTGTCGAAAGTAAACCACTCAAAATCCACTGAAAAAACCACTGGCCCAGTGATTTTTCAGTGGTCTGACCTGCATATCTTCAGATAGAATTTTTTTTTGGGTTGGGGTAACAATAGTACAATAGTTTTAAATGCCAAGTAGTTTTGTAGGGGAGTAAACTTCGACTCTTTAACGAAAAAAATTTACAAGCAATTTGACCTGGAAATTTAGGTCGAACACCGATTCCTGATTGTAATTTTTATTCCTTTTATGGTTCCCGTAACCCAAAATTTTTATGATTAAATACTTTTGCAATTTCAAAAATTAAAATTTCAAAAATAAAAATATGAAATCTACTTATATTCACGATTAGGAATATAAAAAAAAATTCTAAAAACTATTAAAATTGAAGGAAAGTAAATTTTCAAAGCTATTTTTATTATTATGAAAAATAACTTTTTTGAGGAAATTTTTAGATATTCTTTATCGTTAGAACACGTAGAATATTAATATTTAATTTTTAAATTTATTAATGCGAAATTAGAGAAATTTTTGTTCCCGATTTTTAATTAAATTCAGGAGTCTTCAAGTTTTATAATCTCTCTGGACCCTTCTACGAGGCCTTGAATATATTAAAAATTGACCTGTGAAAAATTTGTTTCTTAACAAATAAAATTGTTTAAATTTTAATGATAGAAAATTGTTTCTTTTAAATTTAGAATCTGTAAGTTCTAACAATTACGTACATATAAAAATTTCCCCAAAAATCCTAAATTTAAATGAATAATATCGTATCTCATAAACGGTAGCAGATATTAAAAAACTGATGTCATTTTTGGATTTTTGAATAGAAGTTTGTATTATGTTAATAGTAATAACATATATTTATATAAGTGGCTAAATTCTTAAACAACAAATATAATATTGGAATAAATAATTTAAATTATTTAAAATTGTAAAAAAGAAAGGTTATCCTTTTATTTTATGAGGGTAAAGGCCATAAAACGGTTTGGGACTTCCAGGCCAACTGTCATAAATCAACCCTCACAATAGATATTTTCAGTGGCGAATTGTCCCAAATCACAACTGAGAAACCACTTAAAAACAACTGGGATTTCAGTGGTTCTGTCTCAGTGATTTTTCAGTGTTTTTCTTTCGACAGGGTTGAACCTACTTTTTCGCCACTTCATCAATTTATTCTTTACAAGGTTAGTAATATATTTGAACGTTTTGTTAATTGTCATCTTGTTTATTATTGTAATATAAAAAAAATGTCCTTAACTATTTTAATTTTTTGAAAAGAGATTCTACTTTTTATTTTTATATATTTTTATGTCACTGTTTCATTCTTATGTTGTTTTTTAATTTTTTCCTCATTTCTTTAATAAACTGCTTACAAATAAACAATTGGAAATTTTATCTACTGAATATATTTAAAAAAAAAATTTTTTTGATTTAAAAAAAATCCGATTTTTTTACTTTTTAAAAAAAACCATGATTTTTATTAGCCCTGTGTATCCAATGTTAATTTTTTATGTCTCTAAATCCTAAAATGAATATTGCGGATTCATAATTTTCATTTTGCTCATTTTTTAAAAAATATATAGAGGTTTTTTGTGTTTCGACCAAAATTTTTTAAATCTTAACGAAGGATGAATTTTGTTTTATCAGTTTTTCTTACTGTTGATGACCAAAAAGAAAATTATTAAAAAGTAAAACATGTAAGAATTATATTAAAACAAAAAAAATTTAATCCACCATATTGGAACGGATTTTCTGAAAACTGAATTTATGACATTAATTTTATAAATGGCGTTCCCGAAAACCCCGATAACGGTGTTTTAAAACTTTTTCTTGAAAAATGTGGTAATTCAAAAATTTGTATCCTCCATATTGGTCCTAAAATTTTAAAAAAGTAATTTTTGACATCGTCATCTTCATTAGCGACCTTAGAAACCCCTGAATAAGAATATCATGATTTTGAAAAAAATTTATTTTGTCACTTGTAAATATGGAAGATAAGGTAGAACCTCAATTAAATCAGCGCATGAACTTGATAGTATAGAGCTCTACGTTTTAATGCACAACTCAGAAACTAGTTGACATTTCTTAACTCTATAAAGCTCAAATTAAAGGACCATGATTATGTCTGTAAAGTTTTAATTTTTGCTTTCAACTTTTCTGGCATAGAACAAAAGTTGAAGTTAGAAATTTGCAAAAATTACAAAATTAATTTATATTTCTGTCGAGAAAATTACAAAACTATTAAAGCTGTTTCTTTCCAAAACCGATCGTATATTTCTAAGTTTTATAAGCTTTTAGAATCTGTTTTGAAACACCCAAGCAGCATGTAATATTCCGTGAATATCATAGCGATATGGAAATTAATATTATTAATATTACGGATTACGGGGTGATATTGAAGTGATATTAAAATGTCCGCCTCAAGATGATATTAACGGTTGCTATTGAGATAAAATTACAGGTTGGTATTGAAGTAATATTACAGTGAGTTTACACTAAATATAATATTTAAAGAATACAATTGATTAATTGGCTTCAAATACATACGATGTTTTGTCTGACAGGGACGTTTACAAATAAAAAAGCGACTTAAATATATAGCTCTTATGAAACTCGAGATAAAAAAACTGAAATAAAAGAATATCAAGATTTGTCAAAAAATTGAGGTTGACAATTTTCGGTAGAGCAATTGAGCAATATCTCTCTATGAGAAACCAATAAAACATCAAACTGTAAAAGTGTCTTCAATAACCTTAGAAAATATGAAATGTAGATACAAATATTTTATACATAAATATCTTTAATTGATAGTATTCATTTAATATATATTACATACCAGCCTCAAGCCTGATCAAAGTCATTTTTCTTGCAACATTAACATCTTTCTGGCAACGCTTTCTTTTAGTCCCGGTATTACTCCCATTTATGTCCTCCTCACATTTCGTCGAATTAATTTCATCAGACTCCATTTCTCGATCTACGTGAAATATAATACATTATTAATCATCATATTTAGTTATACTTTAACAAAGGAATAATAAATTCAGTTTACATTGTTGACTAGGAATAGTAAGCAACTAGGTAAGTAATTAAAAGGTTTAAAGTATGATTCATTATATTTCTCTAAAAAAAAAAAAGATTTTTTCTTTTATCTAGTTTGCAATTTTTTTACACTATGTTAAATAAAATAAAGAAATTATTATTTATTTTATTATGTATATGACAAAATTTATGTGATTAATACAACAAATGGATGAAGAAGTATATGATCATTTTAAAAAGTTGATAACTATGTTAGATATTGGTGAAATGACAATTTTTATAAAAGGTTGGTAAATTTAAGAAATTTTTTGATAAAGCACACACACGTCAGGTCATCCTATTTCAGATGAAAATTAGTCGATTTTAACTAAGCTTCCTTTATGAGCAAGCAAAAGAATAAGCTTACAAAATTATAGGTTAAAAAATTTGTTAAATTTAAAGAAACTAAAAACGTAAAGTTAGAAACACATATATTTACTGTTAGTAAGAGCACGAGAAATTTGATGTATGGGCCATTCTCCTATAAAAAAGACAAATGACCCGTTCACGATATTTTTGTTAAAAAAATGGAAAATTAATTTAATTAATTAAAAACTTTGCCTGTCATACTTATGATAAGATTTAACAATCATTAATAAAATCACAAGAGAAACAAAAGGAAAGTGCCAAATTAACTGAAATACTGCTGAAATTATAGCGCTTTATTTTATAACATATTTCAGTTAATTTAAATCCTATGCAAACATTATCACTTCCAATTTATAAAATATTCATTAAAAAAATAATAAATCAAAACATTTATTTTTAATTGAATAGAAAATTAAAAAATTAAGCCAATTTTTTTTAGTAATAAAAATATTTTATACATTATAACTTATCTAAATTTAATTATTACAATATTAGTGGTTTATAAATTTATACATTACTAATTTTTGAAATAGAATAAATATAGAAATATTATTAAATTAAATAAATTTAAAATTTAAAAATAAAGATTTTTTAATTTTCTTAATAATAAAAAAATATGTTACACTTAAAACACAGTATGTATTTAAATTTAATTAGTAAATAGTCTGCTTAACATATTTATAAATTAATTATTCAAAAATTAAAGTAAAACAAAAAGTAAATTTGTATCTGCGGCTTAACGTATTTAATGTTCCGTTCGTTTTATGGTGTTTATATCTGTGGATGTTTTTCTTACACCTTTATTAAACAAGACTAATTATGTTGACTGGAAAATTTTTTATGATAGTTGTTGTTTTCTTGGCATTTAATTTATGGCTTATGTTTTGTATATTATTGTTTTTTTAAATTCATTATTATTATCAGTACCTAGTGTACGAAAGGGCGTTTTTCTTTTTGTACTTTGCTCGTTTATGTAAGAAAGAAATAAATAAATAAAATAAATAAATAAATTTAAATTATTAAATTATTAAATTATTAACTTTTCCAGTGACGTAACTGGGACGACAAGGGCCCTGAGGTAAAAAGAAAAATGGGGCCCCAATAATATATGATTTTTAAACAGATGTTTTTTTCTTTTAAAATTTTAAATCATATTTCACCTTTTTAAAATATTCTCGAATTTTAAATTTATAGCAATTTTAATTTCTACAAAGAGTTAATATGAACTTGCATTGATTAAAAGTTCAATTAATCCACGTTTCAAATATACTAAATTTGAATTTTGAACTATTTTTATCATTTTTGCTTCCTCATAGAGGAAGCTTTGTGATCGTTAAGATTTTCGATTTTCCAAAAATAGTCTAAATCGACTTATTTTTATCTAAAGAGCGTAAAGTTCCAATCCTAAGCAAATGTCCAGATGTGTGTGTGTGTGTGTGTGTGTGTGTGTATGTGTGCGTGTGTGTATAGCGTTTTTTGTGTACAAGATATCTCGAGAACGCTTTACCAGATTCCAATAAAATTTGGATGACTTATTAGGCTCATGAATATCTAAATTTGGACACAAGGATTTTTGAAAATACTGAACCAAATGTTTTTGAGCACCTTTTTTTTATCGAAAAAAATCGTTTTTTGCCAAAAAAATTTTTCATGTTAAAAATACAACTTAAAGCATACAACAATCATATTGTTTATCTCAAAACGAATCGATTGACCTATAGAACTATTATAATTGATCACGAATTCGTAAAATAAATCATGTTTTTCATTTTTTGCATTTAAAATTCTTTTTTTTTTAATAAATTCTCTAATTAACTGTTATATTATTAATTTATTGCTTCATCTATGAGGAAGCAAATTATTTTGCATACTTGGAATCGAAATGTCCATGAAATGGACATAATTCTCACCTAGTTTATTTATTCTCTGCAATTTTTAATTCTTTTAATTATCTTTAAATTGTTTCCCAAAATCTTAAATCTTCCTTTACTCAAATTTTAATTATTTTGTTTAGTTTTTTTAATCACTTTTTCAATTATAACTATTTTTCTCTTGACATCAAATCAATTTAATTATTTATTCCTAAATTTTATATTATTCATCGCCAATTTAAATTAATTTTTTTAATTTACCATTATTTTTGTCATTTTGCAGTTATTACTTTCAATTTTTAATCATTTTCAAAATTTCTAAATTAATTTCCTGAACTTTCAAATATTTCAAATTGTTTTGTTCAATTTTCAATTCTTTTTATTATTTTGCAATGATTTTAATTAATTTAATGTATTTAAATTTAATTTTTCTATTATTTTCTTCAATTTTTAATTATTTTCATTAATTTGGCATAATTTTCAAATTTTCAATTATTTATCTGAAATTTTTATTATTTCCACAAGTTTGCTATTATTTCTGCGATTTTTTAATAATTCTATTTAATTACATTTTGTTAAGTAATTTTATTTTATTTTACTGTTATCAATTTTTCATATTTACATTAATTTCATCATATTATTATTTTTTTCTCAATCTTAACTTATTTAAAGAATATTTTAATTACTTTGTTAAATTTTGAATTATTTTCCTCGATTGTTAATTATTATTCAAATTTTCTAAAACTATTTTCAAGATTTTCAAGTATTTTTCTTAAGTTTAAATTATTTTCTTTATTTTTAAAACATTTCTATTATTTTTTAAAACTACTTTCCCTAATTTATAATTGATTTCATTATTTTTTTTAATTAATTTTCAAAATTTTCAATTATTTTGTTTAATTTATAATTTCAAGTATTTTTTGCAATTTTTTTTAATTCTAAAATTTTATAAATTTTGTCATGAATAATTATTTATTTGTTTATATAAATTTATTTTTAAATATCATATATGAAATATTTATAATTTTTAATAACACAAGGTGTAGAAACTAATCGCGGGCCAGCGCGCGTTGTTTAATTTAGTCAAACTTTAAATTACTAATTAACAGTTACGCCACTGAATTTTTCTATAATAAAAATTAGTTTTGAGTTTTAAAAAACCTGTCGAAAAATAATGAATAAATTGTGTGTTAATAAATTCGATTAAATCATACATTAATAATGTAATTAAATTTTAAATTAAAAAATCAAGTACATTATTTATTATGTTCAAATGTTGGATTTGGAAAGCAGTAACTAAATTAAATTACCTAATATATTATTGGTATTCTTCAGATTTATAAAGTACTAAATTTTATACAGAATTAAATCAAAAAACATTTTGATTTCATTTATTTTTCCTAAAACCTCTACTTAAATTAGTTTAATAACGTTTTGAGCTACTTTATAACTTTTTAAAGTAGTAATTTATTAAGGGAATCAAAACAAAAATTTCAATTTCATTTACATTTAAAAGAAAGCATTATCAACATTCCTACAAGTATTTCATTAGAATTTGTCCTGACTTTTCCATGACCTGTGACAACTTTGACAATGAATATATTATGACTCTTTTACTAAACTTATAAATTGCCAATTTTTAAACAAAATTTAATAAAAACTTTTAGTTTTAAATCTATTTAAAGATAAAGAAAATCAAGTGTTCATAATTTCTTTTGTAACAAAAATATGTTTCATTTGAAAAACAGTCGTAATTTATTTACAGAGTAAATTAAATAATAAAATTAAATAATTTTTATTGTAAATTAAATGTAATTTTTCAATTTCCAATCAATTATAAATATTTTTATACATGAGTTACATAAAATTGAAATTTAAACTATTTTCCAAAATTAAATCGAAGAAATTTTCAAAATAAATTTAGAATTATAACTCTAAGGGTTATAATTCTAAAAAGTTTTTAATTTTACATAGAATATGCGAATTTGTTACATATGTATTAAATTGTTCAATTTGTTCAGTTTTTGATTCCTAAAAAAATGACAGCTTTCTTAACCTACAATTTTCTAAGAGAATTTTTTTTTAATTTATATCAAAACTGTTGCTTCTGAAATTTCTTTTTATTTAAATATTAATGTTACAATTTTTCAGAGAAGTATGTCGCTTAAGACAATTATATATATACATTAAAAAATAATAACAAAACACCTAAAATAATTATTATTCAATTATATTTATTTTCAACAATTTATTTTTAAGTCAACTGAATGGAATTTGATTAATGAGATTGTTGTATACATTTATGACAGCAAAGAAGATTAGAACAACTAATTAATACTTTATTGTAACGAATTAAAAAAATTTGTTTTTAATTTTTTTACATATTATCAAAATTTTTTAAAACTTCTTTTATTCCTTTTTGAATTATTGTTAAGAAAACATCTGAAGAGGGACGTGAGCAAAAGAAAGCTGCGTCTTTGCTACGTCCCGAAATCTGTCAAGGTTATTCACAAGTTATTGAATTTAATATACACATTAAGTGTCATCGGATTGTAAATATATACATTCAATTATGTTAATTCGAAGATTTATGTATTTAACATTTTCAGATCTGCCTTTTCACCAAAACATTTTGTAAATTTTCTATATATTCTAAATAGCATTACTTTAATATATTTAACTCACCCTTTGAAAATGTATATTGGACTCTCTTCCAAAATAGCAAAACTGCAGAAACCTCTTTTCCAGTGACACTGCGAAAAATGAGAATTACAAAATATTTACAACGTTGAACGTTGAAGTGTGACAAACGTTTTGTAAATAAACAAAGAATTCGCCAATTTACAATTTTTAACGTGGGTAACGAATGAAGTCAAATTGAACGTGTTAAATGTACGCAGTTTTTTTTACAGTGACGATATTTCAAATTAAAGGCAAAAAAAGGTGCACCTCTTCCATCTTGAGTTTCTGCAAAAAAATATTGTTTGTACTTTTTTATCAAATGGCAAAAACTTTGGATGGAAGAGGAGTACAAGTGTCTTCAAGGTTATGTTTCAAAATACATACAGGCAAACCTGTCATGAGAGAAATGTAGTGGGGGTTTCTCTCATTACGGGTTTTTCACGTGAGGAGAAATTGGTGCGCAGTGATTGGTCAGCAATTATGGCACGACTGTGCATGGCGCAAGTTTAAATATATGACTCGTGGAAGGGGGTCGCGATAGGGGAAAATTGTCTCATGACAGGTTCTCTTATGACAGGTTTGCCTGTAAATCTAAAGATATGAAGGCAATATTAAATAATGCATTCATTATTACATTTAATATACAATACTTTATAGAAGAAAATAAAGTAGTTATACATTGTAACAATACCTGGATTTAGTGAACCATCTTTTTCTTGAAGTTGCAGCGGAAGCGGCGCGACGTTTTCTTTTGACTTTTAAATCTTATAATGAAAATAAGTACTGCTATTAAAAGCATTCTTCGAGAATGCGTAAAGTGTCATCGAAAATCCACTATTATTAATTTATGAAAGTTAGAAGTGGTATAATAATCTCATTATTGAACACTTAACAGTCGTAACGACAGAAAACCATAAAGTTATCTAGTTCCAGTCACTTCCAGTTCGTTATTCTTCTATTTACACATGCCCACTGCTTTCAATCAGGGACGACGTAAAATACATGCCCCCCCGAGGTATCGAATGTTATATCTCAGCAGACAATATACTACACATTCCCTCTACACATTCCCGATATTGCCGATCCTGTAAGTACTTCCTGTTGCGATTGCGCAGAAAAATAGACGCTAACGCTGAAAAGAAACATGTTCTCATTTATTTTTCTTTAGAAAACTAGCACCTGAAGGATCAGCACATATGTTAATGGTAATCTTTATTAGCGTATACTTAAAAAAATGAGTGAAAAGGCGTGTGTTGTAAAATATGCCTCTGTGTTCATCTGGGATGTAAAAAAACCGTAATAGTGCCTGTGCAAAGTATATTAAACTTTAAACCTAACGAATTCGATGTAAAGAAGAGAAGGTCTTATAAAATTCGGATGAACAATTCTATTGTATCGGGATGTGTTCTAAACGTCGGTGGTAAGTTTTAGCATTTTTTTTTAAATTTTAGCTGTTTTTTCAAAATACTTAAAAGTACCTTTATCACGCATTCTTAGTCTTTATGTAAGTGTTTTTTACACGCACAGTGCATTTCGCAATGCATGTGGCGATAAAAGTGTGCATTATAATAGTTTGCTATTTTTTTCTTTATGGTTATGTAGATTGTTTAAAGATATCTTGCTTTTATATTTTGCATAATTTAGATATTTTTGCATTGTAAAATATTTCTTTCTGAATTTTATTTTAAAAATTTAATTTTAAATCGAAAGTATTGTAATTTTATAATAATATTTTAATATTAATATATGTAATATATCAAGTCTAATGTTTTTTCAGGAATTACGTTTTAAAACTCTACTGCTTCATAAAAGTTTTTATCTATTTTCTTAATTTTGTCATTTCTTTAATAGTTAAATAGTAATGATAATAATTTTCCATTCTAAAAATCACAAACATAGCCTACAATTCTTAGCTTCTTATTAGGTCTTTTTTCCAAACGCGTAAAAATTGTTTATCTCTTTTATATAAGCTATGTATTCATATTTTAACTTTTTTTCATTTATTACTTTTAACACATTTTACACATTTTATTACTTTTAAAACAATCTCCTAATTGTTTATAGTTATTTATTTTTTAGATTTTTTAAATATTTTTTTTACATTTTATGATTTTTTTACACTTTCTGAATTTATAATGCGAACTTGAGGAAGGTTTTATTTTCTTTCTGTTTTTGAAACGTTGCCTATTTGATCATAATTTATTTTTTACTATTTTGTTTAGGCTGCGACTACACGTTCGGCTACTGGCAATATTAGTGCAGCAAACAGCAGGATAAAATATTTTTCGCCGTCTAGCTGTTTTTACAGGTCCTGGGGGGATCTTGTCAGCAAATCCTAACAAAATTATTTTATCCGGCTATAGCCAGACGTTTAAACACTTCGTTTTATTTAACTTTACTATTAAAAAGAAAAGTTTATTACTGCTTTATTTATAACTCAAAAAATTAGTGAAATTATAAAAAAGAAAAAAAAATTTAAATACGATAAAATAAAGAAGAGCTAGTTATTTTAAAAATTTATTATTACTGGATGGTTAGTCCAAATTAAAAATGAAGAACGCTGTGAAAGTAACCTGACAAACGTTATAGATAGTTGTAATGATAGGATTTTTTCTTAATTTAAAAAGTTGCTCCGGATTACGCTCGTCGGAAGGGGCCAACGTACATAACCTCCATATCGATGGAATTTTCAACCCAACGATGAATCGAACTTAAATTCTAGCTGAAACTTAAAAGAAAAGCAAAAGCAAAATAAATCTTAGCCTGCTGGCTGACATTTATTTTTAAGAATATTAATTACTAGGAGGTAGGGTGAAGTCAATGATGACACCGAGAATTAAAAAATAAAAATAACAATAGTATATTCTAATGATTAAAAGCTGAAATGTTACAAGAAATAAATTAACAAAATCTTAACTGTTGCAGAGTAAACTAGATAATAAACAATTCTAGACTTTTCTTAGATTTCGAGTTTTACAATATTTCCTTTCTCTACAAGCTAGCTAGGTAAAAAACAGTGAACCAACGAATGGTCTAACATAGACTGAATCCTTAATAATTTTTTACTGACGTCACTCCCCACCCCTGTGCAATAATCCCCTCCAAGGGAAAGATTGCGTCTATTCTTTGGGTAGAGAGAAAGCAAACAGGAGCACCTATATTTTTCTCTCTCTAGCCAAGAAATTGAGAACCTAGAAGAACACGTATTTCAATGTCACGGGGGCACCCATAGGCATTGTAATCCTCCATTTCCTTTCGCCAATCCGAAGAGGAGCACCTCTATCAATTTGGTGAACGCCTAGGACATCCTTCACCTTAAAGGTTCCGGATGATACGTGTGAGTTTTGAGAGAGGAGCACCTCTACTCAATCCTCGCACGTTCTCGACAGTCCATCTGACCTACTAGGTACCCAGGGTCAAGGATGAAATGCGGCGGGAGCACCCACACGCAAAACTGCCTCTTACCTGAGTGTCCTAGCATGAGACCGAGGAGCACCTCGAGTCTCGACAGCCAGAAGACTAACTCAATTGGCGAGCGCAACTGAATATATGTACGCCGTCAGTCGCCGCTGCGAAGAAGGGGAAGAGAGAGACGAGCGAGAAGTGGGAAACCCCACTTTCTTCGAGAGCCTTGCCGGCTTCTATAGTAATGTATGAGTCCGCTACACAATTATGACCCATATCATTACATAGTTAAGCATTACAAATAAATTACTCTAAAAGTAATTACTAATCTCTTCTTACATTTTTTAAATTATTTTCTTTTACAGAAACAGTTACCAGCGAGGAATTACTTGCGAACAAAAATTCAAGAACTCGGGTTCCATCAAGGAAGCTTGTGCCATCAGCAACAGAAAGTTCTACAGATGACTATCAAATATCCAGGAAGAAAAGAGCTGCTTCCAATAACAAGGTATGCTTCTTATAATTTCGCTGTCATTGAAGAATCGTAAATATGGATCAGTATATTGTAATAATTTATGATTTTCTTTAGGGACCCAATAGTGCAGCAGATATTGAAAGTCAATTGGCTAAAAAACTTAAAGTTTTGGAGACTTTAGGATCCAACTTTGAAAGCGAAAAAGAGAACCATCTTAAGGTGATGAACACTTCACAACAATGGGCTTCATCAATTGAAATTGCCCGAACTGTTAAAAAAGGAAAATAATACAACAAAAAAGGAGATATCTGTGAAGAACATGAATGTAAGTTTCTACTAGAGAGAAAATTTGGTACACAAATGTATTTTCACGTGTAGATTACAGAAAAATTGGTAGAGAACATGATTGTAGAAGTCGATCATAGCGTTGTTAAGGAAATAAAATGATTTTTAAGTATTTTTTATGGATATTTGCTAAAATCTCTGGACTTTTCGTTGACAGCGCAATCACCATCACGTTCTCTATAATTATTATGTAATTTACACCTGACAATACATTCCTGTACAAAATTTAAACTCTCTAAGTGAAATATTTTGGAAGATAAGGGGGGGGGGTGGTCCATTTTTTATAAAAAATTCATTATATATTATATATAATATGTATAATATATTTATATATTATATATTTAATAGTATCAAATATATTAAAAATTATTTTGTTTTGTGTACGGAACCCTCGATTTTAGTGCGAGTGTAACTCGAACTTGCCCGATTTTTTTTAATATTGTTCGCGGTTTACTTTTAAATTTTATCTTCTGTTTTCTATTTCTTAGATTTTACCTTTCTTTTTACTTGTTTCATTTTTATTTTATAATTTCAAACTTTTGAAGAACAGTTTTACTAACCTGAAAAAATGGGAATATTATGTTTAAAAAATTTGTTTTTCTATTTTGAAAGAATGTGAACCGTACTGAATGAGCATTGTAGTATTTTATATTTAATACCGTATAATTTATATAAAATATCATATAATCTTCATAGGATTCTAACATTGTTGCAAACAAAGAACGTGAATTGGTGAAGACAGTAGACGTTTTGCAAACGTCAAATTCTTACGTAGATGAAGAGAATTTTAAGGAACCTGAAGAATTTCGATCACCCTTAGGAGAAATTACGAACTCTGTATTAGTAAATAACACTTCGTTAAGAGGGGAAAAAAGTTCCCTTTGCAAAATAATTGAGGTACTAATAATAATTCTTCTAGTAAAAATTTTTTTAATTCCAAAATGTAAAAAAATATGCACCGTAATAAGTAAATGTTCAATATGCGTATTGTCTTTTTATAATATTTATTTATTATATATAATGCTGCATAATTTATATATATCATACTATTTTCTTAGGTTTCTCTCAGGAAGAAATGAAAATTGTGGGTGGGAGATAAATCAGGTACTAATAATAGTTCATGATTTAAAAGAATTTTAAATTCTAAAATGTTGAAATTTTTCTTCATAGGGAATAGAAAATAATTGAAATTGTTGACTTGTTTAAAGATAAACCAGATAAACAATCGGAAAAAAGTTAGTCGATCCCCAAATTTTCGTATATTTTGTTTTTAAAAATAAAAATAACTAAAATTTCAAAAACAGTTTTAGTGAAAGGATTTAAACTATAGGTAATTTATAATTTAAAACATAAGAAAATATTAAGCTAAACTAATTTTTCTCCGATTTTCTGATTATTTCTTAAATAAATGACTAACACAGTTTGATTCAATTTTATTTTATTTTATGTAAATTATAAAAAAAAAATTGTTTAGGGTGCTACTATGTCGTTAAACGCAGTGGTTCAATCATTAAATCCAAATTCAACGGGCGGTGTTACAGAAAGGATGGAAGAAACTGCTTGAAACATGAACTTGGTATAAACGTTTGCAGTTCAAAATTAGGTTTTTTTCAAAACAATTTTCCACTATTATTACAATTATTAAATCTAAATATTATTCCAGACCGTAAATGTAAATTTTGTCCGTTTTCTCAAAATTAATTTTTAAAAAAAATTTTTTTTTTTTAAATATTTATGAGGGTGTCAATTACAGCTGAAAGCCGGGAAAACCGGTATTTTAAAATTAACCGAAAAACTGGGAATTAATAGTTCAATTCATCATTAAAGCGGGTACTTTTTTATAGGAGTGAATAAGTTAGGAAATATTTCTGATGATTCTCACCCTACAGCGATTAAGGGGGGTTTCTCATGAAAAAGTCGGAAAATGAACATTTTCGATTTTATTTAATTATTTATTCATTTTCATAAATATCTATCTAAACCTTTTAACATATTAAAATTGAAGTATTTTGAAAGAGAAAATGTTTATTTTTACAACTAAAATATTATATTAAACGTTGATCTTAGTGCCGTGAAGTTCACTCTAAAAAAGAAGGCGTTTTGCGGTAGACATGATTCCGCCATTTTGAATCACCGGAAACCTAAAAATCCAAAATAATCTTAAAATATACATGTGTGGGCATTCCGTATACCAGGAGTTATACTTAAAACCAAAAAATAAAAAATGGCGGGTTTTTGAATAAAAAATTCAACAAAACGACATTTTTTTCGTACTTAAGGATGTCTGGGAGGGGGGAGGGGGTTACTAAAGCAGTTTATCCTGGTATACGGACAGCAGACAGGTGTGCCTAACAAAATGCAAAAGGATTTAAGTCAATTGCTTTCTTCGTTTTTTCTGAACTACGTCTACCGAAAAAAACATGATTTCGAAAAAAACGCGTTTAAAGTTAAAGGTAACATTTTTAGTAATAAAAGAAGTAAAGCGAAAATTTTATATTTTTTTTATTATTTTTTTAATGGCATCTATTAGAGGCGCTTCTGGAACCTTCGCACGTTCCTTGTAACTCACGTTTTGATCGGACATCTTCAAAAAACACACAAACGACGCGAAACTGAGTCGATGCACGCCACGTTAGCCACCCAATGTAAAGGATTTATTTCAAAAACTAACACTCGGATCGACTTAAACATTTTTGAAGTCATTTTTGACATGTTAAAGAGTAAATTTACGCAAAAAAAAAATAATCGATTTTTCCATGAGAAACCCCCCTTAAAGGCTTTACAAAAAATTTTGTAATTTGTTTCTTATTAAAGTTAAGAAACTCAAAAAGGTCTCATTTAAAAGCATATTTTTTGAGCGGTAACACTATATAAGGGTCATTCTCTCAAAAAGAACAATTTCAGAATTAAGATTTTACGTGAAAAAATATTTGTAAAACTCTTATATTACTAGTCCTATGTCAAGACATGGACCTAAATAAAACCATCAAATACTTTGAAAAGAAGATTTCGACCTTACCGGTAAAGCGACATCTATTACTAGATGCCTATTACGCTCTTGGTTCGAGCTTTTGGTGGTAAATTTAAATTTAAATTCGACTGGTTTTTCGAATTTAAATTATACTTTAAAATTTTGTTCTGAAAAAATAAGCCGTGGAAGAGCACACCGTGCAACCGAGAGGACTCGAACTCCTGCCAATGGATGCCTATCCGGGACTTATACCTTTTTTTTTTCATTTATTTATAATTAACAAGCAATAAAATATACATCAAGTGGCGAATAAATAAAGAAAGAGCGCAACAATACATTAACATCTTACTCTGGCCGCAATTCTGCGACTATGATTTCGATCGGACCGTTTGGTCATCTCGTCGAATACAATGTTTACTTTTTACTTGATTGAATACAGTATTTTTATAATTTAATAATATAATTAACAATTTCTTAACGCCTACTTTTTTCAATTTCACAACTAGATAAAAAACTACCCCACGAGCTCCTCTTGAGCAACAAACAAACATCTGTTAATTATATATATGACCAAGTCATCGGCGAAGCCTATACTCTTAATGTTATCTGAATTGTTCATGCCATACGCTTTTAACAGGTCACATAGATAAATATTAAACAATAGTGGTGAATTTACCGCTCCCTGCTGTAAGGCGTTCTTTAATACATAAATCGCACTGCTATTTTCGTCGGATAAAGAGACATATAGTTTTCTATTTGAAATCAAATTCCAAATGATTTTTATCAAATAATCTGGACATGCCTTCTTCAGCAATCTGAATACAAGTCCATCCAGCCAGACGGAATCAAAAGCTTTTTCAACGTCTATGAGGCAAGCCGCCACAAACTTGTTCTCGCTCAGCGCCCCCCCCCCCCCCCCTATATCTGACGTGAACTTTTATATTGCATGGATTGTTGAGCTTTTCGCTCTAAAGCCGAATTGTTCAAAAGGGATAATCCGATTTAGATTTGTAAACTTAACGAGGGATTTATTTATTAAAATTTCAAACAATTTGCCCATATTTGGTAACAGGCTAATCGGCCTGTAGCTCGCCACCAGTTTAGGGTTTTTGTCTTTTTTTAACAATGGAATGAGGGGGACTTATACCCTATTAGTGCACCTTGCCAACACGACATGACTCTCCACTTTCTCATTCTTCCAGAACAAGCCCATACTGACGTCAAAGGCTATCTTTTATTTTTAAGAAGGAAATTCCCGGTCGGTTTGTAATTGAAAAGAAGATTTCGACCTTACCGGTAAAGCGACATCTATTACTAGACGCCTATTACGCTCTTGGTTCGAGCTTTTGGTGATAAATTTAAATTTAAATTCGATTGGTTTTTCGAATTTAAATTATACTTTAAAATGACAAGGTGTTGGCAAGGTGCACTAATAGGGTATAAGTCCCCGGATAGGCATCCATTGGCAGGGTTTCGAGTCCTCTCGGTTGCACGGTGTGCTCTTCCACGGCTTATTTTTTCAGAACAAAATTTTAAAGTATAATTTAAATTCGAAAAACCAGTCGAATTTAAATTTAAATTTACCACCAAAAGCTCGAACCAAGAGCGTAATAGGCATCTAGTAATAGATGTCGCTTTACCGGTAAGGTCGAAATCTTCTTTTCAATTACAAACCGACCGGTAATTTCCTTTTTAAAAACATCAAATACTTTGTTATAATGTTTATGAACATTTTAAAATATACTTATAAAAATACGTACTGGCGGTCACGAAGTGGAGTCTCTATCTGTTCCAAAATATAATAATTCATTCGATTCTAATATTAAAAGAATAAATTTTACTAACATTCAATTAATGGTATTTGCTACATTTCAGTTAGATAAGAAACTGCCATAAAAAATATTAACAATATTTAGGAGTACATTAGCAAAAATGAAAATATTCTACGGTCACGAAGTGGAGTTTTCTTTATGTCGACGACCACAATTAAATTGAAAAACATACTGATACGGGTTACTTTCTTTTCTTCCATTTTAATTCACAGTGACCTTAACTGCACAAATACTGTATAAATATTGTTTATCTGTGCATTGTTTTCTAACTATTTTTATTTTCATTTAATACTCATATTTGTGACCGGTCACGCAGTGGAGTTTACTATGGTGCACAAAACTAAATTAATCTTAGGAAATAATATTGCAAATATTTTACTGTATTTTTTCAAGGACCAATGAAAACACAAAATAGTTAGTAGATATTGACAGACAAAGTATATATTGCAGAATAAAAGTAATATCTTTTGTTTGAATAAAATACGCTTCGTGCACGGTCACGAAGTGGAGGATTTTCACAATTTTTCCGATAATTTGAAATTCTCCTATTTTTCCCATATAATTTAGTTAAGGGACGTTGAATACCATTGTATGGCCGGCACAATTTTTATAAATTAAAATTATTTTTTAGAAAAAGTGACTTGAACGTGTCATTGGTCCTTTTTGAGAGAATGATCCATAAAAAAAGAATTGAACACAATTTTTTGATAATTTTTAATTAATTTTATGTCAAAACAAGATATTTCATTTCCTTTGTTTTCTTTTAAAGAGATACAGTATTTAAGAAAATCATCACATTTTAATTGCACTTATATAATTTGAAAGCTAATTCCATCTACATTGAAACCAATTTTTAAAAATATTTGTTTACTATAATTTTTAACAAAAATATGGTTATTTGTTGAAAAAATTAACCGTTTTTGCAATTTTTGATAACTGAACAACGGATAGGTTAAAAAAAAAGTTTAAGAACATGAATTGTTCATTTTTACATGTAGAATTAAAAATAAATATTTTTCAATTTTTTGTAAAAAAAATTTTTTTTTTAAATTTTTTATATTTTATATTTTATATATAAAATTGCAATTAATTTAATTTTTAAATTAATTGATTTAATTTTTTTAATTCTTTTTTATAAAAATAAATAAAAATTAATAAATAAATTAATAAATTATAAAAAAATTATCAATTTAATTTAATTTAATTAAATGTAATTATTATTAAATTATTATTATTTGATTTAATTGGTGTTGGGGATTTATTTTCATTATAGATGAATGAATTTGAATTATTAAAAATTAAATATTAGTTTTTACTTTCTTTGTGACCAACATTTTTAGATCGCATTTTGGCCACTTCAAATTCAATTATTAACGTCTTAAAAAAATACAAGGTGAAATTTCCAAGATTACTCTACAAATTCGTGGGGTATCTTAAAAATCCCCAAATCGTTTCAAGAATTTAAGGATCTTTTTACAAATTCTCAATTTTTTTAATGATATATAAATTCCCTGCATTTTTCCGGACAGTCAATGAAGTGAAAAAATTTATTATCGCTTCGAATTGATCACGAAAATGTCAAGCAAAAGTTTCGTCTACTTTTCGCACTTACTAATTGTGAATAGACAACGGAATAACGTGATAAGACAAGCAAATTAAGAGGTAAAAAGCTTATTAAATAAGGAAAATTTTTAGACAATGCTAGAAACAATCCTAGGGTGTCACGGGTCTTAAAAATTGCATTAAAAATAATTTTTGAATTTTTTTGGTCAAAACTTAATTTTTTTAAATTGTTAGTTATATAATTTAAAAGTTTGGAAATTTCTACATAAAAAACATCTATAAGATTTTCAAATTCAATGATTAGGAAAAAATTTATTGTCAGATGAAAATTATGCTACCTTAAAATTTAACCCCTGATAATATGGCAACCACGCATTACACTGACCTAACACCCTACTTTTTATATTTGTTTTTATGTATAGGGGAGAGTCGCCAGTTGTGAGACGGCTCCAGTTGTAAGACAGTCCATTTTTTTAACACGAAATGTAAAAAGGCTGATTGGTATACATAAAAACATTTCTTTTTATACGAGCCAACTTTTACGTGTACACCGAAGCGGATATATGTATTGTTTGTCTTAGATGCCAACACTGTGTGTGAAAATCGACCAAAAAATTTTTTTTCAATATGTGCAAAGTACTTTTTTTTTAAGTTAATTAATTGGAAAAGCTAAATGTTATGCATTTTTATTTAGTATTTTCCTTCTATTTTGTAATGCAATATTGCATTGTTTCATCTACAGTTGGAAATATTTTTTTTTCCTTTTTTAAAATAGCGCTAATTTCCGGTTGTGAGACACAGCAAGTCACCAGTTGTGAGACGGTGGCGCCGCCCATCTGGAATAGCCTATATTTAAAGTGTGGGAACAAGCGCACATGTTATTTCATTTGCCTACATTGCGACAGCGATTTCGATGAAGAAAACTGATGGTCATATTTTAAAGAATAAATATTTTTATTTAGTATTTAATAATATGTATTATCAATATATTTAGTTATTTATATTAAACATAATGTTTCATGACAAATTTTTTAAATTTTAGCATTTTTTTATAAGTGTCTCACAACTGGACACCTTTTTTTTTTTGACTAAAAAGATGTGCTCGGAAAATTGATCATAAAATTTTTCGAGTTCATCTGAACACTACACTTTCTATGAATAAAAGTTGCGTATTTAAGTTACTTTTTGAACGGTGCATTTTATTTACGATTTCGTTTACCTATTTCCAATTTATAGATCAAAAATAAAACCCGTCTCACAACTAGCGACTCTCCCCTATTATGACATAAAATCATTAACGATAAAAAATTTTTTTGGGTGGCATTTTTTCCAGAGAATGTTCTATATAATAATTATAATAACAAAATAATTACATCCCAATTTTATCATCTGTTAATATTTTTTATGATATTTTTAAGATAGCATTAAAGGTTTAAACAAAGGACCCAAAGAACGATTTTCATTCTTAAAAATTGCAAAATTTAGGTTTTTTTTAAGAAAAAGTAGAGAAAAGAAATTTTCTCCCAAGAAACAAAAAAATACAGAATAAATTTTTTTTAGTTTTTTCAAAATATCAAAGTACTGTTTTTGTTTATGAATATTTTTAATCTTTCTTAATATATTTTTAAGAACCATAAAAAATTTAAAAAATAATCCAAAGGGCAACTAAAAAGCTTAAAAAATGCGTAAATTACGAGATTTTTTAGAAAAAATTTATAAAATACTTATTTTTTTGTTAAAATCTTTAAAAAATCCTAAAAATTAAAAAAAAAAGTTATGATAATTTTAAAAAATACGTGTCTCTTTATATTTCGAGCAGAAAAACATACTTTTATGTAAAGTTAATTCTCGATGCACTATGGGACTGGCTGCATGATTTAAAATAGATTCGGTCTGTTATTATTATTATTAACATTTTCTTCTTAATTGTCTATTATTATTATTAATTAATACTATCCAAATAGTTAATATTGATTTCATTTTTTCATATTTAATTTTTATTATGTGTATTGTAAGTAGTATGAACATTAATAATTAATTATTTATTTAAATATAGAGAAGAGTCATGCGTTTCGTTTTTACATCTTTATTTTTTCTTTTAATTATAATTAAGTTTAAGAAAACTTTAAGTTATTCCAAATTTGATCTACTTAATATTTAAAAAATGTACTTAACTTTCAAACACTCTTAATATTTACTCAGTTCAACATTTAGATTGATTCCAAATTCTTTTAATCAAAGTTCCCATTCATAAAACTGTAATTAATCAATTCTTAGTGTTATAAAAATTAATTGGTTTTCCTTAACAATGATTTTGCTATTATCGCTGACATTGAAGTAATATGAAAAAAATTTGTTAAGTTACAAAATTGTTTGACAATTTCAGATGTACATGGGACGAGGCATTTGGTTGACAACAGAGGCATATGCCGAAATATACACAGGATTAAAATCTTTACCGCAATTAGTAAAAAGACTTGCAACTTACCTATTTGGGAAATCCATGCTACTGACCAGTACAGTCACTGGGTATTCCAGCAACCGCCAGAAGGGGAAAAAAGAAACAGTTAAACGTTTAGACGGAACGAAACTTTTAGCTATTAGAGGTTTGTATGACATGATAGGAGAGTGTCTAGCGATCTGAAAATTTGTCTTAAAATATTTGATATATCTGGAACAAAAAACAGTAAATTAGCCAATATTTTAAAAAAAAAGTAATTTCGCCTTTTAATAAATGTTATAATTTTAATGTAATTTTTATTATTTTTCATAAGGTTTTTTAATTTTTTTGAAACTGTTGAACTTATTTTTAAATGGATTACATCTCCAAGAAAATTGTAAACTGCTTTTAAAAACAATTTTTTTGGTAACATCCTAATAGTTTCTCTTATTTTTAAAAATATTTTTGCTTCATTCCTCTTTATCCTTCCTTTTTATTGTTTGCTTTATTACTTTAGTATTATTGTAGTATTGTAGTGTTTATATTGTTATTAATTAATTTTAATAATGTGAATTCGTTACAATTATACAATAAGCATCAAACCCCAGGTACTCAAAATTTTAATTTCAAATTATTAAAATCTTTTAATTTTAGGCAATTTATTTTCTTATGTTGATAGTTTTTTAATTCTTCCTATTTTTCAAGGATTTTTTCTCCTTTTCTTTTCTATTTTAAGGGCATGTGATCGATTATCTCGCCACTGATAGAGGCAAAATTCGTTCGTAAATTTTCTCTTAAAATATTGAATATTTTGTCACGAAACTTGGTACAATTACTTAAAATGTCATAAGGAAGGTCTCTTTGACCGGTATTTGATAAAATTTTGATAAAAAATTAATTTTGCAAAATTTTCTAAAATTAGCAAATTTTTTAAAATTTGATTTTGAGGCAAAATTAAAGCAAACTCGGGTAAAAGTGTCTTTTCTAATGATACTTGAAGTAATTCTACCAAGTTTCGTGATAAAACGATCAATATCTACAGAGAAAATCTACGAACAAATTTTGCCTATCCCAGTGACGTAATACTCCATTACATTCCCTTAACAGTATAATTATTAAAAGAATAAATTCCGAAAGAAAGCCGTTTATCAATTCAGAAATGTAGAAGTAAATTTTTTTTATATATTCTGTATAAACATTAGTTGCAATCAATAAAATATACGTGTTAAATATGAATTGAAGGAACAACCTTTTGTTTAAAAAAATAAACATTACTTTTCTTAAAATTTACAGACTTCTACAGCTTTGTCTTGCAGAAAGAGAAAGCATTCAGTCGCACCTCAGCAGATTTAGAAGCGTGGAACACGCTGAACTACATCTCCAAGCATATTGCTGATCTAAAATGTCCTCCTCAATTAAGTAAGTTTCCTATTTCATGTACTTGCATTTCTATTTTATTAAATTTTATTACGTGATAGGTAAGTAAGTAATTCTTTAAGTGTGTTGCAGGGAGATACATCTCAGTTTCATGGACATAGTTTTTTAACTACTCTTTTTCATTATGATCAATAAGCCTGTGATGTTTTTCACTGCAACACCGCCTTAACATACAAAAATCTTCAAACTATAGTTATTTAGTAATTAAATTTTTTTTCATTATATATGTGGGACATTCTATTTCTAAATGACTCCTCCATTCAGACAAAATTGCTAATGTGGTACAATTTTTAAATAATTCTTTCTCCTATTTACTAAAACAAAATGTGAAGGCTAATAAAATACGATATTAAAAAAACAAATGACGCAATGTTTAAAAAGTGTTTCTCAATTCATATGTATTTGAACCTCCGAAATGGCAGTTTTCTTGTAAAATTTATAAATTTTTCTTTTAAAACTGCTAATTACAAAAGTAGTTTGGGCTTAGTAAACAGGAAAAGTAACACGGAAAAAAGTTAGTTAGCCGCTGCTGCTAACAAAATTTAGCAGACATATTTTCCCACTACAGCTAAATATTAGCCAAGACAAATAATACATTTTTTGCTATGTCAGTTCAAGGTTCCTTGTGGTAGCGCATAGGTGTGGAATGTGGATACTAGATACCATAGCTAAATATAGTTATTTGTCATAGGGACAGCTTAACCTTTTTAGTTATGGTGTCTACAATTATGAGGAACCACAGCTAACTTTTAGCTGTCGTAGCAAAAATATACTAGCTGTCTGAGCTTCTATTTAGTTGTGTTGACCAAATAAGTATCACCTAAATTTTTTAGCTGCGGCAGCTGACTCATTTTTTTCAATTAATTATTTAAAAATTGTCTCACATTGCTAATTTTTTATGAATAAAAGAGTCGTTTGAAAATAGAATGACCAACGTATAGTTTTGTTAAGTAATTACCTATAAATATTATTCATGCATTTGCAGGAAGAAGAAAACCGCGTAAAGCACCGAAGAGAAAATTACTTGGAGAGAATAGAAAAATTCAAATTAGTGATGACGAGCGTGACGACGAATGCAACAACGCTCTAAAAATTGAACACCAAAATAAACTAGTGGCAACTAGTGGCAGTGAGTACAGTAGCGATGAAGACAACATGAACGGATTTCAAAAAGGTGCCGAAGATAAAGTTGAAGGTGACTTCATTATAGAAGAAACTATTGATATCGAAGAATAAGCAATTTATATTACTTCATTTTTTCATTCTTCTTTTAAGCATTGTACTAATATAATTTTTCATTTTTAAATCGTTTCAAAGCACTTCATCAAATGCTTATTGTGATTATGTTAGCAGGTCTGGCTCGTTTAGCATTGTTTTAAATTTATACATATTACATCTCGCACATTGAACTTTAAAGGGAGGTTACCGTTCTCAATGGTGAAAAATGCATGAAGTTTGGGAATTTTTTTTTCATAGACGGAAATATTTTTGGAAATGCGGTTTTTTTATTTAAACAGTACATAATTATATAAACTTTTTACATATTTATATTAAAAAACAAATTAAAAATGGTGTCTGTAGCTTAACTTATAGAAGACCCTTCGCGCCGTATTTTTTTATGCGCCGTACGTTCCACAGCCTTGCAAAGTTATCAGAAACAAAAATTTCTGATAAATTATTAAACGAGGATAAATTTAGGGGGCCTTATTGTTTTCCTTTTTTTGAAAAACGTTTTTTAGCAAAATAGCGGCTATGTAAAAAGAAAACTCAATTTTTAAGCTTTTTTCTTCTTACGTTATGAGTCAAAAAAAAAAATTAAAAAAATTTAAAAAAAAATGAAAACGATAAGGCCTCCTAAATTTATCCTAGTTTAATAATTTATGAGGAGTTTTTGCTTCAGATATCCTGGCGAGGCTGTGGAACGTACAGCGCATAAAAAAAATACGGCGCGCAGGGTCTTCGATAAGTTAAGGTACAGCCGCCATTTTTAATTTTTTTTTTATATAAATATGTAAAAAGTTTATATAATTATGTACTATTTAAATAAAAAAAACCGCAATTCCAAAAATATTTGCGTCTATGAATAAAAAAATTTCCAAATTTAATGAATTTTTCACCATGGAGAACGGTAACCTCCCCTTAAGTTTGTTTTATAAATAATATATGTTATATAACTGAGTGGATCTCGGTATATATTATAAAATTACAGTAAATTCTTTTTTTAAAGGTAATAATATAAATACTTGCAATACTGGCATGATCAAATAATTGTTCGCACTGTAAGTTTAATTATGAACGAAGAAATAACCGTTATTTAGTTATTAATATTTAAGGTACTATTATTTATTTATTCTACTATTGAATGTGAAAAGAAAATCTCTATCGTGTCTTCTTTACTCCCAGCTAAAAATATCATCCGGGATTGCAACACGGAATTTTGTACAAAGATTTGAAATGATTCTCACGGATTGTCATGTGGTTTTATGTCTGAATTTTTAATAAGCTTTAAATACCTTGCAACCTCTTTGTAAATGTAAAAAATAGTGATTGAGGCCTCTTCAGAGTTTGAGAATTTAAATTTAATATCCCTTCTTCAATATCTTTAAAAATTTTAAAGTTCAAAAAATGTCCCTCCAGCTTTATTTGTAGATGTATTTGTTTCGTAGCTTCTTCTGGATTTGTACCTGAAAAATTCGGACGAAATTTTTCTGGCGAGCCTTACGGTATTTCCTATTTAATTTTTGTGGAAAGCCATTCTTGATGATCCGAGGAATCAGGGAATTTGTATATATACGATCCTGAAAGTCCCAACAAATTATTTAACAAATCCTTGTTAGTGAGTTTTTGATTGAAACATATTAACATTTTTATTTCGTTTAAACATTTATATAATTTATATAATTTTACTCATAAAATTTTACATTATTTCATAAGCAATATATAATTTTTATTTTAAAATTAGTGAATTGTCAGAAAATGTTCTATAACTTAATTCAGTGTTATAAATAAACAAATATAGTACTTTAACTATTATAAAATTTATTGTTGAAATATTATACCTAAATTTTGCAGAAATGTAAAATTTTGAAATTTAGATAATAAGGTGTACGTTTAAATTTATTATTGTAGTTGTATTGTTGACACAATAAAAGTTGACATGATTCTGTTAAAAGTTAATTAATTTTAATATGTACAGAAATATAATGTTGTATTTATTGTTATATTTATTATTCAAATATATTATATTAAATTTTCCAAAAAAAGTGAAATTTTGAATTACAGGTGTAAATTACATATTGAGATTAAAATCAATTACTTTCAACACTTATATTTCTTATTGCTATTGTATTCTATTGAAATAACTTTGTTCAGTTAACACTATAAACAATATATTACTCGTAAAAAATTTGTATGGTTTATTGAAAATCCTATACCTTATTCTACATTTAAGAAATTGCAAATAGTAAACTCATGCAAGTACCGGAAAACTGATTTATGTTAAAAAGTATTATAATAAAAAAAAATGTATTTATTTTTAAGTATTAGAAAAAGGTTTCCCTTGAATTAATTTGCAAAAGCTTTTCAAGATTTAAATCTTAAAGGTAAAAAATTATATTTAGGACAAGTTTTAAATTACTTTTTAAAATTCTGATTTAATATAATTGTATAGAATGTAAATAAAACAAATTCACAAAATTACTTAATTTGATAATAAATTTTTATGCATGGAAAACATTCATTAAACAATGTAAATTCTACAATTTTCTGAAAAACTTATGTTTATTAAATTTTTTTTAAGGCGAGAACTTTATAAAAAATCGTTTCTTTTATATTAACATTATAATTAATATTTGTAGTAATAATTCGCTTGATTTTACTCTTTAAGTTATGCATAATAAACAAATTAACATCTTTTTAAAATAAAGATTAGTTTATACATTATTTAACGAAATTGTTCATTAACTTTAAAGTTCGGTATTATTTTATTATTATCAATTTCTTTTTTATTTTTAATTTAGAAATTTCATTTAAACTATTTTATACAAAAAATATGAAATTTCATAATTTTATTATTTGGATTTACCGCTTTTTCTAGTAACATTAGGCTGCAATCCACTCTGGGTAAAACAGAGTGGACATAACTATACACCCTATTCTTACTTACCTACATCCAATGGTAAATGAACTGACATGTGTCACATCACAATTTTTTCATTTCTACAAAAAACTGGCTTTTCAATTAAATTTAAGGTATTTTACACATTATTTCGTCCACACTTTCACTTTTTACACTTCTGTTCACTTATTTAAAGTACCATTCCGCTGTTTTAAGCTGCCAGAATTACAGACAGTTGGTTTGAATTCACCAAAACCTATCAACTCGTGCAAACCGCGTCCACGAGTTCACCAAACCTTCTTGACAATTCAAAATGGCTATCCCGAATTCATCATTATTTCCTGGGTACTTCCAAATAACTAATTTTTTTAACTTCATAAGTTTTAGATGATTCCACGATTTTTAATTAGGGGCACCGCAACAGACTCAATTTTTGACATGGTCTACATCAAGTCGCTGCAAGTCCTTTAATTTCAAATATTTTTTTTTTTTAAGTGAGAACTCACTTCAAATGTTACAAAATAATGTAAAAATAAAATCATTTAAAAATATTAAGTAGTTTCGTAAAAAAAATAGTTTAAAAGGTGTTTTTTTTCGACCGTGAGACCATACCCCCCTTCTTAACCCTTTCAGTCATATATTTTTTGTTCTAACTTACTTTACGGGTCTTGACACTTTCCGCAGTTTTTGGGGTCGCTGATTACGAATCTGGAGTCAATTTTCAAAAATTCAAAATGGCGGACCCAATATGGCGGACGCATTTTTAAAAAATTGTTTGATTCTCATATAACTTGGTATCTAGGGGTTTTTTGGGGGCGCTAATTACGAATCTGAAGTCATATTTCAAAAATTCAAAATTCCGGATCCAATATGGCGGACGCATGTGCTTATTGCAGTCTCAAACCATAACAGAGCAAGGTACATTGCTTAGTGAACCGTCCTTTTGCTTTCAATTCACCGATCTTGGTTCAGAAAGATCAATGAAGTTGGACATGAATGAGGCCGCTCGATTATCCTTCCATTTTTGCCAACGAAGGCCTATGTAAAAAGTATGATATTCCATCTCACCTCGAACCATTTTTTTTCTGACATCTGATCTGATCATCATCGTCTGAAACTGATTCACCATTAGAATCGCATAAGCAGTCAACAGACTTACAATCACTTGGGATTTCTAAAATATCTAATTCTTCCATAGTTGATATCATAAATAAAAATTAAACTTTACGACATAAAATGAAACTAAAATGTAGTTAGCTCGTATCAGTGGAAAAATGAAATACAAAAATTAAAACCATCAAAAGTTGGTGTACTGATCTTCAGTTCTCTTGGCAGTTGCTAACAAAAGAATGTACACTGTTATTCATAAATGTCTTGCTCTCAAGATACGATTTGATTTTTATGTTTGGGCTACAGTCGTTAGTGCTGTAAACGTAGCTAAATAGTTTAAAAAAAAATTCTATTTCTCAATAGTTCTTTATCTTTGTATTAACTTCTACAAAATGCAATAGAATAAAGAAAAAATTTAAACTCTTACTTTCTGATGTTGCAGCAATATTATGTCTGTTTTGCAGCAATGATGTTGCAATCATACATCCATGACGTTTCAATTGAAAAAGAAATTTCGATATCCCAGAAATATTCTTTGAATATTACAAGAAAAATATGCTGCAACATTATTGCACCATTGCTACATTTGTATTATACGTTTATCCAGAAATTATGTTACACTATTATACTATTACTGTAAAAAATTATTGTACCATTGATGCTATATATCTAAGATATCTCAGAAATATTCTGTGAATATTACGAGAAAAACATGCTGCAACATTATCGTATCATTAATGCAACGCTGCAATTTGCAGCAATACAATACAATACTATTCATCAATGGTACAATAATTTTGCAGCAATAATACAATAATGTCACATAATTGGTGCAATAAAAGTGGAATGCATATACAGCAATGATGCAATAATGTTGCAGTCTTTTTATCTTGCATATTCTTGTAAATTCAGAAAATTTCTGGGAAATCAAAAATTCTTTTTCAATTGAAACGCCATAAATGTATTGCCGCAAAACATATACAATATTGCTGCAATATCAGAAAATAGGAGTTTAAATTTTTTAAATGTTAAACATTTCTATATTCTACTATTGCATTTTCTAGAAATTAATATAAAGATAAAGAACTGTTGAGAAATAGTAATATATATGTTTTTTTTTACTATTTAGCTACGTTTACAGCACTAACGACTGTAGCCCAAACATAAAAATCAAATCGTATCTTGAGAGCAAGACATTTATGAATAACAGTGTACATTCTTTTGTTAGCAACTGCCAAGAGAACTGAAGATCAGTACACCAACTATTGATGGTTTTAATTTTTGTATTTCATTTTTCCACTGATACGAGCTAACTACATTTTAGTTTCATTTTATGTCGTGAAGTTTAATTTTTATTTATGATATCAACAATGGAAGAATTAGATATTTTAGAAATTCCAAGTGATTGTGAGTCTGTTGACTGCTTATGCTATTCGAATGGTGAATCAGTTTCAGACGATGATGATCAGATCAGATGTCAGAAAAAAAATGGTTCGAGGTGAGGTGGAATATCAAATTTCTTACATAGGCCTTCGTTGGCAAAAATGGAAGGATAATCGAGCGGCCTCATTCATGTCCAATTTCATTGATCCTTCTGAACCAAGATCGGTGAATTGAAAGCAAAAGGACGGTTCACTAAGCAATGTACCGTGCTCTGTTATGGTTTGAGACTGCAATAAGCACATGGGTCCGCCATATTGGATCCGCAATTTTGAATTTTTGAAATATGACTTCAGATTCGTAATTAGCGCCCCAAAAAACCCCTAGATACTAAGTTTTATGAGAATCAAACAATTTTTTAAAAATGAGTCCGCCATATTGGATCCGCCATTTTGAATTTTTGAAAATTGAATTCAGATTCGTAATTAGCGCCCCCAAAAACCCCTAGACACCAAGTTTTATGAGAATCAAACAATTTTTTTAAAATTGGTCCTCCATATTGGATCCGCCATTTTGAATTTTTAAAAATTGACTTCAGATTTGTAATTAGCGCCCCCAAAAACCCCTAGATACTAAGGTTTATGAGAATCAAACAATTTTTTAAAAATGAGTCCGCCATATTGGATCCGCCATTTTGAATTTTTGAAAATTGACTTCAGATTCGTTATGAGCGACCTTTTTTTAGTTAAAAAAAAATTGGTGTCTCAAAGTTTGCAATGAATTAGTAGAAACTGCTTTCTTTCGGAAAAAAACACTAATTTTCAGTTATTGTTAACTTGCAGTACTGTTGTTATTAACAATTAATGATTAAACAATTTTTTTTATCACTTGTTTATGTCCGGAGGATGTTATGAACAAAAAACACTATATATTTATTGGTAAAAATTCAATTGAAAAATAATAAACATCAAGAATCAAAGTGGGTCTCTGGGAGGCCCATTATGACGCAAAGGGTTAATATAATAATTAATTTTTAATTATCATAGATTATAGATTATCATAGATTTTATATCAAGTATATAAAGAAAATACGCCTCTAAATGTAAAAAAATTTTACTTTTTAATGGACATGAAAATATTCTGATAGTATGTTGATAAATTTTAACCCCTCCCCCCGTTTAATTATAATAAAAACGTAAAGAATCAGCATTTCAAAACATTTGTGTTCAATTTTATTAGATTTTATAGGTGTTAGACAAAAAAAAAATTTATATTTTACAAATTTTAAAATGTTTTTAAATTTAATTAAAATAATATAAAATTTCAGCAAAGTTTACAAATTTTACAAAATAAGTGGGATGGGGGGGGGGGGGGGGGGGTTGAGATAAATATCTTACGTAATTAAAAAAAAAGTAACCACTACTAAGCTTGGTTAGATCCCACACTGCATCATTGCGCATGTGTTATAGTCATAGAGCATTGCTGCGCAAGTGTAATTGCCATAAAGCATTACTGCGCATGTGTAATTGCCATAAACATCTAGTGCGCATGCGTCATGGACAAAATGACAAATGCGCATAAGAATTAATAATATTGATTTACTGCGCTTACAAATGGACTATTTTGATCAACTCCGCATGCCTCACTATCATGGCACACTACTACACTTAATTGTATCCCAGTTAAAAATTCCTGTACAGGAACCTTAAAGGAACGTTAAAGGATCCTGAAGTGTTCTTGTGCAAGATCCTTTAACGATCCTTGAAGGATCCTTGAAGGATCGTTGAAGGATCTTGTATATGAACCCCTGAAGGAAATTGGAACCGAGTACTTGTACAGGTTCTTGTACAGGAACATTTACTGTACAGGATCCTGTGTGGGATCCCACGTGGGATCCTTTTCTCAAAATTTTTATCATAAATTTTCCTGTAGAGGTACCTACACATGTTCCTGCACATTATTAAGATCGTGCTAAGGATCCGTTGAAGGATCATGAGAAAGAACATGCACAAGAACACATGTAGCTTTGAGACGGTAGTTTTTATTAAGTTTCCCGGACAGGTTCCTTCACAGGATCATGTATAGTTTCCGATGTAGTTTTTAATTTAAAAATGAGAACCCGTACAGGAACTTGTACAATTTCCTTCATAGGTTCCTGCGTGTTAGAAAAGCTTAATTAATGTTCCTTTGCAGGTTCATCTAGAGGTTCTTGCATATGTTACCATTACGATGAAAGTTCCAATATATGTTCCCGTAGAGATTCTCATAAATGTTCTTCTATATGTTTTTATTGTCCAATGGAAAACTAACGATTGGGGCATTAACGGAATTAATTATTTAATTATTGTTGCTTAAATCTTCAGCCAATATTTAGCAAGAAAGATTTGAAAGGTAGACACATGAGAAATGTATTTTCAGAGATACAAAATTAGGTCTTATATAAAAGAGCTGAAGAAACTCGATCGTGAGAAAGGCAGACCGACGCGCGCCCTATGCCACTTATCGAAACCACAAACGCGTGAGAATCCGCGGCGCGCAGACGCGGCATAGATGCGGCGGGAATCTTCCACTATTTAAATTTGAATTTTTGAAGCTTTTAATGAAATTCAAGAAATCAAATATTATTATACAAAATTCATGCAAATTCTTAAATTTGTATCTCTTTCTCATAATTATTAAAAAATAATATGCCTGATTATGAGGAAAAACTTATTATAAATATCCTCTGTAAATAAATATTAAATTCTTGAAGATTTGAAAAACTCTTAAAGGATTGTCTTAAAATTAAAAATTATTGGTCTAAATCTACTTTAACCAATGTTAAATTTTAGAAATTATAAATAGATTAATTAGTTATAAAGAAATGAGAAAAAATTTAGAATGATAAAAGTAAACATTTAATATTAAAAATAATATTAAGTTTGAATCAAGTCGAATATTTATTTATTTTTTAACTTTTCAAAAAACAAATTATTTTTTTAAAGAATAGTAATTCATGAGATCAAAAATTGGCTCAGAAAAAAATTAATCTTTGTTTGTATATTAAACAGAAAAAAACATTTTAAAATAAAAGATAAATTAAGAATTAAAAAATATTAAACAAGAATTTAATTTTATTAAAATTTAAATTTAAATCACATAAATACAAATAATCATGTAAGTATTGAAATTTTAAATTCACATTAAAATATGTTTAAATTAAAAGTAAAATTTAGCAAATAGTAAAGAATGATAGTTTATTATGATTTACCGTAAAACAGGCTAACTTCGCGCATGTAGTTTAACTTCGCTCAGTGGAAACTTTTTTTTTCAAAATTTATTTATGGTTATTTCTAGGATTAAAAATATAAAATTTCAATTGCTTATGTTAATAAAAGTATCAAACTGTGTCTCAAAGGTATTTTAAAGCAGAATTATAGTCAAGTTTTAATAAAAATAATGTTTATTTAAATATGTCGATTTTGCTCATTGAGCAAGTAGTGTGTAAAAGTCGCTTGTGAAACCTATATTTAAAATATTTTATGTTAAAATCATGTAATAAGCTTATTTCCTATATCCCTGACATAATTAAGCAAAAATAAAATTACTGAAAAGTTGAATAGATTTTGAAAAAACTCAATTTAAAAAAAATATTCCATATTTGTTGGGTAATTTCGTTCATGAATACAATGTATCATTCAATTGTTTATCAAGTATCTAAGGTTATTTCTCAGCACAAAATTCTAAAATTTTATCAAATTATAAAACACAAAACGTGGTTAAATATTTATTCTGATGACTGTAAATGTTATTTAAATAATATTATTTTCTTTCTAGTGATTGTATAAAGTGATTACAGATTGTAAACTAACATATTTTTGTTGTTAAAAATTAAAGTCATTAAAGTTGATCGAAATTATCCCACATTGAGGTATAATTTCCCTCACAGTAAAAAGGTATATAAATAGATTTAAGCAATATACACTACCGTCGGAAATTGTTGGTCCGATCGATTGGAGCTGATCAAAAAAATACAGCTCAAATAAGACCACGATATCTTGGTTAAAAATTAAGATAGAAACTTGACATTTAAAAATTTGGAAAGCTTATTAAATTCTGCCTTAGAATACCTATTAGTTAAAATTTTTTAAAATTCCAAAGTGATTATATTAGTTGATGTGTTAGAAAAAAAAATTCTCGATTTTTCAATTATCGTTCGATATGTTCAGTTCGTTGCCTGATTTAGAAAAATTGAATAAAAAAATTGAAATTTATATTGTTCTCTTCGTTGAATTGCCAGCTTTAATTTGAGCTAAGGGAACTTGAAAAATATTGAATGGTTCACGAGATATGACTAAATATGTCCGAGCATGTTTTTCTCGAAAATCAATCAAAAACGTGGTTTTTGCCTAAAAATGAAGGTTTTTGAGAAAAATATGTTCGGACGTTTTTAGTCATATCTCGGGAACCATTCAATATTTTTCAAGTTCCCTTAGCTCAAATTAAAGCTAGCAATTCAACGAAGAGAACAATATAAAATTCAATTTTTTTATTCAATTTTTCTACATCAGGCAACGAACTGAACATATGGAACGATAATTGAAAAATTTGAGAATTTTTTTTTCTAACACATCAAGTAATATAATCACTTTGGATTTTTAAAATATTTTAACTAATAGGTATTCTAACGCAGAATTTAATAATCTTTTTAAATTTTTAAACGTTAAGTTTTTATCTTAATTTTTAACCAAGATATCGTGGTCTTATTTGAGCTGTATTTTTTTGATCCGCTCCAATCGATCGGACCAACAATTTCCGACGGTAGTGTATAGTAATTTTTTTACTTCGTGAAATTAAAGAGGAAGAGTCAGAGATTATATATTTCCAGTACCAAAATTTATTATTAACTTTTTCTTATACTTTTTTTAAAAAAACATGAAAATTTGAGCGAAATTAGCTTGTTTTAAGGTAATTTAATTTTTTATTCCTTCCGTTTCTCACCTGCGCAAAAATAAAAATTTTTTTGCTGAAAATTGGAAACAAATTCTCTAAATTAAATTTTTGAATACAATTAAAAAATATTTATGTTTTAAAAAATTAATGATTTCAAAAATTTAATTTTTGTTTCCTTGTTAAAAAATTTTATTTATTTACATTCAGCTATTACAAAACGGCATTGATTTTTAAAATTAAAAATGTTTTTATTTAGCATTAAGTTAGTTTACATTTTCTTTTCAGTGTACCTACCTTAAAAATCTTTAAATTTTAAAGCAAACATTTTTCTATTTGAACACAATCTTATTATTCGAAATGTTTATTTTTATAAATCAATACCTTTTTATAGAAGCTTAATTATAATTAATTATATTTTAATATTAGGATCAAAAAACATTATTTTTTATATCATTAATTTTTTTAAACAAAAACTTTGTTTTAATAATTGTAGTCCAAAATTTAAATAAACATTTTTTACTGCTCTATTATTTCTTAAATTGAAAAGAAGCCTTTAATTCTTTTCTGACCAGGTTTTATTATTTGTAAAGTTTTGTTTTAAATATAATTGAAGTTGTTGAAACCTAACTTTAAGTATAAATTATATTTAGAATTATTATTCAAGTTTACTATTAATTTTAATTTATCAAAATTTAAAAAATTTTGTAGTTTAACTTTAAACTTTAAAAAGTTTATTTTTTATTTTTAAAAACAAATATCAATGTTTCATTGTCCATATTTTTTATATATTCTGTAGCTATATTAAGAAAGATAGTATTTTGTTTAAAAAAATAATTTAGTTAAATGATTCAAATTTAAAAATTGTTTACATATGTATATATAAATTTTTTTTTCATTTTTAGTTTATATTCAAATTTAGAGAATTTGTTTCCAAGTTTCAGCCAAAAAAATTTTTATTTTTGCGCATGTGAGAAACGGAAGGAATAAAAAGTTAAATTAAATCATTATAAACTATCATTCTTTACAATTTGCTACGTTTTACTTTTAATTTAAACATATTTTAATGTGAATTTTAAATTTTAATACTTACATGATTATTTGTATTTATGTGATTTAAATTTAAATTTTAATAAAATTAAATTCTTGTTTAATATTTTATAATTGTTAATTTATATTTATTTGAAAATGTTTTTTTTTGTTTAATATACAAGCAAAATTTAATTATTTTCTGAGCCAATTTTTGTTCTCCTGAATTATTTTTCATTTAAAAAATAATTTGTTTTTTGAAAAAATTAAAAAATAAATAAATATTTCACATGGTTCAAAGTTAATATTATTTTTAATATAATAACAATTTTTAAAATTATTGTAATATAATTAATTTTTTTCCATAATATTATGAATTTATCACTCAGTTAATAATTATTGATTTAAGAATTATTTCATCTAAATTAGATTTTTTAATTTAAGCAAAAAAGAGATAAGATAAGGAAAATAATTAAATAATTCGATTCTAAGAGAAATATTATTTATCCTAGCTCATTAATTATTGTTATTCTTAAAAATTTGTGTTCTTTTCTTATAAAATTTAAATTAACATTTGTTTAATACTTTAACAATTTTTTGAATTTATAAACAAATTTTAATATTATTTTCTATTTTTTTATTATTTGCATTTTAAAGACATTATATACCTACACGTTTTAAAACAGTAAAATATAAATACAAAATTGTTTCAAGTTTTAATTATAAACGTACCTAATATTAAATTCGATTTAATTAAATTTCTTTAAACTTCTGTAAACTAAAAGAGTTACTAATTCATTTTCAAAATTTTTAATGTGATTATTATTATTAAGGGGAATAGTTTTTGTTTTGAGCAATACCGGGAAGTGAGGAAAAGGTTTTAGAATTTCACTTTACGGAGAATAGTTTTTCTGAGAATAAAATAAAATTCAATAAAAATGAGAACACCTTTTAATTATGAGAAATACCTTGTTTTATTGAGTAAATTCCGTGATCAAGCAATTAAAAGGCACAAAACACACACAGCAATTGATGTCCTTTGTATTTGAGATCTTTCCGTAGAAATTACACTTGTAATTTCTAGAGATCTGACACTACACAACACACACAATACAATGTTGAATAGTCCTTTTGAGAAGTACAAAATGAGATGAACCTTGAGAACAAAACCTTACGAAAACGCCAAACTGCGTGAGACAATAGCCTTACATTCACAGAGAAATTTTAACACTGAAAACACGTGTTGATAGACGCGACCGGCGAGCAGCTGAGAAGTTGGCCACCGAGAGGTGCTGCCACCACACGCTTCCTAAACACGTCACTTTCTTTTTACCGGTAATATTTGAACTGGCAACTGGCCTCGAATCGTAAATTCGAGCCAACCCCAATTCTGTGATTTCAATACACTAAAGTCTGAACACACTCCCCCCATCGGCAACAGAGTTGACGATCATGTAGACATTGATGCCAATGGTGAGTCGTTCCTGGAGACGGGAAGCACTGCCAGCTTCGTGATTGGCCGCTTGAGAGTAGAGATATCCGTCCTGATGGTGACCACCCTGGTGAGTTTATCCGCTCCGGGATGCAATTCCATAACCCTAGCAAAGGGCCATCTTGCAGGTGGAAAGCGTTCATCAGTGAGAAGAACCATAGAGCCGACCTTAATTTGATTAGACGGATGATGCCATTTTGAGATAGAGAGTTGTTGCTGCAGATAACTGGCCGACCATCTCGAACAGAAAGCCTGAACCCTTTGTTGAATAAGTTGCCACCTGGACAACCTTGAGCTTGGCATCTCCATCAGAGAAGGTTCCGGTATCGAAGTGAGCGGTTCCCCGATGAGAAAATGCCCTGGTGTAAGAGCTGAAAAGTCGTCAGGGTCTTCCGATTGGGGTTCCAACGGTCGTGAATTGAGGACTGCTTCAACCTGAGCTAGAAGAGTCGTAAATTCTTCGTAGGTCAGCATTGTTTCACCAACCGTCTTTTTGAGGTGATACTTGACAGATTTGACGGCGTCCTCCCACTTACCACCCATGTGTGGAGCAGAGGGGGGGTTAAAGTTCCATGAGGTGCCGTCGTTAACCAGAAGTTGAGATAAAGTCCTTGATTCGTGAGTTCCGGCCTTGAAAAGTTGCTGAAGAGCCTTGTCTGCTCCGATAAAATTCGTTCCACAGTCACTGTGGAGAGTATGGCAAATGCCTCTCCGTGAGACAAATCGTCGATAGGCTGCGAGGAATCCTTCCGTTGAGTAGTCCGTGACAGCTTCCAGATGAATGGCGGAGGTCGAGAAGCAGACAAAAATACAGAGCCATCCCTTTTTGCTCCGTGCTCCTCGCCCCTTCCAAGTTTTGAGAGAGATAGGTCCAGCATAATCGACTCCGGTGTTGAGAAATGGCCTTGATAGAGTAACTCTAGAGGTAGGTAGCTGACCCATCAGCTGTTGAGCTCGGATTCCACGTTGTCGAGCACAAGGCACACACTTGAGAATATGAGACCTTACGGGTCGTCGGCCTCCAATGACCCAGAAGCTCTTTTTTACATGGGATAGTGTGAGCTGAGTTCCACCATGGAGAGTCTTTAGATGCGCGTCTCTAATGATGAGACGAGTGAGAGCTGAATTCTTAGGTAGGATAGCAGGATGCTTACTCTCATGATCCAGATCAGAAAATTTGAGTCGGCCCCCGACTCTGAGAATTCCTTGGTGATCAATGATTGCCGTGAATCTGGAAAAGGGGTGAGAGCTAGGAAATGGTGTACCTCTCTTGAGGTCCTTAAGTTCACTTGAGAAGTATACTCCTTGAGTCACTTGAGTCCAAAAATTCCTTGATTGCTCTAAATCCTTAGGATTGAGAGGATTGGTGAGAGGAGCCTGAGAGTCTCCTTTGAGTAATTTCAAAAATCTAAAACAAATTGAGGTGATCCTCAATAATTTAGTGAGAGAGGAATACCTTTCAACGAGATCCCAGGGTTGAGGAGACATTGAGACAGAGAAAACACATCCGGGTCTTTCTTCCACTTGGGCTGAAGCATCTGTCCGTGAGTTTGAAGTTGGCCACTTTTCCGTTGATTCCTTCAACCAAGATGGCCCCTGCCACCATAGTTGATGCTGAGAGAGTTGGTGAGTAGTCAGGCCGCTTGATGCGCAGTCAGCAGGGTTGTCCTTTCCCTTGATGAATTTCCAATGACCTTGAGGGACTAGATCTTGGATTGAGGAAACCCTGTTCCGCACAAAGTCCTTCCATCGCGAAGGGTGACTGTTGATCCACGTGAGCGCTACTGAAGAGTCCGTCCATAGAGTAAAAGGAACGTGTGACAGTTCCAAAGTTCTTTGAACATAATCCATGAGTTTGGCTAAGAGATGAGCAGCCGAGAGTTCTAACCTGAGAGATTCCATGTGAAGTGATTAAGGTAAAAATAAATTGTTAGCCAATCATGTTTAAACTCGGGGTATACATAGTGCACATAGGTGGTAATTTTTGGTAAAAATATATTTCCGTTTTGTCTAATATTTTCCGAGTGGGAGAGGGGGGAACTTTCGGGGTTTTACGGTACACCGCAAATTTTGATAAGTTTTTTCTATTTACCAATTGAATAAAAAAATTTTGCTAGTATCAGTTTCGATAGAGTTTTTCATGCCCTTTCAATTGGTGAGAAGCATTTAAAAAAAAATAAATTTTTTGACCAAAAAAAATGAAAGTCAAAAATAAATTTGAGTTTTTTTTGGTTAAGGACACTTTTTTTTTCTTTTTTTTTTTTTTAATCGAAAGCTGAGGTTTTTTCCTATAAGGGCATATAGATAAAAAAATTGGCCTAGAATGTTTAGGCTATGAAAATTAGAGGTTTTAGAGCAGAGCGCTGCAGACTCCGCGCGACCCAGAGGCAGTGGTACACAACATTAACGCTCTCTGCATTTTACAGGGTTGAGACTGTCATTACGTGAATGCCTGCATTTCGTTAACGTTTTGAATTTAAAAAAATAGAATTTAGAATGTGAATTTAAAAAATCTTTAAAACAAAAAACTATTTTGTTAACCTTTAAATTTTGAAAAGTTTGGATATTTTAACATTTTAGTTATCAAAAATAAAATCTTTATGTTGTAAAATATTTTAAGTTTCCATGAGTTTTAAGATATTTAGCCAAAAAAATTATTTATAATTACTTTACCTGTTGCTAAAACCTGGGATTTTTTCAGTAACAGATTTATTTTTTAGAGCGTCTTTGGCGCTTGTTATTTTTCGGGAAGTACTCACTTTCTGTAGAAGAAGAAAATTTTTTCAATTGTAGCCTTCCATCTTCATTAGGAATGAATGCATGATATTGCAATGTTCCTTTAACTGTGACTGCAGCATCAAATCTAGATTTCAGATCCATAGCAGTGACTTTCATATCATCCTTGTTACTGAAAAGAATTTCCGTTTCTCGACAAAAATTTTTTGCCCAAACATAGAGAGATAAGGCATCTAGAATGTGGTTTTCAGGGGAACATTGCAAACTATGTTTTGCAGCATTTCTTTTAATAGTGGCTCCTATTCCATCACAAGCTCCCTTGCCATGAGCAGTAGGATGATAATGCCACTCGGCTGGAATTTTAAAATCCTTCTTATGTGCTAGGAGATTAGCAAAATTGTATTTGTTTTTAAAATGCTGACCTGCTCCATCCGTGAAATAGTACATCTTTTTAGGCAATGCAAAATTTTCTTTCAAGTAATTGACTATTAATTTCTGACATTCATAGACTGCAGCAGTATCATGATTTAAATTATCAGAAATAATAGCCATACTTTTATGCTTCAAATTTCCCTCTTGTACATAATAAATTACGACAGTAAAAATTGTCGCCTGGTCGTTATTCCAATGAAAGCCTTGGGCAGCATTTTGTAAAATGAACTTATAATTTTCAGCGAAATCGCACATGACAAGAAATTCATTGGTTTTTAAAGAGGCTTTCAGGTTTTTAAGAAACGACGCTTGTTCTTTACAAAGAAAATCGTGGACTTTCAATTTCAGCAACTGCTCGCATAGTTCATCTGCAAATTCATCAACATCTAAATTCAAGGAATTGTAGGTGCATCTGTCAGTTTGTAACCAAGAATTAAATTTAACTTCTTCCAATCCTTCATCTTCAAGCGATTGAGTTAAATTATTCTTAATTTCAGAAACACCAGGACAATTCTTACAGTCCCTAAATGACATGAACTTGTCGCATCGTTGCACATGATCAGCTTTAAGCAATCCCCATGATCTTTCAAAATCATTTGTGGATCGTCAGTTAAATATTCAAGCTTTATTGCTCTTAGCATCAGTTTAACATTCTCGTGGTACACACACACACAAACAGTGTGAGTACCACTGCTTCCTGCTAAAATGCAGTGTTTTGGTCTCAGTTCGCAAAATTTTGAAAAACCTATTTTAACTTCTTCATGCTGGGATTGAAATTCAGCGAATAATTCGTTTAAAGTACATAAAAGTAATCTCTTCTGAACAAGAACTTTTTTGTCATCTATCCTAACTGATATACAATCTCTTGTTCCCGGCATTATGCGACTAACATCATCACTCTCATAAAATTTGACGACAAGGGCTTTCGTTTCTGAAATCAAAGAGTTTCCTTTTTTTGCGTTAGGGAGGGTTAAAACTCCATGCTTAGCAACTAACTGTTTTGCTTTTACAACTTGCCTGTGAGAAACATTAAAAAAATCCACTGTTTCTTGAATACTCCAAGATTTTGGTGCAAGTGTTAAAAGTTGAGTTTTTTCATCTAAAATGTTAGAACAATTTAATTTTTCTTTTATTTGCTCTAAAACTTCAACTGCAGCCAAATGATATTTATCATTGCATTGCAATTTATCACTGCATTGAATGTTTTTTTTAGTAGGATCAATGTAATCGGGATCTTTATTGAGATCATCATAATGATCGTCAGACAAAACGAAATCATTTTCAACATTTTCAATACCATCTTCTAAATTATTTTCATCTCGAATATCATTTTCATTCTCAGAATTTGGTATTACATTTACTTTTCCAAGCATTTTTCTGCATGGAGTGCAGAGCCTTGAACCCTCAATTAATGAAGGAAATTTCAAAAGCAAGTTTTTTGAAATACATAAAGTATTTCTTTTATAATGTCCTTTTATATTAAAAGGATTCGAACATCTGTCTTTCCAGATGATTTTTTTCCCCCGTTTTTTCGCTTCATAATTGTAACCGAAAAGTGGGAAAAGGCAGAGGAATAGAAATATGATGCTATTTTTTTCTTTTTTTTTGTTAAAAAAAAAATAAAAATAACAATAAAGAATAAAGAATAATATATTCGAAAAAATAATATGCTACCAGTACAAACCTGCAGAGTTACTGTTGAAGAACAGAATTTTATATCGAAATTGTCGACGTTACCACTGGTTCTTATATAATGTGTAAGTTCACACTCGCTTTCGAGCAAATTTCAAACAGTCTGTCAGCGCCATCTCATAGATGAATTACTAAGCTTTCTGTTGACCGCGAAATTCAAATATTATCTTTCCCTTTAATCATTTATTGAGGACTTCTTAAGTATAAAAAGTTAAAGTAAATTACTTTTTTGTTTTAAATTAATATTTTTTGCATAAAACAACTAATGCATAAATTAATTATATCATAAATTTGAACGAGTTTTCATTTAGTTAACTGAAAGAATAATCACTTGTTTCTAAATCTCAAATAGTGATTTTCTACAAAAGGGCCATTCAAAAAATACGTAACGCTTACAGGGTGGAGGGGGGGGGGGGTCTGAAAAAATGAACTTTTCCATGTAACATCTCATTACAAAGGGGGGAGGGGATCAAAATAGATTTAAAAAAGCTTTACGTATTTTTTGAACGGCACCAAATGAATTAGAGAAAGATGGATAACTATTGCAATACTAAAAATTTTACTATTGTTTAGAAAAAAACTACTAATTTAATTGGTAAATTACTACTAATTGAAATAGTAAAATATTACTTCTTCAATTAGTATAATGATTTACCAATCAAATTAGTTGATTTCTTCTAAACTCCATATATTACTTAAAATATTTTACAACATAAAGATTTTATTTTTGATAACTAAAATGTTAAAATATCCAAACTTTTCAAAATTTAAAGGTTAACGAAATAGTTTTTTGTTTTAAAAATTTTTTAAATTCACATTCTAAATTCTATTTTATTAAAATGCAAAACGTTAACGAAATGCAGGCATTCACGTAATGAAAGTCTCAATCCTGTAAAATGCAGAGAGCGTTAATGTTGTGTACCACTGCCTCTGGGTCGCGCGGAGTCTGCAGCGCTCTGCTCTAAAACCTCTAATTTTCATAGCCTAAACATTCTAGGCCAATTTTTTTATCTATATGCCCTTATAGGAAAAAACCTCAGCTTTCGATTAAAAAAAAAAAAAAGAAAAAAAAAGTGTCCTTAAAAAAAAAAAACTCAAATTTATTTTTACTTTCATTTTTTTTGGTCAAAAAATTTTTTTTTTTTTAAATGCTTCTCACCAATTGAAAGGGCATGAAAAACTCTATCGAAACTGATACTAGCAAAATTTTTTTATTCAATTGGTAAATAGAAAAAACTTACCAAAATTTGCGGTGTACCGTAAAACCCCGAAAGTTCCCCCCTCTCCCACTCGGAAAATATTAGACAAAACGGAAATATATTTTTACCAAAAATTACCACCTATGTGCACTATGTATACCCCGAGTTTAAACATGATTGGCTAACAATTTTTTTTTACCTTCATCACTTCACATGGAATCTCTTACCTTGGGATGGTTAGTCGTTTAAGAGGTGCTACCTTAGTCTTAGCACAAAATGAGTGTAACCTTAGAGTCTTGTTCTTCTTCCGAGGTCTTGAGGTAGATCACAGCCGCCATTGCTAATTGAGAGGCGTCAGAAAATCCGTGTAATTCCGCCTTAGTTGACGCGGTGATATTGAGCCATCGTGAGATTGAGAGTTGAGAGATTTGAGCTAGCTCTTCCATGAGTTTGATCCAACGTGAGGAGATTTTCTCCGATAAGGTGTCGTCCCATCCCACCTTCTCAAGCCAGAGTTCCTGCAGTAACATCTTGGCTCGTATGATGACTGGAGAAAGAAATCCCAGAGGATCAAAGAGTTGAGATACCTCGGATAACATGAGTCGTTTGGTGATACCTTTATCCGGATGATACGATGGTTCAAAGGTAAACTTAAACTCGTCTGAGTCTGGTACCCATATAAGCCCTAGAACCTTCGTTTGAGAACTTTCAATTAGATGAGTAGAGTTTAAGTTACCTGACCTTGATAATGAGTCGAGGAATTCTGGATGATTGCTGTGCCATTTGGCAAGAGGAAATCCGCCTGAGTTGAGGAGACCGATGAGTTGTTTTGCCATGGCCTTGAGTTCGGAGAGCTCTTCTGCTCCTCCGTAAATGTCATCCATATACCTTCCCTTGATAAGTGGGGGCACGGCCAAGGGGAACCGATGCCCTTCGTCCTTAATGAGTTGTAGAAGCACCCGTATGGCCAAGAAAGGAGCTGATTTGGTACCGTAAGTTACAGTCGTGAGTTGGTAAGGCGTTTCGGTTTGAGTAGAATCGAACCAAAGGATTTGCTGTAAATCCCAATCCTTGGGATGTACCTTTATTTGTCGGAACATCTTTGTAATGTCCGTTGAGAAAATAAATCGATGACGTCTTACCCAGAGTAATACATCTGCGATGTCCTTTTGAAGCTTGGCTCCGGTGTGGAGCAAATCGTTGAGAGATGTCCCTGAAGATGTTGAGCTGGAACCGTTGAAAACGACTCGGAGTATGGTGGTGGTACTCTGCTCCTTGAGTACTCCGTGGTGGGGAAGATAGTAGGTCGTAAATCTACTATCCTTAGACGGAGCTGGGACCATGTGTCCCATGGCCTCATACTCCGTGAGAAAAGCAGAGTACAATTCCTTATAAGAGTCGTGAGTAGAAAGCTTCTTGATCAGCCTCTGAAGACACCCATGAGCCGTGATATACGAGTCGCCAAGTTGACTCGGAGAAGAGATGAGAGGAAGTCGAACTATGTATCGACCTTCCTCATCCCGAGAGTGAGTAAGCTAAAAGTGCTCCTCGCACTCCAGCTCTTGAGTAGAAAATGAGTCCGTTTCCTTAGATGGCACTTCCTCTTGTACCCAAAACCTCGTGAGTAAGTCCTGCAAGTCAGTCAAGCTCTGATCAACAACTAGATGATGAGAGGTGCTGACATTGATGGAGAAATCCTAAGTTGGTCCTAAGATTATCCATCCAAAAATGGTGAGTTGAGCGATTGGTGAGGAAATGGGTCCCTTGATTAATACTGGCAAAATAATCTGCCCATAGTGATCCGCTCCAATGATGAGATCGACCTTATTTGGGATAAAGTAGTCAGGATCAGCTAGTTGAAGACCTTGGAGGTGGGGCCAATGGTGAGGCGAGGTGGGGGTAGTAGGAAGTGTAGAAGTCAATTTAGTGAGAATATAGGCGTTGATAAATATGGAGTGGAAGGAGTGGATAGATTTGATAGTGAGGAAAACTACCCCTCGCGTGATACCTGAGTGAGTAGCCCCAATCCCAGTGATTGCGATGATCGAGCGTTGCCTTTGGAGATTGAGATGATGTACCATGCTCTCAGAGATAAAAGAGAGCTCAAATCCTGGATCAATGAGCATGCGTACTGGGTGAGAAGTTCCTTGAGGTGAGATGAGTAGAGCCCGAGAAGTTGCCAAGAGAACCGTCTGCCTTGAGTGAGTTGGGCTCTTGTGGTGAGAAATTCCTGATAGTCAATCCGCATTGGAGGAATGAGCACCGGATTGAGAGGCTCTTTGCATTCCTGATGATCCTTGCTGGTGAGAGGGTCCTTGATTGGGAATAGCTCCTTGATCCCTTGATGAGCTTATCCCGTCCGTCTGATGGATCATAGTGTGATGTTTTCCGTCACACTTGTTGCACCTTTTTTGAGGCTGGCACGCCTTAGCGCTATGCCGACCAAGACAATTAAAGCAGAGACGCTTCTGAATAACAAGCTCCCTGCGGGCCCTAGGAGACAAGTTCTTGAATTTGTCGCAAACGACAATATAATGATTGTCTCCACAGGATGAACAGTTTTGCCCCGAGTCTGTTGATTGAGTGGCACCTGAGTAAGCCTTAGAGGAGGAGGGCCTTGATGGTACCTTGGGTTGAGCCTTTGTCGGAGCGGGTTGAGATCGTGTCGACTGAGAATAAGAGGAGATATTTTCCACCGCCCTAGCCCGCTCAGTGAGAAAATCCTTTAGTTGCTTGAAGGTGGGGGGGGGGGTCCGTTCTAGATACCAATTTATTCTCCCATCCTTCTCTTGTATAAGAATCCAGCCTTCGAGTAACATGATGCACCAGCACCATGTCCCATTCCTCGATTGGGGCTCCAAGAACCTTAAGGGCGTTGAGTGCCTCCGTGGTCTCACTGAGGAGAGAGTTCAGCCCGCCTGAGTTTCTGGATGAGATCACCGTAGTTGAGAAGAGTTGGTCCAACTGCGAGGAGATCAGGAGCCTTTTGTTGTCGTACCGACTCACAATTGTTTCCCACGCCGCAGCGAATGCATCCCGGGAAAGGGAGATGTTAGAGATGAGCCTTGCTGCCTCTCCCTTGAGACTGGTCCTTAATTAGTGCATTCGCTCGACATTAGAGATGTCCATGTTGTCGATGATCATCGACGTAAACAGATCCTTAAAAGAGAGCCATCCTTGATAGTCCCCAGAAAATGTGGGGAGAGAAATGTCCGGTAGGGTCCGTCTTGTCTGACCCCGAGCAGTGGGAGCAGGTGGGCCGCGCGCTTCCTTGGCCTTGTGTTGCAATTGCAGCACTAGAGATTTTGCATCAATATATGCATTGAAGCCCCTGTCATTAACTTCCCCTAGCACGTAGGTGTGGTTGAGGAACTTAGATGAGCAACCGTCTGTCAGCTGGTCCAGAGCGCGAGAGAACTGGGCCCAGTGTTCTTGAAGAGCGTCGGCCGTGATTTGCAGAAACACTGGATCCTTGGGCATGTCCCCCCCTCTTGCCTCATTGACTGTGTCCGTAAAAAACCGTAAACGAGTTAATTGAGCTGCGAACTTGAGTTCTACCTTAGCCGAAGAGCTGGCATACTCGCCCCGTTTTGAACCACCCTCCTTCACTGAGGGCTGGTCTGATTTGTCCGACTTTGTCGAATTTGACCGAGAGGGGACCTTTAGGCTCGGTCCTGCCTTGCCCTCCTTGTCATCTGCCCAATTAAAAGGGTTCTCCTTATCCGGTTTATCCGAAGCAGGTTTGTCCTTTGACTCGGTTTTTTCTGGTTCCGGAACATCTTTGAATTTTTCGTCGTCGCTTCCCGAGTGATTACCCGTGGTCGACATCTCTCTGCTGTCAATTTACACGGGGAGAGAGAAATGAGAACGAAGCGACAAGCGAAAGAGAGAGAAAACTAGAGACCGCTTAGAGAGTCGAGTTAAAGGAGAGAGGTGGCTCGAAGGGAGAAAGAGACCGAGAGAGAAGTGTCTGTGTGGTGAGAACCGCGCACTACTACTTGCACGCCGAGTCTGGCTGGCAGCAAGAGAGAGAATCCGAGAGAGAAAAGTCCACGAGCACTGCAGTATAGCACACCGCGTCTCTCTGGCAGCGCGAGAGTGAGAGAGTCCGAGAGTGAGAGGTCGCGAACACTGCCGGGCACCGCCGAACGTGACCGAAGGAGGTGGAGAAGAAGGCGTCGAGAAAATATGGCGGACACTGAGAATTACCGCAACCCGAGCACGTGTTCACACTAACTGGCGATTTTCCTTCACTATGAGTCCGTCCTTAGGTGTGGAGAAGCACTTGCCACAGAATTTAACACTGAATTTATTCTCAATTAATTCTCGCGCACTATTCTCAACCTTTTATCTGGCTCGAAGGACCAAATGTTTTAAGCAATACCGAGAAGTGAGGAAAAGGTTTTAGAATTTCACTTTACGGAGAATAGTTTTTCTGAGAATAAAATAAAATTCAATAAAAATGAGAACACCTTTTAATTATGAGAAATACCTTGTTTTATTGAGTAAATTCCGTGGTCAAGCAATTAAAAGGCACAAAACACACACAGCAATTGATGCCCTTTGTATTTGAGATCTTTCCGTAGAAATTACACTTGTAATTTCTAGAGATCTGACACCACACAACACACACAATACAATGTTGAATAGTCCTTTTGAGAAGTACAAAATGAGATGAACCTTGAGAACAAAACCTTACGAAAACGCGAAACTGCGTGAGACAATAGCCTTACATTCACAGAGAAATTTTAACACTGAAAACACTGAAGCATATATCTCTATCCTAATCCTTTGTAACCGGGGATATTATTTCTAATTTCTTATTTAATACAGAATTTAAATGCCATTTAAATGGACAGAGATATAGTTCAAATATGGATCTTTAAATTTATTATTATTTTCAATCAATAATACAAATATCCCTCTGTAATAATTTTCAGAAATAATTATTGAATAATACTCAATTTAATAATTATAAAAATTTATTATTTAATAAATAATATGACTAATTTCAATTTCCTAAACCGGGGATTGTGGATTCGTGTCCCACCAGGGATACCAGTTGAAGCATATATCTCTATCCTAGTCCTTTGTAACCGGAGATATTATTTCTAATTTCTTATTTAATACAGAATTTAAATGCCATTTAAATGGACAGAGATATAGTTCAAATATGGATCTTTAAATCCATTATTATTTTCAATCAATAATACAAATATCCCTCTGTAATAATTTTTAGAAATAATTATTGAATAATACTCAATTTAATCATTATAAAAATTTATTATTTAATAAATAATATGACTAATTTCAAAATCTAATAAATTTATAAATTTATTTTATTCTTTATTGTAATCTCAGCACTGCTTATTTATTTTATAAAATCAATTAATGCAGAAATCATCATTGATTGTTAAAAGAATCTGTAAATAAAATATCATTTTAAATTAAAATTAAATTATAAATTGTTATAAGTTAAATTTACTTATTTTCTTTAATTGTAATTGTTTTCAAGCTTATACAAAATATAAACAAATATTTATTTCATTCTATTATTGCAAATTGTAAATACTAACTTTAATTATTATTTTCTCAAACTTGTTTTCATTCAGCTTTAAATATTTCTTAAATAAAATTAATTTTATTACTCACTTCAACTTTAAAAAATAATCCAAATAAAATGTGTAAAACTTATTTGTTTATTCAAATTTGTCTTTGATTTAGAAATCGCTTGTAAATCTAAAAATAAAATAATAAAAATAAATTATAATTTCAAAATTTTAAAATTCATCTAAATATTAATTTTTACCTACTTAACCTAAAGTTTTAGGTATAAATTTCCCAGAGCTAAATAAAATAAGTAGAAAATAAATTCTGGGTATAACCTTTATTAAATTACTATCCTAATCTAAAGGAGGATTCAGGACATTTTTCGATTTCCCAATTTCTTAACAGTACTAGGTTATTTCTACAAATGCACCCAGACTGCAGAGCCTTGCGAAAAAGGTATTGCTTTACTTTTATAACCTTAATCTTTACTAAATTCTGCCGGGTTGTATAATAATTACTCTTGTAAACAGAAATTTAATAAATTACTTATTACAAATAATATTACAAATGATAAATTACTTATTACAAATAATATTACAATATTACAAATGATAAGCAATACTATGATTTATTTTATTTCTTCAGATGTAATTTCCAATAAATTAAAACTTTATAATTTTATAATTAAATAACAATAATAAAGAAAGAAATTTCCTTATAATTATTATTTCAATTTCTTATCATTGGTGAATCACTGGGTTGTATAATAATTACTCCCAGTAGATCCACAAATAAAATAGAATATATATTTAACAAAAATGTATTAATTATTAAAAATTGTAATTTGAATAACCTTACATTGATTTTAAAAGAATCAATTAAAGGTTATTCTAAATTTATAAAATTTAGAATATTATCAAAAAATTATATCACTTCAAGTTGAAATGATACAATTTCCAACAAACTTCTAAAAATATATTTTGTGCGTCTCACCTCTAGTGAGCTTTCAAGAGAAGAGAGCTAAAACTGCCAAAATTCGTACTTTTATATTCTCTGCAAATTCTCCCTTCCTCCAGGGTATACTCATTAAGATTGACCAACCCCTTAAGGAAATATCAACTCTGATTGATGAATATAATCGTTAAGTTTTTGAATAATTTGCAGGAACCAATAATCTTACTTTTATTGACATTCTTGTTTAACAAATGTCTTCAAACCTCTCTTTCGCACTTAAAAAAACTTTACTTTATTTAATTAAATTATTGAATATTTTTCAATATTATACAAATATATTTAAATTTTAAAAATAATAAAAATTTTCTGCTTATTATTTTAAATTATTTTAGTTTAAATTATTTTTTTTTTAAAGTTATTTTGAATTAATTAATATTAACAATTTATTTATTTATATAATCAATAGCTCTTACAATATATTTTAATTTATCTATTTTTATAGAAAATATGTAAAACAAAATAATTATTAAATTTTTATTCCTTTTTATTGTTATAATATTTATTACTTTACTTTTTTTTAATATCAATGCTTTTCTTATTTTGATCCTTTCTTACATAAAAAAAATCCTTTTGTCATAAAATATTGTACTTGAAATTATAAATTCAAATATAATATTTTATGTTTCTTTAAAAATATAAAATTATTTTTCTTTATTTTACCCTTCTTACTATTTGATCTATATCTATTTCCTTCTTCAAGCGTCTCACACCAACAGACACAGCACACCAGACCGCAAACCCCAACGTCCAGGGATTGATCCCCACAATCTCCAATATTTTTTTATTTTCAAATATTATTACTATTTTAATTATTTATTATTCCCTTAATACTTTATTTTATTTATTTCAATTTACCATTGAAATACCGTTTCAACACGTGTTGATAGACGCGACCGGCGAGCAGCTGAGAAGTTGGCCACCGAGAGGTGCTGCCACCACACGCTTCCTAAACACGTCACTTTCTTTTTACCGGTAATATTTGAACTGGCAACTGGCCTCGAGTCGTAAATTCGAGCCAACCCCAATTCTGTGATTTTAATACACTAAGGTCTGAACAGTTTTAAAAATGTTACTTTTTTAAAAGGGTTAATTAAGTAACTGATTATTGAAAGGGAGGATCCAAACTTAATATTATTTTTAATATTAAATGTTTACTTTTATCATTCTAAATTTTTTCTCATTTCTTTATAACTAATTAATCTATTTATAATTTCTAAAATTTAACATTGGTTAAAGTAGATTTAGACCAATAATTTTTAATTTTAAGACACTCCTTTAAAAGTTTTTCAAATCTTCAAGAATTTAATATTTATTTACAGAGGATATTTATAATAAGTTTTTCCTCATAATCAGGCATATTATTTTTTAATAATTATGAGAAAGAGATACAAATTTAAGAATTTGCATTAATTTTGTATAATAATATTTGATTTCTTGAATTTCATTAAAAGCTTCAAAAATTCAAATTTAAATAGTGGAAGATTCCCGCCGCATCTATGCCGCATCTGCGCACCGCGGATTCTCACGCGTTTGTGGTTTCGATAAGTGGCATAGGGCGCGCGTCGGTCTGCCTTTCTCACGATCGAGTTTCTTCAGCTCTTTTATATATGACCTGATTTTGTACCTCTAAAAATACATTTCTCATGTGTCTACCTTTTAAATCTTTCTTGCCAAATATTGGCTGAAGATTCAAGCAACAATAATTAAATAATTAATTCCGTTAATGCCCCAATCGTTAGTTTCCCATTGGACAATTAAAACATATAGAGGAACATTTATGAGAATCTCTACGGGAACATATATTGGAACTTTCATCGTAATGGTAACATATGCAAGAACCTCTAGATGAACCTGCAAAGGAACATTAATTAAGCTTTTCTAACACGCAGGAACCTATGAAGGAAATTGTACAAGTTCCTGTACGGGTTCTCATTTTTAAATTAAAAACTACATCGGAAACTATACATGATCCTGTGAATGAACCTGTACGGGAAACTTAATAAAAACTTCCGTCTCAAAGCTACATAGTTCTTGTGCATGTTCCTACTCATGATTCTTTAACGGATCCTTAGTACGATCTTAATAATGTGCAGGAACATGTGTAGGTACCTCTACAGAAAAATCTATTATAAAAATTTTGAGAAAAGGATCCCACATGGGATCCCACACAGGATCCTGTACAGTAAATGTTCCTGTACAAGAACCTGTACAAGTACTCGGTTCCAATTTCCTTCAGAGGTTCATATACAAGATCCTTCAACGATCCTTTAATCATCCTTCAAGGATCGTTAAAGGATATTGCACAAGAACACTTCAGGATCCTTTAACGTTCCTTTAAGCTTCCTGTACAGGAATTTTTAACTGGGATAAGTGCCTAAGTTATATTAATGTTAATAGTTCAAAAAGATTATACGTGAATTGATTTTAAAAGTTGCTTATAAAGAAAAGTAGTGAACCAAGTGGAGGGGGAAGAACGACTGAACGACTAATTTCTGCTGACGACAAAGGTTTCGTTTTAATATAATACGAGAATACTACGTAGAAATTCTCGAAAATTTTTAAACCCTGTTTTCTAATTGAATAAGTGAATGTTTAAAAAAAAAATTTTTATACTGCAATTAACATGGAATTTTCTAAAAGTATGTTGATTAAAGGGAGGTTCTAGTCCAAAGTCCCGAAAATTAACGTAATTTTAGGATTTTGTTTTTGAGTTAACGCAATTATTTTTTGAAATAACTTCTTATGGTATTTATTGGTAATTTAAGTTTAAATTTAAATTTAAAAAGTATACAGTTTATTGTATTTCACAAGTGTTCAGGGCTACCCGCTGTCCGAGGCTATCCGACTTTCCCGAAACTATGTCTAAAAAAATAATGATTTCATCAGCGTTTATTTTATATACTGTTTTCAATTTTTCGTTAACGTCTGTAGTTTAACAAACAAATAAATACTTATTATTAAAACAATTTTAATTCGATTATTTACTTTTAATAAAAATAATGAGCGGTAAAAAAAAAAATTATAGTCAAATATCAATTTATTTAAGAAGTAGTGTCTTCAGCAAACAATAATATAAAAAATCAACTTTTCACTAAATTTATTCAATTAACCTTTTTCTCTTTTGGTTTTAAATTACTCAAAAAATAATAGTAATTAAATTTACAAGAAAACTTGAAGAGCTTAGAGTTTTGGGTTAAAGTTATTGCTGAGTAGCAGTGTTTTTAACATCAAAAATACAACTCGATTTTTTAAAAATGCGTCTAACGATTTTTATCTTTTTGGTCTTAAATCACTCAGAAGACATAATAGAGTAGAAATTCACAAGAAAATTTGAAGTGCCTCAACCGTTGGGATGAACTTGGTTTGGACCCACTGTGTTACCACAATGGCGGCTATCGGATCCCGACTCGCAAGCCTTAGGCTTTCAGCTTGCGATACTACCGCGAAGCCCGTTTAATTTGTTACTGCGCCAGGTGCAACTTTGCACCCGAGCTTCCTCCGATGTTAAGATCCCCCGGTGTGGTGTTGGCCGGCTAGCCCTCGAGCACCACGAACATCTCCCGGCGTAAGTTGACTTGCATACGAGAAAGAGAGAAAGAGAACGAGACAGCGTATTCACTTCGCGACACTACTTTATTTTACAATCAAAGGAACACAAAGTAAAATAAACACAATTATCAAAAAGAACTTTTAATGAATCCGAATTAGTAAAAACGACTTACAAAACGTAATTAAATTATGGCCCATTATTACCAAATTATTACCAGCACAGCCACGACCGACGACCGAGTACCTCCAAAACCTTCCACTTCGAGATAAAAAAGGCACTAACCTAGGAGCCGGCGAATCGTCTCATTCGGGTCCACCCTCGCGGTTTCGGTTTACCGAGATTCGACCGAGTTCAGTCGCGTTCGGTCGCATTCAATATTTTGATGTTTCATAATGAAAATTAAAAAAATAAACTATTTCTAATGATGAACTAATGTTTGTAGAGTAGATTTGTGTAATAATTGATGAGATATATTAAGTGTGATATAATTAATAATTCAAGAGTAAACCCTACTCCAAAGTGTGCATGTTTTGTGATTTGCAAAAAAATAAGTCATAAACGGAAAATTGCCCTAAAAATCAATTATCATCAAAATATATGCAATTTTTAATCGAAAAAATAAAGATTCCGAGAGTTAATTGACAATAATTGACAAAGAAAAACCAGAAAATATTGAAATCTCGAGATTCAGGATATTTCTGCTGGAGCGTTAACATAGACAACTTGACAACCAATCAGACGAGATCACGTGCTTCTCGCACCAAATTCAAATTATTCCATTTGACTTAAATAAACAAATTTATAATTTCAATATTACAAATCAATTCATTAATTATTATCAACATTAGTAAAAGTCAACAAAATTAATTTCTCAAGACCGAAAGTTAATAAACCCTCAAAAATTGCAGAAAAAGATCCGTAAAAAACTAAAACAATCCACAAAAAAATTAAACTCAAGTTCTAAAATTATTAAAAATACTCAGGGATATGTCCCCTAATTTTACCAATCAAAAAACATAATTAACAAACCCCACGAAACCACCCCTCAGGAAAATTGAAAAAAAAGATCCGTACAAATATCAAAAAATCTACAAAAAAATTATACTCAAGTTCTCAAATTATTAAAAATACCCCTAATTTTACCAATCAAAAAACATAATTAACAGACCCCACGAAACCACCCCTAAGGAAAATTGCAGAAAAAGATCCGTACAAAAATAAAAAAATCCACAAAAAAATTATACTCAATTTTTAAAATTATTAAAAATACTCAGGGATAAGTCACCTAATTCTACCAATCGAAAAAAATATTTAACAACCCAAGGAAACTACCCATAAGGAAAATTGCAGAAAAAGATCAGAACAAAAATAAAAAAATCCACAAAAAAATTATACTTAAGTTCTAAAATTATTAAACATGCTCAGGGATATGTCCCCTAATTTTACCAATCGAAAAACATAATTAACAAACCCCACGAAACCACCCCTCAGGAAAATTGCAAAAAAAGATCCGTACAAATATCAAAAAATCTACAAAAAAATTATACTCAAGTTCTCAAATTATTAAAAATACCCCTAATTTTACCAATCAAAAAACATAATTAACAGACCCCACGAAACCACCCCTAAGGAAAATTGCAGAAAAAGATCCGTACAAAAATAAAAAAATCCACAAAAAAATTATACTCAATTTTTAAAATTATTAAAAATACTCAGGGATAAGTCACCTAATTCTACCAATCAAAAAAAATATTTAACAACCCAAGGAAACTACCCATAAGGAAAATTGCAGAAAAAGATCAGAACAAAAATAAAAAAATCCACAAAAAAATTATACTTAAGTTCTAAAATTATTAAACATGCTCAGGGATATGTCCCCTAATTTTACCAATCGAAAAACATAATTAACAAACCCCACGAAACCACCCCTCAGGAAAATTGCAAAAAAAGATCCGTACAAATATCAAAAAATCTACAAAAAAATTATACTCAAGTTCTCAAATTATTAAAAATACCCCTAATTTTACCAATCAAAAAACATAATTAACAGACCCCACGAAACCACCCCTAAGGAAAATTGCAGAAAAAGATCCGTACAAAAATAAAAAAATCCACAAAAAAATTATACTCAATTTTTCAAATTATTAAAAATACTCAGAAATATGTCACCTAATTCTACCAATCGAAAAAAATATTTAACAACCCAAGGAAACTACCCCTTAGGGAAATTGTAGAAAAAGATCCGTACAAAAATGAAAAAATCCACAAAAAAATTATACTGAAGTTCTAAAATTATTAAACATGCTCAGGGATATGTTCCCTAATTTTACCAATCAAAAAACATAATTAACAAACCCCACGAAACCACCCCTCAGGAAAATTGCAAAAAAAGATCCGTACAAATATCAAAAAATCTACAAAAAAATTATACTCAAGTTCTCAAATTATTAAAAATACCCCTAATTTTACCAATCAAAAAACATAATTTACAGACCCCACGAAACCACCCCTAAGGAAAATTGCAGAAAAAGATCCGTACAAAAATAAAAAAATCCACAAAAAAATTATACTCAATTTTTAAAATTATTAAAAATACTCAGGGATATGTCACCTAATTCTACCAATCGAAAAAAATATTTAACAACCCAAGGAAACTACCCATAAGGAAAATTGCAGAAAAAGATCAGAACAAAAATAAAAAAATCCACAAAAAAATTATACTTAAGTTCTAAAATTATTAAACATGCTCAGGGATATGTCCCCTAATTTTACCAATCGAAAAACATAATTAACAAACCCCACGAAACCACCCCTCAGGAAAATTGCAAAAAACGATCCGTACAAATATCAAAAAATCTACAAAAAAATTATACTCAAGTTCTCAAATTATTAAAAATACCCCTAATTTTACCAATCAAAAAACATAATTAACAGACCCCACGAAACCACCCCTAAGGAAAATTGCAGAAAAAGATCCGTACAAAAATAAAAAAATCCACAAAAAAATTATACTCAATTTTTAAAATTATTAAAAATACTCAGGGATAAGTCACCTAATTCTACCAATCGAAAAAAATATTTAACAACCCAAGGAAACTACCCATAAGGAAAATTGCAGAAAAAGATCAGAACAAAAATAAAAAAATCCACAAAAAAATTATACTTAAGTTCTAAAATTATTAAACATGCTCAGGGATATGTCCCCTAATTTTACCAATCAAAAAACATAATTAACAAACCCCACGAAACCACCCCTCAGGAAAATTGCAAAAAAAGATCCGTACAAATATCAAAAAATCTACAAAAAAATTATACTCAAGTTCTCAAATTATTAAAAATACCCCTAATTTTACCAATCAAAAAACATAATTAACAGACCCCACGAAACCACCCCTAAGGAAAATTGCAGAAAAAGATCCGTACAAAAATAAAAAAATCCACAAAAAAATTATACTCAATTTTTAAAATTATTAAAAATACTCAGGGATAAGTCACCTAATTCTACCAATCGAAAAAAATATTTAACAACCCAAGGAAACTACCCATAAGGAAAATTGCAGAAAAAGATCAGAACAAAAATAAAAAAATCCACAAAAAAATTATACTTAAGTTCTCAAATTATTAAAAATACCCCTAATTTTACCAGTCAAAAAACATAATTAACAGACCCCACGAAACCACCCCTAAGGAAAATTGCAGAAAAAGATCCATACAAAAATAAAAAAATCCACAAAAAAATTATACTCAATTTTTAAAATTATTAAAAATACTCAGGGATATGTCACCTAATTCTACCAATCGAAAAAAATATTTAACAACCTAAGGAAACTACCCCTTAGGGAAATTGTAGAAAAAGATCCGTACAAAAATGAAAAAATCCACAAAAAAATTATACTTAAGTTCTAAAATTATTAAACATGCTCAGGGATATGTTCCCTAATTTTACCAATCAAAAAACATAATTAACAAACCCCACGAAACCACCCCTCAGGAAAATTGCAAAAAAAGATCCGTACAAATATCAAAAAATCTACAAAAAAATTATACTCAAGTTCTCAAATTATTAAAAATACCCCTAATTTTACCAGTCAAAAAACATAATTAACAGACCTCACGAAACCACCCCTAAGGAAAATTGCAGAAAAAGATCCGTACAAAAATAAAAAAATCCACAAAAAAATTATACTCAATTTTTAAAATTATTAAAAATACTCAGGGATATGTCACCTAATTCTACCAATCGAAAAAAATATTTAACAACCTAAGGAAACTACCCCTTAGGGAAATTGTAGAAAAAGATCCGTACAAAAATGAAAAAATCCACAAAAAAATTATACTTAAGTTCTAAAATTATTAAACATGCTCAGGGATATGTCGACTAATTTTACCAATTAAAAAACATAATTAACAAACCCCACGAAACCACCCCTCAGGAAAATTGCAAAAAAAGATCCGTACAAATATCAAAAAATCTACAAAAAAATTATACTCAAGTTCTTAAATTATTAAAAATACCCCTAATTTTACCAATCAAAAAACATAATTTACAGACCCCACGAAACCACCCCTAAGGAAAATTGCAGAAAAAGATCCGTACAAAAATAAAAAAATCCACAAAAAAATTATACTCAATTTTTAAAATTTTTAAAAATACTCAGGGATATATCACCTAATTCTACCAATCGAAAAAAATATTTAACAACCCAAGGAAACTACCCATAAGGAAAATTGCAGAAAAAGATCAGAACAAAAATAAAAAAATCCACAAAAAAATTATACTTAAGTTCTAAAATTATTAAACATGCTCAGGGATATGTCCCCTAATTTTACCAATCGAAAAACATAATTAACAAACCCCACGAAACCACCCCTCAGGAAAATTGCAAAAAAAGATCCGTACAAATATCAAAAAATCTACAAAAAAATTATACTTAAGTTCTCAAATTATTAAAAATACCCCTAATTTTACCAATCAAAAAACATAATTAACAGACCCCACGAAACCACCCCTAAGGAAAATTGCAGAAAAAGATCCGTACAAAAATAGAAAAATCCACAAAAAAATTATACTCAATTTTTAAAATTATTAAAAATACTCAGGGATATGTCACCTAATTCTACCAATCGAAAAAAATATTTAACAACCCAAGGAAACTACACCTTAGGGAAATTGTAGAAAAAGATCCTTACAAAAATGAAAAAATCCACAAAAAAATTATACTTAAGTTCTAAAATTATTAAACATGCTCAGGGATATGTCCCCTAATTTTACCAATCAAAAAACATAATTAACAAACCCCACGAAACCACCCCTCAGGAAAATTGCAAAAAAAGATCCGTACAAATATCAAAAAATCTACAAAAAAATTATACTCAAGTTCTCAAATTATTAAAAATACCCCTAATTTTACCAATCAAAAAACATAATTAACAGACCCCACGAAACCACCCCTAAGGAAAATTGCAGAAAAAGATCCGTACAAAAATAAAAAAATCCACAAAAAAATTATACTCAATTTTTAAAATTATTGAAAATACTCAGGGATAAGTCACCTAATTCTACCAATCGAAAAAAATATTTAACAACCCAAGGAAACTACCCATAAGGAAAATTGCAGAAAAAGATCAGAACAAAAATAAAAAAATCCACAAAAAAATTATACTTAAGTTCTAAAATTATTAAACATGCTCAGGGATATGTCCCCTAATTTTACCAATCGAAAAACATAATTAACAAACCCCACGAAACCACCCCTCAGGAAAATTGCAAAAAAAGATCCGTACAAATATCAAAAAATCTACAAAAAAATTATACTCAAGTTCTCAAATTATTAAAAATACCCCTAATTTTACCAATCAAAAAACATAATTAACAGACCCCACGAAACCACCCCTAAGGAAAATTGCAGAAAAAGATCCGTACAAAAATAAAAAAATCCACAAAAAAATTATACTCAATTTTTAAAATTATTAAAAATACTCAGGGATAAGTCACCTAATTCTACCAATCGAAAAAAATATTTAACAACCTAAGGAAACTACCCCTTAGGGAAATTGTAGAAAAAGATCCGTACAAAAATGAAAAAATCCACAAAAAAATTATACTTAAGTTCTAAAATTATTAAACATGCTCAGGGATATGTCCCCTAATTTTACCAATCAAAAAACATAATTAACAAACCCCACGAAACCACCCCTCAGGAAAATTGCAAAAAAAGATCCGTACAAATATCAAAAAATCTACAAAAAAATTATACTCAAGTTCTCAAATTATTAAAAATACCCCTAATTTTACCAATCAAAAAACATAATTAACAGACCCCACGAAACCACCCCTAAGGAAAATTGCAAAAAAAGATCCGTACAAAAATAAAAAAATCCACAAAAAAATTATACTCAATTTTTAAAATTATTAAAAATACTCAGGGATATGGCACCTAATTCTACCAATCGAAAAAAATATTTAACAACCCAAGGAAACTACCCATAAGGAAAATTGCAGAAAAAGATCAGAACAAAAATAAAAAAATCCACAAAAAAATTATACTTAGGTTCTAAAATTATTAAACATGCTCAGGGATATGTCCCCTAATTTTACCAATCGAAAAACATAATTAACAAACCCCACGAAACCATCCCTCAGGAAAATTGCAAAAAAAGATCCGTACAAATATCAAAAAATCTACAAAAAAATTATACTCAAGTTCTCAAATTATTAAAAATACCCCTAATTTTACTAGTCAAAAAACATAATTAACAGACCCCACGAAACCACCCCTAAGGAAAATTGCAGAAAAAGATCCGTACAAAAATAAAAAAATCCACAAAAAAATTATACTCAATTTTTAAAATTATTAAAAATACTCAGGGATATGTCACCTAATTCTACCAATCGAAAAAAATATTTAACAACCCAAGGAAACTACCCATAAGGAAAATTGCAGAAAAAGATCAGAACAAAAATAAAAAATCCACAAAAAAATTATACTTAAGTTCTAAAATTATTAAACATGCTCAGGGATATGTCCCCTAATTTTACCAATCGAAAAACATAATTAACAAACCCCACGAAACCACACCTCAGGAAAATTGCAAAAAAAGATCCGTACAAATATTAAAAAATCTACAAAAAAATTATACTTAAGTTCTCAAATTATTAAAAATACCCCTAATTTTACCAATCAAAAAACATAATTAACAGACCCCACGAAACCACCCCTAAGGAAAATTGCAGAAAAAGATCCGTACAAAAATAAAAAAATCCACAAAAAAATTATACTCAATTTTTAAAATTATTAAAAATACTCAGGGATATGGCACCTAATTCTACCAATCGAAAAAAATATTTAACAACCCAAGGAAACTACACCTTAGGGAAATTGTAGAAAAAGATCCGTACAAAAATGAAAAAATCCACAAAAAAGTTATACTTAAGTTCTAAAATTATTAAACATGCTCAGGGATATGTCCCCTAATTTTACCAATCAAAAAACATAATTAACAAACCCCACGAAACCACCCCTCAGGAAAATTGCAAAAAAAGATCCGTACAAATATCAAAAAATCTACAAAAAAATTATACTCAAGTTCTCAAATTATTAAAAATACCCCTAATTTTACCAATCAAAAAACATAATTAACAGACCCCACGAAACCACCCCTAATGAAAATTGCAGAAAAAGATCCGTACAAAAATAAAAAAATCCACAAAAAAATTATACTCAATTTTTAAAATTATTAAAAATACTCAGGGATAAGTCACCTAATTCTACCAATCGAAAAAAATATTTAACAACCCAAGGAAACTACCCATAAGGAAAATTGCAGAAAAAGATCAGAACAAAAATAAAAAAATCCACAAAAAAATTATACTTAAGTTCTAAAATTATTAAACATGCTCAGGGATATGTCCCCTAATTTTACCAATCAAAAAACATAATTAACAAACCCCACGAAACCACCCCCCAGGAAAATTGCAAAAAAAGATCCGTACAAATATCAAAAAATCTACAAAAAAATTATACTCAAGTTCTCAAATTATTAAAAATACCCCTAATTTTACCAATCAAAAAACATAATTAACAGACCCCACGAAACCACCCCTAAGGAAAATTGCAGAAAAAGATCCGTACAAAAATAAAAAAATCCACAAAAAAATTATACTCAATTTTTAAAATTATTAAAAATACTTAGGGATATGTCACCTAATTCTACCAATCGAAAAAAATATTTAACAACCTAAGGAAACTACCCCTTAGGGAAATTGTAGAAAAAGATCCGTACAAAAATGAAAAAATCCACAAAAAAATTATACTTAAGTTCTAAAATTATTAAACATGCTCAGGGATATGTCCCCTAATTTTACCAATCAAAAAACATAATTAACAAACCCCACGAAACCACCCCTCAGGAAAATTGCAAAAAAAGATCCGTACAAATATCAAAAAATCTACAAAAAAATTATACTCAAGTTCTCAAATTATTAAAAATACCCCTAATTTTACCAATCAAAAAACATAATTAACAGACCCCACGAAACCACCCCTAAGGAAAATTGCAGAAAAAGATCCGTACAAAAATAAAAAAATCCACAAAAAAATTATACTCAATTTTTAAAATTATTAAAAATACTCAGGGATAAGTCACCTAATTCTACCAATCGAAAAAAATATTTAACAACCCAAGGAAACTACCCATAAGGAAAATTGCAGAAAAAGATCAGAACAAAAATAAAAAAATCCACAAAAAAATTATACTTAAGTTCTAAAATTATTAAACATGCTCAGGGATATGTCCCCTAATTTTACCAATCAAAAAACATAATTAACAAACCCCACGAAACCATTCCTCAGGAAAATTGCAAAAAAACATCCGTACAAATATCAAAAAATCTACAAAAAAATTATACTCAAGTTCTCAAATTATTAAAAATACCCCTAATTTTACCAATCAAAAAACATAATTAACAGACCCCACGAAACCACCCCTAAGGAAAATTGCAGAAAAAGATCCGTACAAAAATAAAAAAATCCACAAAAAAATTATACTCAATTTTTAAAATTATTAAAAATACTCAGGGATAAGTCACCTAATTCTACCAATCGAAAAAAATATTTAACAACCCAAGGAAACTACCCATAAGGAAAATTGCAGAAAAAGATCAGAACAAAAATAAAAAAATCCACAAAAAAATTATACTTAAGTTCTAAAATTATTAAACATGCTCAGGGATATGTCCCCTAATTTTACCAATCGAAAAACATAATTAACAAACCCCACGAAACCACCCCTCAGGAAAATTGCAAAAAAAGATCCGTACAAATATCAAAAAATCTACAAAAAAATTATACTCAAGTTCTCAAATTATTAAAAATACCCCTAATTTTACCAATCAAAAAACATAATTAACAGACCCCACGAAACCACCCCTAAGGAAAATTGCAGAAAAAGATCCGTACAAAAATAAAAAAATCCACAAAAAAATTATACTCAAGTTCTCAAATTATTAAAAATATGCCTAATTTTACCAATCAAAAAACATAATTAACAGACCCCACGAAACCACCCCTAAGGAAAATTGCAGAAAAAGATCCGTACAAAAATAAAAAAATCCACAAAAAAATTATACTCAATTTTTAAAATTATTAAAAATACTCAGGGATAAGTCACCTAATTCTACCAATCGAAAAAAATATTTAACAACCCAAGGAAACTACCCATAAGGAAAATTGCAGAAAAAGATCAGAACAAAAATAAAAAAATCCACAAAAAAATTATACTTAAGTTCTAAAATTATTAAACATGCTCAGGGATATGTCCCCTAATTTTACCAATCGAAAAACATAATTAACAAACCCCACAAAACCACCCCTCAGGAAAATTGCAAAAAAAGATCCGTACAAATATCAAAAAATCTACAAAAAAATTATACTCAAGTTCTCAAATTATTAAAAATACCCCTAATTTTACCAATCAAAAAACATAATTAACAGACCCCACGAAACCACCCCTAAGGAAAATTGCAGAAAAAGATCCGTACAAAAATAAAAAAATCCACAAAAAAATTATACTCAATTTTTAAAATTATTAAAAATACTCAGGGATAAGTCACCTAATTCTACCAATCGAAAAAAATATTTAACAACCTAAGGAAACTACCCCTTAGGGAAATTGTAGAAAAAAATCCGTACAAAAATGAAAAAATCCACAAAAAAATTATACTTAAGTTCTAAAATTATTAAACATGCTCAGGGATATGTCCCCTAATTTTACCAATCAAAAAACATAATTAACAAACCCCACGAAACCACCCCTCAGGAAAATTGCAAAAAAAGATCCGTACAAATATCAAAAAATCTACAAAAAAATTATACTCAAGTTCTCAAATTAATAAAAATACCCCTAATTTTACCAATCAAAAAACATAATTAACAGACCCCACGAAACCACGCCTAAGGAAAATTGCAGAAAAAGATCCGTACAAAAATAAAAAAATCCACAAAAAAATTATACTCAATTTTTAAAATTATTAAAAATACTCAGGGATAAGTCACCTAATTCTACCAATCGAAAAAAATATTTAACAACCCAAGGAAACTACCCATAAGGAAAATTGCAGAAAAAGATCAGAACAAAAATAAAAAAATCCACAAAAAAATTATACTTAAGTTCTAAAATTATTAAACATGCTCAGGGATATGTCCCCTAATTTTACCAATCAAAAAACATAATTAACAAACCCCACGAAACCACCCCTCAGGAAAATTGCAAAAAAAGATCCGTACAAATATCAAAAAATCTACAAAAAAATTATACTCAAGTTCTCAAATTATTAAAAATACCCCTAATTTTACCAATCAAAAAACATAATTAACAGACCCCACGAAACCACCCCTAAGGAAAATTGCAAAAAAAGATCCGTACAAAAATAAAAAAATCCACAAAAAAATTATACTCAATTTTTAAAATTATTAAAAATACTCAGGGATAAGTCACCTAATTCTACCAATCGAAAAAAATATTTAACAACCCAAGGAAACTACCCATAAGGAAAATTGCAGAAAAAGATCAGAACAAAAATAAAAAAATCCACAAAAAAATTATACTTAAGTTCTAAAATTATTAAACATGCTCAGGGATATGTCCCCTAATTTTACCAATCAAAAAACATAATTAACAAACCCCACGAAACCACCCCTCAGGAAAATTGCAAAAAAAGATCCGTACAAATATCAAAAAATCTACAAAAAAATTATACTCAAGTTCTCAAATTATTAAAAATACCCCTAATTTTACCAATCAAAAAACATAATTAACAGACCCCACGAAACCACCCCTAAGGAAAATTGCAGAAAAAGATCCGTACAAAAATAAAAAAATCCACAAAAAAATTATACTCAATTTTTAAAATTATTAAAAATACTCAGGGATAAGTCACCTAATTCTACCAATCGAAAAAAATATTTAACAACCTAAGGAAACTACCCCTTAGGGAAATTGTAGAAAAAGATCCGTACAAAAATGAAAAAATCCCCAAAAAAATTATACTTAAGTTCTAAAATTATTAAACATGCTCAGGGATATGTCCCCTAATTTTACCAATCAAAAAACATAATTAACAAACCCCACGAAACCACCCCTTAGGAAAATTGCAAAAAAAGATCCGTACAAATATCAAAAAATCTACAAAAAAATTATACTCAAGTTCTCAAATTATTAAAAATACCCCTAATTTTACCAATCAAAAAACATAATTAACAGACCCCACGAAACCACCCCTAAGGAAAATTGCAGAAAAAGATCCGTACAAAAATAAAAAAATCCACAAAAAAATTATACTCAATTTTTAAAATTATTAAAAATACTCAGGGATAAGTCACCTAATTCTACCAATCGAAAAAAATATTTAACAACCCAAGGAAACTACCCATAAGGAAAATTGCAGAAAAAGATCAGAACAAAAATAAAAAAATCCACAAAAAAATTATACTTAAGTTCTAAAATTATTAAACATGCTCAGGGATATGTCCCCTAATTTTACCAATCGAAAAACATAATTAACAAACCCCACGAAACCACCCCTCAGGAAAATTGCAAAAAAAGATCCGTACAAATATCAAAAAATCTACAAAAAAGTTATACTCAAGTTCTCAAATTATTAAAAATACCCCTAATTTTACCAATCAAAAAACATAATTAACAGACCCCACGAAACCACCCCTAAGGAAAATTGCAGAAAAAGATCCGTACAAAAATAAAAAAATCCACAAAAAAATTATACTCAATTTTTAAAATTATTAAAAATACTCAGGGATAAGTCACCTAATTCTACCAATCGAAAAAAATATTTAACAACCTAAGGAAACTACCCCTTAGGGAAATTGTAGAAAAAGATCCGTACAAAAATGAAAAAATCCACAAAAAAATTATACTTAAGTTCTAAAATTATTAAACATGCTCAGGGATATGTCCCCTAATTTTACCAATCAAAAAACATAATTAACAAACCCCACGAAATCACCCCTCAGGAAAATTGCAAAAAAAGATCCGTACAAATATCAAAAAATCTACAAAAAAATTATACTCAAGTTCTCAAATTATTAAAAATACCCCTAATTTTACCAATCAAAAAACATAATTAACAGACCCCACGAAACCACCCCTGAGGAAAATTGCAGAAAAAGATCCGTACAAAAATAAAAAAATCCACAAAAAAATTATACTCAATTTTTAAAATTATTAAAAATACTCAGGGATAAGTCACCTAATTCTACCAATCGAAAAAAATATTTAACAACCCAAGGAAACTACCCATAAGGAAAATTGCAGAAAAAGATCAGAACAAAAATAAAAAAATCCACAAAAAAATTATACTTAAGTTCTAAAATTATTAAACATGCTCAGGGATATGTCCCCTAATTTTACCAATCAAAAAACATAATTAACAAACCCCTCGAAACCACCCCTCAGGAAAATTGCAAAAAAAGATCCGTACAAATATCAAAAAATCTACAAAAAAATTATACTCAAGTTCTCAAATTATTAAAAATACCCCTAATTTTACCAATCAAAAAACATAATTAACAGACCCCACGAAACCACCCCTAAGGAAAATTGCAGAAAAAGATCCGTACAAAAATAAAAAAATCCACAAAAAAATTATACTCAATTTTTAAAATTATTAAAAATACTCAGGGATATGTCACCTAATTCTACCAATCGAAAAAAATATTTAACAACCTAAGGAAACTACCCCTTAGGGAAATTGTAGAAAAAGATCCGTACAAAAATGAAAAAATCCACAAAAAAATTATACTTAAGTTCTAAATTTATTAAACATGCTCAGGGATATGTCCCCTAATTTTACCAATCAAAAAACATAATTAACAAACCCCACGAAACCACCCCTCAGGAAAATTGCAAAAAAAGATCCGTACAAATATCAAAAAATCTACAAAAAAATTATACTCAAGTTCTAAAATTATTAAAAATACCCCTAATTTTACCAATCAAAAAACATAATTAACAGACCCCACGAAACCACCCCTAAGGAAAATTGCAGAAAAAGATCCGTACAAAAATAAAAAAATCCACAAAAAAATTATACTCAATTTTTAAAATTATTAAAAATACTCAGGGATAAGTCACCTAATTCTACCAATCGAAAAAAATATTTAACAACCCAAGGAAACTACCCATAAGGAAAATTGCAGAAAAAGATCAGAACAAAAATAAAACAATCCACAAAAAAATTATACTTAAGTTCTAAAATTATTAAAAATGCTCAGGGATATGTCCCCTAATTTTACCAATCGAAAAACATAATTAACAAACCCCACGAAACCACCCCTCAGGAAAATTGCAAAAAAAGATCCGTACAAATATCAAAAAATCTACAAAAAAATTATACTCAAGTTCTCAAATTATTAAAAATACCCCTAATTTTACCAATCAAAAAATATAATTAACAGACCCCACGAAACCACCCCTAAGGAAAATTGCAGAAAAAGATCCGTACAAAAATAAAAAAATCCACAAAAAAATTATACTCAATTTTTAAAATTATTAAAAATACTCAGGGATAAGTCACCTAATTCTACCAATCGAAAAAAATATTTAACAACCTAAGGAAACTACCCCTTAGGGAAATTGTAGAAAAAGATCCGTACAAAAATGAAAAAATCCACAAAAAAATTATACTTAAGTTCTAAAATTATTAAACATGCTCAGGGATATGTCCCCTAATTTTACCAATCAAAAAACATAATTAACAAACCCCACGAAACCACCCCTCAGGAAAATTGCAAAAAAAGATCCGTACAAATATCAAAAAATCTACAAAAAAATTATACTCAAGTTCTCAAATTATTAAAAATATCCCTAATTTTACCAATCAAAAAACATAATTAACAGACCCCACGAAACCACCCCTAAGGAAAATTGCAGAAAAAGATCCGTACAAAAATAAAAAAATCCACAAAAAAATTATACTCAATTTTTAAAATTATTAAAAATACTCAGGGATAAGTCACCTAATTCTACCAATCGAAAAAAATATTTAACAACCCAAGGAAACTACCCATAAGGAAAATTGCAGAAAAAGATCAGAACAAAAATAAAAAAATCCACAAAAAAATTATACTTAAGTTCTAAAATTATTAAACATGCTCAGGGATATGTCCCCTAATTTTACCAATCAAAAAACATAATTAACAAACCCCACGAAACCACCCCTCAGGAAAATTGCAAAAAAAGATCCGTACAAATATCAAAAAATCTACAAAAAAATTATACTCAAGTTCTCAAATTATTAAAAATACCCCTAATTTTACCAATCAAAAAACATAATTAACAGACCCCACGAAACCACCCCTAAGGAAAATTGCAGAAAAAGATCCGTACAAAAATAAAAAAATCCACAAAAAAATTATACTCAATTTTTAAAATTATTAAAAATACTCAGGGATATATCACCTAATTCTACCAATCGAAAAAAATATTTAACAACCTAAGGAAACTACCCCTTAGGGAAATTGTAGAAAAAGATCCGTACAAAAATGAAAAAATCCACAAAAAAATTATACTTAAGTTCTAAATTTATTAAACATGCTCAGGGATATGTCCCCTAATTTTACCAATCAAAAAACATAATTAACAAACCCCACGAAACCACCCCTCAGGAAAATTGCAAAAAAAGATCCGTACAAATATCATAAAATCTACAAAAAAATTATACTCAAGTTCTAAAATTATTAAAAATACCCCTAATTTTACCAATCAAAAAACATAATTAACAGACCCCACGAAACCACCCCTAAGGAAAATTGCAGAAAAAGATCCGTACAAAAATAAAAAAATCCACAAAAAAATTATACTCAATTTTTAAAATTATTAAAAATACTCAGGGATATGTCACCTAATTCTACCAATCGGAAAAAATATTTAACAACCCAAGGAAACTACCCATAAGGAAAATTGCAGAAAAAGATCAGAACAAAAATAAAAAAATCCACAAAAAAATTATACTTAAGTTCTAAAATTATTAAACATGCTCAGGGATATGTCCCCTAATTTTACCAATCGAAAAACATAATTAACAAACCCCACGAAACCACCCCTCAGGAAAATTGCAAAAAAAGATCCGTACAAATATCAAAAAATCTACAAAAAAATTATACTTAAGTTCTCAAATTATTAAAAATACCCTTAATTTTACCAATCAAAAAACATAATTAACAGACCCCACGAAACCACCCCTAAGGAAAATTGCAGAAAAAGATCCGTACAAAAATAAAAAAATCCACAAAAAAATTATACTCAATTTTTAAAATTATTAAAAATACTCAGGGATATGTCACCTAATTCTACCAATCGAAAAAAATATTTAACAACCCAAGGAAACTACACCTTAGGGAAATTGTAGAAAAAGATCCGTACAAAAATGAAAAAATCCACAAAAAAATTATACTTAAGTTCTAAAATTATTAAACATGCTCAGGGATATGTCCCCTAATTTTACCAATCAAAAAACATAATTAACAAACCCCACGAAACCACCCCTCAGGAAAATTGCAAAAAAAGATCCGTACAAATATCAAAAAATCTACAAAAAAATTATACTCAAGTTCTCAAATTATTAAAAATACCCCTAATTTTACCAATCAAAAAACATAATTAACAGACCCCACGAAACCACCCCTAAGGAAAATTGCAGAAAAAGATCCGTACAAAAATAAAAAAATCCACAAAAAAATTATACTCAATTTTTAAAATTATTAAAAATACTCAGGGATAAGTCACCTAATTCTACCAATCGAAAAAAATATTTAACAACCCAAGGAAACTACCCATAAGGAAAATTGCAGAAAAAGATCAGAACAAAAATAAAAAAATCCACAAAAAAATTATACTTAAGTTCTAAAATTATTAAACATGCTCAGGGATATGTCCCCTAATTTTACCAATCAAAAAACATAATTAACAAACCCCACGAAACCACCCCTCAGGAAAATTGCAAAAAAAGATCCGTACAAATATCAAAAAATCTACAAAAAAATTATACTCAAGTTCTCAAATTATTAAAAATACCCCTAATTTTACCAATCAAAAAACATAATTAACAGACCCCACGAAACCACCCCTAAGGAAAATTGCAGAAAAAGATCCGTACAAAAATAAAAAAATCCACAAAAAAATTATACTCAATTTTTAAAATTATTAAAAATACTCAGGGATAAGTCACCTAATTCTACCAATCGAAAAAAATATTTAACAACCCAAGGAAACTACCCATAAGGAAAATTGCAGAAAAAGATCAGAACAAAAATAAAAAAATCCACAAAAAAATTATACTTAAGTTCTAAAATTATTAAACATGCTCAGGGATATGTCCCCTAATTTTACCAATCGAAAAACATAATTAACAAACCCCACGAAACCACCCCTCAGGAAAATTGCAAAAAAAGATCCGTACAAATATCAAAAAATCTACTAAAAAATTATACTTAAGTTCTCAAATTATTAAAAATACCCTTAATTTTACCAATCAAAAAACATAATTTACAGACCCCACGAAACCACCCCTAAGGAAAATAGCAAAAAAAGATCCGTACAAATATCAAAAAATCTACAAAAAAATTATACTCAAGTTCTTAAATTATTAAAAATACCCCTAATTTTACCAATCAAAAAACATAATTTACAGACCCCACGAAACCACCCCTAAGGAAAATTGCAGAAAAAGATCCGTACAAAAATAAAAAAATCCACAAAAAAATTATACTCAATTTTTAAAATTATTAAAAATACTCAGGGATATGTCACCTAATTCTACCAATCGAAAAAAATATTTAACAACCCAAGGAAACTACACCTTAGGGAAATCGTAGAAAAAGATCCGTACAAAAATGAAAAAATCCACAAAAAAATTATACTTAAGTTCTAAAATTATTAAACATGCTCAGGGATATGTCCCCTAATTTTACCAATCAAAAAACATAATTAACAAACCCCACGAAACCACCCCTCAGGAAAATTGCAAAAAAAGATCCGTACAAATATCAAAAAATCTACAAAAAAATTATACTCAAGTTCTCAAATTATTAAAAATACCCCTAATTTTACCAATCAAAAAACATAATTAACAGACCCCACGAAACCACCCCTAAGGAAAATTGCAGAAAAAGATCCGTACAAAAATAAAAAAATCCACAAAAAAATTATACTCAATTTTTAAAATTATTAAAAATACTCAGGGATAAGTCACCTAATTCTACCAATCGAAAAAAATATTTAACAACCCAAGGAAACTACCCATAAGGAAAATTGCAGAAAAAGATCAGAACAAAAATAAAAAAATCCACAAAAAAATTATACTTAAGTTCTAAAATTATTAAACATGCTCAGGGATATGTCCCCTAATTTTACCAATCAAAAAACATAATTAACAAACCCCACGAAACCACCCCTCAGGAAAATTGCAAAAAAAGATCCGTACAAATATCAAAAAATCTACAAAAAAATTATACTCAAGTTCTCAAATTATTAAAAATACCCCTAATTTTACCAATCAAAAAACATAATTAACAGACCCCACGAAACCACCCCTAAGGAAAATTGCAGAAAAAGATCCGTACAAAAATAAAAAAATCCACAAAAAAATTATACTCAATTTTTAAAATTATTAAAAATACTCAGGGATAAGTCACCTAATTCTACCAATCGAAAAAAATATTTAACAACCCAAGGAAACTACCCATAAGGAAAATTGCAGAAAAAGATCAGAACAAAAATAAAAAAATCCACAAAAAAATTATACTTAAGTTCTAAAATTATTAAACATGCTCAGGGATATGTCCCCTAATTTTACCAATCAAAAAACATAATTAACAAACCCCACGAAACCACCCCTCAGGAAAATTGCAAAAAAAGATCCGTACAAATATCAAAAAATCTACAAAAAAATTATACTCAAGTTCTCAAATTATTAAAAATACCCCTAATTTTACCAATCAAAAAACATAATTAACAGACCCCACGAAACCACCCCTAAGGAAAATTGCAGAAAAAGATCCGTACAAAAATAGAAAAATCCACAAAAAAATTATACTCAATTTTTAAAATTATTAAAAATACTCAGGGATATGTCACCTAATTCTACCAATCGAAAAAAATATTTAACAACCCAAGGAAACTACACCTTAGGGAAATTGTAGAAAAAGATCCTTACAAAAATGAAAAAATCCACAAAAAAATTATACTTAAGTTCTAAAATTATTAAACATGCTCAGGGATATGTCCCCTAATTTTACCAATCAAAAAACATAATTAACAAACCCCACGAAACCACCCCTCAGGAAAATTGCAAAAAAAGATCCGTACAAATATCAAAAAATCTACAAAAAAATTATACTCAAGTTCTCAAATTATTAAAAATACCCCTAATTTTACCAATCAAAAAACATAATTAACAGACCCCACGAAACCACCCCTAAGGAAAATCGCAGAAAAAGATCCGTACAAAAATAAAAAAATCAACAAAAAAATTATACTCAATTTTTAAAATTATTAAAAATACTCAGGGATATGTCACCTAATTCTACCAATCGAAAAAAATATTTAACAACCCAAGGAAACTACACCTTAGGAAAATTGTAGAAAAAGATCCGTACAAAAATGAAAAAATCCACAAAAAAATTATACTTAAGTTCTAAAATTATTAAACATGCTCAGGGATATGTCCCCTAATTTTACCAATCAAAAAACATAATTAACAAACCCCACGAAACCACCCCTCCGGAAAATTGCAAAAAAAGATCCGTACAAATATCAAAAAATCTACAAAAAAATTATACTCAAGTTCTCAAATTATTAAAAATACCCCTAATTTTACCAATCAAAAAACATAATTAACAGACCCCACGAAACCACCCCTAAGGAAAATTGCAGAAAAAGATCCGTACAAAAATAAAAAAATCCACAAAAAAATTATACTCAATTTTTAAAATTATTAAAAATACTCAGGGATAAGTCACCTAATTCTACCAATCGAAAAAAATATTTAACAACCCAAGGAAACTACCCATAAGGAAAATTGCAGAAAAAGATCAAAACAAAAATAAAAAAATCCACAAAAAAATTATACTTAAGTTCTAAAATTATTAAACATGCTCAGGGATATGTCCCCTAATTTTACCAATCGAAAAACATAATTAACAAACCCCACGAAACCACCCCTCAGGAAAATTGCAAAAAAAGATCCGTACAAATATCAAAAAATCTACAAAAAAATTATACTCAAGTTCTCAAATTATTAAAAATACCCCTAATTTTACCAATCAAAAAACATAATTAACAGACCCCACGAAACCACCCCTAAGGAAAATTGCAGAAAAAGATCCGTACAAAAATAAAAAAATCCACAAAAAAATTATACTCAATTTTTAAAATTATTAAAAATACTCAGGGATATGTCACCTAATTCTACCAATCGAAAAAAAATATTTAACAACCCAAGGAAACTACACCTTAGGGAAATTGTAGAAAAAGATCCGTACAAAAATGAAAAAATCCACAAAAAAATTATACTTAAGTTCTAAAATTATTAAACATGCTCAGGGATATGTCCTCTAATTTTACCAATCAAAAAACATAATTAACAAACCCCACGAAACCACCCCTCAGGAAAATTGCAAAAAAAGATCCGTACAAATATCAAAAAATCTACAAAAAAATTATACTCAAGTTCTCAAATTATTAAAAATACCCCTAATTTTACCAATCAAAAAACATAATTAACAGACCCCACGAAACCACCCCTAAGGAAAATTGCAGAAAAAGATCCGTACAAAAATAAAAAAATCCACAAAAAAATTATACTCAATTTTTAAAATTATTAAAAATACTCAGGGATATGTCACCTAATTCTACCAATCGAAAAAAATATTTAACAACCCAAGGAAACTACCCATAAGAAAAATTGCAGAAAAAGAGCCGTACAGAAATAAAAAAATCCACAAAAAAATTATAATCATGTCAGGGGTACACCCTTTACTTTTTTTTTTTGGGATTCAATAAAAGAATATAATTATACAAATTATCTTAATAATAATATCGATTAAATTATTGGGCTGTGATAATTTAATAATCAGAAATAACAAATTATGAAAAATTATCATACTGTCTAATTAATATTACCATTATAATTATATTATTTTATCAACAGTAATTTTGGAACCAAGCTGTTGATAAAACTACTATTTTATTTTATGTACTAGAAAACATAGATTTAATATAAGTAATACAAAACATAACAAAAAGGCACATGTATACAGGTATATATGTATGTGTATGTATATGTTTGTATACACGTGCGTATATGTGTATTTGTATAGATATAGGTAAAATAATATAAAACATCATGCATAGATAAAAATATCTATTTTAATAGATATTTTACATTCAAACGAATGTGTTTGTGCAATTTTTACTCGAAAATTTAAATTTCGAGTACTGTATAAAATTTTGCCACCTAATACATTATGGGCGGCCTTAACATAAATAATAATTTATTATATAAAATTTAGTCAAAATAATTTTCAATAAAGCAAAAGAAAAGTATTCACAAGAAATGTCACCGCGAAAGAAGACCCAACTCACACACATGTAAGCGCCTATGTGGAAGCATTCCGTGAGAATTGAGCTGACAATTCAAAAAATTATAAATAAATTATAAAAATAATTTAAATTCTGTGATTTTGTAAAGGAAAAACTCACTAAACATCAAGTTAAATACGATAAGACGAGGATGAATTCAATTAGATTAGAATAAAATTTCTAGGTCCGGAAAATGGCAAAAATTAGCAAACAACGAAGATTTCGCTGAAAAACCATTGAAAATTGGAACAAATAAAACCGACCAGATTTCGTAAAATTAAATTACCGGAATCTTTGTTTCACAATTCAATAAAAATTGCAAAGCAAGGAGGGTAATGGCACTGCACCCTGTCCCAATGTCTGAGGAGTGCTGAATTGACAGGTCAACCTAAATGAAGCAACCCAGCAACAGGGTTTCGCAGGCTAAACTTGCAATTCTGCGATTTTCGACTAAGAACCGAGGTGTAGAAATGAATTAAAGAAATTGTCTGGTCGCACAACTATAACATCCGTCGATCGAGAAACAGTTCGCGGCTCTGAAAAACTAATCGCCCGTCGCGTAAATTAAATCGTTCCAATTTTCGAAGGGTTGACGCGAACGTAAAATCAAAATATCCCATAAAAATTGAGAATGTGTAGAATATTAACAGCGGTTTAATTTGTAATTATTGTTACATATAAAATGAATTGATTTGCCGGGTTATATTTGAATAATTTAAAATAAAATCAATTAAAAATGTGCAAAACGTTTGATCTTCAAGTTTCATAATTTTCCGAAGTCACATTTTCAAAAACAATAAAAATAAAGAAACTTGCCTTTTAGAATTAAACCCAACGGTTTTCAATTTGCTGATTTTTCCGGGTATAATTTGAACAAAGTTTAAAATCGGTAAACACTTAATATTTAAAGATTTTGCCTGCCCAGCCATTTGGCGGTAGTTTCATAAAATTTAAAGTTAGTTACAAGAATTTAATTAAAATTTTGACGTGCATATTCAAATCGTCATTTGGACTCATCCTCATCTATAAAAAAGACACTTTGCATCAGAAAATTGGTATCGTTTAAGTATCGTTTTATCACTAACACACATAAATTTATTTTAGAAACGATAAAGTTTGTTTTTGGCGTATTCAGAGAATTTAAGATCCTTGTTGTTCTTTTACTTATGCAATTTGTTAAATAAATTTCAAAAGGGGTAAAAATATAAAAATTGTTGTTATTATTGTGTGTAAAATTCCAGACAAAATTCTCCTTTTTTTTCTCAAAAATAACTGAAATATTCTGAACTAATAGAATAGAGACTTGACTCATTTACTACTCCGTGACGAGTTAAAACTAAATGGATTATTTGCTGCGAACTACTATTATTAAAATAATAAATTAAAAATAACTATTAATATTTTAAATAAATAATCGGTTCGTCACAAATAAAAATGGTGGCAGAGGTGGGATCAAGTTTCTGTTTGCTTTGAGAATTGAATGAGAATTTTGTGTGCTGAAAATTTAATGAAAATTTAACGAAAAGAATCGTTATTATTTTACGAAGTGTAACTTCTGTCCTTGACATTGCTTTCTTTGCGCGTTGCGGAAATACGATCCGACATTCTCAAATATGTCATAAGGAGATAACCAAAGATCTGTTTGTTTTAAAACTTTATGCCAATATTTAAATTAGGCCTGCGCCTCATTGGCGCTTGAATAATTTAAATTAAGAGTTGTAAAATTATTTGGCCTGCTTTACGCATTTTTTTTGGCGGAATAATTTACACTTGCAATAAAATCAAGTACAGAATCTTATTGTTTGTAAACTCGTTTATTTTGAACAAAGACATAATGTGCCTGCGTTTCTTTTCTTTTGCACTCGAAGATTTTGACTGAGCATTTAACTATTTGGCCTGCTTCACGCATTTTTTTGGTGAAATAATTATAATTGCATGATTTTCTTTTCTTAAGGAAAAACATAATAAATTTCTATTAAACCTTTTAAACCTTTAAGTTGACCAAGATTATCAAACCTGAGCCTTCTAGGCCCTCGAGTGACTAGACTTGGTTGTCGTAATTGTTTGGCCTGCTTTACACATTTTTTGGCGGAACAATTATAGCAAGTATCTTAAAGGTTTAAATAAAACCAAATATCGAATAAAATCAAAATAAGGCAGACACATGTTTCAAATTCCTATTCCTGGACAAAAATCGGGAAAGAATAAACGTCGAGGCGGTAGACAAGTCCGGAACAGAACAAAGAAAGCTCTAAAACAAGCAGAAGCTGCACATTCTAATACGGTTCCGTTGTGGGAGAGGCCGAAACTGGGTTGGTCTCTGGACTTATACTTTAAGTACCCTCAAAGCAGTCTTCGCCTACAAAATTCTCCCTAGAAGAAATCTTCTACAATATATGCTTAATTATAATATATTACATTAATACTTAATCTATCAAGTTGACAGATGTGAGCAAGGTTAATATAAAGTACTATTTTGCACTAGTGTGCGTAACAATTCCACAGAAACAAGTAAAATTTCGTCGGAAACCAAATCAAACTGTGTAGATCCACCCTGTAGTCCTGAATTTCAAAATTTACCAAAAGAATTAGGTTCATGGCAAGAATTTTCTGAACTTTTTGAGAAATTACTTTTAGATGCAGGGAAAACATTAAGCGCAACAAAGAAACGGAAAAGCGCCGAAAAAGTTTAAATTGTTCGAAAAAGGTGATTTTATTTTCTTTCATCACCCTTGGGTATACTCCTAGTTCGAATTTCGATTTTTTTTTAACAGAGCTGGATGTTAGATTAAAAGGAAAAAACGAATTTGTTACATGAGCTATAATAAACAGGCTATGTTCAAATTTTTACCATCTGATTTTTAACTTATTTTATTCTTTATTAATCAAGTAATCAATCGTTCCTTTCTTAATAACATCGAGGTAATAAATTTCAAAAAAAAAAAATTCCTGAACGCGAGTCATAAGAAAAGTCGAGTTGATAAAATTTGATAGTTTTTTTTTTACTATAAATGCTTGACGCCGGGTCAACGACACCAAAAGTAAACAAACGTAAATCTCGAGCAGGTAAAAGGTTCGAGAACGTTACGAACGTGCCATCGCTCGAAATTTAGTAAAAATTAATTGCGTAAAATCTTTGTCTTCCGCGCAGGAAAAATTTGAGAAAGAAGAAAGCTTTGACGAAATTTTAAGATCGTTAGTCGAATCAACAGAGGCTAACTGAAAACCTTGGGTAGATGAGAGTGAATATAGACCTTATTCTAGTCTTTTTTTTGAATACGTCAATACAAATTGAACATATTGTGTACTCAATTACTAACAAATGTCCAAATCAAGAACTAAAAAATAGGTACGACACCAAAGTGAATCTATATGTAACCTATCAAAAAACTTTTAAATTATAAATTACCATTTTAGGAGAACATAGCGAACGAAAACGAACACAACGGACACCGGGATAGCTCCACAAATACCCCGACAGATGGAAACGCATCTTCGGTCGCTGACCTGTACAGTTCTCGAGGAGATATCGGTTTCCAACCTAACACGCGAAATACGAGAAATAATCAAGAACAAAATGCAACACCGGAAAACTCCGCCATGCAAGTCGCGCATTCAATAGCAAGCACCTTAGCAATTCAGCAGGCATCCACTCATATTCCTCAGTTTGATGGGAAAAATATTCTTCTCCGTGACTTTCTGCAGGATGTGATAAATGCAGCCACATACGTCCCTGCTTCGTGTGAAACCTCCTTAATAACTGCAGTCCTAGGAAAATTGACAGGCCCTGCGCGCGAATGTACTAGGAATAGAACCTTTGACAAAATCACAGATATAATCGACCTTCTTAAAGAACGTTTCGCCCCTGGAAAACCATTCGATTTTTACTTTAACGAGATTTAAAATATCATCATGCGACGAAACGAGACCATCAATGAATATTACGACAGGTTATATTCCTATCTCAGCGGAGCTCAAGCTGCTTTAGAATCTGCCCATACGGTTGAGGTAGCTTCCACCACAATGATACCTATTAAACAATCGGCACTTCGAGCTTTCATCTGAGGTATGCCAGATGAACTATCATCTTCTGTTAATGCTCGTGACCCTTTGACCCTATCTGATGCTTTAAAATTTGCTAAAAACGCGGTTGAGCGTAGAAACTCTTCGCATAACTTCTATCGCGTTACCCACCAATCGCGTGAAGAACAATTTCTAAACAAACGTCATGATTTTGATCCCCGTTCTAATCGTCATCCGTCAGAAGACGTTCGTCTGTACGATCCTAATGCAAGAAACTGGAACCAAAACGCCAGCAAGCGAAACTATAATAGTCCTGGCTGCTATCAATCTCCGGAAAGATACTCCCGACAGGACAATGGCTATTATCGAGATAACTCTAACGGCAGACAGCAACAGGAACACAATCGATTTCTTAGCCCAGGTTACCGGCGCGATAATCGCAGCTACGATCCTCCAATCCATGGTATTCTTAGGAGACAAGATTCCCCTCATCGGAACGATCCTTACTCCGGAACAAATCCGAACAACCACCAATCTTATTCCTCCTTTGTACCCCAACAAGAGGAATCTTTAAACTCCGAACGTACTCGACGGATCGACGCGACGGCGAGTCAACCAAACCAAGAGCGTTCACCAGCGGTCCGATTTCTAGAGAATCAGTAAACCATTCCATTAGCGTGAATAAAGCAGAATTCCCAGTTGTGAAACTAGATATTCGAAACCTACATGACGGGCACGGCAAATTTCTCATTGATACAGGTGCCGACGTGAACCTTATAAAAATAACTGCCCTCGACGATAGAGTAAGAATAAGAACAAACGAAATTTTGGTCATAACTGGAGTCACTCTTACACGCGCATATACACTAGGAACTTGCGAATTAGAAGTCCTTGGAAAGCTTACGATTTTCCATGTAGTTAAACCACAATTTCCTATCTCGGTTCAAGGAATTTTGGGACGATGTTTTCTTTGACAAGAGAGATCCAACGTCTCGTTTCATCACAGCGCTCTAATTACAAGTTCGAAACCTATCGACCCAATTCCCTTCGTGGACCCAGAATCCATCAAAGCTCGGGAAGAACAAGCCCCAGAAATCAAGCCATTTCCAAGAATTCTGACTGTTAAAGCCAGGATTATATGCCCAATAAGGGCATATAAGGGAGTTTTTATCAGCGATGCCATCACGACTAATCGATACGGAACTTGCCAAGTGTTAGCAATTAACACTAGGGATCATGACATTGAGCTCGACATTCCGCCACAAGAATTGTTTCCTTTCGACTATGGATATGAAAATAGTGATGAGGAATCAATGTGCGAACCTTAGCTCTATAGCGCTGAGGCTCGAATTAAAGAACTGGTCGAGAAACTCCCCTCCTCCCACTTAAATCCTGAAGAATTAGGATATTTACATAAGTGGATCAGGAGTGGTCATGATCGATTAAAACTTCCTGGCGATAAATTACCTATCACCATCCGAGTCCAACATCGAATTCCTACGCTTGACAATGTTCCTATAAAAATAAAACAATATCGTCAGCCCCAAAAACAAGAAGAACTGGTAGAGGAACATATCAACAAAATGTATAAAGACGGTGTCATCATCAGCTCTACCTCCCCGTAGAATGCACCTGTCCTCATAGTACCAAAGAAGGCCGATTTGAAAGGAATTGTAAAATGGCGTGTAGTAACGGATTTTCGAGCATTGAACGAAAAGACCGTAGGGGATGCATACCCCCTACCAAGCATAAATACAATTCTTGAACGCCTAGGAAATGCCCAATATTTTTCCGTTTTGGATCTCGCCTCAGGCTTTCATCAAATCGGAACCGACCCTAAGGACATACATAAGACAGCCTTTTCCACAAGGCGAGGACATCACGAATATCAACGGATGACAATGGGAATCAAAAATGCCCCAGCAACTTTTCAAAGGTTAATGGACGAGGTTTTGTTCGGAATGCAGTACTTTGAAATTTTTGTTTACCTTGACGACCTTATCATATTCTCTACCTCTTTGGAAGAACATGATAAAATAGTCGAACGATTAATTGAGAGGCTCCGTGAAGCGAACCTAGTCCTACAACCCGAAAAATGTCAGTTTTTAAGAACCGAAGTGGTATATTTAGGCCACATTATTAACCGGGACGGAATCAAAGCCGATCCTAGCAAGCTAACCGCGATCAAAAATTTCCCAACCCCTAAAAACGAACGATCTGTCCGGGAATTTTTAGGAATTGCTGGTTACTATCGAAGGTTTATCGGGAACTTCGCGGACATAGCAAAACCCTAATTCAACCTACTCAAGAAAGACAAAACTTTTCTTTGGAGCGATAAAGAAGAAGAAAGTTTTAACATTCTTAAGAATAAATTATGTTCAGACCCTATACTGATATACCCAAATTTCGAAGAACCTTTTCGACTAAATACTGACGCATCGGACGTCGCCATCGGAGCAGTCCTAACCCAGATGAAAGATGGTGTGGATCTACCTATTTCCTACTATTCGAGGGTATTTAATGCCAACGAATGCAATTATACCCAAACAGAAAGAGAATGTTTAGCTGTAATTTTCGCACTGGAAAATTTTCGCCCCTACTTATACGGAAGACAATTTACCCTTGCCTGCGATCACGAATCTGTCAAGTGGATCGACCAAGCCAGAACTCCCGTTGGAAGGTTGTCAAAATGGCTGACCAGGTTACAGGAATTCGAATACACATTCGAATGTAAACCCGGAAAAATTAACCGATGGTTGCCAGCTATTTCCAATAATCCAGCTAAGCAGGATTCAACTTCTAACGACGGCGATATCGAATCCTGTGCAGAGGACGAAAAAGAAGCAACAATCGGAGAACTCGCATGTTGTCTAGAACAAGATAGATTCCCCGTGCACATTCGTTCCTTAAGTATAAAATCCTACCCCCTAAGGGCTCAAGATAGGGCTGCCAAGCAAACAGCTAGAGAAGGAATCCGACGTAATTTCGCTCCTAGACAGACAAGGTTACATTCGGACCCTGGGTTTCAAACTAGAAAGGTTCCGCAACCTCTAAATCCAAAACCACCTCCGATACACGCTGACCTTCCCCCTACTCAAGATACCCCAATTCAGCAACCCATTCCGAGCACCTCTAAAATCCCTATCCTGGAGCAAAAGAAAGGGCGCGGTCGACCAAAGGGCTCCAAAAATAAACCAGAAGTCTCCAGCTCAAATCTTCTACCCTCCAAGGATAAAGAAACTATTACCAATAGACTTAGAACTAGAGAATCTGAAAGAAAATCTTACTCAGAACTATCAGACGAAGATGAATCTAATACCGAATCGGACGAAGATAACAACGTTTCATCAGATCCAGAACCCCCAGTACAGAGGCATCGGTTTATTTGTTTACCAGACCTTAATCTTCCCCCAACCTTGAACACAAAGGAAAATCCAGTCAAAGTTCCAAATCCCAAGATCAAATCAAATGAAGAAAAGAGTGACGCTGAGGAAGCTCCTGTACCAGAAGTTCCCAACCTACCCATGGACACTGATGACATCCTAATCTATGCCTCCCCACCACCGAGCAGTAGTGAAAGTGATGACTCAGATTTCGAACAAAAGGAAGACGTCCTGGACCCGAAATTTGTTGCAGAAATTCAGAAATCAATTAATCGATTTGACGAAACAATTTCAAATCCTCCACATCGTTCTTGGTACTGGGATACGGATTATTTAGACCTCACAGGACTCCCAAATGATCTGAGCTGCGAATCCAACGATGACTTCGACCACGAGGACCCCATTTTCAACCAATTTGACCCCTCAGAGTTAGGAAGGGATATCGACAACGCCGTTGACAAGGTTACACAAGAATTACGAGAAATCGGAAGCTTATTAGAACAGGCTGATTTAAAAACAAATGACAACCCTAAAGGAAAATCTTTACAAGAGCAACATCAAACCACCAACCTGGAAGAGTCGAGAAAAGAAGATAGCAAAACTGAAGCAGAACTAGGAACCGACGACGAAGATGTTTTAGCACATTTGCCTAAAACGGGGTGACCTTCGCAACCCCAATGTCAACCGTTGGTCCGTCAGCCCGCTCAACGCCCTATGTTCCGTCGACAGACAAAATACTCGAAACCTCAGAGGAACAGGACGCTAGCACCTCGAACAATCATCAAGCCACAATCGGAAAAAGGGGAATACCCAAACGTACAGGTCGCATTCCCTAAAGAAACACAATCAACCCCCGACATACACTTGGCTCCTGAAATTCCTTGCACTTCCAAAACTATAGACATCCCTATGCCTTATATAGATTCCACGGAAAATTTAAAAACTATAACTAGCCCAAAAGATAATGAGGCCCCTCCCAAAAATATACTCCTCGAAATAAGCCGCGAGACAATGACGTACAAAAAGGACAATCTAGTGCATTTCATTTCCTGCGACTGTGAGTTTGTCACCCCTACGTCAAAATTGCTAATAGCACTCGGAGATTTGGATGCGCATGAACTAAAAGAGAAGAAACCAAGAATAGGACAAGTCATTTTAACCCCTAAAGGTAGAAACAAAATATACTCGGTCGTCGTAAAAGAAAGACATTCTGACACTTTAAAACTTAAAAATTTAGAATACGGATTACAAAACTTAGCAAAAAATTATGACCCTCAACCATACAAGACAATTCAGAATCGCTCGTTACGCGAATTTTTGCGATTATTTAGCTCGCAACACTTTGACGGAGTTGCTCACAACCATTTTCCAAAATCATCAGATCAAAATTATTATCTGCTATGGAAAAATAATAATTCCGCCAGAGGAAGTAAGACAGAAAGTTTTGGAAGAATGTCACAATAGTACGATAGGCGGCCACAAAGGAGTGACCAAAACCTATCGTAGGATCAAGCAGCGCTATACTTGGCCACAACTTCGAAAGGATGTGGTCGAATTTATTCGAAAATGCCCAAATTGCGCCGAACAAAAGTTAACCAGAGTAACGACACAAGAACTGATGCTCATCACGGACACCCCACTAGACACATTCGATAAAGTTTCAATAGACACCGTAGGTATCCTACCAACCACTCCTAACGAGAATCGTCACATCCTTACCATGCAAGACCATCTAAGTAAATATTGCCGAGCGGTAGCTATTCCGGATTTAAGCGCTACTACCATCGCTCATGCCCTAGCGACAAATTTAATTTGTAACCATGGTGCACCGAGATGCATCTTAACGGATAGAGGGAAAACTTTCATTAGTAGGTTACTGCGGAAACTTTGTAAAATTTTTAACGTCCAGCAAGTTACCACATCGGGATATAGACCGCAAACTAACGGCGCGTTAGAAAGAAGCCATATAGTCCTAACTGAATACATAAAAATGTACGCGAATAAATATGACGAGATTTTGTAAGGGCAAAAATCGAAGTAAGATCTGGCAAATTTGATCCTTACTACGAAGGTCATTACAAGGTCATAGGATTTACCGAAAACAATAATGTACTATTGGAAGCCGAGGACGGCAGTCGTATAACCAAACATGCTGATAAGCTGAAAATAGCCTACTTATGACTAGATAAATCTTTGCAACTTTCTGAAAACAGATTTCTGATGGATAGACACGGATTCGTCCACGTCTACACTGACGGGTCCTGTTTCCGAAACGGAAAAGATTTTGCAACAGCTGGTATCGGAGTTTGGTTCGGCGAAAACCATCCTCTTAACGTTTCCAAACCAGCCTCAGGAAGACAGACTAATAATTCCGCCGAAATTGAAGCAGTTATAACAGCTGTTAACTTAGCAAAAACAAATAAAATACAGAAATTGGGAATTCATAGTGACTCCCAATTTCTGATTAATGGTTACACTCAATGGCTGCCAAAATGGAAAACTGGAAGCTGGAAAACCTCTTCCAAGCAACAAGTCAAGAATAAATCAGAATTCGAGAACCTTGAAAGGACTCTCGATCAAGTAGAAGTTAAATGGTTTTATGAGTCTGCTCATAGCGGATGTTTTGGAAACGAAAGAGCAGATGAGTTAGCCAAAAGGGGAGCTTGCTCCAAAAATTTTAAAATCGATATTTTATTTAATTTAGAATAGATCTAATGTAACTCTTTTCAGGTTAACCATGAAGTATATGATTTTGGGACTTTATTTGGGAAACCTAAACTTAGGAATCGATACGCAAAGGAACGACAAGGACAACTCTTATTCACTAATTCAATTTAACAAAACCACTGGATTATATTTTGAAAAGTTGGAAAGTCTGCAACACACGGCTGCTCTTTGGAGGACAACATTTTTCTTGGAAACCACACGATCTCGAGAATTCTTATCTGATTGCACACGGAGACTGGCAAAAATTTTGGAACACTGTCTGCTTACCGCTCAATTCAAATGTTACGAAGAACTTGGATACCAAAGACTCAAGAGAAAATTAGAAGGAGCAAGAAAACAACAAGAAACACTTTTCGAAGCTATAGAAGAGTTGGCCCAATATACTCAATCCCGCGACTCACAGGAACAGCCCGCGACGTTGCACAGGAAGAAACGAAGCGTACCCTGGTTCAGATTTATTGGAAAAATCGCAGGACCAACAGCAGGAATACTTAATTATGACGACGGAGAAAGGTATGACCAAGAGATAGAAGAGTAAAATCGAGTCCAAAACAACATCTCCAGACTGATGGGAGAGCAAACCCATCTTGTACGATCCGAATTACATAAGTTGCATCAACAGACATCGCAATACGATTCGGAAATAGGATCTATAAAACAACAACTGATTGGACTCACAAACAACCTTACCGAATTCAAGGACCAAATCAGCCTAAACCTCTATGGATCAGCTCTTACACAAGTTGCACTGACGTTCGAGCATTCTATCGATGATCATCAGAAAGCCACCGAACAACTGCTGTCCGTTATTCGTTCAGCTCAAGAAGGCAAACTACACCCAGCGTTAGTTTCGACTGCACAATTGAGGAACATCTCCAGAGAAATCCAAGATATAGCCTTGGACATCCCACTTCTGGCAAGAAACAAGTATCAACTTTTTCGAATGCACCCTATACCAATCAACCAAAGGATACTGAACAATGGAACTGGCCGAGCCTATATAATACCCCGCACAAAATACCTAGCATTAGACGGAGACAAACGGCACTATCTGTATTTATCCGAGGACACGATCCAAGCCTGTGTTCGCACAAGAGGAAAATACATCTGCCATCCAAGTCAGCCAATATACGATGCCGTTTTAGTCAAATCATGCAAAATAGAACTACTACGACAACCAACAGTAGAAGCACTAAAAACATGTGATATCAGGATATCAAATAATGTACAACCATAATGGACCTCAATTGCAATCTTCGGAGGATGGTTGTTCTCACTCAACCAACCAGAAACAGCCTACCTCACCTGCGCAAAAGAATCAACAAAAGAAATTGAATTAATCGAAACCGGATTAATTCAACTAAGGAGAGGATGCCAACTCAAAACGGACAAGGTAACGCTAGCAGCTCTTATCCTGAAATCGCTACGGACTCCCCTGCTGTGGACCGAAGACGAAACTGACCTGGCCCTAGCAGAATTGGAAAGACAATGGAAACTCCTGAGCAATCATAATGTGGCCAACAACGAATATCGCGACCTTACTCATACCACCTTTGGAATACTGACTATAATTGGAATTATAGTTCTCATCTACGCATTCCGGGAACAAATCCTGCATCTTCTCGCCAAGATCTTCACTTGCAAAAAGAAGAAAGACAAGTTACATAATTTAGAAAGTAATCTAAGCCAGATATATTACGCCATGCCAAAACCAAAATTTACTGCAACCTCAATCGACTTACCGCACCAGACAGAAGAACCAGGAAACAGCCGCCCAGATCCGTTACAAACAGACTCGAAGAAAGAGATCGTTGTGGAAGTACTGGAAAATCCTTCAACGTCAAAGCCGGAGGAACCCTCCATTTTCTTCTCGAGGACTCCACAGCACCCAGTACCCACGCAAGATATTGCAGTAGCGTAAAGAAAATGTTATGTTAAAAAGGAAAAAATCGAAATGTAAAACTTTTCAACAATTTCGAGAAATTTAAAAATTCTAAAAGTTATAAAACTAGGGTCACTAAAAATAAGAGCAAATTATATCTCGGGATAAATTAAAATAGAATTTAAAGTATAATAAGGGAAGAAATTAACTGCCACAATGTAAAAAGTAGAAATATAAAATTTTATTTAAAAATACTGAAAATTATAAAATACTGAAAGTTACAAAATACAGGAAAAAAAAAAAGAAAAAAAGAGGGTATACTATTACTTAAAAATAAAGGCAATTAGAAATAGGATAGTATTACAGGCTAACTAAAATCAAATTTCGTCCAGGGAAGGAATTTAGTTTTTCCCGTGACAGCCCACCTTTGCACATGCCTAACAGGGCGCACAGTGGGCTAGATTGTTTAAAAATTCAGCAAAACTCAAAAAATGAACTTTTAAATTTCTTATTTTTATCTATGGAATATCATAGAGGAGGTATTACTACATTGGTTTCTGAAAAACTTCGTTCATAATCTTTGCTGTATTTAACAAATGACGCGTCTGAACTTAACCTTTTTTAAATGACAAGTGCAACGATTTTTTATAACGAAATATTGAGTTGGTTTGAATTGAATATTTTTTATCTGAGTTGAAAAATGTAAGAACTGTTTAATGGACAATAATCTGTAAGGTATGTAGATTATTTTTTTTATAGAAAAACAATTAAAAATTGTTTTTATTGTATATTAATAAGAAAGTTTAAAATATGTGTTTCAAGTAATCATCTGAATTTCACAATCTAAAAAAAGTATAAAAATAGTTGTGATCGCGGAAGATCCCAGACTCTTATTAATTGCATAATACTAAGAATGTTATAAAGATTCAAAATCCATTAAGACTTTCTGCGGAATGTTGCGGATCTGACTTTGGGATTCAAAAATTATATACCATGTTTATTTTTTGCTCACTTGTTGACATGTTTTAGGTTAATAACTTAAATTTTTTGAAAAATGATTTTTTTATTATGAATAATGTTTAGTTAAAATATTCGACAAAAATGATTTAAAATAAAATAAATTAAATATAGAACTACTTTTATATGTTTACTTGCACACAATATTTGTTTTAATTTAACAAACAATTTTTCTCTGTGTAGTTATTTTTTTTTTTGTTATTCCAGGTTCATGAACTATGGATTACACGTGTACTTATCACGATATTTTTAAAATAGTTTGCCAGAACTTTCAATTAAGTTTAGACGCGCAACTAAACGTTTTAGAGGAGAAAATTGCTGCAACATTAACCGAACCTTTTTCGATTCGCAGTGATCTCAAACAAAATTTGAAAAAATTACTTTGTAAAATTAAATGTAAATGGGAAGAAGCCTATCGTAAAGCAGATGTATTTCTGAGAAAAAATGAAAAATGGTTACAAACTCCGACGACTATTTTAGTAAATAATGTCAAAATTTAAAAAAAAAAGATAAAGTCATGAGTAACATGGCCAATTTAACATTTTCGTTTTGATTCTAGAATTGCAGTGACTCTGCTGGAGAACCTTCAAGTTCTAAAAAGTTAGTTCTAACTGAAACAAGAAGATGTGGTCGTCCTCGAAAATCAAATTTCGACGATTCGAGTGAACGTACAAGAAAAAGAAGGGCATCAGCGATTAGTGAAGCTCATTCTATTGAGGAATTGGCTTTAGCGACCAAAATAAAACTTGTTTCAACAGGAAAAACCGAAGCTGCCAGTGTTATAAACGATGTAATAACAAAATCTCCTTTAAGAGCTTCAAAGTACAGAGCTGCATATATATCGTCTTTAGAACCACGACCCACAGAAATGTCTGGAGATGATGCACTGGTACACTTCGTAGATGCAAAACTAACGAAACAGCAGTATAAAGACCTCAGGATCTCTTTGAAAAAGAAAAAATTTGATGCTTATCCATCGTACGAAAAACTTTCTGATGCCAAAAAACGTTGTTATCCTTCAGACATAACGGTAAATGAAACTTTAGCAGAAGTAAAATTACAGTCTTTATTAGATCATACTTGCAACAGAATTCTGAAAGTACAGGAAGAGGTGATTAACTCTTTGCCCCCTGAAGTATTAAAAAATTTAAAATTAATATGTAAGTGGGGCTGTGATGGAAGTTCCGGGCACAGCGAATATAAACAAAAATTCACGAATGAGAACTGTTCCGATGGAAGTGTATTTTTAACATCTTTGGTTCCGTTGCAAATTTTAGGGTCTGATAATTCTAACAAAGAAATAGTTATTTGGAAAAATCCCAGGCCTTCATCTTCAAGGTATTGTCGTCCTATCAGGCTTCAATTTTTGAAAGAAACCGCGATTACAACGATCGAAGAAACACAGTACGTTGAGAATCAGATCAAGTCACTCATCCCTTTAACCACCACTATTGATGGAAAAGAAGTTACAATCAAATGTGACTTTCGCTTTACGATGATAGACGAAAAAGTTTGCAACTCCGTGACAGATACTAAGTCAGCTATGCGTTGCTACATATGCAATTACACATCATCGAAATTCAATGATATAGAGTTGATGAAGACTGCAGATGTGAACGTAACTCGACTCAATCTAGGGTTATCAACGTTGCATGCTAAGATACGTAGTTTTGAATGTTTCTTGCACATTGGCTACAAAATAGGTATAGAGAAGTGGCAAGCTCGAAAAAATGAAGAAAAGGTTACAATTGCTGAAGAAAAACGTCGTATTCAAGCCGCATTCAAGAAAGAATTGCATTTGATTGTAGATAAACCGAAACAAGGATTTGGCAGCAGCAATGATAGGAATACTGCTAGACGATTTTTTGATAACATTCCAATTTCAGCAAAAATTTTAGGTGTAGACGAAAATATTATAAAAAGATTTCACACAATTCTGCAGGTCCTTTCAAGTGGATTTGCTGTAAATGTGACTGCGTTCAAACAATTTTGTCTTGAAACTGCTGAAATTTTCGTAAGACTGTATATTATGTATATTATGTTAACTTCTTACCTCAAATTTTACCCATATTTCCTGTTAAAAAATTTTACTTATATAAATGGATTGTTCAAATATAGAATAAATTTTATATAAAAAGCATTTGCTTCTAAAATTTTACATTAAAAATACCACAGTTACTTTAAATTAAAAAAATCTGAAAACAAATTTATAATGAACAACCTAAAACAGTCATAAGAGGGGATATATCCTTGTGGACATTCAATGAAATTTAAATTTTTCCATGCGCCACATTCGATCTGATATGTTGAATTTTAAACATCTGTGCTACATTCACCATCAGTAACCCCAAGAACCCCTAGATACCAAGTTACATTAAAATACTATACTTTTTTCTAAATTCTATCCACCATATTTGATCCCCCATTTTGAATTTTGAAAATTGGATTTCAGATTTGTAATCAGCGACCCACAAAAACCCATAAATACCAAGTTATGTAAAAATCCCATAATTTTATTAAAATTTATCCGCCATATTGGATCCGACATTTTGAATTTTGAAATTTGGACTTCAGATTTGTAATCAGCGACCCCAAAAACCCATAAATACCAAGATATATGACAATCCCATAATTTTTTCAAAATTTGTCCACCATATTGGATCCGCCATTTTGAATTTTAAAATTTGGACTACAGAGTCGTAATCAGCGACCCCAAAAACCCTTGTATACCAAGTTATATAAAAATCCTATAATTTTTTCAAAATTGGTCCGCCATATTGGATTCGCCATTTTGAATTTTGAAATTTAAACTACAGATTCGTAATCAGCGACCCCAAAAACCCCTGTATACCAAGTTATATAAAAATCCTTTAATTTTTTCAAAATTGGTCCGCCATATTGGATCCGCCATTTTGAATTTTGAAATTTAAACTACAGATTCGTAATCAGCGACCCCAAAAACCCCTATATACCAAGTTACATAAAAATACTATAATTTTTTCAAAATTTGTCCGCCATATTGAATCCGCCATTTTGAATTTTGCAATTTGGACTACAGATTCGTAATCAGCGACCCCAAAAACTCCTATATACCAAGTTATATAAAAATCCTATAATTTTTTAAAATTGGTCAGCCATATTGGATCCGCCATTTTGAATTTTCAAAATCTGATGCCGGATTTGAAATCAGCGACCCCAAAAACCCCCGAGTAAGCGTTTTTAGCTAGATTTAATTAAATTTGTAGTTTTGCCGTTTTTGATCGCCTTCTAGCCCAGTGGTCTGCAAACTCTGCCGCCGGCACACAGTGGGACAAAATGCCAAAAACCTGGCCAAAAGTGAAAAAAAAAAGTTTCTGTAAATGCTATTATTTCTATGTGCATTCGTAGAGGACCCCCAGGAGCATCCAAATTCATAAAATAAAGGGCGCAGTCAAAGACATTTTGCTCTTATGTTCGTTTCAAACCTTATACTTGGCTTGAAATAATTTCTCACGCAATAGCCATGAATAAAACGTTCTTGTTAAAAAGCGAATAAAAAAATGTTATCTATTTAAAAATGAATTCTGTAAAATGAAATAAGTAAATAAAGGTATGTAAAATTCATATACTATGTTGAAATTTAAAAATTTCTTATTATAAAAGAAATGTATAGAATACAAAATTACAGCAAAACATTCTAAAGAAAGAAAAAAAATTATATTTATGTAGAGATATAAAAAAATGGTCAAAAAAGATCACCGTGAAACTTATACAGATTTGTTCCTAGAACATTCATTGTTCAGTAAAATCAAGATTTGGCTGCCTTTAGCTGCCACTGCGGTTTTAATATCACTTTTTATGAATTCATGCAAAAAATTACAAATTATAATTGATTTTAAATTTATATTTAAATTCTGTAAACGGCATTAATTCGCTTAAAAATAATTACTTGAGGATTTTTAGAGTCGCTGATTACGAATCCGATATTAGTTTTTAAAAATTCAAAATGGCGGATCCAATATGGCGGATGTCAAAATTCAAAATGAATCGTATTTGCTTAAAACTCGTTACTTGGGGGTTTTTGGGGTCGCTGATTACGAGTCCGCTATTAGTTTTTAAAAATTCAAAATGGCCGATCCAATATGGCGGATGTCAAAATTAAAAATGAATCGTATTTGCTTGAAACTCGTTACTTGGGGGTTTTTGGGGTCGCTAATTACGAATCCGCTATTAGTTTTTAAAAATTCAAAATGGCGGATCCAATATGGCGGATGTCAAAATTAAAAATGAATTGTATTTGCTTGTAACTCGTTACTCAGGGGTTTTTGGACTCGCTGATTACGAATCCGCTATTAGTTTTTAAAAATTCAAAATGGCGGATCCAATATGACGGATGTCAAAATTAAAAATGAATCGTATTTGCTTGACACTTGTTACTCAGGGGTTTTTGGGGTCGCTGATTACGAATCCGATATTAGTTTTTAAAAATTCAAAATGGTGGACAAAAAATGAAAAATTTATCGAATTCGATTCGATTGATATTTTGTACACAAACTCAGGCGTTAGTGCACTTGATGTTCTTTATCAAGAATATGTTTACAACATATTTTTTAAAATAAATGTGATAAATCAATCATACTTATAGAAATATAACTATTTCTAATTTAAAGTCCTTTTGTAAGATTTTGTAGTCTAGAAGATTAAGGCCAATGGGCAATAACATTAAACGTACATTAATATGAAATGAGCTTAAGTTTTAAGAGCTTAATTAGAGCGAAATGAAATACTATAACCAGCTATTACTTAATTGTGATGAGTACTTCATAACATTGATCAAGTATTACAAATGTCGACTAACGTCCCTTTCTATATGAAATATGCGTATATTTTAAGTAACAGTTCAAATTTTTCGCGCTTTTTTATACCGAATTTTAGTTGTCATGATGCGTAAAAAACAATTGCGTGACGAGTGTCTTTATAGGATCTCAAATGTTTATAACCTGAAACTTGATTGTCTAGAGTCTTATTCGTATCAGGTAATTATTATAATTCATACATTGGTTCACAATTATTTTTATTTGTATTTATATCAATATTTATATTGTATTTTAGATGCGCCGATAAAATAAGTCAGTGTGGTAATCAGCGACCCCAAAAACCCCTGAGTAACGAGTTTAAAGCAAATACGATTCATTTTTAATTTTGACATCCGCCATATTGGATCCGCCATTTTTAATTTTTAAAAAGTAATAGCGGATTCGTAATCAGCGAGTCCAAAAACCCCTGAGTAACGAGTTACAAGCAAATACAATTCATTTTTAATTTTGACATCCGCCATATTGGATCTGCCATTTTGAATTTTTAAAAACTAAAGGCAGATTCGTAATCAGCGACCCCAAAAACCCCCAAGTAACGAGTTTCAAGCAAATACGATTCATTTTTAATTTTGACATCTGCCATATTGGATCCGCCATTTTAAATTTTTAAAAACTAATAGCGGTTTCGTAATCAGCGACCCCAAAAACCCCCAAGTAACGAGTTTCAAGCAAATACGATTCATTTTTAATTTTGACATCCGCCATATTGGATCCGCCATTTTGAATTTTTAAAAAAATAGCGGATTCGTAATCAGCGACCCCAAAAACTCCCAAGTAACGAGTTTCAAGCAAATACGATTCATTTTTAATTTTGACATCCGTCATATTGGATCGGCCATTTTGAATTTTTAAAAACTAATAGCGGATTCGTAATCAGCGACCCCAAAAACCCCCAAGTAACGAGTTTCAAGCAAATACGATTCATTTTTAATTTTGACATCCGCCATATTGGATCCGCCATTTTGAATTTTTAAAAACTAATAGCAGATTCGTTGTCAGCGACCCCAAAAACCCCCGAGTAATCAATTTCAAGCAAATTGAAAGACATTTTATAGTGTTGGCCAGGTTTTTGGCATTTTGTCCCACTGTGCGGCAGGGTCGACTGCCGTAGCTGCCGCACGACCTACTTTCGCGGCAGCTCCTGGGTGCCCTGCCTGGCGAGAAAGAGTTGACCTTTTCTCGGCAGTGCCTTTTGTTGAAAAAAGCATAAAATTGGGATTAAGAAATAAAAAAAAATTTTTAATTCTGATTTTATCAGTTTCAAAGTTTTATATTAAAAATCCTGGTTTTTATACGATAACAAATATCTAAAAATATCTAAAGAAATTTGAAAAAATCTAGAATAAATTTAATAGTTATAATTTAACTATAACAATATAAAAAACTTTATAAAAATATATTAATAATAAATAAGCAGGGGCGTAGCCACGGGGGGGGTTTAAGGGTTCAAACCCCTCCCGAAATCGAAAAATTCTATTGAAAAAAGGTCTTTTTACGCAAATTTTTTTTCAAAACCCCCCCTGAAGAGTAAAAAAATTTCAAAACCTCCCCCGAAATTTTTTTCTGGCTACGCTCCTGTAAATAAGCAATGTAATATTAATAATATAATAAATAATATATAATAAAATATATGTAAATATATATGGGTCATTCCATACGAAAAGGCAAATGGCTGAGTCCACTTGTAGTTTTAACCAATTTTAAAGATATATAGCTCAAAATTTAGCATTTTTTATAAGGAATCGAATGCCGTGTGGTACTTTTTGAAATATTCAAAATGGCAGCTACCACAGCTGGATATATAACCAAACTTTTTGAATTTCTGGGTTTAAGCGATTATTACTTTTATTATCTCGGATTAAAATTGCTCAAAACAAATTTTTCTTATGTTTTTGAGATCCCTGAGACAAAAAAATATGACTAAATAATCCAATATGGGGGACGAATTTTTTGAAATTGGTCTAATTCGCTTGAAACTTGTTTCTCGGGGGTTTTTGGGGTCGCAGATTACGAATCTAAAGTCAGTTTTTCAAAATTCAAAATGGCGGATCCAATATGGCGGACGAATTTTTTTAAATTGGTCTAATTCGCTTGAAACTTGTTTCTCGGGGGTTTTTGGGGTGGCAGATTACGAATCTAAAGTCAGTTTTTCAAAATTCAAAATGGCGGATCCAATATGGCGGACGAATTTTTTTAAATTGGTCTAATTCGCTTGAAACTTGTTTCTCGGGGGTTTTTGGGGTCGCAGATTACGAAATTAAAGTCAGTTTTTCAAAATTCAAAATGGCGGATCCAATATGGCGGACGAATTTCTCTAAATCCGTCGGATTCGTTTTAAACTTGTTACTAGGGGGTTTTTGAGGTCGCTGACTACGAATCTGATGTCAAAATTAGAAAATTCAAAAGAGGTGTACAATAAACAAGATTTAAATACTGATGGCAGTTGAAAGGCTACGTCTCTTGACACATTTTTCGCCATTTTATATCCACCATTTTTAATTTTTAAACTTTGACATTAGATTCGTAATCTGCGACCCCAAAAACCCCCGAGTAACACGTTTCGGACAAATCCGACCAATTTTAAAAAATTCGTCCTCCATATTGGATCCGCCATTTTGAATTTTTAAATTTTGACATTAGATTCGAAATCAGCGACCTCAAAAACCCCCGATTAAACAGTTTCATAGAAATCCGATCAATTTTCAAAATATTGTCCGCCATATTGGATCCGCCATTTTGAATTTTTAAATTTTGAGATCATATTCGTAATCAGCGACCTCAAAAACCCCCGAGTAACAAGTTTCAGTTAAATCCAATAGCATTTTAAAAATTTGACCGCCATTTTGGATCCGCCATCTTGAATTTTTTATTTATGATTATTTAGTCATATTTTTTTGTCTCGGGGATCTCAAAAACATAAGAAAAATTTGTTTTGAGCAATTTTAATCCGAGATAATAAAAGTAATAATCGCTTAAACCCAGAAATTCAAAAAGTTTGGTTATATATCCAGCTGTGGTAGCCGCCATTTTGAATATTTCAAAAAGTACCACACGGCATTCGATTCCTTATAAAAAATGCTAAATTTTGAGCTATATATCTTTAAAATTGGTTAAAACTACGAGTGGACTCAGCCATTTGCCTTTTCGTATGGAATGACCCATATATATAAAATTAATTAATAATATAATAAAAAATAAAATAATATTAATAATAATAAAATATAGAAAATTGTATTCAATCAGAAATTACAGACTTCGTCCAGAGATGAGTAATGGCGTAGTACCACGCCAGCAAAACTACGAAGGCTTGTTCAGCCAGTACTGAGTCAGTACTGGTTGAAGCATTGTATGTATATTGCAACAGTATTAAGTTGCCTGTATTGGCAGCCAACACTGAGCCAGCACTGGTGCAGTACTGCATTTTAAAAAATTAATATTTTTTAATATTTTGGTTTAAATTTTTTTATGTATTATATAATTACTCAAATATATTTTAATGAGAAATAAGAAAAGTAGTCGTGTTACCTCAGTCATTTATTTCTAAATTTGAAGTTAGTCAACTGCTTATTGGGATAGTACTGAAAGATAAAAAAGTTTTCAATGTTTCTTTTGTAAACCAGAATTTTTATCTCAAAATGACAAAAATGTTATTTTCCATTAACTTTCTGAAAGCGCATTTAATAATTAGAAAAATTATCTTTTCATTAAAAAACTATTGAAAGATTGTAAAGTCTGAAATGCTTTCCTTGTGAACGAAAATATTTCCTTAAAATTACAAAGATGTTATTTCCCATTTACTTCTTTTGCTCTTTGTGTGTCAAAATACGTAATTATGTGCTTAGAAAAATTAGGCAAAACCTTTATCTTGCAGTTTAATTTCTTGTTAAAAACTCTTTCTGATACTTAAGCTCTTACATTTTTGAACTGTAATGTCATTTTAATTATACTACGTTTCAAAACTTTCTTTCATCTATATACATATTGTACTAATTGTTTTGTAATTGATAGAACTTAGTGTACTTAGCAAATATCAGAAATCAGTCTGCTCTTGGCACTCTCTTTGGCTACTTGTATTGCGTCGCTTATTGCTTAAAAAATAAACGAAAAATGAGTAACATTTTGCAGCATGGATTCCGTGTAATTAACAACGATGAACTTCAGTGTATTATTTGTTTAAAAGTGTTCTCTCCCAACTCAAAATCCCCTTCCAAATTAAAACGGCATTTACAAACACTTCACCAGGAATTGGCAAATTCAAATGTGGACGTTTTTGAAAAAAAACTGCAAACACTGAAAGAAAGCGAAAGTGATGTTAATGATAGTTTTTCGTTATCTACAGATATTCAACCGAGTGACTCTTTATTAATTAACAAAAAGTTATTGTTGTGTTCTTACTCAGCAGCATTAATAATCGGACGACATGGAAAACCCCATAATGAGGTTGAAAATGTTGTACATAAAATAGTCACTGAGTACGCGAAGATTTTATGGGGAAATAAACATGCTGAAATGGTGGAAAAAATTCCGAGTTCAGCTGCAACAATCCAACGCAGAATTGAAGAAATCAGTTTTGATATTCGGAGTCAAATAAAGGAGCGGCTTAATAAGAGCCCTATTTTTTCCCTGCAATTTGATGAGTCAACTGATATCAGTAATATTGCCCAATTGTTATCGTTTGTTCGATATATTGGAAAAGATGACATCGAAGAGCAGATGATTTTCTGTGCTGGAATGTCCGGTCACACAACTGGTAAGTGCGTATTTCAAGCAACGCTTGAAAAATTGAAATTTTTTGAGGTTGATTGGAATAAATGCACATCAATCTGCACAGATGGTGGCGCATCAATGACAGGAAAAAATATTGGATTCGTTAAAAGATTTCAAGAAGTTGCCCCTAATGCAAAATGGAGACATTGCATCATACACAAATATGCACTGGCAATAAAACCTATGCCTTCCGGACTTAAAATTGTAATGGATAGTGCAGTTAAAATAGTGAATTACATAAAAGCGAGTTCACTTAACACGCGGTTGTTTAAACAATTGTGCGAGGACACTGACGCAGAATTCTCACAGTTATTGTACCACACAGAGGTACGTTGGCTGTCAAAAGGTAAAGTTTTGCATCGATTATTAAGTTTAAAAGACGAGGTGTATATCTTTTTATCGAACAGTGGAAGTGACTTAGCTTTTTACTTTGAAAACTGGGATTGGGTTATAAAATTATGTTATTTAACAGACATTTTTGATTTTTTAAATGCGGTTAATCTTAATATGCAAGGTGCATATATTGATATTATCAGTACTCAATTTCAGATTAACTCTTTATTGGACAAAATTGACTTTTGGATTGTGCAGTTTCAAAATGACACTTATGATTCGTTTCCATCACTTTTCGAAAAATCTAAGTCCAGTGTGATAGAACCTGAAACTAAATTATTATTTGTCGAACATTTAAGTTTATTAAAAACTGTTATTTACGATTACTTACCACCGCAGGAAGAGTGCACATGGATATTGAATCCTTTTGACCAAACTTTTATTATAAGTGCATGTTTGGAACCAAAGGTTCGACATCAGCTGTTTGATTTGGCTAGAAATCTTTACTTAAAAAACGAATTTGATAAGAAAAAATTATCAGAATTTTGGGTTTCAATGCAAGTTTATTATCCGGATCTTGCATTGTAAGCTTTAAAAGTTTTAATACCTTTCAATACGTCATATTTATGTGAATTAGGTTTTTCCGCAATGACGCATCGAAAAAATAAATATCGAAATAGATTGGAAGATATCGAAAGCGCTATGATTATTAAAGTAAATCAATCTATACACCCAAATATTGAAAAACTTTCTGAAGCGAGACAGGCACATCCTTCTCACTGAAACTGACTTTAAAATTTAAATTATTAAAAATCTACTGTAATTCAGATAAAAATTGAATCATTTAGTAAAATTCTATTGAAAATCAGTTCAGTTTCAGTGATCACATACTGATTTTTGTATTTATCATAATGTGTAAAATTTCAATGATAAACTGTTTAATCATTATCCTCAATTAATGTATCTTGATAAAATGTAGTATGTATTGTATATAATAAATCGTGGTTTTTGAGCCTGATGGCTTTTTCAACATATATTTAATTTTATTTATTACATCCCTTCTTAGACGTATATATGGGTCATTTCATTAAAATTGTCATAACTGTGTCCTTTGCCAATAAATATTTAAATTAATATTTAAATATGACACGTCCCTCATTTTTTCATTACTTTATTAAGGATACAAAATTTTGTATTTTTACGTGTCATACAATTTATCCTTTGAGCAAAAAAAACTGTTTTATGGGCAAATCCGCAGCAGAAGATAACGACGAATCAGCTGGAAAAAAGGTAAATATTGTGCTTTCAAATTTGATATTTTTTACATTGTGGCACAACTGAAAATTATACTCTTTGATTACAAAATATTAATTTTTAAAAATGCAGTACTGCACCAGTGCTGGCTCAGTGTTGACTGCCAATACAGGCAACTTAATACCGTTGCAATACAGATGCAATGCTTCAACCAGTACTGGTTCAGTACTGGTTTAAGTGCCCCAAAAAACATAGGGACAAACACCCCGTCCCAGGGGTAATAGGGGGTGAAGGGGGAAGAAATTTGTTTTTGGGGGTAATAGGGGGTGAAGGAGGGGGACTTTGTTTTTGGTGGTCTTTCTCGGTTTTAACGCCCCAAACACCTTAGGAAAAAACACCCTATTCGATTTTTTTTCTAAATTGGAAATATCATCCCTCTATCAGTGGGTAATAGGAGGTGAAGTAGGGGAGAAACTTGTTTTTGGGGGTCTTTTTCGGTTCCAGCGCTCCAAAAAACATAGGAACAGACACCGAACTCGACTTTTCGTAAAATTTAAAATTCCTACCCCCTTTTAGGGGGTAATAGGGGGTGAAGGAGGGGGGAATTTGTTTTTAGTGGTCTTTCTCAGGTTTAGCACCCTAAAAACCTTAGGAAAGAACACCCTATTCGATTTTTTTTCGAAATTTGAAATATCAACCCCCTGTTAGGGGGTAATAGGGGGTGAAATTTGTTTTTAAAAGTCTTTTTTGGTTTCAGCGGCCCAAAAAATATAGGAATAGACACCGAACTTAACTTTTCGTATAATTTAAAATTCCTACCCCCTCTTAGGGGGTAATAGGGGGTAAATAACAATTAAATTAGCGCTTTCAAAATTTTTGTTTATTCTATTTCGTTACTTCTATGAAATCAAGGTATTGGCAGGCATTAAAAAAAATTTTTGTAGAAAATATAAAAAGAAAACGAAAAAGTTGACATTTTTTCAGCTGTTTGCATTAACATTAAAAATCAAATAAAACAAAAAACAAAAATCTTGTCTCACAGATCTCTTAAGAGTTTATTTATGAATTTTTCAAAAAAAAAAATTGAAAATCCATGCAGCCGTTCTCTCTAAAAGTTGATTTGAACATCAATTTCTGATTTCAAACCACTGTGCGTGCATGTTAGAATTAATAATAATTACAATAACAACAACAATAACAATAATAACAACAAAAACAATAATAACGAAAAGATCAACAACATTAATAATAACAATATTAATAACTACCACAATAAGAAGAACCTAATGTAATAATATGATATATATATATTCACTATTAATTATAATTTAACATATTAGTAGTGTTTTTTATATCACTGGATTCGTAAAAATTTAAGGAATTTCAAATTGTTATTTAAAAAAAATTTATTGTAAAATTAAACAATTTATTTTTTTTTATTGCCGTAATAAATATGTGCCTCCTTAAAAAGGGTCTTGGGATCGGAAGGTTTATGGATCCGAGATCTTTGGTAAAAGTACGTGGAAAAAAAATTTTCCCTGCCGCGACCTGAAACAGGCAAAAAAATTTTGCAGACCACTGTTCTAGCCCACTGTGGGGCGTGTAAAACTTCTCGACCCTGAAACGCGTCCTCTGAAAAAAGGAGAGAGTATTTTCAAATTATACGAAACCAATACAATCGCATCGAAACTCCGCGTAAAGTTTGTTTTGAAACAAAAATGGGATTCAGAATGTTTCTTACCACTTCAGCACGGGCCTTGACTCCTTTAGCCAAAAACTCCACCACATGCACAAGTATCATCGCCGGTTCTACAGGAACCGACGGGAATTCGAAAAAAATTTCTGGGCAACTGCCCAAATGCCATCTGGCGAGCATCACCTCCCGTGCTCACCAGAAACTCCACCGATGACCCATTTATGGAGTAAGCCATTGGATGACGGAATGACTCCTAAAAGAAAAAACGTCCTGTTGAAAACCGCAACTCAAAAACTAAATAACTCTTAAAATCGTCCATGACAATGACAAAAAAAAATTCTTTTTAACTGTCAATAGTCATCCCAATATCACTACTAACCGCTACTAAATGAAAAATGTAAATAAATCAAAATAAATTATACTTTTCTACTTTCAACATAGGTTATCAATGTGACTTACCAATAATAAAAAAAAATAAAAAAAAGACCCCCACAAATAAATAAATACTTATAAAAAAAAAAATTTTTATATTTTTTTAAATTTTTTATCGGAAATAGGAGCATAATAATACAAAAATTTATAGAACAAAGTAGCCCATTAAAAAAAAAAAAAAAAGTTTTTACTAAATTTTTTATTTTATTTTCACTAAGAAATAATCGGAAAATTGGCATCAAAAGCACCCATAACCGCAAAAAGCGCATATTAAAAATTTATACGGGTACTACTTACCGGCCTCCAATAGCCACGATGGAAAAAACATTTATCGTCCAGACACTACACGTACTCCTGACACAAAACGAAATGATGGTGTGAAAAATTCGGGGACATCAGTCTGATGTCCTGGGTCGGCGAACGTAGTAACCCCATGTGGGGTGAAGGACATCGTTCCCAATCTGGAATCGACACATTGAAACTAAAAAGAAAAATAATTATAGAAATATTGCATGTATTTGACCCTATATTAAATATATCCGTAAATTCAAACGTAACAAGCCTTAAGCTAAAAAGGAAATATTTTTTATTATTAACGTTTTTTAATCACGTGAGTCGCCGGTTGTAGAATTATTAACAGAACGTTGTCACGAATTAAACCAAAATTTTTCAATTTTGTGTAAAGCAAAAAAATAAAAATTTTAGTATCATTCTAACTAGTAATGATTCCAATTCCAATGTAAACACAAACTTCAACTACTTTATCATTTTTATATTACTCTCTGTAAACTTATTGTTTCTCATTTTTCTCTTTAAAACCTAAACCTATATTCCAAAATCCCAATTAATTTACACTACGTAAATTTCAGTCAATCCATCCTTTTTTCAGCCAATTTCACTGAAAAACAAGTTGACTCAATATAATGAATTTTGACTACCGTTGACTTCAAAGCTCAGTGTGACCGCCGGTATCTGGTTCGTTCCATTCCTAGTATTTTAACAAAGAAATATAATGGAGGCTTGCTTCCTCAGTTTCTAATTATAAAAATAGTTACTTTGAAATTAAATCAATTAAATTTCTTATTCCTAAATTTTGCATTACTAATCACGTAATGCTTCTAAAGTTACAATTAAATTGCCATTTTGTAATCAATACTTTAAAATCTTGATTACGTATTAATTTCGAAATTTACTCCCATATCCATTTCCAACTACAGTGGAGACCCCATTATCCGGACCCCTATTATCCGGATTTTCGATTATCCGGATAAATTTCAATTTTTTTTTTTTTTTAATTGTAAAGTTTATTAGCATTTAATACCATGAATATTTTAAAAGTTAGTATTTTGATATTTAAAGTACAAGAAACCATGAAGTACGTGAAAAATGTATATCCTTAGGGTAAAATTTCATAGCTGTGGAAATACACAAAGCAGAAAACTTTCAGCTTTTAAATCATCGACTTTAGAAATATTTCTTACTAAACATTTATTAATGTTAATTTTAAGAGTTTTAGATTGTTTTAGTCTTATTTAAATTCATTGGAAATAAATACCTAAAATTATAAATTGAAAATTCATTTATTTTGTACTTTTTTTCGATTATCCGGATTTTCAATTATCCGGATGAGTGCCTGCATTCATTAGTCCGGATAATGGGGTCTCTACTGTATATCATTTAATTTGCACATTTTATTTGGAGATTGCTCCCTCTATTCCTTAGTATTTATTAGTGTTTCAACTAATGTCCAAATTTTTCAGTTATCTCAAATTCGAATTATTGTCCTAAATTTTCCATCCTCAAAAGATTTTTAATTATTTTCGTTATCTTACATAATTTCAAAATTGCACTATTTATCTGAAATTTCAATTATTTTAATCATACTTAAAAATTTTTGTGTCTCAATCCTAAATCACCATAAAAAATTTCAATAATTTCCTGTAAAAATTAGAATTACTTTTATCATTTTCAAGTATTCTCGCCTTACAAGTAACTTCTAAACTTTTCCATTATTTTGCTAAACCCTAATCATTGATAATACTTCTGAATAAATTCTCTAAATTCTAATTACTTATTTTAATTTCGATTAATCGTTTTTGTTAAATTAATCATTTTCCCCAAAAAAAGAATAATTTCCGATAACTTTAATTTTTCTTTTCTCCCAACCTATTCTTATTTCGAAGCAATGTTCCCAACTTTAAATAATTTCTTTTATCTAAAACATCTCTACTACCTCAATTACTTTCGACAACTTTAATCTTTTCCACACTAAAAAAAATGCTACAGAATCAATTCCACATTGAATTGTTACAACAAACCGCGTAATTATTACCGTTCAAACAAATATGCGTTGCTTTTAAAATAGTACATACTTCATTTTAATACTAATGATCTGAGATAAATTACTTTTAAACCAAACAAATATCAATTGTCCCAACAAAATATTTTTCCAAAGTAATAAGAAAAATTATCTAATAGAAACAAGGAAACTATTAAATCCATAGCATATGTGGTAAACTTGGAAAATTTGCTCTCGATTGAATAATTACACTTTTGAGGTCAGGGCACACTGCTGTCTGTTAAAAAAAAAATTTTCATTCATTTAAATTTTATACTGTTGTGGAGGGTAACTAATTATTTTCATCAATCTTCGTTGTTTCTGCGGTTTTTTTATTACTCTCATAACTTAAAATTTTTAGGTGATTTTGTAATTATTTATTTTTGTTAACATATACTTTATGATTTTTTTTAATTATTTCTCTCAAATTTATTGAATGTTTTCAATTTTTAATATTTAAATTATTTTCATCATAATTCAATTTTCTTTCTTAATATTAAATTAATTTCAGCATATTTCAATTGTTTTTTTTTTTGATTGTGTATTATTATTCTTATCCTCTAAAATTTTTCCTAAAAATTTTAAGTATTATTTTTTTGAAATTTAAATTATTTTGTTCAGGTTTAAAACATTTTATGATTGTTTAAATTACTTTTCCTGAAAATTTTAATTGATTTCATTATTTTTCTCAATTAATCTACAAAATTCGAAACTGTTTTGCTTAAATTTCAATTATTTTTGCAATTGTTTTTAATTCTAAAATATCATAAATTTTGTCCGAAATAAATAATTATTTTATTTATAATAATTGATTTTTAAATAATATATTTAAAATATTTATTTCTTCTTGTTTAGGTAAATATTATTAACCGATTTGTTATATTGTATTTTATCATTTCTAAAAATGTATGAAAAACTAAATGCGCGCACGCATTTAGTTGCACACAACACATTTAGTTGCTCGCACACAATAAACTTTCATTAAAACAACTTCTGAATTATTCAAATCTGAACCAGTAAAAGAATTCAGATTCGATAAATCTAAAAAAAAACCTAATCGTTTCATTTTAAATTAAATTTCAGTCTGAAAATATGGATTTATCCAAAATTGACAGATTACTATAAACTTTTTTTAAGCATATATTGGTCGAAGTTCGAAATATTTAAAATATGCCTATTGTTAATTTGGAAAATAATTAGGGTTTTCCAAAATCAAAACATATGCTTGGATTAGAATTCGAACAATTAACAGTTTTAAATGATTAAATTCTATTGGTTTAAAAAAAAATTAAGAACTACTAACCTTGAATAACATTTTCCTAACAACAGTACGGTAATTGAATTAAATTGTGTTGTTAAAGTTGTATTATATTACTGTTAAAATATATTAGTTTTATAAAAAAAAAATTTTTACAGAACCATGTTCTTTTATAGTTAGAATATAGTCATTACGCGTCATAATTCGCAAGATTCATTTATTTCTTTTCCTTCATTCTCGTCTGTCCGCACCTGAAGTTGTCACTTGGATATTTTTTGTTTTAAATCTGTTATGTTTAAAAAAAAATGTATCTTTATAAATTAAAATGAGAGTCTACTTAAATAGAAATCAATTTAACTGCATTGACAGAAAATAAATTAATTAAAAAAAAAAATGGTTTACCCTAAAAATACCAAACTGAAATTTTCAAACACTAAAAATTTTAGTAAATTAAAATTTAATTCTATCAATATAAATCAACTTTAATTGTTCTTGTGACTAAATTAACTGATATTTAGACAATCGAAAGTTGAGATCATTAAAAATTTGAATTAATTATTTTTAATGAAAATCTAAATTAGTAATTTAGAATCAATATATGTGACCTGGACAGTGAAAAGGGGGCTTACGTGTCAAAAAAATTTTTTTTTTTGGTTTACACCACGTGAAAGAGCGTCAAAAAATCTATCAGAATCTGCAAAAAAATGAAAAACGATTTTTTGACACGTAAGCCCCCTTTTCACTGTCCAAGTCACATATAGACTTAATTTCAAATTCCACTAGGCCCAATTTTCACTCATCCAAATTTAAAATAATTAAAAAAAAATTTTATTAATTAAAATTTAAAGAATAAAAAGTTAATAATAACTGAAGTTTATTAATACTAAAATATGAGTAACTTTGTAATTTCTAAAACTAATTAAAGTTTAAATCAATTTAAAACCGTATAAATAAAATTAAGTTTAAACATGTTAGTTTGTAAGTCTAGAAGATTAAAATAATTAGATATTTGGAAAAAATTTAAATACAAATCTTTAGACTTTAATAAATAGAAATTTTAGTTAATCGAAGTTGAAATAAATTTGAATCAGCATTTCGTTGAAACTGTTTAAGTTTAAGACACTAGTTTAAATTTGAAAAAAAAATTAAAACTTGCTTTGCTAGAACTTTTGAAAAATAGAAAAAATCCTCAATAAAAGTTCAGGACTATTGAAATTCGTATAAATTATAGAAGTTTGAATACATTTTGTTAAAAAAAAACTATTCTTTCAACAAGAATCAATTCAATGTTTCTCGCACGCTTTATGTTGCTATAATTTTCAACAGTTTCCAATATACAATTATTCTCTTTAAATTTTAAAACTATTCTTTAAATTTTTTTAGTTTTTTGTTTTGTTGTCGATTATTCTCGACAGATTTAAAAAATTTCAATTATTTTCCTAATTTCTAAATTATTTTCTTTAATATTTAATTATTTTAGTAATGTTGTAAATTTTCTTTTAATTATCAATTACTTTATTAAAATTTTAATACAATTATTTAATTTTCATTTATTTTCTACAATTTTATCCATAATTTTCATCAATTTTTAATTAACAATTTATTATTCACCTTCAAATTTCTTATTATTCACTAATTTAAAAAAAAAAAATTCCTAATCTCGATTATTCTCACCATTCTTCAACTAATTCTTTCAATTATTAATTACTTTTTACAAATTTTTAATTATTTTCTACAATTTTTTTCAATTTTTAATTTTTTTTAAAGTTAATATAATTATTCTTCGATTTTTTTTTAAATTATTTTGTTCGGTTGTGTATAAATCTAGCCACTTTTTTTTTAATTTTGTTATCGATTGTCGAATATTTTCGTCATTTTGTAATTTTTGTTCTAGTTATGAATTATTTTTTTTTCAATTTTAATTTAATTCATAAATTTTCAATTTATTTCCTAAAATTTTTACTATTTTTTTTCGATTTCCAATCCAGTTTTAATTTATAATTATTTTAAACAATTATTCCTATAATTTTTTGACTATTTTGTTTAAAATTAATATTTATTATTTAATTTTTTTTAAATATTCCTTTCAATTGTGTAATTATGTAATAATTTTCTAATCTTTTTTTCAACTGTCAATTATTTTTGTCATTTTCAAATAAATTCTGTAATTTAGTCATTTTCATAATTTGAATTTGCAAAAATTTATAGTTTTAAATGACCAACGACAATGCAAAGTTTGTCGCGCGCTTGGGCGAGCCTTATTGTAGCTAAAATTTGTTAACCGAGAAAAACAAAAATTTATATGTATAGTATAAATAGTTTATTCTCCCTGTTATGGGCTCGAAGGGCTCCCGTTCCCTTTACACTTGCTTACAAACTATATACATTAAATCTTATCCTACGTCGCCATCGCCGCACGCTATCTTATATTCTACTTAACCTACTCGTGTGCCAGGACTTCCGTTTCCTAACCTTTATGCTCTCAAATGCAAGCCTCATGACTTTTCTTACTCATTGTTTACTTAAACCATCATTTCTTTATGTCTCAACCCGTCCCTAACTTCATTCGCTCTCTCCGTTCTTCTAACTCCCTCATCCATACTTCCCCCTGCCCACTTTCATCCAGAACCCAACATACACTCTCCCCTACACCCTTTCCTTTTTCATTCACTCCAGTACACCTATCCAATACATGCGCCCAATCTTCTTGCTCAAAACCTCATACCCTACATAACCTCTCCTCCTCATTCATCCAATATTTACACTCTTTCATCCCCTCCCCCATTCTAAACCTTAACACTCTATTCCACTTTCTCTCTTTCTTCCATACATTCAAATACCTCGGAACACCCTCATTTTTCACCATCCAATACCATCTATTATAATTCGACTCTTTAATTCTCATCTATCTCTCCTCCTGATCCTTCCTTCTCAGATGTTTTTCCAATTCCTCCCAATTTCTCCACCTTTTTCCTGTTTCTTCTTTTCTTACCAGCCATCTTTCCTTCTCTCCTCCGATTCTACTCTCAACCCCTTTCTTCTCCCGTTCCATTACCTCCTTCCAACACATATGCGCTATTTTGCTACCCCTTCCTTTCCTTAACTTTTCCTCAAACCCCCATACCCTTTTCCTTTGCCTAACAATCATTTTATCCCTACCCAATTCTTTTCTGATCATATACCCTGGGCAGCTTCCACTCACACCCATCACCCATCTCAGAAACCTTTCATGCAGCCTTTCAACCATCCCTCTTTCTTTCCATTCCCATATTTCCACACCATAGCTTACGACCGACCACACGAGCGCATCAAACATCCATACTCTTCTTTTCCAATTATTCTTAAACCTTCTTTTCCCAATTCCCCACACTTGTCCCATTACTCTACTTGCCTTTTCCACTCTCTTCCTTACATTCAACTCATTCAATCCATTCGACTCAAACCAATATCCTAAGTAGCAAAATTCATTTTCCTCCTCCACAACTTTCCCATTTAATCTAAGCAACTCACTTCTCGTATCCTTCCTTTTCCTGAATCTCACTACTTTTGTCTTCTCCACATTCACCCACAAATCTCTCTCACACACATACTTCTCAAATTCACTCAACAACAACCTTATTCCACCAATATCCTCCGCAAGTAAAACCACATCATCCGCATACGCCAGGGTATATATCCTTGATCGCCCTAACACTACACCTCCTTTCCCTCTCATCCATAACCTTTCCTTCAAATCCGCAATCAACAAGTTAAAGAGCAAGGGACTCAGCGGACACCCCTGCATCAATCCCCTACCTAGCCAGAATTCCTTTCCATACTTTCCTCCTACTCTGACCTTTACCCTTGAATCCTCGTAAATCTCCTTTATCCTCTCTATCATGCTCTCTTATATTCCTCTCTCTCTCTCAGTACCTTCCACAGCACCCCCCTGTTTACTGACGTGAAAGCCGATTTAAAATCCACAAACACCGCCACCAACTTCCCCCCTTTTCTTCTCCAGTCCCCTACTCACTAAGTGATTCAAGACATATATATTGTCCATCGTCCCCATTCCTTTTCTAAATCCCGTTTGATTATGTAGAATGCAGCCTGACGCTTCTACCTTCTTTTCTAACCTACTTCTGATTATCTCAGAATACACCTTGTACGCCACCGGCATCAATGTAATCCCTCTATAATCTTTTAAGTTTCTCCCATCCCCTTTTTTCACTATAGGTACTATCACTCCTGTCTTCCGCTCCTCCGGCCATCCTTTTCCTTCCTATACATCACTAATTAACCACCATATCTCCTGCCTTACACCTGATCCTCCATATTTCAATTCCTTATTTTCCATTCCTTCCATCCCCGCTGCCTTATCCCTCTTCAGCTTATCAACCGCTCTGTCAATCTCCTGTCTCCTAACCTCTTCCTCCCCCTCCACTTTTCCTCTTACCCTTCTACCCTCTCCCCTTACTCTCACCTCTACCCCTCAATACATCTCCTTAAAGTATCCCGTCCATTCTTCCAAGCTAATCTCTACATTTATCTCCTGTCCTTTCCTCCTTTCTCTGTTTGTTATTTCCCATTCTCTACCTTCCCTTAACGCCTTTTCTACACTCCCTACATACCTCTTTCTGTCTAACTCTCTCTTCATCTCCAGAAGCCTTCCATGCACCCTATGTCTTCTATTATATTCTGCCTTATCTAACCTCCCTTTTCTCCAATTCCTGATATCCTCTCTTAAAGCATGTTTGCTCTTTTCGCACTGCTCATCCCACCAACCTCCGTACCCCCCGTCTTCCTCCTCTAACTCCCTTCCTACCTCCTCTTTCACCTTACCTATTCTCCCTTTTAAAATAGACAATCTGTCCTCCACCTTAACTTCACTTAACTCCTCCTTCTCCCAATCTTCCATCCTATTTTGATACTTCCTTAAACTGTCTTCCTTCCATTTCCCCATCCTCTTTACCTTCCTTTCCCCTTTCTTTATTATCTTTTTTTTAGTCTTTCCTTTTAACTCTATCACCACTGGAAAGTGATCCGACCTTACCTCACTTCCCACTTCTAACTCCTTCACTATCTTCCTCCCATTCTCCTCCGTCAATATATAGTCAATCACCGAATTACCCTTACTCTGAAACGTAAATTCTCCCTCCTCATCCCCACTTGTATTCTCATTTAATATCGACCACCCTCTCTCTCCTAACATCCATAACAATTTCATCCCCTCCTTATCCACTTCCTTATGCTTTGAATTCCTACAAAACTCCTGTTTTTCTTCATCCCAACAACCCCCTCCCCTTTCCCCCGTCCACACATTGAGGTCAGCTCCTATTATCACTATCTTATCTTTGCCTTCTTCCATCCACTCCTCTAGCCTATCCCACCCTTCCTCTTTTCCTCTCCTTCTGTACATCCCTACCAGGCACATTTCCTCTTTCCCAATCTTTATTTTCCTCTCCATGCATCCCTCCGCGCCTCTCTCTCCCTTCTTTTTCCTCGACCACTTTATGCTCTTTCTCACTCCTACCAAAATTCCACCCGACTTTCTGCCAGCCTTCTTTTCTTTTACTGCTGCTTGCACCTCCCATACATAACCCTTAGGAGCCTTCCATTTTAACTTTCTCCAATCTCCCTCATCCACCCAAGTCTCACTCAGAAACACCACATCCCATTTTTCTATTGTTGTCCAAAAGCCATCATCCTTATTCCCTAACCCCGCTACATTCCAAAAAGCCACTGTGATCCCTTTGCCCTCCCTGATACCTCCTACTTTCTTCTTCCTTATTCCTGAAACCCCTCCTCCCTCTCTCTCCTCCAATTTTATTCTCTCACCATCTATCTATCGTCCAAGCTCCTGAATACAGGATCGAATTTTATTTTTCGACCATTCCCAGTTGGAAAAAACATTAGAAACTGGAAACGATGGAAGCTCACACCCAAACTTCACTTGGCCGAATTTTTCTAATAATTTCAGGATAATCGGCTCATCCTCATATATTTCTTTTAAACGTGAAATAACAGCCAATTCCACGTCGACGTCTAAAGAGGCCATTAGAATTCGTTTATAAAAAAGAGCCCGACATAGAAAAAAGAAATTTTTTTTAATTAAAACTAATGAAAATAACAGTGTTTACAAGAGAGTGACGAATGAAACTGAAGAAAGAAACTCTTTGAATCCCATCCAAAACTAAGACCGTAGCAGAAATTATAATCTGTGAAACTCAAAACCGAGATAACGCCGGAAATACCTAGGCACTAAAGGCATGAAGAAACCTAGTTCCTTAAGGACCCCAAAAATAAAATTTTTCTTCCCCAAACGAAATTTGATTTTCCAAAGATCACCAGGGGACGGTGATCATAAAAAAGGGGTGATTTGTAAGGGGTACACCCTTTACTTCTTTTTTTTTGGGATTCAATAAAATAATATAATTATAAAAATTATCCTAATAATAATATCGATTAAATTATTGGGCTGTGATAATTTAATAATCAGAAATAACAAATTATGAAAAATTATCATACTGTCTAATTAATATTACCATTATAATTATATTATTTTATCAATAGTAATTTTAGAACCAAGCTGTTGATAAAACTACTATTCTATTTTATGTACTAGAAAACATAGATTTAATATAAGTAATACAAAACATAACAAAAAGGCACATGTATACAGGTATATATGTATGTGTATGTATATGTTTGTATACACGTGCGTATATATGTATTTGTATAGATATAGGTAAAATAATATAAAACATCATGCATAGATAAAAATATCTATTTTAATAGATATTTTACATTCAAACGAATGTGTTTGTGCAATTTTTACTCGAAAATTTAAATTTCGAGTACTGTATAAAATTTTGCCACCTAATACATTATGGGCAAAAATTAGCAAACAACGAAGATTTCGCTGAAAAACCATTGAAAATTGGAACAAATAAAACCGACCAGATTTCGTAAAATTAAATTACCGGTATCTTTATTTCACAATTCAATAAGAATTGCAAAGCAAGGAGGGTAATGGCACTGCACCCGGTCCCAATGTCCGAGGAGTGCTGAATTGACAGGTCAACCTGAATGAAGCAACCCAGCAACAGGGTTTCGCAGGCTTAACTTGCAATTCTGCGATTTTCGACTAAGAACCGAGGTGTAGAAATTAATTAAAGAAATTGTCTGGTCGCACAACCATATAATCCGTCGATCGAGAAACAGTTCGCGGCTCGTTCCAATTTTCGAAGGGTTGACGCGAACGTAAAATCAAAATATCCCATAAAAATTGAGAATGTGTAGAATATTAACCGCGGTTTAATTTGTAATTATTGTTACATATAAAATGAATTAAAAATGTGCAAAACGTTTGATCTTCAAGTTTCATAATTTTCCGAAGTCACATTTTCAAAAACAATAAAAATAAAGAAACTTGCCTTTTAGAATTAAACCCAACGGTTTTCAATTTGCTGATTTCTCTGGGTATAATTTGAACAAAGTTTAAAATCGGTAAACACTAAATATTTAAAGATTTTGCCTGCCCAGCCATTTGGCGGTAGTTTTATAAAATTTAAAGTTAGTTACAAGAATTTAATTGAAAATTTTAACGTGCATATTCAAATCGTCATTTGGACTCATCCTCATCTATAAAGAAGACACTTCGCATCAGAAAATTGGTATCGCTTAAGTATCGTTTTATCACTAACACACATAAATTTATTTTAGAAACGATAAATTTTGTTTTTCGCGTATTCAGAGAATTTAAGATCCTTGTTGTTCTTTTACTTATGCAATTTGTTAAATAAATTTCAAAAGGGGTAAAAATATAAAAATTGTTGTTATTATTGTGTGTAAAATTCCAGACAAAATTCTCCTTTTCTTTCTCAAAAATAACTGAAATATTCTGAACTAATAGAATAGAGACTTGACTCATTTACTACTCCGTGACGAGTTAAAACTAAATTGATTATTTGCTGCGAACTACTATTATTAAAATAATAAAATAAAAATAACTATTAATATTTTAAATAAATAATCGGTTCGTCACAAATAAAAATGGTGGCAGCGGTGGGATCAAGTTTCACTGTTTGCTTTGAGAATTGAATGAGAATTTTGTGTGCTGAAAATTTAATGAAAATTTAACGAAAAGAATCGTTATTATTTTACGAAGTGTAACTTCTGTCCTTGACATTGCTTTCTTTGCGCGTTGCGGAAATACGATCCGACATTCTCATATATGTCAGAAGGAAACAACCAAAGATCTGTTTGTTTTGAAACTTTATGCCCATATTTAAATTAGGCCTGCGCCTCATTGGCGCTTGAATAATTTAAATTAAGAGTTGTAAAATTATTTGGCCTGCTTTACGCATTTTTTTTGGCGGAATAATTTACACTTGGGTAAAAATTTCTGAAGTGGCCCCCTGATTTGCAAACATGTAATGAAATTTGAAATTAATGTTATATTCCTATACTACTAAATGAGAGATAGTTTGCATATAAATAGTTTTTTTTAATTTAAATAATGTCAAAAGTTATAAACCAATGAAAATTTTTGCATCATTTTATTTGAAAATTCATATCTTTTTTTTATATTATTGAAAATTAATAAAATTTGTATGACTTGTGTACAAAAGTATAAACCTTAAGATAAAAATAATTTCGATCACGTGCATTTATTTTTTAATGCAAAATTAATGATTTTTTATAAACAATTTAAAAAAAAAACATGTTCTGGGCCTGCTAACAAATTTTTTTAAAAACGCATTGATTCAGTATGAATTTAGGTTTATTATACAAAAATAAAAATTTGGTTAGGTTTATATTTAACAGAATGGCGTTAATTTGTTTATAACGCTCCGGAAACAATATCAAGCGGCACTGGTTCGTTCGCAACTGCGCCTTCCGTAGTCCCTCCTATAATAAGATATGAAATAATTATGAAGTTAAATCAAGTCAAATGATTTAGTTGAACATAATAAAAATCACTTTTTTCATTTATTTATTTAAAAAAACAATATGTAATTAATTAAATACGCAATAATGTTAAAGTACACTATCATTAATACTAATAACTAATAACGTTAATAATAAAGTTAAAAAGCTTAATTTTTTGTACTCTATTGTCGTGGATTTTTTGTGACCTTATGAGTCTATATTTTTGAATCCTCAGAAAATATTTTGCATATTAGCTGATCTTTTTCAGTTTGCTGAAACGAATGGTACTGTCGTGTACAACTAACAGTTTTTGCACATGCATTTCGAGGCGCTAAATTATTTTCGTTAATCGCATGTTCCTCTTCTGTGCAAAAGCCAAATTTAATTTTGTGGAAAAATTGTGCTGCCCATTCAAACAAACTTTTTGGTGATGTAATATATTTCCAATCTACAAGTTGTAAACTTGATATTTTAGCTTGCCTCTTTACCGTCCCACCAACCCCATCACAAGCCCCTTTGCCGTGCAAAGTGGCGAAAAAATTCCACTCTGCTGAAACTCCAAAATCATTTTCATGTTTTGTCAAATTCAAAAAATTAGTTTTGTTTTTATATTGTGAGCCAGCGCCGTCCGAAAAGTAAAATATTTTCTTTACATTTTGAGCACCAAAAGTTTCCTTCAAATGAGCAAAAAGTTTGTTTGAATGGGCAGCACAATTTTTCCACAAAATTAAATTTGGCTTTTGCACAGAAGACAGTACCATTCGTTTCAGCCAACTGAAAAAGATCAGCTAATATGCAAAATATTTTCTGAGGATTCAAAAATAAAGACTAATAAGGTCACAAAAAATCCACGACAATAGAGTACAAAAAAATTAAGCTTTTTAACTTTATTATTAACGTTATTAGTTATTAGTATTAATGATAGTGTACTTTAACATTATTGCGTATTTAATTAATTACATATTGTTTTTTTATATAAATAAATGAAAAAAGTGATTTTTATTATGTTCAACTAAATCATTTGACTTGATTTAACTTCATAATTATTTCATATCTTATTATAGGAGGGACTACGGAAGGCGCAGTTGCGAACGAACCAGTGCCGCTTGATATTGTTTCCGGAGCGTTATAAACAAATTAACGCCATTCTGTTAAATATAAACCTAACCAAATTTTTATTTTTGTATAATAAACCTAAATTCATACTGAATCAATGCGTTTTTAAAAAAATTTGTTAGCAGGCCCAGAACATGTTTTTTTTTTAAATTGTTTATAAAAAATCATTAATTTTGCATTAAAAAATAAATGCACGTGATCGAAATTATTTTTATCTTAAGGTTTATACTTTTGTACACAAGTCATACAAATTTTATTAATTTTCAATAATATAAAAAAAAGATATGAATTTTCAAATAAAATGATGCAAAAATTTTCATTTGTTTATAACTTTTGACATTATTTAAATTAAAAAAAAACTATTTATATGCAAACTATCTCTCATTTAGTAGTATAGGAATATAACATTAATTTCAAATTTCATTACATGTTTGCAAATCAGGGGGCCACTTCAGAAATTTTTACCCACTTGCAATAAAATCAAGTACAGAATCTTATTGTTTGTAAACTCGTTTATTCTGAACAAAGACATAATGTGCCTTGCGTTTCTTTTCTTTTGCACTCGAAGATTTTGACTGAGCATTTAACTATTTGGCCTGCTTCACGCATTTTTTTGGCGAAATAATTATAATTGCATGATTTTCTTTTCTTAAGAAAAAACATAATAAATTTCTATTAAACCTTTTAAACCTTTAAGTTGCCCAAGATTATCAAACCTGAGCCTTCTAGGCCCTCGAGTGACTAGACTTGGTTGTCGTAATTGTTTGGCCTGCTTTACACATTTTTTGTCGGAACAATTATAGCAAGTATCTTAAAGGTTTAAATAAAACCAAATATCGAATAAAATCAAAATAAGGCAGACACATGTTTCAAATTCCTATTCCTGGACAAAAATCGGGAAAGAATAAACGTCGAGGCGGTAGACAAGTCCGGAAAAGAACAAAGAAAGCACTAAAACAGGCAGAAGCTGCACATTCCACAGAAACAAGTGAAATTTCGTCGGAAACCAAATCAAACTGTGTAGATCCACCCTGTAGTCCTGAATTTCAAAATTTACCAAAAGAATTAGGTTCATGGCAAGAATTTTCTGAAATTTTTGAGAAATTACTTTTAGATGCAGAGAAAACATTAACCGCAACAAAGAAACGGAAAAGCGCCGAAAAAGTTTAAATTGTTCGAAAAAGGTGATTTTCTTTTCTTTCATCACCCTTGGGTATACTCCTAGTTCGAATTTCGATTTTTTTTAACAGAGGTGGATGTTAGATTAAAATTATATATTTAAAGTCATCTTCCCATGCTTCGTTTGCTTCTAAATATTTTAATAAATCATTGAGAAAAACCATAAGGGTCTTGCGACTACTAAATTTCGGCACTGGCATATTTTTCAACAACGACGATTTATCTATACCACCACTATAATTTGTTTCGCGAATTCTATTAATTTTTGTTACTATTTTTTTTTTTTTTTGATTTTGTGCAATTTCTAAAATGTTTCGCTCATTAGATAAAACAGAAATCAAATTTTCTTCATTAACCAAATGAATATCACTAACCTTTTTTTCTAATGTTTTTACTTTAGTTTGAGTTTCTACTAATTTTTCTTCAATTTTATTTTTGCTATTCTCGCATTCTTTCTTTCGCAACCCTACTTTTTTTCAATTTCTTTATTTAAAATGGCTTTATTTTCTTCAATTTTTTCATTTGTATTTGTTTATCTTGTTTTTAATCTTTTTCTAACTTCCATAGCTGTTTTATTTCTAAATTTAATTGTCTGTGATAAGTTTCTAAAATTTCCTTTAAATCCTTTATTTCTTCCCCATATCTTCTGATCATATCATCCAAGTCTTTTTCTGCTTGCTCAAATTCACCTTCAGTCATATGAATTTTAGATTTATCATCTGATTCATCGTCTGAAGGACCTTCCTTATCATCATTTTCATTATTTTTTTCTTTATTAGTATTCTCTTTTTCTTTGTTTTGTTGATCATCTTTATTTTTATTTTTATTTAAAAAAAGAATCAAGATCAATTAAATTATTCAAATTTCTATTTCCCGACGCATCAAAAGACTCAGATGACTTAATAGAACTCTTTTTCTCTTTATTTTTATCGCTTTCCATTTTTGTAATATTTTTATTTTTCAAAATATTTCAAAATCAAAAAAACAAGGTGTCTATAATTTTGTTAATATTGTTAAAATTTTATTTATTTAATACTTAAAATTTTTTAATAAAATAATAAAAAATAAATAATTATCCAGGATGACACATTCCAAATTTAAAATGACTCAATTCATGCGTCCTTCACCTAATTTTTCTATTTACTTGAGACATTTAAATTGCCTAAAATAAAATGAGTTTAAAATTATTCACGAAGCGATAAAAATATATTTTAAATTCTATTTCAATAAGTTAGATAGAATTTAACTTGTGTACATATTTCTGTACAAGAAAGAAAGAGACAAAAATATTTGATATAATTTTACGCGAAGACGAGCAAAAATCAAAATAAAGCCGGCGCCGAAATGCCTAGCGAATGTGTTAGAAAGAAGATAACCGAAAAGCAAGAGAAAATACACTAGAGACACTACTAACATATGAATAAATGAAAGGCAGCTTATAGAGGACAATGTAATGGGAATAGGGTTGTAATAATTATATTACAATTGTTCTGGATTCTATTTTATATTTTGTCACGAAAATCGTTAGATTTACCTGAACGATCAATAAAAAGGTCTGTTTGGTCAAAAAAAGTGGAGCTTTATTCTTTTAAGAGAATAATGTGATTGGTCCTTCTTATGTGTTTTCTATTTCCATTCTCTTATTTTTAAATATCCACCAATAAGAACGAAAGTTGATTTGAAAAATTTCTTAATGTTGACAAAACTTGGCTAAATATTTAATTCTATAGCTTTTTTACATTAAAAAAAATAATCTTAATAGAATACCTTTTTCTTAAATTTAATTGAATCAAACAAACTCACTTTAACGTTCAAATTTGGAGTTTTAGAATTTTAGTCTTCTACGTAACCTATTTCTTTGTTTTGACGATCCTGTCTGGCTATTACTTATTATAATCTATTAAGATGAAAAAAGAAAATAGCATTTATAAAAAAAAAGTAAAAATAAAAAAAATTTTATTGAAGATAGATCGATGTAATATATGACAAATGCAAGTTTGGTGATTTGAAAGTTCGAATAAATGCAAGTTCGGTCACTTAAAAGTTCAGTCAAATACAAATTCGGAGATTTTAAAATTCAAACAAACGTGAGTTCAGTGATTTCAAAGTTCCGACAAATGCAAATTCGGGTGTTTCAAAATTGTGACGAATGTAAGTTTGGTTATTTTAAAGTTCGGACAAATCGAAATTCAGGGCTTTAGAAGTTCTTACAGTTCTAAATGTGGGTAGTTTAATATTTTGCTACATACGAGTTCGGTGATTTCAAAGATTGGAAAAAATGCAAATTTAGTGTTTGGACAAATGCAATTTCTAGTAATTGAATGTTTTAAAAAATGCAATTTCAGTTATGTCAAGTTGAAAATTATAAGAAATGCAAATCGCAAATGCGAGTTTAATAATTTTTAAATTATAACAAATACAAATTCGGGAAGTTAAAAGTTAGAACAAATGCAAGTTCTAATAATTACAAATTCTGACAAATGCAAATTAAGAGAATTACGAATTCGGATAATTAAATTTCAAGCGATTATAAGTTCGGTCAATTATAAGTTCAGTCAATTAGGTTTTGGAGGTAATACATGCGATCCAATAAAAGTAATTTTATAAAATATTTAAGAATATTTTGTTTACGGTATTTCGCTCCGAGAGCGATTGGATCTCAGGGATTAGACAACCTCTATTTGACATAACTTTCAGCTACAAGGCAGTTTTGAAAACCGTGATTGGTTGAAAGGTTAACATTGTGAAGAAATTTTAGATTTCGTAAGCTTAATGTATGTTTTGACCAAAAAAAAGGGTGTAAACTAACCATCTTTGAGCTCTAAATGTGTTTTTCGTCTCCCAGGACCGAGCAGACTGAGCAAAGAAAAACATGTATGATGTCTTGATTATACTAATTATGAAAGAAAATTTTGAACTTTATGGCTTTAAACATCTATTGACAGCAATGTTCTATTTAATGACGGAATAGAAATAAATTAAATTTTATCAAACAATACAGGGGAGAGGGCCCCAAGTTGGACACCCTTTCGATTTATTGCTGTAGAATCCAAACCAAATAAAATATATTAAAATGTTTTATACCGGATGAATGTACAATTCATAAGGTAACTTATGGCCACAGGGATAAAATTTTATTTCAAACATAAACATTTTTTAAAGCATTTTTTCTAATTGTTAAAACTTTCGGTCTAAAAAAACTGGGTCCAAGATTGACACCTTCTTAAAAGTATCTGGAAATTGTAGTAAATAAAAAATTAACATCGTGTAACAATTCTTAAACTAATTTTTAATCATTTTACTGAACTTATCAAGAAATAACATTTCTTAAAACTTCAATTTAATAGTTTAACAGTAACAATTAATAAAATATTGAAAAATATCGAAATATCAAATTCTCTAGCGATAACATAACATTTTATGGTGGAAAATAAAAAATTTTAATAATAAAATCGAAAATATGAAAATAAATACATTGAGATTTGAGGCCAGTCCATCTTAGGGTACATGGCAACATTTTTTAATCCCCAGTAAAAATATATATATGAACACTGAGTTAGTAAAATCATTTTAGGATATTATTATACGATGAATAAAGAATATTATAACGTTAAGTACTCATTCTAAATCATAAATTTAAATAGCTTTACCAACTTGAGAAAAATCTGTTACAAAACTTATTTAGACACAAAATTACGTGGTATGTGTATAAGAAAAACCAACTGGTTTTTTCTTCTTCAAATGTGCATCAAAATCTTCGTCTATACAAACAACAAAAATGACAGAAAGCATAAGGCGCTGTCACCTTAAACAAAAATTTTATACGAAATGTCCATCTTGGGGCCCTGTCCATCTTGGGATCCACTCCCCTAAATATTCAAAGAACATGTAAAAATAAACAATTATTTTGCATAAATAGGTTCCTCTTACTCTTTATCTGTTATGGATGAATTTATTTCACTCCATAAACAATTAAATCGATTTTAACAAATTTTTAAAGTTTAGGTTATGTAAACACTTTTACTTGAAATCAAGTTTGGCCACTCAATTTTAACTACATATATTTACAAATTTGTTAAAATTAGTTTACCTTGTATTAAATTTTACTAAATTGTGATTAATTAATTAATTTTAAAGAAAAAATAGAATACGTTTATCTTCGAAGTATGGTTTACCACCCACCTTAGCTCCAAGTGCTTTTAGAGAAAAATACCGTAAACACCAGAGACGCAAAGTTTAACGTTTCCGTGTGATTTCATCTTCCAACTACACAGCCACACAAAAAAATTAAGTTCCATGGCCTGGGTATGAGATCCATATTTTCCTATGTATTTTGATGTGCTGAATCTGAATCCGTCATCAGAATTGGCCTAACACGTCTAGGTTTGACCCTAACCTTAAAATCAATATAATGACACTTTTTGTTAATTAGAATCTGAACCCGACTTAACTTTAATACATGCCTAGGACCAATAGAAAGCTTGATTTATGACCTTTAAAATGTTTTTTTAAAAATTGTCCTACGATGATTTTTCACGAAGTTATGATGTTTTACTTAAAATCATGTTTTTCCATTACGCCATTACACATCAATGATTGATGTGTTTTTAACATTTGAAAAAAAGTCATATTTTGAATAAAACATCATAACTTCGTGAAAAACCATCGTAGAACAATTTATAAAAAGGCGTTTTAAAGGTCATAAATCAAGCTTTCTATTGATCCTAGGCATGTATTAAAGTTAAGTCCGGTTCAGATTCTAATTAACAAAAAGTGTCATTTTATTGATTTTAAAGTTAGGGTCAAACCTAGACGTGCTAGGCCAATTCTGATAACGGATTCGGATTCAGCGCATCAAAATACATAGGAAAATATAAGTCTCATACCCAGACCACGGAACTTTATTTTTTTTTGTGTGGTTGTGTTACATGCCTGCAAGCTTGAGTTGAACGTTGGTACAAGAAAGCACATACCAAAACTGTTTGTGAACTAAGTCGAAATATATGAAGTAAAAACGCAACATATATAGATATGTATATATATAACATATATAGATAACATATAGATAACATATATAGATATTACATATATATATGTAAAGAAAGTGAAAATATTACTTATTGCTAAATAAAAATTTTACTTATTCATAAATTAAAAAATTGTACATTTATTAAAAAAAGTTATGTTTTACTTAGTCATATATTGATAAAGCAATGAACCATCTGTCCTCGAACATCGACAAAAAGTAAGGTGCGCGATAAATTAAAATAAGTTTTGGAATCATGTTTTATTACATATATTTACCTTGTAGCTTACGATGCTTTTCATTCCTAATGCACGAACAAGACGCATGTTAGGCCGAGAAAGAGAGGCTAGAGGAGATCATTTCTTCTGAGTGGGATAAAATAAATTTCTTGTTGGCCCTAACATCAACAAGAAATTATTTTAGACCGCTCAGGAGAAATAAGCTCCGATTCGACACGACTTCGAGGCATAACATAGCGTCGAGTTCGTACATGTGGGATGAAAAAAAAATTATGAGCATTAGCATTACGTTTATTTAAATTAATATAATCAGATAATTGTGTATTTTTGTTAAAATCAAATGATATTTCTTGACTACCTTGTTTTTGTTGAATAAAAACATTTGATTTATTCGGCAAATGCAGCGGTAAACGACGTATGCTATGACTTTTTTTGGATATATGTTTACTTAAAACTCTCCATGTAGCTTCAACTGGACCTACATATCTATTTTTTTCATAATGATTTATTTCAATATGATTAATAGTAGATTTTCCATTATTATTGGTAATATGATAATTGATGTGGCATCATGACCCTTTTAAATATATATATTTATATAAACTAGCTATATATATATTTATATAAACCTCGCTCGCTAACGCTCGCTCGGTGATTATTATTTATTTAATTGCGTATTGATGTGGACATATTATAAAATGTTAGTGAACTTATTGTTCATTGAATGTTTAATATTTTTTTACAAATTTTTTATATTCTAATAATTTTTATTGTCATATTTTATTATTATAAAAATTTTTAAAAATTAGTTATCATATTAAGGGGGGGAGGTATGGTCTTACGGGCGAAAAAAACACCTTTTAAACTATTTTTTTTACAAAACTGCAAAAAAATTTTAAATGATTTTATTCTTACATTATTTTGTTACATTTAAAGTGAGTTCTCACTTAAAAGAAAAAAAATATTTGAAATTGAAGGACTTGCAGCCACTTGATGTAGACCATGTCAAAAATTGAGTCTGTTGCGGTGCCCCTAATTAAAAATCGTGGAATCATCTGAAACTCATAGGGTTAAAAAAAATTAGTTATTTAGAAGTATATCTCCCAACCAACGGTCCCCTTTTATTAAAAAATTTTTTTTTCATTTTTTTTAAGGTCGGTTAAGGTAAAAGTACGTTTTTTATCCTAAAAAAGCGCAATTTTGTCTCTGTATAATCGATTAAAAGCAAAAAAATAAAATAAAATAAAAAGGGACAGTTGGCTGGGAGTCAAATATATATTATAAATATATATAAATATATATTCCCATCCAAGACGTCCACGTCGTAAGACTTGGGCAACATTCTACAAAAAATAAATATATAGGCTAACATTGGAAGGGTTTAAAAAGCAAAATATGATTCACAAACAATTTGTTAAATAAAACTTAAAAACAATGTATTAACACAAAAAAAGTATAAAATGTATTAGTAGAATTGGTATTATTTGATAACACCCTGCCCCCCTTCTTCCTCACCCCGCGAACCTCTTTTTGACTTTAGTACAATTCCACAAAAAACTTCTTTCACTCACGCAATGTATAATACATTACAATATTCTCCAATACAAAAAATAACACTAAACAAATATATCAACCAAACCCCCCCCCCCCTCTTTGCTTGCAAACAATTTCAATAATTGCTTAACATGTACAGATTCTTTACATAATTACTGCATACATTACACACTAAACAACTATGTTTCACAATACTTAATTAAAAAATTTTTACCCCCCCCCCTTTTTGGATTATAATTACAGGAAATTTCTATTTTCAGTGTACACAACAAACACTACAATATCAAACGTATTCCCTTTAACATAGACAAAATAATAGTTTTAAAAAATAACCCCCCCCCTTCAAAAAAACTTTAACAATTTTCTAAAAATTAAATTTTTTAACATTTTCCACTATACTTCAAACTTATTTACAAACAAAAACATGGAACTTCACATAACATAACCCCCCCACCCCCCTTTCTAAGAATTTCAATAATTGAGTTCATTTTTTAAGGTTCTGTACTAGGTCCCAATCAGTACAATCAATACTTCAAACAAAACTTAAAATAAACATTTCTCACTTCAACACCCCCCCCCCCCCCCGTTCCCAACCCCACGAATCTCTTTTTGACTTTAGTACAATTCCACAAAAAACTTTTTTCACTCAGGCAATGTATAATACATTACATTATTCTCCAATACAGAAAATAACACAAAACAAAAATATCACCCACACCCCTCCCCCTTCTTTGCTAGCAAACAATTTCAATAATTTCTTAACATGTATAGATTCTTTACATCAATACTGCATACATTACACACTAAACAACTATGTTCCACAATACTTAATTAATTATTTTACCCCCCCCCCTTTTTTTTTAGATTATAATTACAATAAATTTCTATTTCCACCGTACACAACAAACACTACAATATCAAACTTATTCCCTTTAACATAGACAAATTAATAGTTCACAAAAATAACCCCCCCCCCCCAACCTAACTTCAATAAACTTAAACAATTTTTTTAAAAAATTAAATTTTTAACATTTTCCACTATACTTCAGACTTACGACATTTCTTTACCAACGTTGACTTCATTACCCCCCCCCCCCCCTCACATTAAATTTTTCTCATATTCTTCAATCCAGATTGACTTTACTGGTCCGGAAAATATTTAACATCTTTAATAAATTATTTTTCAATCATTAAATTTTTCAACAATAACAATTCTTTAATAAATATTGTTAACTACTTTCCAACGCAAAATAATTTTTCAATTCCAGTTCTGGTCACATAAAGAGTCCTTTTAAGTAAACCAAAAAAACTTGTCTACGTTTAAATTTTCACCAGTTTTTTAATGTATGACCCTATCCGCGGGAAAGAATGACGGTCGATCGGCCGCTCATCTCACTCCTTATTTACACGAAACACATGTCCACTATTTCGATTCTGCGCATTTCCCAAAAAATGCACTTTTCTGTTTTTCAAACACATGATACGATAACAAACCTCTCAAGATTTCAGTTCCTTCTAATATCTTGAAAGGATAACATTCAGTTTCTTTAAACTCCATTTCAAAGTTTAGTTTTTTAATAAAATGATGAGAATATTTTTGGCACGTATTTTTCTACACGTTTCTTATTTTCCGTTCTCCATTTTCCGTTTCCACCACACTATTCTGTGGTGTTGGTGCTTCAGAATTTCTTGCTTTTATTACATATTTTTTTATCATAATTGTGAAGGTAAGCCTTTATAGGCGTGATATTTCAATTTTGGATAACTACACACTAAATCGTATATTTGTAATAAACATTTTTTACACCTATTTCATACATACACTCTACAACTCATACTTCAATATTACACTTTCTTACTTATAACACTTTTCTCTACACATCTCTTATTACATCTACCTTTGTACGAACTTTTATTAAAATTATTGTTATTATCGATTATTTATAATTTAAGTGTACTTTAATTAATGTTACGAAAATTTTCTTTACAATTAAGAAAATTAATATTTTTTATTACATTTTTATCACTATATTTCACTTTCACGGTTTTTACTTTGAATTATATTAATGTAATTATTAATATTAATGTAATTAATATCTATTACACTTTCCACTTTTGTACTTCAATTTTTAATTACATTTCAATTAATTTTATATAAATTTATTTAAATACGCATAGCTTCAACTCAAATGTGCAAAATTATTTACAGATTTAATAAATTCACTGAAGAAGGCACACATTTGATGCCGAAACGTTTGAAATAAAGATTTGATTTTCTTTTTTCACGGATCCTAAAGCCAATACAACACTTTTTACATTTTAAAATGTATTATTTCTAAACCAATCATTTCAAAAAGGTAGAAAAATATACTTAAAGTAGGATACAAAATAAAAAATTAATCTTAAAAAACTAATAAAAAAAAATTGCGCGTAGGTTTTTGTCGATTTAACACATGCGAAGCAGTTTTTTACTAATATTACACATGCGCAGTAGCTTTCTACAAACGTTAGGTATGCGCAGTGGTAAAAATCGTAACAAATAATTATTGCTTAACAATTTCAACATGAACTGACATTAAAAAAACATTAGCAAAATATAAAAAAAATTATAAATTAAATAAATATAAAATATAAATTTTTCTATTAAATTTCTTAAATTTCAATATTTAGGTTAAATTTGAATATTCTTTTCTATTATTGGTCATTAATTACAATAATAATGGAAAAAAACCATTTTAACCAATTTTTAAATAAAGGTACCTTTGCGCATGTGCACTTACAATGCTACAGTGTTACGCATGCGCAATAATAAAACAGATTTCTACTTCGCACTTATTAAAAAAAGTATACTATGTGTACTGAAAATTTAAATATCTGCTAAAGTACAGCACTGCGCATGCGTAATTTTTAAATTTGGTCATAGCACATGTGTGACTATCACTGTGCATCATTGCGCATGTGTAACAGCAATACAAAACAACTGCGCATGTGAAATGTTTGTGTTGTAGTGCACACGTTTACACAGTTGTGGTGCACTACTGCGCATGTGCAAGAATATGTTGTGCATAAAAAAATGTTCAGTTTAACATGATTGACACGAATAGTGCCAGTGCGCATTGTTACAAACTGTAATAACATGGTGAAATGAACATTTTTCTAAGTTGCCTATTGGAAAAAGTAGGTGCACTTTAAAGTGTGTACGACGACGAACGAAGTTTTCGCGGTATCGTATTAATATAATAAAAGATATTTCACAGACTTAATACTCGATACTACTTCAACATTTTTTTGACAATTAAATTTTTTGATAATTTAGGAGAATAAGGTACAACAAAACAATTGTCAACAACCAAACCATTTTGCTTCATATAAGTTTAACCTGCATCTATTCGATGATATGAGACATGACAATTATCTTCTACGGTAGTTTCTTCTTGTAAAATTTCTGGAAAATTTTTAAACATTTTCCTTCAACTAAACACCAATCTTCCCAAGGGCCATGAATATTATTTGCCATTATAATTTCATGCAATGGGAGATTTACTGTCTTGTCAGGTAACTTAGCTAAAATGTAACGATCAACAATTTCTGGTGTAAATATTTTAGAATTAGTTGCCAATATCACCAACAAATGAATATTGGGTATTCTTAATTTTTTCAACAATCAAAATACAGCTACTTATATTAAGTTAAATATATGTAAATCCATGTAACTAAAAAATAACAGCAATATACAGTTTACAATTTAAAAAGCAATTATTTAAAACTTGCAGAAATATATATTTCAAGAAAACTAATAAAAAGCAAATCGATAATATTCAACAATAAAAACATATTTGCACAGCTTTCTTTTAACTCTGCACCTGCGCTATGGCTCCCTTAGGTAGCTACGCATGCGCAATAAACTTCTCTAAACTCTAGACATGCGCAGTTGTTAAAACTTCGAAGATAAATGTCAGTCCAATTATGTCCAAGTGAAAAGACATAGAAAAACACATTAACAAAATAGTTACATACATTGTGTAAAACATACAATTTTTAAGAGTAAATTGAACATACAACATTTTGCACATGGAAAACAATAAAATTTTATTTTTCTATGGGCTTTAAAAAAAGGTATTAATGACAAAAAACACTGCACATGCGCAATTTTTTAATTTAACCAAAACACATGTCTGACTATTACATTGCATCAATGCGCATGTGCAACAATATGTTGTGCATGAAAAAATGTTCAGTTTACCATGCTTGACACGAATAGTGCCTGTGCGCATTGTTAAAACGGAAATAACATGATAAAATGAACATTTTAGTAAGTTGCCTATTGGAAAAAGTAGGTGAACTTTGAAGTGTATAAAACGACGAACGAAGTTTTCTCGGTATCGTATTAATATAATAGAAGATTACCATGTACAATTTTATGAATTGCAGGAGAACTTTAAAACTCTTTATTCTCAATAAATAAGTACATATTTACAAAACTTTTTTAAACACTAATTAAATGGAAGATTTTCTGACAGTATGTTAAATAATAATTACCTTCCCCCTCACTAACTCAAGAAAATGGTATTTTAAAGAATGAAAAATTAAAAAGTTTCATAACAAAATTTGTTACATTTTATAAATATTTTCAAGAAAAAAAGAATAAAATTAATAAAATTGGATACATTTTCAACGTTTTTATTAGTTTATATATTCAATAATATAAATTTTTTTATTGAATTTCTTAAATTTCAATATTTAGATTGAATTTGAATATTCTTTTCTATTTTTGGTCATTAATTACAATAATAATGGAAAAAACCAATTTTAACCGATTTTTTAAATACTAGTACTTTTGCGGAAGTGCACTTTATAATGATACAGTGCTACGCATGCGCAATAATAAAACTGATTTCTACCGCGCACTTATTAAAAAAAGTATACTGTATGTACTGAAAATATACTTATCTGGTAAAGTACAACACTGCGCATGCGTAATTTTTAAATTAAATCAGAGCACATGTGTGACTATCACTGCATGTGCATTATTGCGCATGTGAAATGTTTGTGTTGTAGTGCGCATGTTTACACAGTTGTGGTGCACTAATGCGCAAGTGCAACAATGTGTTGAGCATGCAAAAATGTTAAATATAACATGCCCGAAACGAATAGTACCAGTGCGCATTGTTACACTTAATAATAATTTAAGAAACTTTACAGTTTAAGTTGACTATTGGAGAAAGCAGGTCAACTTTGTAGTGTACGACGACATCACATTTTATGGTGGAAAATAAAAAATTTCAATTAATTGTCTTAAAAAATTATTGAAAAAAGTGTGAAAGCAAAAGTATAAAAGTAAATACATTGAGATATGGCTGGTGTCCATCTTGGGGTAGATGACACCATTTTTTGATCCCCAGTAAAAATTTGCGTTCAAACACAATATTAGTGAAATCATATTAGAATATTATTATACGATAAGTAAATAATATTATAACCTTAAGTACTTATTCTAATTCACAAGTTTAAATAACATTACCAACTTAAGAAAAAACTGCAACAAAACTTTCTTAGACACAAAATCATGTAGTATGTGTAGAAGACAAACAAACTGTTTTTTTTTCTTCAAATGTGCATCAATATCTTCGTCTATACAATCAACAAAAATGATAGAAAACCCAAGGCGCTGTCACCTGGAACAAAAATTTTATACGAAATGTCCCATCTTGGGTCACTGTTGATCTTGTGGCCCTCTCACCTACATTTCCAAAATAAACTACCTACAAGGTTATGTTTGACGTAAACAAACCTACTTATAATTTTACTCCAAAATAAACTTCGGGCATGACAATCACTTATGTATATGTGCATATATGTATATGCGTTGGTGCATCTAATTGTTCGAAACGATATAGACATCAAACATTCAGGAGTTTGCACATAGGCGCCTCATAATAACATTCTGTATTTTGTCTCTCTCAATTTCGGGGATAAAGGAAATAGAACAAACCAGTCAAAAGTTGCTTTCCAATATGGGCAATTATCTGATTGGTCTATTTCGCTCGAACTCCTAAGCCCCTGAACTTACGCCTTTGAGCGTCTACAGAGATAGCTAACTATCTCTCTCAATCTATAAGCTACCTAATGCATATGTCTCTCTTTCTGTAGACGTAGCGTTTACAGAAATGTCTAGTGTCTCTCTCAATCGTTAACCTACCTTATGCATTTGTCTCTCTCGCCTGCACAGTGTCTACAGAAAACAGCTAAGTAATTCCTTATATAGGAATTTATAAATTTATATCAAGCTTCATCATTGATTCCTTAACATACCTAAACAATAAACATTTAAAATTAAACAAATGAAATAATAATTTCAGTTAGTTATTGAATTTAATATTTCATTTTCAAATCAATAATTTAAGAAATCAGAATTTATTGAAATTTTCACATTATTCTAAATTTAGTGAATTTAAATGTCTTGAAAAACCAAACAACATCTATTTAGAACAGAACTATTTTAATTTAAACTTACGTTATAAAATGAAAAAAAGTTTATCCAACCAAAGCAATAAAAATCAATCTTTCAATTTTTCAAATCTAAAACAAAATTTTATTTATAAATTAATTTTATATATTTAAAATTTGTATTTCTATATTTTTCAAACTATTTTAACCTGCCTATATTCCCTACTTTTTTAGGTAAATCGATGCCCTAAGCTGTTTTCTTTGAATATATATAATTTTTTTTATGGTTTATTGACAACCTAAATTTTATTTATTTATGCTGAGAAAGTTGGTTGTCGCCTAACCTACAGCAAACCTAACATTACACGAAGGACTAGGGGACACAAATTTGACAATACTTCGGTACATGTCATGAGCATGGCTCAGCCATTCCCCCCAACACTCCACTCTTTTTCAAATTGGTTATTGAAACTTCATCATTCAACAAGGAATCTTTTAAAATTAAATAATTCTGGATGGTTACCCGGTATGTTAACTAAGAACATACAAAGCTCCAAAACAGTGGATATTTAACTTGTTTCTTTATTAAATATTAATCTAAATTAATATTTAATAAATATAAAAGACACACATTGTCAAGAGGCAGTGAGATCGAATAAAATTCGTTGAGTGTTTGAAATATGTTTGAATAGTAATTCTTCGAAAAATTAAAAATATTTTAAATCTAAATATTTTTTGGCAGCACCTTACCTTCAGATAAGTATCAGAAGAAGAAAGAGAGACCCCCCTTGTAAATTACCTGTAAATTCACCTGTTTATACACTATCGACACCGGATATGCTAAAAGTTAAATATCTCCCGCGTCTTAGATATTTTGGCGCAAACTATTTCTATTACTTTAATTTGCTCTTATTTATTTGGGACAATTCCTTTTACCAATAATTATTCTTTCCTCTAAAATGAAACGGAAAAGTAAACATTTTTGAAAGCTTCCAGAACTTTCTAGAACATTCTGTAACGAATTTTTACTTATTTATTTAATTTCTCAAAAAATAATTAATTTATAAAATTTCTGATTTCACATTATTTTTTCATATTTTATTTGCCATCATTTGACTATTTTTTTTTTAATTCAAACAATATTTTTTATGTTAATTAATAAATTTTTAATAAACAATTTAATATCCATTATTTATTGCTAAATTTTCACAAATCTTATTTAACTATTTATTTTTTTGTATTTTATATTTTTTATTTTATTAAAAACAACTTATTTTCTAATTTATAATTAATTTTCTAATAATGTAGACGAAACTCTTAGTATTTACACTTAAACTAACTGAAATTATTCTTATATATCTTTCTATTTATAAATTTCACTAAAATATCATATGTTTATTTTCAAAATTTTATTATTTATTTTATTTAAATTATTAGTTTTTCTTTATCTGATTATTTTTCTATTGATGTTTCTTTTAAATCGGCCCATTCAATCTCTCGTGTCTCAGAGGCTAAAGAGCAACGACCACCAACCCAAGCACCGAGAGATCGATCCCAATCACATGCTACATCTTTTTATTTTTATATTTCATTCTTTATTTATCATCAAATTCTTTATTTTCATTAATTTTATTTATTAATTATATTTATTTTAACGGTAATACTAATCAAAATGGTCTTAACCATTGAATACCATTTCAACAGTATGTATTCGTGAATTCACTGTACATAATGCGCACTGGTCAAACTTGATTTCTGTGACACTTACGGCTGCGCAGTAGTTTTTAATTTTTTTGAATCCTCGGGTGTTAAATGTTACAAATAAATTTGGTTAATTACCAGATCAAAAAAATATTTGGAAATTTTTTTTTAACTTTCCCTGAATATTATAGGAATATTACACGGTGGTCCTCGAATAATCTCAACCCTGACTTTCTTCTACCCCTGATTTTCTTTTTGAAGATGTTAGGGACTGCTTCAGAACTATTTTTCAAGAAAAATTAAAATAGAAGAGTGAGCACTTTTTTTTAATTGTGATTTTTTGAATAATTTTTTTTAAAATTACGTATTTACTCTCCACTCATTTATTAATTATTGCAAATGTAAGGTTAAAAACAAAAGATACAAATTAGGTAAGCTGATATGTTTATACCAAATTATGTGTACATATAAATCAATATTCTATTATTTACTAAGTTCTTATAAAAAAAAGCTAAAAATAATAAGCTGTACAGCCAGATGCAATTATGTAAAATAACAAATTTCAATTTCGTAATAAAAAAATATAATATTTTAAATTAAATTCTGATAAATTTTCAAAAGAGTTAATTTACAAATTTTATCTTAAATTTATTACTGAGTTTTATTCTCAGAAAAACATTCTTTCATTACTACATTTTGCGTCACAGTTTAAAAAATGTTATAACAAACTTTAATTTATAACTGAATAATAAAATTTAATTAATTTATTCTACATGTAATAGATTGTTTTATTTTAAATAATAATTAAATACTTAATTATCACATAAAGAAAAGTATTGTGTTTCAAGATTACTTAAAAAAATTAATCTCTATTATGTTAGTTATTATACACTCGTTTTAACGACCTTACTGGCCCAATGAGTGTCCCCCGTAGGAAGTTCCTAGAATTGTACTTTTTGCATATATTCTTTTTAAGTGTTTTTGCGTCTACAGAACAGCTTGAAATTAGGAGTACTCGCATTTGCCTGGACCACCCGGTATATTGGGTTTGCTCGCCAGTGGAGAGGGAAAACTGTAGAAAAACCTTTCCATAGTACAACCGGTTTATCGACAGTCGAGTTCTAGTGATCTGCACAAGTCAATTACCGACAGTGCATATCATTATTCCTTGACGTCAAACCTTCCACTGAAGTTATCTCACGAGTAAGAAAAATCCCAGACTCATCGGGGCGCGAACCCAGCAAGCTGGACTTAATTGTCGCGACCGCAGAATCTAGTATTTAACCAACTGAGCTAACTCCGTGGTTTAATCTCTATTATGTATTATAATGTAAGGTTATGTTTTATTATTTTGACTTATTCAATTTGTAATACATGACGACAAAAATAAATCAGTAGATTATCATTTAGCAAACGAATATGACTATTTTTTCGTAAAAATAGATGAAATAACAAATTCAGCAGTCAATACTGATGCTACTAATTATATTAGCCAAATTTTGACTAATTCAAATTTAGAGAGTATTATTCATGCTGTCATAAACAAAGAGAGTATTTGAATCATAGTAAGTACAAATCCAGTGACCTTTTTTTTAACCACTGAATAGGATTTGAATATGTTTCTTATCTTTTCTAATGGGTTTAACTTCATCCAACATTTGTAAATAACCCACATTTTGCACTTAAAAATGACCACCAGAACCGACTTCTTATAGTTCTTGAAATTTGTAAATTTGATTATCAGTAAGCATTTCTCACCGAATAAGAATGTTTTGATCTTTTTCATCTATTATAAAGTATATTTTTTCATTTGTAGAATCCATTGTATTCTTTTTTACCAAAACATATTATATTATAAATTATGAAACTTTTGAAACATTTCATGCAATTCATAAGATTTCAGAATTTTGAAACATATGCAACAAATATAGTATAAATTTCTCTTCTCCAGTGGCACCTGAAAAAAAAGAATGTTATTTACATAAAAATTGATTTCATCTTTATGCTATTTAAAAAACCCTGCTGGATAAAGTAAAAACGTTTTTTTAAACATGCTTTATTGTAATTTCAGTAAATTCAGGATACAAACGTTTTATAAATATAAAATAAAGGGACCCAAGATAAACACCCTTTCGATTTATTGCTCTAAAATTAAAACCGAATAAAATATTATATATTGAAAATTAATTTAATTTAATTTTTTTATTTATTAAGAAATAGCATTCCTAAATACTTCAATTTAATAGATTCATAGTAAAAAGTAATAAGATATCAAAAACTATCGATATATCAAATTCTTTAACGATAACATCACATTTTGTGTTGCAAAATAAAAAATTTTAATTAGTTCAAAAAATTATTGAGAAAAGTTTAAAATCGAAAATATGAAAATAAATACATTGAGATTTTGGGCCTGTTCATCTTAGGGTACATGACACAATTTTTTTATTCCCAGTAAAATTTTCTATACACACACAAAATTAGTAAAATCATTTTAAAATATTATTATACGATAAATAAAGAATATTATAACTTTAAGTACTCATTCAAAATCATAAATTTAAATAAATTTACCAAATTAAGAAAAACATATAACAGAAAGCATAAGGAGCTGTCACCTTAAAATTATATACGAAATGTCCATCTTGAGGCCCTGTCCACCTTGCGGTCCTCTCTCCTACATAAAAATAAATGTCAACTACATCTCAATGACACCTAACATTAATATAATCAAAAATAATTTTAAAAAAATCTTAAATAACCTTAAACCCCTTGAAATATCCCATTGATTTTACATGGGAAAAACGCACTTTTTCGTAAATTCGCTACCAAATCCTCAAAAATTACTCAAAATAGCAATACAGTGAATCACAACTTGAAAAGTCCTTAAACAACAATATTCCATAATTTATTTAATAATTTATTAATATTAACTATTTTTTATAGGGTTATAAACAACCCCCATAAATGCAAAAAAAAATTATAATTTTTTTTAAATTACAAATCAATAGTTTCTTTAGGATTTTTTAACAAAATTGTTACATATTGTCAATTTACGAATGTTTATAGATATTTTTAAGTATTTTTCATTTGTTTAAACAATTTATTATTGTCAATTTACAGCTTTTATTCAAATAAACCTAGCAAGTTGTAGTTTTTTTTTTACTTTACTATTTTTTACATTTACAATTAAAAAAAGTATTTAGTAAAGTTAACCACAACAACAATTTGCAATTGTAAAAAAAAATAATTGTTAATAATAATTAACTTTTTGACAAATGCACCTAGAAAGACACAACTTATTTACATAAAAATTTTTTTCATCTTAATGATATTTAAAAAACCCTGCTAGAAAAAGTAAATACGTTTTTTATAAACATGCTTTAATGTAATTTTAGTAATTTCAGAATACAAACGTTTCATATATATAAAATAAAGGGACCCAAGATGAACACCCTTTCGATTTATTGCTCTAGAATTCAAACTGAATAAAACATTGTATATTACAAATTGATTTAATTTAATTTTTTTATTTATTAAAAAATAACATTCCTAAATACTTCAATTTAATAGATTCACAGTAAAAATTAATAAGATATCGAAAACTATTGGTTTATCTAATTCATTAACGATAACATGACATTTTGTGTTGGAAAATAAAAAATTTTAATTGGTTAAAAAAATTATTGAAAAAAGTGTAAAATCGAAAATATGAAAATAAATACATTGAGATTTTGGGCCTGTTCATCTAAGGGTACATGACACAATTTTTTTATTCCCAGTAAAATTTTCTATACACACACAAAATTAGTAAAATCATTTTAGAATATTATTATACGATAAATAAGTAATATTACAACGTTAAGAACTGATTCTAAATCATAAATTTAAATAAATTTATCAAATTAAAAAAAAACATATAAGAAAACTTTTTTTCTTAGTCTATACAAACAACAAAAATGACAGATAGCATAAGGCGCTATCACCTTAAAATTATATACGAAATGTCCATCTTGGGACCCTGTCCATCTTGGGGCCTTGTCCATCTTGGAGCCCTGTCTTGTACATAAAAATAATGTTAACTTGTCCATCTTGGGGCCCTCTCTCCTACATAAACATAAATGTTAACTACACCTTAATGACACCTTACATTAATATAATCAAAAATAATTTTAAAAAATCTTAAATATTCCCATAAAAAATATTTTCTTCATATTCTTAAAAAATGACTAAAAATAAATAATTTTATTATTTACAATTAAAAGCATACTAATAAATAATATTATTATATGGTATTATTAAATATTATCAACATTAAAATTAATTTTATAATGAATAATAATAATAATTGTATTGTATTATTATAATAAACACGTCTCAAAATCTAAAATAACTCAATAAGTACTAAATATTAAACAATATACATATATATTCTATAATATCTACATTATCTCGGTAAGCGGCTACTAAACTCGAGTTTAACCAAATCTAATTTAAAATTTGAAAAGTAATCTAGATCTGTTTGTAAATGTAAATAAACTTTTTAATTTATATTTATAGACAAGTAAAATTACCTACCTGTTAAAAATTTATCTCAGATCCTCTTCGCGTTTTTAGATTCCGGACGGTCCTTTCACTCGGCCTTACAAAACAAAACTATCCCCTCTCATCAACATTATTTTTCAAAAAGAGGCGAACCTTACTCACAGAAAACACCAATCGAATCATTTGGTACTTTCAAGTAAACGCCCAGAATACCCTTACACCTTAAAGGTAAAGAAAAGATTAATAATTACCTCATTGTAATTTTGACAAAAGGCTAATAATAAGGTTATTGTAATTTCGACAAAAGGCTAATAATGAGCTCATTGTTATTTGGACAAAAGGAGAACAATAGACTCATTGTAATGCAGACAAAAGGAGAACAATAGAAGAACAATGCCAAATCTCCGCCCATTTTGAAACGAAAATTTTCAGCTAAAGGGACACTAGCAAATTATTATATAGGACTAGCAAGATATTGCGCGCGCGCATGCGCGCGTTTAATTTGTAACAATAAAATGTAAGGCTAATATTAGAATGTATTCCATTCTTTATTTTAAGAAGTAGCTATGTTTAAAAAGTTATAATCATATTTATTACTAAAAGTAAGTATAATAACTTTTTAAATTTATTAATTTCATAAATCTAACATAAAATCTTTATTTGTCCTTCAAATTTCATGTAAACAGTAGAAGCACATTTTAGTCCAAAGATAAACTTGAAGCAATCAATTTTTTTTTTTGACATACTCTTGAACATAACCGCATGATTCGTGTATCCTAGGCGTATTTTAGGCTATTATATTTAAAACGTAATAAATGAAAATGTGAATAAAATAATTTTTTAAAATCTTTGAATTTTTTTAATGAATAAAAGTATTCTATTATATTTATTTTATACAATTGAAACAAAACCTTCTTTTATATTATTTTTATAATATTTATTTGAAAATAGCATCCACATTCGACTTCTAATAGTTTTTGAAAATTGTATACATGATTATTATTAAGATTTCTCCCTCAATGAGAATTTCTAAATCTTTCTTATTCAAACTAAAAAATATTCTTTCTTTTGCAATACCCATCGTATTTTTTTATGGATTAAATAAAGGAGAAATGGATCACGAGGAGTGATAAATCACTTTTTGATATAGCAAGAAGATGCATTTGTATCTTTTTAACAAACTATTCTGGTTGTTTATCAGATATCATGTTTTGATACATAGACTAAAAGTTCAAAAAGTCTTATAATTATTAACTTTATTTTGTAAGCAATAAAACAATTCTTTTTTAATTTCGCTCAAAAAATACTCCGAAATTTGTGTGGTGTGCCAAAAATAATACGTTTCTTCTTTAATTTTTTTAATTCGTTACTAACTGAACACATTCGTCAAAGTTTAGCTGTTACCGCAAATGAATATATGTCAATAAAACATGATTCTAAAGCTTATTTTATTTAAATAAAAAAAAAGAAATTAATCTCTCTCAGTCATTTTAATTTGTCTCGCACATTCTTTTTTGTCGATGTTCGAGGAAAGATAGTTCATTATACTCTATAAGTATAACCTAGAGAATATATGTATAAGCAAAACAGAAAGTAAATAGAAGAATAGATATAGATATAATAGAATGATATAATAGAATTTTTAATATCGAAATGTAAATTCTATTAATAAATTAAAAAAATTAATTTTTTCTAAGAAAATGGGAACATTTATTTAAAAATTTATATCTAAGGGTTCCTGATTTTACTAATCCGCCATTTTGGATCCGCCATGCTATTTTGAGTTCTTAAATATTGACTCCAAAATCTTCATCAGGAACCCAAAAAACCATTAAATGCAATATTTGTGACGCGTTCTTAAGAAAGGGACCTAAGGAGCAAAAAATCGTTTTTCGGTTTATGATTGTTTCAATTTCATTAAAGGTTCATTCTTCATTATCTGAAAGCAGAAAAGGTTTTTATTTAATATTTTTAAAATTATAACAATTCAAATCTCTCGATTTGTACAGATTACCATGTGCGCTCGACTTTTGTTTTCGCTCTCCTGTAAAATAACCAATTTCCTTCTTAGGTCCCTTTCTTTTGAACGCGTCACATTTCATAAGAATAGAAAAGTTATAGGGATATTTTCCAATTTCTGATTAAGCATAGGGGTTGTTCTAAAATTAGGGGTAGGAACTAAAAACTGAAACTGGTGCACTTGAAAAAATTTATAATTGTACAACAATACTTGTAAAAAAAAAATATTTTTTACTTTTGACGATAGTTTTACATAAAAAATAAAAATAAGGGTAGTTTTGGGGTTGATGATGGACTTTAAAATTCTCTAAGATTATATTTGACGCTTTTAAAAACTTTTGGACAATTTTGAAAAGGAAATTCATCATTTTTCTTTATTTTTTTTAAATTTTTGAGGGTTTTCAATATAAATCTCGTTTTTACCCATAAAAATCGTATATAAAATTAACCTGGAAAAAGCCACAGGTAAGGATATCTTCTTTTAGCTCTACTTTCCAAAAATGATTGAGAAACAAGAAAGCTTTGACGAAATTTTAAGATCGTTAGTCGAATCAATAGAGGCTAACTGAAAACCACAAATATTAACAAACCCCACAAAAACACCCTTGAGGAAAATTGCAAAAAAGATCCGTACAAAAATAAAAAATCCACAAAAAAATTATAGTTAAGTTCTTAAATTATTAAAAATACTTAGGGATATGTCCCCTTATTTTACCAATCGAAAAACATCATTAACAAACCCCAAGAAACCACCCCTAAGGAAAATGGCAGATAAAGATCCGTACAAAAATAAAAAAAACCACAAAAAAATTATACTCAAATTCTAAAATTATTAAAAATTCTCAGGGATATGTCCCCTAATTTTACCAATCGAAAAACATAATTAACAAACCTTACGAAACCACCCCTAAGGAAAATTGCAGAAAAAAATCCGTACAAAAATAAAAAAATCCACAAAAAAATTATACTTAAGTTCTACAATTACTAAACATGCTCAGAGATATGTTCCCTAATTTTACCAATCGAAAAACATAATTAACAAACCCCAAGAAACCACCCATAAGTAAAATTGCAGAACAAGATCCGTACAAAAAAAAAAAAAATCCACAAAAAGATAATACTTAAGTTCTAAAATTATTAAAAATACTCAGGGATATGTCCTCTAATTATGCCAATCTAAAAAAATAATTAACAACCCAAGGAAACCACCCCTAAGGAAACCACCCCTAAGGAAAATTGCAGAAAAAAATCCGTACAAAAATAAAAAAATCCACAAAAAAATTATACTCAAGTTCTAACATTATTAAAAATACTCAGGGATATGTCCCCTAATTATACCAATCTAAAAAATAATTAACAACCCAAGGAAACCACCCCTTAGGAAAATTACAAAAAAAGATCCGAACAAAAATCAAAAAATCCACAAAAAAATTATACTCAAGTTCTAAAATTATTAAAAATACTCAGGGATATGTCCCCTTATTATAACAATTGACAAAAATAATTAACAACCCAAGGAAACCACCCCTAAGGAAAATTGCAGAAAAAAATCCGTACAAAAATAAAAAAATCCACAAAAAAATTATACTCAAGTTCTCAAATTATTTAAAATACTAAGAGATATGTCTTCTAATTATACCAATCGAAAAAAAATTAACAAGCCAAGGAAACCACCCCTAAGGAAAATTGCAGAAAAAGATTTGTACAAAAATAAAAAAATCCACAAAAAAATTATACTTAAGTTCTACAATTATTCAACTTGCTCAGAGATATGTTCCCTAATTTTACCAATCGAAAAACATAATTAACAAACCCCAAGAAAACAACCCTAAGGAAAATTGCAAAAAAAGATCCGTACAAAAATCAAAAAATCCACAAAAAAATTATACTCAAGTTCTAAAATTTTAAAAAATACTTAGGGATATGTCCCCTAATTATACCAATCAAAAAACATAATTAACAAACCCCCGCGGGACCACCCCTTAAGGAAATTGCAGAAAAAGATCAGTACAAAAATAAAAAAATCCACAAAAAATTATACTTCAGTTCTAAAATTATAAAAAAATACTCAGGGATATGTCCCCTAATTATACCAATCGAAAAACATAATTAACAAACCCCCGCGAGACCACCCTTAGGGAAATTGCAAAAAAAATATCCGTACAAAAATAAAAAAATCCACAAAAAAATTATACTTCAGTTCTCAAATTATTAAAAATACTAAGGGATATGTCCCCTAACTTTACCAATCAAAAAAAATAATTTACAACCACAAGCAACCACCCCTAAGGAAAATGGCAGTAAAAGATCCGTACAAAAAAAAAATCCACAAAAAAATTATACTTAATTTCTTAAATTATTAAAAATACTCAAGGATATGTCCCCTAATTTTAACAATCGAAAAACATAATTAACTAACCTTACGAAACCACCCCTAAGGAAAATTGCAGAAAAAGATCCGTACAAAAATAAAAAAATCCACAAAAAAATTATACTTAAGTTCTACAATTATTAAACATGCTCAGGGATATGTTCCCTAATTTTACCAATCGAAAAACATAAGTAACAAACCCCAAGAAAACACCCCTAAGGAAAATTGCAGAAAAAGATCAGTACAAAAACAAAAAAATCCACAAAAAAGTTAAACTCAAGTTCTAAAATTATTAAAAATACGAAGGGATATGTCCCCTAATTATACCAATCAAAAAAAAAAAATTAACTATCCAAGGAAACCACCCCTCAGGAAAATTGCAGTGAAAGATCCGTACAAATATCAAAAAATCCACAAAAAAATTATACTCAAGTTCTAAAATTATTAAAGATACTCAAGGATATGTCCCCTTATTATATCAATTGAAAAAAATAATTAACAACCCAAGGAAACCACCACTAAGGAAAATTGCAGAAAAAGATCAGTAAAAAAATAAAAAAATCCACAAAAAAATTATACTTAAGTTCCAAAATTATTAAAAATACTAAGAGATATATCCCCTATTTATACCAATCGAAAAAAATAATTCACAACCTAATGAAACCACCCCTAAGGAAAATTGCAGAAAAAGATTTGTACAAAAATAAAAAAATCCACAAAAAGATAATACTTAAGTTCTAAAATTATTAAAAATACTCAGGGATATGTCCCCTTATTATACCAATCGAAAAACATAATTAACAACCACAAGCAACCACCCCTAAGGAAATTGCAGAAAAAGATCCGTACAAAAATAAAAAAATCCACAAAAAAATTATACTCAAGTTCTAAAATTATTAAAAATACTCAGGGATATGTCCCCTAATTGTACCAATCGAAAAACATAATTAACAAACCCCCGCGAGACCACCCCTTAAGGAAATTGCAGAAAAAGATCCGTACAAATATAAAAAAATCCACAAAAAACTTATACTCAAGTTCTAAAATTATTAAACATTCTGAGGGATATGTCCCCGTAATTTTACTAATCGAAAAACGTAATTAGCAAACCCCACGAAACCACCCCTCAGGAAAATTGCAGTAAAAGATCCGTACAAAAATAAAAAAATCCACAAAAAAATTATACTCAAGTTCTAAAACTGTTAAAAAGTACTCAGGGATATGTCCTCTAATTTTACCAATCAAAAAAAATAATTTACAACCACAAGCAACCACCCCTAAGTAAAATTGCAGTAAAAGATCGGTACAAAAATAAAAAAATCCACAAAAAAATTATACTCAAGTTCTAAAATTATTAAAAATACTCAGGGATAAGTCCCCTAATTATACCAATCGAAAAACATAATTAACAAACCCCACGAAACCACCCTTAGGGAAATGGCAAAAAAAATATCCGTACAAAAATAAAAAAATCCACAAAAAAATTATACTCAAGTTCTCAAATTATTAAAAAGTACTCAGGGATATGTCCCCTAACTTTACCAATCAAAAAAAATAATTTACAACCACAAGCAACCACCCCTAAGAAAAATGGCAGTAAAAGATCCGTACAAAAAAAAAATTCACAAAAAAATTATACTTAATTTCTTAAATTATTAAAAATACTCAGGGATATGTCCCCTTATTTTAACAATCGAAAAACATAATTAACAAACCTTACGAAACCACCCCTAAGGAAAATTGCAGAAAAAGATCCGTACAAAAATGAAAAAATCCACAAAAAAATTATACTTAAGTTCTACAATTATTAAACATGCTCAGGGATATGTTCCCTCATTTTACCAATCGAAAAACATAAGTAACAAACCCCAAGAAAACACCCCTAAGGAAAATTGCAGAAAAAGATCAGTACAAAAACAAAAAAATCCACAAAAAAATTATACTCAAGTTCTAAAATTATTAAAAATATGCAGGGATATGTCACCTAATTATATCAATCAAAAAAAAATAATATACTACCCAAGGAAACCACCCCTCAGGAAAATTGCAGTAAAAGATCCGTACAAATATAAAAAAATCCACAAAAAACTTATATTCAAGTTCTAAAATTATTAAACATTCTGAGGGATATGTCCCCGTAATTTTACTAATCGAAAAACGTAATTAGCAAACCCCACGAAACCACCCCTCAGGAAAATTGCAGTAAAAGATCCGTACAAAAAGAAAAAAATCCACAAAAAAATTATACTCAAGTTCTAAAACTATTAAAAAGTACTCAGGGATATGTCCCCTAATTTTACCAATCAAAAAAAATAATTTACAACCACAAGCAACCACCCCTAAGGAAAATGGCAGTAAAAGATCCGTACAAAAATAAAAAAATCCACAAAAAAATTATACTTAAGTTCTAAAATTATTAAAAATACTAAGGGATATGTCTCCTAATTTTACCAATCGAAAAATATAATTAATAAACCCCACGAAACCATCCCTAACGAAAATTGCAGAAAAAGATCTGTACGAATATCAAAAAATCCACAAAAAAATTATACTTAAGTTATAAAATTATTAAACATGCTCAGGGATATGTCCCCTAATTATACCAATCGAAAAAAAAAATTAACAAGCCAAGAAAACCGCCCCTGAGGAAAATTGCATAAAAAGATCCATACAAAAATAAAAAAATCCACAAGAAAATTATAGTCAAGTTCTAAAACTATTAAACATGATCAGGGATATGTCCCTCAATTTTAGAAATCGAAAAACATAATTAGCAAACCCCACGAAACCACCCCTCAGGAAAATTGCAGTAAAAGATCCGTACAAAAATAAAAAAATCCACAAAAAAATTATACTCAAGTTCTAAAACTATTAAAAAGTACTCAGGGATATGTCCTCTAATTTTACCAATCAATAAAAATAATTTACAACCACAAGCAACCACCCCTAAGGAAAATGGCAGTAAAAGATACGTACAAAAATAAAAAAATCCCCCAAAAAGTTATACTTAAGTTCTAAAATTATTAAAAATACTTAGGGATATGTCCCCTATTTATACCCTAATTAAAAGATCCGTACAAAAATAAAAAAATCCACAAAAAAATTATACTTAAGTTATAAAATTATTAAACATGCTCAGGGATATGTCCCCTAATTATACCAATCGAAAAAAAAAATTAACAAGCCAAGAAAACCGCCCCTGAGGAAAATTGCATAAAAAGATCCATACAAAAATAAAAAAATCCACAAGAAAATTATACTCAAGTTCTAAAACTATTAAACATGATCAGGGATATGTCCCCCAATTTTAGAAATCGAAAAACATAATTAGCAAACCCCACGAAACCACCCCTCAGGAAAATTGCAGTAAAAGATCCGTACAAAAATAAAAAAATCCTCAAAAAAATTATACTCAAGTTCTAAAACTATGAAAAAGTACTCAGGGATATGTCCCCTAATTTTACCAATCAAAAAAAATAATTTACAACCACAAGCAACCACCCCTAAGGAAAATGGCAGTAAAAGATCCGTACAAATATCAAAAAATCCACAAAAAAATTATACTCAAGTTCTAAAATTATTAAACATGCTCAGGGATATGTCCCCTTATTTTACCAATCGAAAAACATAATTAACAAATCCCACGAAACCACCCCTAAGGAAAATTGCAGAAAAAGATCCGTGCAAATTTTAAAAAAACCGCAAAAAAAATATACTCAAGTTCTAAAATTAATAAAAATACTCAGAGATATGTCCCCTAATTATACCAATCAAAAAAAAAATTAACAAGCCAAGGAAACCGCCCCTAAGGAAAATTGCAGAAAAAGATCCGTACAAAAATAAAAAAATCCACAAAAAAATTATACTTTAGTTCTCAAATTATTAAAAATACTAAGGGATATGTACCCAAACTTTACCAATCGAAGAAAAAAATTAACAACTCAAAAAAACCACCTCTAACGAAAATTGCAGAAAAAGATCTGTACAAATATCAAAAAATCCACAAAAAAATTATACTTAAGTTATAAAATTATTAAACATGCTCAGGGATATGTCGCCTAATTATACCAATCGAAAAACATAATTAACAAATCCCACGAAACCACCCCTAAGGAAAATTGCAGAAAAAGATCCGTACAAAAATAAAAAAAAACCCAAAACAATTAAACTTAAATTCTAAAATTATTAAAAATTCTCAAGAATATGTCCCTCAATTTTACCAATCAAAGAACATAATTAACAAATCCCACAAAACCACCCCTCAAGAAAATTTCAGTAAAAGATTCGTACAAAAATAAAAAAAAAATTATACTTAGGTTCTTAAATTATTAAACATGCTCAGGGATATGTTCCCTAATTTTTCCAATCAAAAAACATAATTAACAAACCCCACGAAAACACCCCTAGGGAAAATTGCAGAAAAAGATCCGTCCAAAAATCAAAAAATCCACAAAAAATTATACTCAAGTTCTAAAATTATTAAAAATACGCAGGGATATGTCCCCTTATTATACCATTAAAAAATAATTAACAAGCCAAGGAAACCGCTTCTAAGGAAAATTGCAGAAAAAGATCCGTACAAAAATAAAAAAATCCACAAAAAAATTATACTTCAGTTCTAAAATTATAAAAAAATACTCAGGGATATGTCCCCTAATTATACCATTAAAAAAAATAATTAACAACTCAAGGAAACCACCCCAAAGGAAAATTGCAGAAAAAGATCCGTATAGAAATAAGAAAAACCAGAAAAAAATTATACTCCAGTTCTAAAATTATTAAAAATACTCAAGGATATATCCCCTAATTTTACCAATCGAAAAACATAATTAACTGTTTAAATCGATACGCGGTTATACTTGTGCTGCCACCTTTTTAAGGAATATTCTAGATCATTGTGTGCCTGCGCGCCACTGGTTCTGTTCAGTTGTTCCTTGGTCATTGATCGAAATCAATCTACGTTCTTTGTGTAAGATTTATTTAACTAATTACGTTTGCATTAATTAAACTCCCTTCTATCGTAACTTGTGTATCATTGAAATCAGTTTCCTACGCTTCTAAATTCCCATAGGTTATGGGCGCAAAAGATTTGGGAAACGAGTGAATCAATAAACGTGGAAAGTGCGACGTAGTTTTGAGGTTAGCGTTCCTAGTAGTGAATTGCCCGCGAAAATGAGTTCGTCAAGTTTTGTTCGGGTTGAGACTCTTAATAAGGAGAACTACGACACATGGAAGATGCAAATGGAAGCTTTATTAATCAAAAATGACGAGTGGGATTATGTTTGTGGTAATATTCTTAAACCTGAAGCAACTGAAAATGAAAACAACGCCGAGGCCATAGCCGCGTGGTCAAGAAACGATAGTAAGGCAAAGTCAGACATTATACTATCTATTAGCTCTTCTGAACTCAAGCAAATAAAGGGTTGTGTTACCTCTCGGGAAGTGTGGCAAAAGCTTGAGGGAATTTATCAATCAAAAGGACCAGCTCGGAAGGCGACTTTGTTAAAGCAACTCATGCTTTCGAAAATGGAAGAATGTGACGATGTGCGCGTGCATGTGGGAAAAATGTTTGACATTATCGACAAGCTTGAGGAATTGGATGTTAAAGTTGATGAAGATCTCTTAACTGTTATGCTTTTGTATAGTTTACCCCCCACTTTTGAGAACTTTAGATGTGCTATAGAGTCCCGCGACGAGTTGCCAACACCTGAAGTGATTCGTATAAAAATCATTGAAGAAAGTGATGTTAGGAAGAACGAAACACGTGGTGCAGTGCAAAACGCGATGTTAGCGAAAAAGAATTTTTATAAAAATAAAGGCAAAGGAGGAAATCGCGAATCTGAAAAAGAAGAATTTAAATTTCGTTGCCATCGATGTAGACAATATGGTCACAAAGCTATAGACTGTAAATCGAATAATGGCGGAAATACACGATCTTACGCGAAAAGTGCCGAAACCGTAACTTTATGTGCGATTGAAAATTTCGCCGATTCTGCAGTACAAAAAGCATTAAGTATCAATAGTGACAATAAAAAGTGGTGTGTCGATAGTGGTGCTACGTCACATATTTGTAAAGATTCTCTAATGTTTTCGGAAATTAACGAATTGAAAAGTGGAAAATTGAATCTTGCAAGTAATGACTCAACGAAAATCACCGCGAAAGGAACCGTGTTATTTTCGACCGAAGTCGACGGAATAGAGAAAAACATTACTTTAAATAATGTGTTGCAAGTTCCAAATCTCCGTGAAAATCTAATGTCTGTAGCCAAAATTACAGATAAGGATTTTGAAGTTTTGTTCAATAAACATCGTGCAACAGTTATTGGAAAAAATGGTGATACAAAATTAATTGCTGACCGGATCGGCGATCTGTACTTTGTGCGCGAAAATAGCGAACATGAGTGCAAAATAAGTGCAGAGAAACCTAATCTTCCTTCAAACTTCACAAATCTTGAAATCTGGCATCGACGAATGGGTCATTTGAATATACAAGATCTTCGAAATAGTGAACGCAGTGGAACAGTACTTGGAATAAACTTAGGAAAATGTGAGGAAAAATTCAAGTGTAAAATTTGCCTTCGTGCAAAAATGACAAGAACTCCATTTCCGAAGAAATCAGAAAGAAAATCTGACTTGCTGGAAATAGTGCACTCTGATCTGTGTGGCCCGATGCGATTAGAATCTCATAGCAAAGCTAAATACTTTGTTACTTTTATTGATGACAGTTCGCGTTGGTGCGAAGTACGATTTCTCAGAAGTAAGAATGAAGCTTTTCAAGCTTTCAAAGATTACAAAGTCTTTGTGGAAAATCACAAGGAGAGGAAGATTAAGTTTTTACAGACAGACAATGGCACTGAATTTCTAAGCAATGAATTTGATGAATTTCTGAAGAAAAATGGAGTTCAGCGAAGATTAACTGTAGCATATAACCCGGAACAGAATAGAACGGCTGAAAGGAAGAATAGGACTCTTATGGAAATGGCTAGGTGTCTTTTAATTCAGTCGGGTCTCCCTTCTACATTCTGGGCTGAAGCTGTTTTGACTGCTAATTATATAAGAAATAGATGTCCAGCAACAAGTTTAGACGGGCGAACACTCTATGAAGTGTGGCATGGCAAAGTCCCAAATGTCAAATATTTCAAGGAATTCGGAAGCAGTGTCATCGTACTGGACAGGAAACCCGGAAAATCAAAGATTGAAGAACGTGGGAAGAAAGGTGTTTTTCTCGGCTACGACGATAAATCCAAAGGATACAGAGTGTGGATTCCTGAAGAAAGGATTACATTAATAACTCGTGACGTCGCTTTTATTCAGAAAACGGATGCGATCAACAACGACTATGAAGATTTTACTCCCGAGGAAAATATTAGCCGAAAAACTGGAACTGAAAGTCAACAATCCAGTAGCAAAGAATGTGAAATCGAAATCGAGCAAAATCAAAACCGAAATCCTGAAAATAATCAAGAAGACAACATTCCTGAAAATAAAGCGATTGTCCCTGAAGTATCTGAGGAAAACGAAGAACAAAGAAGAGGACCAGGTAGACCAAGCAGGATTCTTACTGTAAGCAGGGGAAGGCCGAAAAAGCAGTATCAATTACGAAACAACGGTAATCTGAATAATATCTTAGAAGAAGCTCAACTTGCAGAGATATCCTTAAAACATGCAATGTCAGGAACAAATACGGAAGAATGGCAACAAGCAATGGCAATTGAAGTGAAATCGATTTTAAAGAATGAGTATAATCCAAATGGAACTTTGAAAAATAGGAAAGCTCGAGTTGTGGCACGAGGTTTTACACAAAAACCCGGAATCCATTTTAATGAAACTTTTTCTCCGGTAGCTCGATTAAGCTCTATTCGTCTTCTAATAGCACTTGCAGTGGAACATGATATGTCAATCAAACAATTTGATGTAACAACCGCTTACCTAAATGGTCTGATAGAAGAGGAAGTATTTATGGAGACTCCTCATTTCTTGACTGAATCTCTGGAAATAATAGTGCAATAAGAAACGAGTACCAGTGAAATTGGCATAAAGGCAAAAAACATGCTTAAAGATTTGCAATCTGGAGACAAATTGTGTCTACTACAAAAGTCTCTTTATGGCCTTAAACAGTCAGGAAGAAACTGGTACATGAAACTGAACAAGGTATTAAAGAAATTTGGAGCAACAGCATCTCAAGCAGATCCATGTGTGTATTATGTGGGTCGAGAGGAAGACGCATTGTTCATCATTACTTATGTGGATGATATTTTAACTTTTTCTCGGAATCTCGCTCAAATAAAGAGATTTAAGGATGCTTTGTCTGAAGAGTTCGAAATTAAGGATCTCGGTCAACCAAAGTACTGCCTTGGAATAGAATTCTCACAGAGTAACAGAACCATTACCTTGAATAAAAAAGGATACATCACAGAGCTGTTGGATCGTTTTGGAATGGCTGAATCTAAGCCAGTAACAACACCTATCAACATCAACGTTAAGTTGACAAAACCGGAAAACGAACTTACCAGCGAAGAAAAGAAGTTACAGTATCAGGAACTTGTGGGTGCTCTCATGTATCTAGCCGTAGCTACAAAGCCAGATATTGCTCATGCTGTCAGTACACTGAGTCAGTTTAACACAAGTCATGGACAGGATCACTGGACAGCAGCGAAACGTGTCTTGAGGTATCTAAAAGGCACAATGAGTTTGGGGCTTACATTTCAACCATCGAGGAAACCTCTTCAAGGGTACGTCGACGCGGATTGGGCTGCTTGTTTGGTGGACAGACGGTCTTACACAGGGTTCACATTTACTCTGAGTAATGGGACAACATCTTGGAATCCTTTAAAACAGAGGACCGTCGCCTTATCGTCCACAGAAGCCGAATATATGGCTCTGTCAGAGGCTACGAAGGAGGCGATCTACTTAAGAAGATTCTTGTTAGAATTGGTATTCGAAATTTTATCAGAAGTCAAACTGTTTACCGACAACATGGGGACTCAGCGGCTTGCGGAAAATCCAACCTATCACGCTCGAAGTAAACACATAGATGTTCGACATCATTTTGTTCGGGATGTGCTGAAAGATAAGGTAATAAATCTGAGTCACATTTCTACAGACGACATGATAGCAGCCGTTATGACGAAGGGATTGCCAGGACCGAAGCATCAAAAATTTGTAAAACTACTTGGACTTAAAGTTTGTAAATATTAAATTTAATTAACCTTTGTATAGAGGGGAAGTGTTAAAATTGTATTTTGAATATTTAAATCGATACGCGGTTATACTAGTGCTGCCACATTTTTAAGGAATATTCTAGATCATTGTGTGCCTGCGCGCCACTGGTTCTGTTCAGTTGTTCCTTGGTCATTGATCGGAATCAATGTACGTTCTTTGTCCAAGATTTATTTAACTAATTACGTTTGCATTAATTAAACTTTCTTCTATCGTAACTTGTGTATCATTGAAATCAGTTTCCTACGCTTCTAAATTCCCATATTAACAAACCCCACGAAACCACCCCTTAGGAAAATTGAAGAAAAAGATCCGTGTAAATATTAAAAAAAACCGCAAAAAAATTATACTCAAGTTCTAAAATTATTAAAAATACTCAGAGATATGTCCCCTAATTAAACCAATCGAAAAAAATAATTAACAAACCCACGCAACCACTTAGGGAAATTGCAGAAAAAGATCCGTACAAAAATAAAAAAATCCACAAAAAAATTATACTTACGTTCTAAAATTATTAAAAATACTCAGAGATATGTCCCCTAATTATACCATTAAAAAAAAATAATTAACAACCCAAGGAAACTACCCCTAAGGAAAATAGCAGAAAAAGATTTGTACAAATCTCATAAAATCTACACAAAAATTATACTTAAGTTCTAAAATTATTAAAAATACTCAGGGATATGTCGCCAAATTTTACCAATCGAAAAACATAATTAACAAACCCCACGAAACCACCCCTAAGGAAAATTGAAGAAAAAGATCCGTGCAAATATAAAAAAAACCGCAAAAAAATTATACTCAAGTTCTAAAATTATTAAAAATACTCAGAGATATGTCCCCTAATTAAACCAATCGAAAACAATAATTAACAACCTAAGGAAACCACCCCTAAGGAAAATTGCTAAAAAAGATCCTTACAAAAATCAAAAAATCCACAAAAAAATTATACTTAAGTTCTTAAATTATTAAAAATACTCAGGGATATGTCCCCTAATTTTACCAATCGAAAAAAATAATTAACAACCTAAGAGAACCACCTCTAAGGAAAATTGCAGAAAAAGATCCGTACAATAATCAAAAAATTCACAAAAAAATTATACTCAAGTTCTAAAATTATTAAAAATACGCAGGGATATGTCTTCTAATTATACTAATCGAAAAAAAAAATTAACAAGCCAAGGAAACCGCCCCTAAGAAAAATTGCAGAAAAAGATCCGTACAAAAATAAGAAAATCCACAAAAAAATTATACTCAAGTTCTAAAATTATTAAAAATACTCAGGGATAAGTCCCCTAATTATACCAATCGAAAAACATAATTAACAAACCCCACGAAACCACCCTTAGGGAAATGGCAAAAAAAATATCCGTACAAAAATAAAAAAATCCACAAAAAAATTATACTCAAGTTCTCAAATTATTAAAAAGTACTCAGGGATATGTCCCCTAACTTTACCAATCAAAAAAAATAATTTACAACCACAAGCAACCACCCCTAAGAAAAATGGCAGTAAAAGATCCGTACAAAAAAAAAATTCACAAAAAAATTATACTTAATTTCTTAAATTATTAAAAATACTCAGGGATATGTCCCCTTATTTTAACAATCGAAAAACATAATTAACAAACCTTACGAAACCACCCCTAAGGAAAATTGCAGAAAAAGATCCGTACAAAAATCAAAAAATCCACAAAAAAATTATACTTAAGTTCTAAAATTATTAAAAATACTCAGAGATATGTCCCCTAATTAAACCAATCAAAAAAAATAATTAACAACCTAAGGAAACCACCCCTAAGGAAAATTGCTAAAAAAGATCCGTACAAAAATAAAAAAATCCACAAAAAAATTATACTTAAGTTCTTAAATTATTAAAAATACTCAGGGATATTTCCCCTTATTTTACCAATCGAAAAACATAATTAACAAACCCCACAAAACCACACCTTAGGGAAATTGCAGAAAAAGATCCGTACAAAAATAAAAAAATCCACAAAAAAATTATACTTCAGTTCTAAAATTTTAAAAAAATACTCAGAGATATGTCCCCTAATTATACCATTAAAAGAAATAATTAACAACCCAAGGAAACCACCCCTAAAGAAAATTGCAGAAAAAGATCCGTACAAAAATCAAAAAATGCACAAAAAAATTATACTCAAGTTCTTAAATTACTAAAAATACTCAGGGATATGTCCCCTAATTTTACCAATCAAAAAAAAAAATTAACAACCTAAGAAAACCACCTCTAAGGAAAATTGCAGAAAAAGATCCGTACAATAATCAAAAAATCCACAAAAAAATTATACTCAAGTTCTAAAATTATTAAAAATACTAAGGGATATGTCCCCTAATTATACTAATCGAAAAACTTATTTAACAAACCCCACGACCACCCCTTAGGGAAATTACAGAAAAAGATCCGTACAAAAATAAAAAAATCCACAAAAAAATTATACTTCTGTTCTCAAATTAATAAAAATACTAAGGGATATGTACCCAAATTTTACTAATCAAAAAAAATATTTTACAACTCCAAGCAACCACCCCTAAGGAAAATGTCAATTAAAGATCCGTACAAAAATAAAAAAAACCCCAAAAAAATTATACTTCAGTTCTAAAATTATTAAAAATACGCAGGGATATGTCCTCTAATTAAACTAATCAAAAAAAAAATTAACAAGTCAAGGAAACCGCCCCTAAGAAAAATTGCAGAAAAAGATCCGTACAAAAATAAGAAAATCCACAAAAAAATTATACTCAAGTTCTAAAATTATTAAAACTACTCAAGGATATATCCCCTAATGTTACCAATCAAAAAACATAATTAACAAACCCCACAAAACCACCCCTTAGGGAAATTGCAGAAAAAGATGCGTACAAAAATAAAAAAATCCACAAAAAAATTATACTTCAGTTCTAAAATTATAAAAAAACACTCAGAAATATGTCCCCTAATTATACCATTAAAAAAATTATTAACAACCCAAGGAAACCACCCCTAAGGAAAATTGCAGAACAAAATACGTACAAATATAAAAAAATCCACAAAAAAATTATACTCAAGTTCTAATATTATTAAACATGCTCAGGTATATGTCTCCTAATTTTACCAATCGAAAAACATAATTAACAAACCCCACAAAACCACCCCTCAGAAAAATTGAAGTAAAAGATCAGTACAAATATAAAAAAAACCGCAAAAAAATTATACTCAAGTTTTAAAAATATTAAAAATACTCAGAGATATGTCCCCTAATTAAACCAATCGAAAAAAATAATTAACAAACCTACGAAACCACCCCTTAGGGAAATTGCAGAAAAAGATCCGTACAAAAATAAAAAAATCCACAAAAAAATTATACTTAAGTTCCTAAATTATTAAAAATACTCAGGGATATTTCCCCTAATTTTACCAATCGAAAAACACAATTAACAAATTCCACGAACCCACCCCTCAGGAAAATTGCAGTCAAAGATCCGTACAAAAATTAAAAAATCTACAAAAAAATTATACTCAAGTTCTAAAATTATTAAAAATACACAGGGATACGTCTTCTAATTTTACCAAAAGAAAAACATAATTAACAAACCCCACGAAACCACCCCTAAGGAAAATTAATGAAAAAGATCCTTTCAAAAATCAAAAAATCCACAAAAAAAATCTATACTTAAGTTCTTAAATTATTAAAAATACTCAGGGATATGTCCCCTAATTTTACCAGTCAAAAATAAAAAAATAACAACCCAAGGAAACTACCCCTAAGGAAAATTGCAGAAAAAAATCCGTACAAATATTAAAAAATCAGCAAAAAAATTATACTTAAGTTCTAAAATTTTTGAAAATACTCAGGGATATGTGCCCTAATTATACCAATCGAAAAACATAATTAACAAACCCCACGAAAATACCCCTAAGGAAAATTGCAGAAAAAGATCCGTACAAAAATCAAAAAATCCACAAAAAAATTATACTCAAGTTCTAAAATTATTAAAAATACGCAGGGATATGTCCCCTAATTATACCAATCGAAAAACATAATGAAGAAACCCCACGAAACCACCCGTTAGGAAAATTTGCAGAAAAAGATCCGTACAAAAATAAAAAAATCCACAAAAAAATTATACTTCAGTTCTAAAATTATAAAAAAATACTCAGAAATATGTTCCCTAATTATACCAAAAAAAAAAATTATTAACAACCTAAGGAAACCTCCCCTAAGGAAAATTGCAGAAAAAGATACGTACAAATATAAAAAAATCCACAAAAAAATTATACTTAAGTTCTTAAATTATTAAAAATACTCAGGGATATGTCGCCTAATTTTACCAATCGAAAAAAAAAATTAACAAACCCCACAAAACCACCCCTCAGGAAAATTGCAGTAAAAGATCCATACAAAAATATAAAAATCCACAAAAAAATTATACTCAAGTTCTAAATTTAATAAAAATACTCAGAGATATGTCGCCTAATTTTACCAATCGAAAAGCATAATTAACAAACGCCACAAAACCACCCCTCAGGAAAATTGCAGTAAAAGATCCGTACAAAAATATAAAAATACACAAAAAAATTATACTCAAGGTTTAGAATAATTAAAAAGTACTCAGGGATATGTACCCTAATTTAACCAATTGAAAAAAATAATTAACAACCCAAGGAAACCACCCCTAAAGAAAATTGCTGAAAAAGATCCGTAGAAAAATAAAAAAATCCACAAAAAAATTATACTTAAGTTATTTATTTATTTATTTATTTTTTATTTATTTTTTATTTTTTATTTAAGTACATATACGGGTCAACGAAAACCCATTAGAAAAAAAAAAGAATACATATAAGTTAAAACACAGATTTGCCACATTATTATTGGTTTATATATAAAAGTCGTAAAGAGATAATGAACTTCGCAAAAAAATTATACTTAAGTTCTTAAATTATTTAACATGCTCAGGGATATGTTCCCTAATTTTACTAATCGAAAAACATAATTAACAAACCCCACGAAAATACCCCTAAGGAAAATTGCAGAAAAAGATCCGTACAAAAATCAAAAAATCCACAAAAAAATTATACTTAAGTTCTAAAATTATTAAAAATACGCAGGGATATGTCCCCTAATTATACCAATCGAAAAACATAATGAAGAAACCCCACGAAACCACCCGTTAGGAAAATTTGCAGAAAAAGATCCGTACAAAAATAAAAAAATCCACAAAAAAATTATACTTCAGTTCTAAAATTATAAAAAAATACTCAGAAATATGTTCCCTAATTATACCAAAAAAAAAAATTATTAACAACCTAAGGAAACCTCCCCTAAGGAAAATTGCAGAAAAAGATACGTACAAATATAAAAAAATCCACAAAAAAATTATACTTAAGTTCTTAAATTATTAAAAATACTCAGGGATATGTCGCCTAATTTTACCAATCGAAAAAAAAAATTAACAAACCCCACAAAACCACCCCTCAGGAAAATTGCAGTAAAAGATCCATACAAAAATATAAAAATCCACAAAAAAATTATACTCAAGTTCTAAATTTAATAAAAATACTCAGAGATATGTCGCCTAATTTTACCAATCGAAAAGCATAATTAACAAACGCCACAAAACCACCCCTCAGGAAAATTGCAGTAAAAGATCCGTACAAAAATATAAAAATACACAAAAAAATTATACTCAAGGTTTAGAATAATTAAAAAGTACTCAGGGATATGTACCCTAATTTAACCAATTGAAAAAAATAATTAACAACCCAAGGAAACCACCCCTAAAGAAAATTGCTGAAAAAGATCCGTAGAAAAATCAAAAAATCCACAAAAAAATTATACTTAAGTTATTTATTTATTTATTTATTTTTTATTTATTTTTTATTTTTTATTTAAGTACATATACGGGTCAACGAAAACCCATTAGAAAAAAAAAAGAATACATATAAGTTAAAACACAGATTTGCCACATTATTATTGGTTTATATATAAAAGTCGTAAAGAGATAATGAACTTCGCAAAAAAATTATGCTTAAGTTCTTAAATTATTTAACATGCTCAGGGATATGTTCCCTAATTTTACTAATCGAAAAACATAATTAACAAACCCCACGAAAACATCCCTAAGGAAAATTGCAGAAAAAGATCCGTGCAAATATAAAAAAATACCGCAAAAAAATTATACTCAAGTTCTAAAATTAATAAAAATACTCAGAGATATGTCCCCTAATTTTACCAGTCGAAAATAAAAAGTAACACCCCAAGGAAACCACCCCTAAGGAAAATTGCAGAAAAAGATCCGTACAAAAATAAAAAAATCCACAAAAATATTATACTTAAGTTCTTAAATTTTTAAAAATACTCAGGGATATGTCCCCTAATTATACCAATCGAAAAATATAGTTAACAAACCCCACGAAACCACCCCTTAGGGAAATTGCAGAAAAAGATCCGTACAAAAATAAGAAATTCCTGAAAAAAATTATACTTAAGTTCATAAATTATTAAAAATACTCAGGGATATGTCGCCAAATTTTACCAATCGAAAAACATAATTAACAAACCCCACGAAACCACCCCTAAGGCAAATTGCAGAAAAAAATCCGTACAAAAATCAAAAAATCCACAGAAAAATTATACTTCAGTTCTAAAATTATTAAAAATACACAGGGATATGTCCCCTAATTATACCAATTGAAAAAAATAATTAACAACCCAAGGAAACCACCCCTAAAGAAAATTGCTGAAAAAGATCCGTAGAAAAATCAAAAAATCCACAAAAAAATTATACTTAAGTTATTTATTTATTTATTTATTTTTTATTTATTTTTTATTTTTTATTTAAGTACATATACGGGTCAACGAAAACCCATTAGAAAAAAAAAAAGAATACATATAAGTTAAAACACAGATTTGCCACATTATTATTGGTTTATATATAAAAGTCGTAAAGAGATAATGAACTTCGCAATATAAATTAATTGATTTGAATATATAAAATTAAAAGGTATTCACAGCCTAATTAACAATTTTAGATAACAATTAACACTATATATGTCCAGTCTCTATACGAAAGATAAACATTCGCGATAAAATCAAAAGTATACAAAGTATATAGTAAGAACACCCCCAAAGGAGCCATTACTATAGTTCTATTAATTCTACCATTTTACAAATGTTTTGACAGAGAAATTATTAGTGCACAATACTCATAAAAACCAACACAATATCGTTGCCAGGCACGTGAGTTGAAAACGTTAGAATGAAACAGAAGAGACGCAAGGAAGAAGGGGGAGAAGACAAGTTCTCCGTCACACACGCACTGCATCCATCTCTGTCATAGACGTAGATTTTATTATGACAGGACCGTAACGACGATGAGCAATCCTGATTCCCACCTCTCCATTGCGAAGACGACGATTTAACTCCTGCTTCAGCTCCTTTAATTCTTTTAATTGCATCCGAGTCTTGTCAAACGTTATCCAGCATTCACGAACCTCTGGGTTCTTAGAGTTTTTCTTTATTTGCATAAATTCGCGATGGAAAATACGTGCTTTCTGTTGACTGCCAAACGAAATCCGCACAGGGCGTGGCTTATGACGTGTCTGCGATAGAGAACCCATTCTGTTTATTATTGTATCTGTGAGTAGGTTAGATGGCATACCACATGTAAGATGATTCACATGAACAGATACATCAGGCTCAGGGGCGTCAGACGAACTATTATGCTCGGGAATTCCGAAGAGTATAATATTATTCCTTCTGTTAATTCTATCCTCTACCTCCACAGAACATTGATGAACGTCAACATTATTAGATTTTAATTTAGCGATTTCACATTTAAGTTCACATATACTTTCCTCTGTGATAGCAACTCTGTCAGAGACAGATTGCAGCTGCTGTTCTGCTGCATCAATCCTGGTGAACACAGCATCCAATTTTGTGGACAATGTAGATGTTAGTGATGTTATCATATTAGAAATGCTAATGAGATGTAAAGCAAGAGCATCATCAATTATTTTCTTTATATCCACGGAATTGGACAATCCAGGGGGCTGAAGATTTTCGTGAGAAGAAACTTTTATAAATGGATTTGCAGGTTGCGAACTAGAAGTACCTGGTTGTAAGTCCGGTTGATTTAGATCAGCTACATCAGAGTTAGATAGAGATTGTGTTGGTGATAGAGAAGCACCTGAAGCTAAGATAGGAATCGTAGAGTTCGTAGGTGTACGCGGACGTTGAGCACAACTCTTGGAGTAACCTCCATTGTCGAGAAGAGTCATACGTTTAGCACAGCTATGATGGTATTTTGATTTGCATACAGGACAAAAAACAACTCTGGTCACTGCAGCTCTACCACATCCCGTACAGGCACTGTCAATTGTAGAAAGATCTATCTTGGGAGGCATGACTGATCAACAAATACCAGATAAAAAGTAGTTTTAGGTTAGAATCGTCAAAATGCACAATACTGATTATTTCCACAGAATAAAATATTAAAAAGTCAAAACCAATAAGATTTATAGATAGCCGACACTATTTTACATTAGATTATAATAATGTTCACATATAAAATAAAATTAAACCAACAATAGAGATTAAAAAGTGTCAAGAATAAAAACACATGTGTTACTATCAAGAGGCCATTTTGAAATGGCCTCTTAAATTACTATAAGTTCATAAATTATTAAAAATACTCAGGGATATGTCGCCAAATTTTACCAATCGAAAAACATAATTAACAAACCCCACGAAACCACCCCTAAGGCAAATTGCAGAAAAAAATCCGTACAAAAATAAAAAAATCCGCAAAAAAATAATACTTAAGTTCTAAAATTATTAAAAATACTCAGGGATATGTCTTCTAATTTTACCAATCGAAAAAACTAATTAACAAACCCCACGAAACCACCCCTTAGGGAAATTGTAGAAAAAGATCCGTACAAAAATAAAAAAATCCACAAAAAAATAATACTTAAGTTCTAAAATTATTAAAAATACTCAGGGATATGTCCCCTAATTATTCCAATCGAAAAACATAATTAACAAACCCCACGAAACCACCCCTAAGGAAAATTGCAGAAAAAGATCCGTGCAAATATAAAAAAAACCGCAAAAAAATTATACTCAAGTTCTAAAATTATTAAAAATACTCAGAGATATGTCACCTAATTAAACATATCGAAAAAAATAATTAACAACCCCACAAAACCACCCCTTAGGGAAATTGCAGAAAAAGATCCGTACAAAAAAAAATCCACAAAAAAATTATACTCAAGTTCTAAAATTATTAAAAATACTCAGGGATATGTCCCCTAATTATACCAATCGAAAAAAATAATTAACAACCTAAGGAAACCACCCCTAAGGAAAATTGATAAAAAAGATCCGTACAAAAATAAAAAAATCCACAAAAAAATTATACTTAAGTTCTTAAATTATTCAAAATACTTAGGGATATGTCCCCTAATTTTCCCAATCGAAAAACATAAATAACAAACCCCACGAACCCACCCCTCAGGAAAATTGCAGTCAAAGATCCGTACAAAAATAAAAAAATCCACAAAAAAATTATACTGAAGTTCTAAAATTATTAAAAAGTACTCAGGGATATGTACCCTAATTTTACCAATTAAAAAAAAATTAACAAACACCACGAAAAGACAACTAAAGAAAATTGCAGAAAAAGATCAGTTCAAAAATAAAAAAATCCACAAAAAAATTATACTTAAGTTCTCAAATTATTAAAAATACTAAGGAATATGTCCCCTAATTTTACCAATCAAAAAAAATATTTTACAACCCCAAGCAACCACCCCTAAGGAAAGTGTCAATTAAAGATCCGTACAAAAATAAAAAAAATCCACAAAAAAATTATACTTTAGTTCTAAAATTATAAAAAATACTCAGAAATATGTCCCCTAATTATACCATTAAAAAAAATTATTAACAACCCAAGGAAACCACCCCTAAGGAAAATTGCAGAAAAAGATACGTACAAATATCAAAAAATCCACACAAAAATTATACTCAAGTTCTAAAATTATTAAAAATACTCAGAGATATGTCTCCTAATTAAACCAATCGAAAAAAATAATTTAAAACCTTACGCAACCACTTAGGGAAGTTGCAGAAAAAGATCCGTACAAAAAAAAAAATATCCACAAAAAAATTATACTCAAGTTCTAAAAGTATTAAAAATACTCAGGGATATGTGCCCTAATTATACCAATCGAAAAAATTAATTAACAACCCAAGGAAACCACCCCTAAGGAAAATTGCTGAAAAAGATCCTTTCAAAAATCAAAAAATCCACAAAAAAAATCTATACTTAAGTTCTTAAATTATTAAAAATACTCAGGGATATATCCCCTAATTATACCAATCGAAAAACATAATTAACAAACCCCACGAAACCACCCCTAAGACAAATTGCAGAAAAAAATCCGTACAAAAATCAAAAAATCCACACAAAAATTATACTCAAGTTCTAAAATTATTAAAAATACTCAGAGATATGTCTCCTAATTAAACCAATCGAAAAAAATAATTTAAAACCTTACGCAACCACTTAGGGAAGTTGCAGAAAAAGATCCGTACAAAAAAAAAAATATCCACAAAAAAATTATACTCAAGTTCTAAAAGTATTAAAAATACTCAGGGATATGTGCCCTCATTATACCAATCGAAAAAATTAATTAACAACCCAAGGAAACCACCCCTTAGGGAAATTGTAGAAAAAGATCCGTACAAAAATAAAAAAATCCACAAAATAATAATACTTAAGTTCTAAAATTATTAAAAATACTCAGGGATATGTCCCCTAATTATACCAATCGAAAAACATAATTAACAAACCCCACGAAACCACCCCTAAGGCAAATTGCAGAAAAAAATCCGTACAAAAATCAAAAAATCCACACAAAAATTATACTCAAGTTCTAAAATTATTAAAAATACTCAGAGATATGTCTCCTAATTAAACCAATCGAAAAAAATAATTTAAAACCTTACGCAACCACTTAGGGAAGTTGCAGAAAAATTCCGTACAAAAATAAAAATATCCACAAAAAAATTATACTCAAGCTCTAAAAGTATTAAAAATACTCAGGGATATGTGCCCTAATTATACCAATCGAAAAAATTGATTAACAACCCAAGGAAACCACCCCTAAGGAAAATTGCTGAAAAAGATCCTTTCAAAAATCAAAAAATCCACAAAAAAAATCTATACTTAAGTTCTTAAATTATTAAAAATACTCAGGGATATGTCCCCTAATTATACCAATCGAAAAACATAATTAACAAACCCCACGAAAACACCCCTAAGGAAAATTGCAGAAAAAGATCCGTACAAAAATCAAAAAATCCACAAAAAAATTATACTCAAGTTCTAAAATTATTAAAAAAACCGCTGCAAAGTTCTAGGTCGGGTATTTACTTTCGTAGATTATTTTTTTCATTTGTGTTCATTTTTTGAACACATTGCTTCCTCATAGAGAAATAATAAATCTCTCTTTTTCAAAACTGGATAACAAAATGGTCTAAAAAAAATTAATTATTAGGCAAAATGGATTAAAAGTACTTTCTTTTAATATTTTTTACAAGACTACGCTATTAAGTGAGCAAACGGTTTATTGATTTACGTAAAATTTGATGAAAATACATTAATTAAAACTTACAATTGCAAATATAATATAAAAAAGTAAAAAATTATTAAAATATTCAAAAACAAAAAGCATTACTTCATCTATTAGGAAGCAATATTTATATTTTAACTTTTTTTTTAAACATCAATTCCCCAGTTTTTTAATATATATTAAATGTACTTAAATGTACTAAAAAGTTTTAATAAATTTCAATTGGAAAAAAAACTTGGAAAAATGAACAAAAACACAAAATATGCAATTAAAAAAATTTAAAAAAAATACGAGTCGGATAAAATATAAGAAAAAAAAATACTCCATCTATAAGGAAGCAATACTTCCATTAAAAGAAAACAAAAATTTCCAATGACATTGGCTAAGTACCAATCAGTTTAAAATACATTAACTATTATAGGCATAATAATAATAATAATAATAATAATAATAATGCAGAAGGCTGTTCTTCTGAACTCTCTAAATCTGGTTCGGCAGCACTGTTCATTATAAGATCCTATTCGGTAGCTCTAAAAAAGCATCCAACAACGTTCTTGACCACCGCTTAAGAATATCGGCGGCAATGGGTGAGAACAACAGTGTAAGAAACGAAAATAACAACTCTAGTAAATGAATCACGCTTTTGATTACCCTCCAGGACGGATGGAGCAATAGTGGATTAGAATATGTAGAGCAAGAATGGGAGAGGATGTTTTAGTGAGGTATTACCACAGCACGTGGTCGAGTCCCACACGAACAAGTGCGTAAATGCATTTTTTCCTCTCCTAAACTTGTTTTGTAAAAAAAAAAAAAAAAAAAAACTAGCGTAATAAACCTCACTCGATAACGCTCGCTCGGTGATTATTATTAATTTAATTGTTTATTGATGTGGACATTTCATAAAATATTAGTGAACTTATTGTTCATTGAATGTTTAATATTTTTTTTACAAATTTTTTATATTTTAATCATTTTTATTGTCATGTTTTATTATTATAAACATTTTTAAAAATTAATTATCATATTAACGTAAGGGTATGGTCTCACGGGCGAAAAAAAATACCTTTTAAACTATTTTTTTTACGAAACTACTAAATATTTTTAAATGATTTTATTCTTACATTATTTTGTAACATTTGAAGTGAATTCTCACTTAAAAGAAAAAAAAAAATTTGACATTAAAGGACTTGCAGCCACTTGATGTAGACTATGTCAAAAATTGAGTCTGTTGCGGTGACCCTAATTAAAAATAGTGGAAAATCAGCGCCAACTGATAGTAAAATTATTAATAATTAGTAATTAACTAAATATACAGTCCCAAGCTGCGTCTTACTGATCACATATATATTGGATACAGCGCTAAATAATAATGGCTGCGTTTTCAATAAAAAATAAATCAAAAAAATGTAAACTGCAAAAGGCAGCGCTCAATAAATAAAGAAAAACTACAATGAAAATGATAATAATTAATTGTAATATATATTTTCAGTGGCTGCGTCTAAATAAAAGTATACACTGAGAAAAAATTTTGGTAAAAATTCCTGTGCCTTCACTATAAAAGCGTCATAATTGACAGTCCCCGAAATTTTACAGTGCTATCTTACAATTTTTACCAGAAAATCCGGTAAAAATTGTAAGACAGCACGGTAAAATTTCGGGGACTGTCAATTATGACGCTTTTATAGTGAACAGCACAGGAATTTTTACCAAAATTTTTTCTCAGTGTACATGTTACGAATATTACAAAAGAAAAAGTATACACTGTTTTTAAAAAAAGAAATGAAAAGTAATTAATAGTGTTATTATATAAAGTCCATATATCTAGAATTAAAATAGATCAATTGAGGCAGCGCCTAAAAATAAATAATTTTATAAACATATTTTAAAACTATAATTAATAATTATAAATGTGTTTGCATTTCAATAAGTAGTCAATGACAACTGTTTAGTTAGCAAATTAAAAATTATATTATATAAAATAAAAGTCTAAAAATATCCAGAAATCGATACATAATTTCCGTCAAAAAGATTATTAAAATAAAAATCAAAAAAAGACAGCGCTACATATTAAGACTCCATAAGGTTTTTTTAAAAATAAATCAAAAAGAATAAATAAAATTAAGAAACCATATACCTATACAAGGCCTCCACGTCGTGGGAGTTGGGCAACATTGTATACAAAATATATATAATAGCTAACATTGGAAGGGTTTAAAAAGCAAAATATGCTTCACAAAGAATTTAATAAATAAAACTTAAAAACAATGTATTCACACAAAAAAATTATAAAATGTATTATTCCGAAAAAACAATTATTTTAAAATATAAGAAAAATATACTTGAAGTAGGATACAAAATAAAAAAATAATCTTAAAAAACTAAAAAAAAAAAATTGCGCGTAGGTTTTTGTCGATTTAACACATGCGCAGCAGTTTTTTACTAACATTACACATGCGCAGTAGCTTTCTACAAACGTTAGGTATGCGCAGTGGTAAAAATCGTAACAAATATTGATTGTTTAACAATTTCAAAATGAACTGACATTAAAAAACATGTTAGCAAAAAAGTTTAATCCAATGTTTAAAACAAATAATTTTAAAAACTAAATTGTACGCACAACATTTTACAAGTGGAGAAAAACGAAATTTTAATTTTCGTTGAACTTAAAAAAAAAAAACTAATTTTTTAAATAAAGGTACCTTTGCGCATGTGCACTTACCTTGCTACAGTGTTACGCATGCGCAATAATAAAACGGATATTTACTGCGCACTTATTAAAAAAAGTATACTATATGTACAGAAAATTTACTTATCTGGTAAAGTACAGCACTGCGCATGCGTAATTTTTAAATTTGATCAGAGCACATGTGTAACTACCACTGTGCATAATTGCGCATGTGTAACACCAATACAAAACAACTGCGCATGTGAAATGCTTGTTTTGTAGTGCGCACGTTTACACAGTTGTGGTGCACTACTGCGCATATGCAACAATATGTTGTGCATAAAAAAATGTTCAGTTTAACATGCTTGACAAGAATAGTGCCAGTGCGCATTGTTACAAACCGTAATAACATGATAAAATGAACATTTTTTGTAAGTTGCCTATTGGAAAAAGTAGGTGAACTTTGAAGTGTGTACGACGACGAACGAAGTTTTCTCGGTATCGTATTAATATAATAGAAGATAATAATAATAATAATAATAATAATGATAATAAAATAATATTTCAATTGTTCCAAGATTTTTTTGCTACAAACTTATCCGCCATTACAAAAAAACTTTCCACATTTGTAACCAAGGAAACAATCTGATCAATAAGTATAAAAACTATAAAATAAAAAAATTTCAACACAGATGACAATATTAAAAATAAAATTGAAAAAGTGTAAAAAAATATGGTCCTCAACTACCCTGGGAATAATTTTTCTAAGTAAATATATAAAATAAGCTTAAAGTTAATATGTAACACAACGGTAAATAAATTAATAATAGACAGTAAGAAAATATGAACAATGACCCTGCGCGGCTCAACATTAAAGGATTCATATGGCATAAAAAAAATCTTCTACAAAATAAAATTTTTCTAATACTAAAAATAAGCGTAAATATCCTAAAAACTCCTATACTTAACAGTTTTCTTATAAAAGGACAGAACTAAAATGTCTAAGACGCATGTGGAACTTAAAAAAAAAAAAAAAAAATTGTACTATAAGGTTCGTAAAAAGGTCAATTGATGCGTTTTTAAAAAATAAAAAGGATAAAAAGCTTACATTTTAACTTTCTTAAATTTTTTTTTATAATTTTGCCAAAAAACGATTTTTTGAAAATTTTAAAATCTAAAAAAAATATATCTGGAACTGATCGATCGGATTCAAACATATGGCAGAATTTGTCCCCCTGAGAGACCTATTATTTGGTAAAAAAAGATGCTTTTAACTATAACGGTTCTCGAGATATTGGGCCAAACGTAAAGTTAACATACACACACACACACACACACACACCCGGACATTTTTTCTAAACATCATTTTTGACATCCTGGGGTCGAATTATGTCGAGAAATGTCAAAAAATTGCAATTGAGGATTTGAGGGTAAAACAATACTTCCTCTATGAGGAAGCAAAAATTGATTATTAAAATTTTCCATTTTTAAAAGCTTGATAACTCCATACGAAACGGAGCTAGAGGGTTCGTAAATAGGTCAATTGATGCGTTTTTAAAAAATAAAAAGGATAAAAAGCTTACATTTTAACTTTCTTAAATTTTTTTTTATAATTTTGCCAAAAAACGATTTTTTGAAAATTTTAAAATCTAAAAAAAATATATCTGGAACTGATCGATCGGATTCAAACATATGGCAGAATTTGTCCCCCTGAGAGACCTATTATTTGGTAAAAAAAGATGCTTTTAACTATAACGGTTCTCGAGATATTGGGCCAAACGTAAAGTTAACATACACACACACACACACACACACACACCCGGACATTTTTTCTAAACATCATTTTTGACATCCTGGGGTCGAATTATGTCGAGAAATGTCAAAAAATTGCAATTGAGGATTTGAGGGTAAAACAATACTTCCTCTATGAGGAAGCAAAAATTGATTATTAAAATTTTCCATTTTTAAAAGCTTGATAACTCCATACGAAACGGAGCTAGAGGGTTCGTAAATAGGTCAATTGATGCGTTTTTAAAAAATAAAAAGGATAAAAAGCTTACATTTTAACTTTCTTAAATTTTTTTTTATAATTTTGCCAAAAAACGATTTTTTGAAAATTTTAAAATCTAAAAAAAATATATCTGGAACTGATCGATCGGATTCAAACATATGGCAGAATTTGTCCCCCTGAAAGACCTATTATTTGGTAAAAAAAGATGCTTTTAACTATAACGGTTCTCGAGATATTGGGCCAAACGTAAAGTTAACATACACACACACACACACCCGGACATTTTTTCTAAACATCATTTTTGACATCCTGGGGTCGAATTATGTCGAGAAATGTCAAAAAATTGCAATTGAGGATTTGAGGGTAAAACAATACTTCCTCTATGAGGAAGCAAAAATTGATTATTAAAATTTTCCATTTTTAAAAGCTTGATAACTCCATACGAAACGGAGCTAGAGGGTTCGTAAATAGGTCAATTGATGCGTTTTTAAAAAATAAAAAGGATAAAAAGCTTACATTTTAACTTTCTTAAATTTTTTTTTATAATTATGCCAAAAAACGATTTTTTGAAAATTATAAATCTAAAAAAATATATCTGGAACTGATCGATCGGATTCAAACATATAGCAGAATTTGTCCCCCTGAGAGACCTATTATTTGGTAAAAAAAAGATGCTTTTAACTATAACGGTTCTCGAGATATTGGGCCAAACGTAAAGTTAACATACACACACACACACACACACACCCGGACATTTTTTCTAAACATCATTTTTGACATCCTGGGGTCGAATTATGTCGAGAAATGTCAAAAAATTGCAATTGAGGATTTGAGGGTAAAACAATACTTCCTCTATGAGGAAGCAAAAATTGATTATTTAAATTTTCCATTTTTAAATGCTTGATAACTCCATACGAAACGGAGCTAGAGGGTTCGTAAACAGGTCAATTGATGCGTTTTTAAAAAATAAAAAGGATAAAAAGCTTACCTTTTAAATTTCTTAAATTTTTTTTTATAATTTTGCCAAAAAACGATTTTTTGAAAATTTTAAAATCTAAAAAAAATATATCTGGAACTGATCGATCGGATTCAAACATATGGCAGAATTTGTCCCCCTGAGAGACCTATTATTTGGAAAAAAAAGATGCTTTTAACTATAACGGTTCTCGAGATATCGGGCCAAACGTAAAGTTAACATACACACACACACACACACACCCGGACATTTTCCTAAACATCATTTTTGACATCCTGGGGTCGAATTATGTCGAGAAATGTCAAAAAATTGCAATTGAGGATTTGAGGGTAAAACAATACTTCCTCTATGAGGAAGCAAAAATTGATTATTAAAATTTTCCATTTTTAAAAGCTTGATAACTCCATACGAAACGGAGCTAGAGGGTTCGTAAATAGGTCAATCGATGCGTTTTTAAAAAATAAAAAGAATAAAAAGCTTACATTTTAACTTTCTTAAATTTTTTTTTATAATGTTGCCAAAAAACGATTTTTTGAAAATTTTTAAATCTAAAAAAAATATATCTGGAACTGATCGATCGGATTTAAACATATGGCAGAATTTGTCCCCCTGAGAGACCTATTATTTGGTAAAAAAAGATGCTTTTAACTATAACGGTTCTCGAGATATTGGGCCAAACGTAAAGTTAACATACACACACACACACACCCGGACATTTTTTCTAAACATCATTTTTGACATCCTGGGGTCGAATTATGTCGAGAAATGTCAAAAAATTGAAATTGAGGATTTGAGGGTAAAACAATACTTCCTCTATGAGGAAGCAAAAATTGATTATTTAAATTTTCCATTTTTAAATGCTTGATAACTCCATACGAAACGGAGCTAGAGGGTTCGTAAACAGGTCAATTGATGCGTTTTTAAAAAATAAAAAGGATAAAAAGCTTACCTTTTAACTTTCTTAAATTTTTTTTTATAATTTTGCCAAAAAACGATTTTTTGAAAATTTTAAAATCTAAAAAAAATATATCTGGAACTGATCGATCGGATTCAAACATATGGCAGAATTTGTCCCCCTGAGAGACCTATTATTTGGTAAAAAAAGATGCTTTTAACTATAACGGTTCTCGAGATATTGGGCCAAACGTAAAGTTAACATACACACACACACACACACACACACCCGGACATTTTTTCTAAACATCATTTTTGACATCCTGGGGTCGAATTATGTCGAGAAATGTCAAAAAATTGCAATTGAGGATTTGAGGGTAAAACAATACTTCCTCTATGAGGAAGCAAAAATTGATTATTAAAATTTTCCATTTTTAAAAGCTTGATAACTCCATACGAAACGGAGCTAGAGGGTTCGTAAATAGGTCAATTGATGCGTTTTTAAAAAATAAAAAGGATAAAAAGCTTACATTTTAACTTTCTTAAATTTTTTTTTATAATTTTGCCAAAAAACGATTTTTTGAAAATTTTAAAATCTAAAAAAATATATCTGGAACTGATCGATCGGATTCAAACATATGGCAGAATTTGTCCCCCTGAGAGACCTATTATTTGGTAAAAAAAGATGCTTTTAACTATAACGGTTCTCGAGATATTGGGCCAAACGTAAAGTTAACATACACGCACACACACACACACCCGGACATTTTTTCTAAACATCATTTTTGACATCCTGGGGTCGAATTATGTCGAGAAATGTCAAAAAATTGCAATTGAGGATTTGAGGGTAAAACAATACTTCCTCTATGAGGAAGCAAAAATTGATTATTAAAATTTTCCATTTTTAAAAGCTTGATAACTCCATACGAAACGGAGCTAGAGGGTTCGTAATTAGGTCAATTGATGCGTTTTTAAAAAATAAAAAGGAAAAAAAGGTTACATTTTAACTTTCTTAAATTTTTTTTTATAATTATGCCAAAAAACGATTTTTTGAAAATTATAAATCTAAAAAAATATATCTGGAACTGATCGATCGGATTCAAACATATAGCAGAATTTGTCCCCCTGAGAGACCTATTATTTGGTAAAAAAAAGATGCCTTTAACTATAACGGTTCTCGAGATATTGGGCCAAACGTAAAGTTAACATACACACACACACACACACACACCCGGACATTTTTTCTAAACATCATTTTTGACATCCTGGGGTCGAATTATGTCGAGAAATGTCAAAAAATTGCAATTGAGGATTTGAGGGTAAAACAATACTTCCTCTATGAGGAAGCAAAAATTGATTATTTAAATTTTCCATTTTTAAATGCTTGATAACTCCATACGAAACGGAGCTAGAGGGTTCGTAAACAGGTCAATTGATGCGTTTTTAAAAAATAAAAAGGATAAAAAGCTTACATTTTAACTTTCTTAAATTTTTTTTTATAATTATGCCAAAAAACGATTTTTTGAAAATTATAAATCTAAAAAAATATATCTGGAACTGATCGATCGGATTCAAACATATAGCAGAATTTGTCCCCCTGAGAGACCTATTATTTGGTAAAAAAAAGATGCTTTTAACTATAACGGTTCTCGAGATATTGGGCCAAACGTAAAGTTAACATACACACACACACACACACACACACCCGGACATTTTTTCTAAACATCATTTTTGACATCCTGGGGTCGAATTATGTCGAGAAATGTCAAAAAATTGCAATTGAGGATTTGAGGGTAAAACAATACTTCCTCTATGAGGAAGCAAAAATTGATTATTAAAATTTTCCATTTTTAAAAGCTTGATAACTCCATACGAAACGGAGCTAGAGGGTTCGTAAATAGGTCAATTGATGCGTTTTTAAAAAATAAAAAGGAAAAAAAGGTTACATTTTAACTTTCTTAAATTTTTTTTTATAATTATGCCAAAAAACGATTTTTTGAAAATTATAAATCTAAAAAAATATATCTGGAACTGATCGATCGGATTCAAACATATAGCAGAATTTGTCCCCCTGAGAGACCTATTATTTGGTAAAAAAAAGATGCTTTTAACTATAACGGTTCTCGAGATATTGGGCCAAACGTAAAGTTAACATACACACACACACACACACACACCCGGACATTTTTTCTAAACATCATTTTTGACATCCTGGGGTCGAATTATGTCGAGAAATGTCAAAAAATTGCAATTGAGGATTTGAGGGTAAAACAATACTTCCTCTATGAGGAAGCAAAAATTGATTATTTAAATTTTCCATTTTTAAATGCTTGATAACTCCATACGAAACGGAGCTAGAGGGTTCGTAAACAGGTCAATTGATGCGTTTTTAAAAAATAAAAAGGATAAAAAGCTTGTCTTTTAACTTTCTTAAATTTTTTTTTATAATTTTGCCAAAAAACGATTTTTTGAAAATTTTAAAATCTAAAAAAAATATATCTGGAACTGATCGATCGGATTCAAACATATGGCAGAATTTGTCCCCCTGAGAGACCTATTATTTGGAAAAAAAAGATGCTTTTAACTATAACGGTTCTCGAGATATTGGGCCAAACGTAAAGTTAACATACACACACACACACACCCGGACATTTTCCTAAACATCATTTTTGACATCCTGGGGTCGAATTATGTCGAGAAATGTCAAAAAATTGCAATTGAGGATTTGAGGGTAAAACAATACTTCCTCTATGAGGAAGCAAAAATTGATTATTAAAATTTTCCATTTTTAAAAGCTTGATAACTCCATACGAAACGGAGCTAGAGGGTTCGTAAATAGGTCAATTGATGCGTTTTTAAAAAATAAAAAGGATAAAAAGCTTACATTTTAACTTTCTTAAATTTTTTTTTATAATTTTGCCAAAAAACGATTTTTTGAAAATTTTAAAATCTAAAAAAAATATATCTGGAACTGATCGATCGGATTCAAACATATGGCAGAATTTGTCCCCCTGAGAGACCTATTATTTGGAAAAAAAAGATGCTTTTAACTATAACGGTTCTCGAGATATCGGGCCAAACGTAAAGTTAACATACACACACACACACACACACACCCGGACATTTTCCTAAACATCATTTTTGACATCCTGGGGTCGAATTATGTCGAGAAATGTCAAAAAATTGCAATTGAGTATTTGAGGGTAAAACAATACTTCCTCTATGAGGAAGCAAAAATTGATTATTAAAATTTTCCATTTTTAAAAGCTTGATAACTCCATACGAAACGGAGCTAGAGGGTTCGTAAATAGGTCAATCGATGCGTTTTTAAAAAATAAAAAGGATAAAAAGCTTACATTTTAACTTTCTTAAATTTTTTTTATAATGTTGCCAAAAAACGATTTTTTGAAAATTTTTAAATCTAAAAAAAATATATCTGGAACTGATCGATCGGATTTAAACATATGGCAGAATTTGTCCCCCTGAGAGACCTATTATTTGGTAAAAAAAGATGCTTTTAACTATAACGGTTCTCGAGATATTGGGCCAAACGTAAAGTTAACATACACACACACACACACCCGGACATTTTTTCTAAACATCATTTTTGACATCCTGGGGTCGAATTATGTCGAGAAATGTCAAAAAATTGAAATTGAGGATTTGAGGGTAAAACAATACTTCCTCTATGAGGAAGCAAAAATTGATTATTTAAATTTTCCATTTTTAAATGCTTGATAACTCCATACGAAACGGAGCTAGAGGGTTCGTAAACAGGTCAATTGATGCGTTTTTAAAAAATAAAAAGGATAAAAAGCTTACCTTTTAACTTTCTTAAATTTTTTTTTATAATTTTGCCAAAAAACGATTTTTTGAAAATTTTAAAATCTAAAAAAAATATATCTGGAACTGATCGATCGGATTCAAACATATGGCAGAATTTGTCCCCCTGAGAGACCTATTATTTGGAAAAAAAAGATGCTTTTAACTATAACGGTTCTCGAGATATCGGGCCAAACGTAAAGTTAACCTACACACACACACACACACACACCCGGACATTTTCCTAAACATCATTTTTGACATCCTGGGGTCGAATTATGTCGAGAAATGTCAAAAAATTGCAATTGAGGATTTGAGGGTAAAACAATACTTCCTCTATGAGGAAGCAAAAATTGATTATTAAAATTTTCCATTTTTAAAAGCTTGATAACTCCATACGAAACGGAGCTAGAGGGTTCGTAAATAGGTCAATCGATGCGTTTTTAAAAAATAAAAAGAATAAAAAGCTTACATTTTAACTTTCTTAAATTTTTTTTTATAATGTTGCCAAAAAACGATTTTTTGAAAATTTTTAAATCTAAAAAAAATATATCTGGAACTGATCGATCGGATTTAAACATATGGCAGAATTTGTCCCCCTGAGAGACCTATTATTTGGTAAAAAAAGATGCTTTTAACTATAACGGTTCTCGAGATATTGGGCCAAACGTAAAGTTAACATACACACACACACACACCCGGACATTTTTTCTAAACATCATTTTTGACATCCTGGGGTCGAATTATGTCGAGAAATGTCAAAAAATTGAAATTGAGGATTTGAGGGTAAAACATTACTTCCTCTATGAGGAAGCAAAAATTGATTATTTAAATTTTCCATTTTTAAATGCTTGATAACTCCATACGAAACGGAGCTAGAGGGTTCGTAAACAGGTCAATTGATGCGTTTTTAAAAAATAAAAAGGATAAAAAGCTTACCTTTTAACTTTCTTAAATTTTTTTTTATAATTTTGCCAAAAAACGATTTTTTGAAAATTTTAAAATCTAAAAAAAATATATCTGGAACTGATCGATCGGATTCAAACATATGGCAGAATTTGTCCCCCTGAGAGACCTATTATTTGGTAAAAAAAGATGCTTTTAACTATAACGGTTCTCGAGATATTGGGCCAAACGTAAAGTTAACATACACACACACACACACACACACCCGGACATTTTTTCTAAACATCATTTTTGACATCCTGGGGTCGAATTATTTCGAGAAATGTCAAAAAATTGCAATTGAGGATTTGAGGGTAAAACAATACTTCCTCTATGAGGAAGCAAAAATTGATTATTAAAATTTTCCATTTTTAAAAGCTTGATAACTCCATACGAAACGGAGCTAGAGGGTTCGTAAATAGGTCAATTGATGCGTTTTTAAAAAATAAAAAGGATAAAAAGCTTACATTTTAACTTTCTTAAATTTTTTTTTATAATTTTGCCAAAAAACGATTTTTTGAAAATTTTAAAATCTAAAAAAAATATATCTGGAACTGATCGATCGGATTCAAACATATGGCAGAATTTGTCCCCCTGAGAGACCTATTATTTGGTAAAAAAAGATGCTTTTAACTATAACGGTTCTCGAGATATTGGGCCAAACGTAAAGTTAACATACACACACACACACACACACACCCGGACATTTTTTCTAAACATCATTTTTGACATCCTGGGGTCGAATTATGTCGAGAAATGTCAAAAAATTGCAATTGAGGATTTGAGGGTATAACAATACTTTCTCTATGAGGAAGCAAAAATTGATTATTAAAATTTTCCATTTTTAAAAGCTTGATAACTCCATACGAAACGGAGCTAGAGGGTTCGTAAATAGGTCAATTGATGCGTTTTTAAAAAATAAAAAGGAAAAAAAGGTTACATTTTAACTTTCTTAAATTTTTTTTTATAATTATGCCAAAAAACGATTTTTTGAAAATTATAAATCTAAAAAAATATATCTGGAACTGATCGATCGGATTCAAACATATAGCAGAATTTGTCCCCCTGAGAGACCTATTATTTGGTAAAAAAAAGATGCTTTTAACTATAACGGTTCTCGAGATATTGGGCCAAACGTAAAGTTAACATACACACACACACACACACACACCCGGACATTTTTTCTAAACATCATTTTTGACATCCTGGGGTCGAATTATGTCGAGAAATGTCAAAAAATTGCAATTGAGGATTTGAGGGTAAAACAATACTTCCTCTATGAGGAAGCAAAAATTGATTATTTAAATTTTCCATTTTTAAATGCTTGATAACTCCATACGAAACGGAGCTAGAGGGTTCGTAAACAGGTCAATTGATGCGTTTTTAAAAAATAAAAAGGATAAAAAGCTTACCTTTTAACTTTCTTAAATTTTTTTTTATAATTTTGCCAAAAAACGATTTTTTGAAAATTTTAAAATCTAAAAAAAATATATCTGGAACTGATCGATCGGATTCAAACATATGGCAGAATTTGTCCCCCTGAGAGACCTATTATTTGGAAAAAAAAGATGCTTTTAACTATAACGGTTCTCGAGATATTGGGCCAAACGTAAAGTTAACATACACACACACACACACACACACCCGGACATTTTCCTAAACATCATTTTTGACATCCTGGGGTCGAATTATGTCGAGAAATGTCAAAAAATTGCAATTGAGGATTTGAGGGTAAAACAATACTTCCTCTATGAGGAAGCAAAAATTGATTATTTAAATTTTCCATTTTTAAATGCTTGATAACTCCATACGAAACGGAGCTAGAGGGTTCGTAAACAGGTCAATTGATGCGTTTTTAAAAAATAAAAAGGATAAAAAGCTTACCTTTTAACTTTCTTAAATTTTTTTTTATAATTTTGCCAAAAAACGATTTTTTGAAAATTTTAAAATCTAAAAAAAATATATCTGGAACTGATCGATCGGATTCAAACATATGGCAGAATTTGTCCCCCTGAGAGACCTATTATTTGGAAAAAAAAGATGCTTTTAACTATAACGGTTCTCGAGATATCGGGCCAAACGTAAAGTTAACATACACACACACACACACACACACCCGGACATTTTCCTAAACATCATTTTTGATATCCTGGGGTCGAATTATGTCGAGAAATGTCAAAAAATTGCAATTGAGTATTTGAGGGTAAAACAATACTTCCTCTATGAGGAAGCAAAAATTGATTATTAAAATTTTCCATTTTTAAAAGCTTGATAACTCCATACGAAACGGAGCTAGAGGGTTCGTAAATAGGTCAATTGATGCGTTTTTAAAAAATAAAAAGGATAAAAAGCTTACATTTTAACTTTCTTAAATTTTTTTTTATAATTTTGCCAAAAAACGATTTTTTGAAAATTTTAAAATCTAAAAAAAATATATCTGGAACTGATCGATCGGATTCAAACATATGGCAGAATTTGTCCCCCTGAGAGACCTATTATTTGGTAAAAAAAAGATGCTTTTAACTATAACGGTTCTCGAGATATTGGGCCAAACGTAAAGTTAACATACACACACACACACACACACACCCGGACATTTTTTCTAAACATCATTTTTGACATCCTGGGGTCGAATTATGTCGAGAAATGTCAAAAAATTGCAATTGAGGATTTGAGGGTAAAACAATACTTCCTCTATGAGGAAGCAAAAATTGATTATTTAAATTTTCCATTTTTAAATGCTTGATAACTCCATACGAAACGGAGCTAGAGGGTTCGTAAACAGGTCAATTGATGCGTTTTTAAAAAATAAAAAGGATAAAAAGCTTGTCTTTTAACTTTCTTAAATTTTTTTTTATAATTTTGCCAAAAAACGATTTTTTGAAAATTTTAAAATCTAAAAAAAATATATCTGGAACTGATCGATCGGATTCAAACATATGGCAGAATTTGTCCCCCTGAGAGACCTATTATTTGGAAAAAAAAGATGCTTTTAACTATAACGGTTCTCGAGATATTGGGCCAAACGTAAAGTTAACATACACACACACACACACCCGGACATTTTCCTAAACATCATTTTTGACATCCTGGGGTCGAATTATGTCGAGAAATGTCAAAAAATTGCAATTGAGGATTTGAGGGTAAAACAATACTTCCTCTATGAGGAAGCAAAAATTGATTATTAAAATTTTCCATTTTTAAAAGCTTGATAACTCCATACGAAACGGAGCTAGAGGGTTCGTAAATAGGTCAATTGATGCGTTTTTAAAAAATAAAAAGGATAAAAAGCTTACATTTTAACTTTCTTAAATTTTTTTTTATAATTTTGCCAAAAAACGATTTTTTGAAAATTTTAAAATCTAAAAAAAATATATCTGGAACTGATCGATCGGATTCAAACATATGGCAGAATTTGTCCCCCTGAGAGACCTATTATTTGGAAAAAAAAGATGCTTTTAACTATAACGGTTCTCGAGATATCGGGCCAAACGTAAAGTTAACATACACACACACACACACACACACCCGGACATTTTCCTAAACATCATTTTTGACATCCTGGGGTCGAATTATGTCGAGAAATGTCAAAAAATTGCAATTGAGTATTTGAGGGTAAAACAATACTTCCTCTATGAGGAAGCAAAAATTGATTATTAAAATTTTCCATTTTTAAAAGCTTGATAACTCCATACGAAACGGAGCTAGAGGGTTCGTAAATAGGTCAATCGATGCGTTTTTAAAAAATAAAAAGGATAAAAAGCTTACATTTTAACTTTCTTAAATTTTTTTTATAATGTTGCCAAAAAACGATTTTTTGAAAATTTTTAAATCTAAAAAAAATATATCTGGAACTGATCGATCGGATTTAAACATATGGCAGAATTTGTCCCCCTGAGAGACCTATTATTTGGTAAAAAAAGATGCTTTTAACTATAACGGTTCTCGAGATATTGGGCCAAACGTAAAGTTAACATACACACACACACACACCCGGACATTTTTTCTAAACATCATTTTTGACATCCTGGGGTCGAATTATGTCGAGAAATGTCAAAAAATTGAAATTGAGGATTTGAGGGTAAAACAATACTTCCTCTATGAGGAAGCAAAAATTGATTATTTAAATTTTCCATTTTTAAATGCTTGATAACTCCATACGAAACGGAGCTAGAGGGTTCGTAAACAGGTCAATTGATGCGTTTTTAAAAAATAAAAAGGATAAAAAGCTTACCTTTTAACTTTCTTAAATTTTTTTTTATAATTTTGCCAAAAAACGATTTTTTGAAAATTTTAAAATCTAAAAAAAATATATCTGGAACTGATCGATCGGATTCAAACATATGGCAGAATTTGTCCCCCTGAGAGACCTATTATTTGGAAAAAAAAGATGCTTTTAACTATAACGGTTCTCGAGATATCGGGCCAAACGTAAAGTTAACCTACACACACACACACACACACACCCGGACATTTTCCTAAACATCATTTTTGACATCCTGGGGTCGAATTATGTCGAGAAATGTCAAAAAATTGCAATTGAGGATTTGAGGGTAAAACAATACTTCCTCTATGAGGAAGCAAAAATTGATTATTAAAATTTTCCATTTTTAAAAGCTTGATAACTCCATACGAAACGGAGCTAGAGGGTTCGTAAATAGGTCAATCGATGCGTTTTTAAAAAATAAAAAGAATAAAAAGCTTACATTTTAACTTTCTTAAATTTTTTTTTATAATGTTGCCAAAAAACGATTTTTTGAAAATTTTTAAATCTAAAAAAAATATATCTGGAACTGATCGATCGGATTTAAACATATGGCAGAATTTGTCCCCCTGAGAGACCTATTATTTGGTAAAAAAAGATGCTTTTAACTATAACGGTTCTCGAGATATTGGGCCAAACGTAAAGTTAACATACACACACACACACACCCGGACATTTTTTCTAAACATCATTTTTGACATCCTGGGGTCGAATTATGTCGAGAAATGTCAAAAAATTGAAATTGAGGATTTGAGGGTAAAACATTACTTCCTCTATGAGGAAGCAAAAATTGATTATTTAAATTTTCCATTTTTAAATGCTTGATAACTCCATACGAAACGGAGCTAGAGGGTTCGTAAACAGGTCAATTGATGCGTTTTTAAAAAATAAAAAGGATAAAAAGCTTACCTTTTAACTTTCTTAAATTTTTTTTTATAATTTTGCCAAAAAACGATTTTTTGAAAATTTTAAAATCTAAAAAAAATATATCTGGAACTGATCGATCGGATTCAAACATATGGCAGAATTTGTCCCCCTGAGAGACCTATTATTTGGTAAAAAAAGATGCTTTTAACTATAACGGTTCTCGAGATATTGGGCCAAACGTAAAGTTAACATACACACACACACACACACACACCCGGACATTTTTTCTAAACATCATTTTTGACATCCTGGGGTCGAATTATTTCGAGAAATGTCAAAAAATTGCAATTGAGGATTTGAGGGTAAAACAATACTTCCTCTATGAGGAAGCAAAAATTGATTATTAAAATTTTCCATTTTTAAAAGCTTGATAACTCCATACGAAACGGAGCTAGAGGGTTCGTAAATAGGTCAATTGATGCGTTTTTAAAAAATAAAAAGGATAAAAAGCTTACATTTTAACTTTCTTAAATTTTTTTTTATAATTTTGCCAAAAAACGATTTTTTGAAAATTTTAAAATCTAAAAAAAATATATCTGGAACTGATCGATCGGATTCAAACATATGGCAGAATTTGTCCCCCTGAGAGACCTATTATTTGGTAAAAAAAGATGCTTTTAACTATAACGGTTCTCGAGATATTGGGCCAAACGTAAAGTTAACATACACACACACACACACACACACCCGGACATTTTTTCTAAACATCATTTTTGACATCCTGGGGTCGAATTATGTCGAGAAATGTCAAAAAATTGCAATTGAGGATTTGAGGGTATAACAATACTTTCTCTATGAGGAAGCAAAAATTGATTATTAAAATTTTCCATTTTTAAAAGCTTGATAACTCCATACGAAACGGAGCTAGAGGGTTCGTAAATAGGTCAATTGATGCGTTTTTAAAAAATAAAAAGGAAAAAAAGGTTACATTTTAACTTTCTTAAATTTTTTTTTATAATTATGCCAAAAAACGATTTTTTGAAAATTATAAATCTAAAAAAATATATCTGGAACTGATCGATCGGATTCAAACATATAGCAGAATTTGTCCCCCTGAGAGACCTATTATTTGGTAAAAAAAAGATGCTTTTAACTATAACGGTTCTCGAGATATTGGGCCAAACGTAAAGTTAACATACACACACACACACACACACACCCGGACATTTTTTCTAAACATCATTTTTGACATCCTGGGGTCGAATTATGTCGAGAAATGTCAAAAAATTGCAATTGAGGATTTGAGGGTAAAACAATACTTCCTCTATGAGGAAGCAAAAATTGATTATTTAAATTTTCCATTTTTAAATGCTTGATAACTCCATACGAAACGGAGCTAGAGGGTTCGTAAACAGGTCAATTGATGCGTTTTTAAAAAATAAAAAGGATAAAAAGCTTACCTTTTAACTTTCTTAAATTTTTTTTTATAATTTTGCCAAAAAACGATTTTTTGAAAATTTTAAAATCTAAAAAAAATATATCTGGAACTGATCGATCGGATTCAAACATATGGCAGAATTTGTCCCCCTGAGAGACCTATTATTTGGAAAAAAAAGATGCTTTTAACTATAACGGTTCTCGAGATATTGGGCCAAACGTAAAGTTAACATACACACACACACACACACACACCCGGACATTTTCCTAAACATCATTTTTGACATCCTGGGGTCGAATTATGTCGAGAAATGTCAAAAAATTGCAATTGAGGATTTGAGGGTAAAACAATACTTCCTCTATGAGGAAGCAAAAATTGATTATTTAAATTTTCCATTTTTAAATGCTTGATAACTCCATACGAAACGGAGCTAGAGGGTTCGTAAACAGGTCAATTGATGCGTTTTTAAAAAATAAAAAGGATAAAAAGCTTACCTTTTAACTTTCTTAAATTTTTTTTTATAATTTTGCCAAAAAACGATTTTTTGAAAATTTTAAAATCTAAAAAAAATATATCTGGAACTGATCGATCGGATTCAAACATATGGCAGAATTTGTCCCCCTGAGAGACCTATTATTTGGAAAAAAAAGATGCTTTTAACTATAACGGTTCTCGAGATATCGGGCCAAACGTAAAGTTAACATACACACACACACACACACACACCCGGACATTTTCCTAAACATCATTTTTGATATCCTGGGGTCGAATTATGTCGAGAAATGTCAAAAAATTGCAATTGAGTATTTGAGGGTAAAACAATACTTCCTCTATGAGGAAGCAAAAATTGATTATTAAAATTTTCCATTTTTAAAAGCTTGATAACTCCATACGAAACGGAGCTAGAGGGTTCGTAAATAGGTCAATTGATGCGTTTTTAAAAAATAAAAAGGATAAAAAGCTTACATTTTAACTTTCTTAAATTTTTTTTTATAATTTTGCCAAAAAACGATTTTTTGAAAATTTTAAAATCTAAAAAAAATATATCTGGAACTGATCGATCGGATTCAAACATATGGCAGAATTTGTCCCCCTGAGAGACCTATTATTTGGAAAAAAAAGATGCTTTTAACTATAACGGTTCTCGAGATATCGGGCCAAACGTAAAGTTAACATACACACACACACACACACACACCCGGACATTTTCCTAAACATCATTTTTGACATCCTGGGGTCGAATTATGTCGAGAAATGTCAAAAAATTGCAATTGAGTATTTGAGGGTAAAACAATACTTCCTCTATGAGGAAGCAAAAATTGATTATTAAAATTTTCCATTTTTAAAAGCTTGATAACTCCATACGAAACGGAGCTAGAGGGTTCGTAAATAGGTCAATCGATGCGTTTTTAAAAAATAAAAAGGATAAAAAGCTTACATTTTAACTTTCTTAAATTTTTTTTATAATGTTGCCAAAAAACGATTTTTTGAAAATTTTTAAATCTAAAAAAAATATATCTGGAACTGATCGATCGGATTTAAACATATGGCAGAATTTGTCCCCCTGAGAGACCTATTATTTGGTAAAAAAAGATGCTTTTAACTATAACGGTTCTCGAGATATTGGGCCAAACGTAAAGTTAACATACACACACACACACACCCGGACATTTTTTCTAAACATCATTTTTGACATCCTGGGGTCGAATTATGTCGAGAAATGTCAAAAAATTGAAATTGAGGATTTGAGGGTAAAACAATACTTCCTCTATGAGGAAGCAAAAATTGATTATTTAAATTTTCCATTTTTAAATGCTTGATAACTCCATACGAAACGGAGCTAGAGGGTTCGTAAACAGGTCAATTGATGCGTTTTTAAAAAATAAAAAGGATAAAAAGCTTACCTTTTAACTTTCTTAAATTTTTTTTTATAATTTTGCCAAAAAACGATTTTTTGAAAATTTTAAAATCTAAAAAAAATATATCTGGAACTGATCGATCGGATTCAAACATATGGCAGAATTTGTCCCCCTGAGAGACCTATTATTTGGAAAAAAAAGATGCTTTTAACTATAACGGTTCTCGAGATATCGGGCCAAACGTAAAGTTAACCTACACACACACACACACACACACCCGGACATTTTCCTAAACATCATTTTTGACATCCTGGGGTCGAATTATGTCGAGAAATGTCAAAAAATTGCAATTGAGGATTTGAGGGTAAAACAATACTTCCTCTATGAGGAAGCAAAAATTGATTATTAAAATTTTCCATTTTTAAAAGCTTGATAACTCCATACGAAACGGAGCTAGAGGGTTCGTAAATAGGTCAATCGATGCGTTTTTAAAAAATAAAAAGAATAAAAAGCTTACATTTTAACTTTCTTAAATTTTTTTTTATAATGTTGCCAAAAAACGATTTTTTGAAAATTTTTAAATCTAAAAAAAATATATCTGGAACTGATCGATCGGATTTAAACATATGGCAGAATTTGTCCCCCTGAGAGACCTATTATTTGGTAAAAAAAGATGCTTTTAACTATAACGGTTCTCGAGATATTGGGCCAAACGTAAAGTTAACATACACACACACACACACCCGGACATTTTTTCTAAACATCATTTTTGACATCCTGGGGTCGAATTATGTCGAGAAATGTCAAAAAATTGAAATTGAGGATTTGAGGGTAAAACATTACTTCCTCTATGAGGAAGCAAAAATTGATTATTTAAATTTTCCATTTTTAAATGCTTGATAACTCCATACGAAACGGAGCTAGAGGGTTCGTAAACAGGTCAATTGATGCGTTTTTAAAAAATAAAAAGGATAAAAAGCTTACCTTTTAACTTTCTTAAATTTTTTTTTATAATTTTGCCAAAAAACGATTTTTTGAAAATTTTAAAATCTAAAAAAAATATATCTGGAACTGATCGATCGGATTCAAACATATGGCAGAATTTGTCCCCCTGAGAGACCTATTATTTGGTAAAAAAAGATGCTTTTAACTATAACGGTTCTCGAGATATTGGGCCAAACGTAAAGTTAACATACACACACACACACACACACACCCGGACATTTTTTCTAAACATCATTTTTGACATCCTGGGGTCGAATTATGTCGAGAAATGTCAAAAAATTGCAATTGAGGATTTGAGGGTAAAACAATACTTCCTCTATGAGGAAGCAAAAATTGATTATTAAAATTTTCCATTTTTAAAAGCTTGATAACTCCATACGAAACGGAGCTAGAGGGTTCGTAAATAGGTCAATTGATGCGTTTTTAAAAAATAAAAAGGATAAAAAGCTTACATTTTAACTTTCTTAAATTTTTTTTTATAATTTTGCCAAAAAACGATTTTTGGAAAATTTTAAAATCTAAAAAAAATATATCTGGAACTGATCGATCGGATTCAAACATATGGCAGAATTTGTCCCCCTGAGAGACCTATTATTTGGTAAAAAAAGATGCTTTTAACTATAACGGTTCTCGAGATATTGGGCCAAACGTAAAGTTAACATACACACACACACACACACACACCCGGACATTTTTTCTAAACATCATTTTTGACATCCTGGGGTCGAATTATGTCGAGAAATGTCAAAAAATTGCAATTGAGGATTTGAGGGTATAACAATACTTTCTCTATGAGGAAGCAAAAATTGATTATTAAAATTTTCCATTTTTAAAAGCTTGATAACTCCATACGAAACGGAGCTAGAGGGTTCGTAAATAGGTCAATTGATGCGTTTTTAAAAAATAAAAAGGAAAAAAAGGTTACATTTTAACTTTCTTAAATTTTTTTTTATAATTATGCCAAAAAACGATTTTTTGAAAATTATAAATCTAAAAAAATATATCTGGAACTGATCGATCGGATTCAAACATATAGCAGAATTTGTCCCCCTGAGAGACCTATTATTTGGTAAAAAAAAGATGCTTTTAACTATAACGGTTCTCGAGATATTGGGCCAAACGTAAAGTTAACATACACACACACACACACACACACCCGGACATTTTTTCTAAACATCATTTTTGACATCCTGGGGTCGAATTATGTCGAGAAATGTCAAAAAATTGCAATTGAGGATTTGAGGGTAAAACAATACTTCCTCTATGAGGAAGCAAAAATTGATTATTTAAATTTTCCATTTTTAAATGCTTGATAACTCCATACGAAACGGAGCTAGAGGGTTCGTAAATAGGTCAATCGATGCGTTTTTAAAAAATAAAAAGGATAAAAAGCTTAAATTTTAACTTTCTTAAATTTTTTTTTATAATGTTGCCAAAAAACGATTTTTTGAAAATTTTTAAATCTAAAAAAAATATATCTGGAACTGATCGATCGGATTTAAACATATGGCAGAATTTGTCCCCCTGAAAGACCTATTATTTGGTAAAAAAAGATGCTTTTAACTATAACGGTTCTCGAGATATTGGGCCAAACGTAAAGTTAACATACACACACACACACACCCGGACATTTTTTCTAAACATCATTTTTGACATCCTGGGGTCGAATTATGTCGAGAAATGTCAAAAAATTGAAATTGAGGATTTGAGGGTAAAACAATACTTCCTCTATGAGGAAGCAAAAATTGATTATTAAAATTTTCCATTTTTAAAAGCTTGATAACTCCATACGAAACGGAGCTAGAGGGTTCGTAAATAGGTCAATTGATGCGTTTTTAAAAAATAAAAAGGATAAAAAGCTTACATTTTAACTTTCTTAAATTTTTTTTTATAATTATGCCAAAGAACGATTTTTTGAAAATTATAAATCTAAAAAAATATATCTGGAACTGATCGATCGGATTCAAACATATAGCAGAATTTGTCCCCCTGAGAGACCTATTATTTGGTAAAAAAAAGATGCTTTTAACTATAACGGTTCTCGAGATATTGGGCCAAACGTAAAGTTAACATACACACACACACACACACACACACCCGGACATTTTTTCTAAACATCATTTTTGACATCCTGGGGTCGAATTATGTCGAGAAATGTCAAAAAATTGCAATTGAGGATTTGAGGGTAAAACAATACTTCCTCTATGAGGAAGCAAAAATTGATTATTAAAATTTTCCATTTTTAAAAGCTTGATAACTCCATACGAAACGGAGCTAGAGGGTTCGTAAATAGGTCAATTGATGCGTTTTTAAAAAATAAAAAGGAAAAAAAGGTTACATTTTAACTTTCTTAAATTTTTTTTTATAATTATGCCAAAAAACGATTTTTTGAAAATTATAAATCTAAAAAAATATATCTGGAACTGATCGATCGGATTCAAACATATAGCAGAATTTGTCCCCCTGAGAGACCTATTATTTGGTAAAAAAAAGATGCTTTTAACTATAACGGTTCTCGAGATATTGGGCCAAACGTAAAGTTAACATACACACACACACACACACACACCCGGACATTTTTTCTAAACATCATTTTTGACATCCTGGGGTCGAATTATGTCGAGAAATGTCAAAAAATTGCAATTGAGGATTTGAGGGTAAAACAATACTTCCTCTATGAGGAAGCAAAAATTGATTATTTAAATTTTCCATTTTTAAATGCTTGATAACTCCATACGAAACGGAGCTAGAGGGTTCGTAAACAGGTCAATTGATGCGTTTTTAAAAAATAAAAAGGATAAAAAGCTTACCTTTTAACTTTCTTAAATTTTTTTTTATAATTTTGCCAAAAAACGATTTTTTGAAAATTTTAAAATCTAAAAAAAATATATCTGGAACTGATCGATCGGATTCAAACATATGGCAGAATTTGTCCCCCTGAGAGACCTATTATTTGGAAAAAAAAGATGCTTTTAACTATAACGGTTCTCGAGATATTGGGCCAAACGTAAAGTTAACATACACACACACACACACACACCCGGACATTTTCCTAAACATCATTTTTGACATCCTGGGGTCGAATTATGTCGAGAAATGTCAAAAAATTGCAATTGAGGATTTGAGGGTAAAACAATACTTCCTCTATGAGGAAGCAAAAATTGATTATTAAAATTTTCCATTTTTAAAAGCTTGATAACTCCATACGAAACGGAGCTAGAGGGTTCGTAAATAGGTCAATCGATGCGTTTTTAAAAAATAAAAAGGATAAAAAGCTTAAATTTTAACTTTCTTAAATTTTTTTTTATAATGTTGCCAAAAAACGATTTTTTGAAAATTTTTAAATCTAAAAAAAATATATCTGGAACTGATCGATCGGATTTAAACATATGGCAGAATTTGTCCCCCTGAAAGACCTATTATTTGGTAAAAAAAGATGCTTTTAACTATAACGGTTCTCGAGATATTGGGCCAAACGTAAAGTTAACATACACACACACACACACCCGGACATTTTTTCTAAACATCATTTTTGACATCCTGGGGTCGAATTATGTCGAGAAATGTCAAAAAATTGAAATTGAGGATTTGAGGGTAAAACAATACTTCCTCTATGAGGAAGCAAAAATTGATTATTAAAATTTTCCATTTTTAAAAGCTTGATAACTCCATACGAAACGGAGCTAGAGGGTTCGTAAATAGGTCAATTGATGCGTTTTTAAAAAATAAAAAGGATAAAAAGCTTACATTTTAACTTTCTTAAATTTTTTTTTATAATTTTGCCAAAAAACGATTTTTTGAAAATTTTAAAATCTAAAAAAAATATATCTGGAACTGATCGATCGGATTCAAACATATAGCAGAATTTGTCCCCCTGAGAGACCTATTATTTGGTAAAAAAAAGATGCTTTTAACTATAACGGTTCTCGAGATATTGGGCCAAACGTAAAGTTAACATACACACACACACACACACACACACCCGGACATTTTTTCTAAACATCATTTTTGACATCCTGGGGTCGAATTATGTCGAGAAATGTCAAAAAATTGCAATTGAGGATTTGAGGGTAAAACAATACTTCCTCTATGAGGAAGCAAAAATTGATTATTAAAATTTTCCATTTTTAAAAGCTTGATAACTCCATACGAAACGGAGCTAGAGGGTTCGTAAATAGGTCAATTGATGCGTTTTTAAAAAATAAAAAGGAAAAAAAGGTTACATTTTAACTTTCTTAAATTTTTTTTTATAATTATGCCAAAAAACGATTTTTTGAAAATTATAAATCTAAAAAAATATATCTGGAACTGATCGATCGGATTCAAACATATAGCAGAATTTGTCCCCCTGAGAGACCTATTATTTGGTAAAAAAAAGATGCTTTTAACTATAACGGTTCTCGAGATATTGGGCCAAACGTAAAGTTAACATACACACACACACACACACCCGGACATTTTCCTAAACATCATTTTTGACATCCTGGGGTCGAATTATGTCGAGAAATGTCAAAAAATTGCAATTGAGGATTTGAGGGTAAAACAATACTTCCTCTATGAGGAAGCAAAAATTGATTATTAAAATTTTCCATTTTTAAAAGCTTGATAACTCCATACGAAACGGAGCTAGAGGGTTCGTAAATAGGTCAATCGATGCGTTTTTAAAAAATAAAAAGAATAAAAAGCTTACATTTTAACTTTCTTAAATTTTTTTTTATAATGTTGCCAAAAAACGATTTTTTGAAAATTTTTAAATCTAAAAAAAATATATCTGGAACTGATCGATCGGATTTAAACATATGGCAGAATTTGTCCCCCTGAGAGACCTATTATTTGGTAAAAAAAGATGCTTTTAACTATAACGGTTCTCGAGATATTGGGCCAAACGTAAAGTTAACATACACACACACACACACCCGGACATTTTTTCTAAACATCATTTTTGACATCCTGGGGTCGAATTATGTCGAGAAATGTCAAAAAATTGAAATTGAGGATTTGAGGGTAAAACAATACTTCCTCTATGAGGAAGCAAAAATTGATTATTTAAATTTTCCATTTTTAAATGCTTGATAACTCCATACGAAACGGAGCTAGAGGGTTCGTAAACAGGTCAATTGATGCGTTTTTAAAAAATAAAAAGGATAAAAAGCTTACCTTTTAACTTTCTTAAATTTTTTTTTATAATTTTGCCAAAAAACGATTTTTTGAAAATTTTAAAATCTAAAAAAAATATATCTGGAACTGATCGATCGGATTCAAACATATGGCAGAATTTGTCCCCCTGAGAGACCTATTATTTGGTAAAAAAAGATGCTTTTAACTATAACGGTTCTCGAGATATTGGGCCAAACGTAAAGTTAACATACACACACACACACACACACCCGGACATTTTTTCTAAACATCATTTTTGACATCCTGGGGTCGAATTATGTCGAGAAATGTCAAAAAATTGCAATTGAGGATTTGAGGGTAAAACAATACTTCCTCTATGAGGAAGCAAAAATTGATTATTAAAATTTTCCATTTTTAAAAGCTTGATAACTCCATACGAAACGGAGCTAGAGGGTTCGTAAATAGGTCAATTGATGCGTTTTTAAAAAATAAAAAGGATAAAAAGCTTACATTTTAACTTTCTTAAATTTTTTTTTATAATTTTGCCAAAAAACGATTTTTTGAAAATTTTAAAATCTAAAAAAAATATATCTGGAACTGATCGATCGGATTCAAACATATGGCAGAATTTGTCCCCCTGAGAGACCTATTATTTGGTAAAAAAAGATGCTTTTTACTATAACGGTTCTCGAGATATTGGGCCAAACGTAAAGTTAACATACACACACACACACACACACACACCCGGACATTTTTTCTAAACATCATTTTTGACATCCTGGGGTCGAATTATGTCGAGAAATGTCAAAAAATTGCAATTGAGGATTTGAGGGTAAAACAATACTTCCTCTATGAGGAAGCAAAAATTGATTATTAAAATTTTCCATTTTTAAAAGCTTGATAACTCCATACGAAACGGAGCTAGAGGGTTCGTAAATAGGTCAATTGATGCGTTTTTAAAAAATAAAAAGGATAAAAAGCTTACATTTTAACTTTCTTAAATTTTTTTTTATAATTTTGCCAAAAAACGATTTTTTGAAAATTTTAAAATCTAAAAAAAATATATCTGGAACTGATCGATCGGATTCAAACGTATGGCAGAATTTGTCCCCCTGAGAGACCTATTATTTGGTAAAAAAAGATGCTTTTAACTATAACGGTTCTCGAGATATTGGGCCAAACGTAAAGTTAACATACACACACACACACACACACACACCCGGACATTTTTTCTAAACATCATTTTTGACATCCTGGGGTCGAATTATGTCGAGAAATGTCAAAAAATTGCAATTGAGGATTTGAGGGTAAAACAATACTTCCTCTATGAGGAAGCAAAAATTGATTATTAAAATTTTCCATTTTTAAAAGCTTGATAACTCCATACGAAACGGAGCTAGAGGGTTCGTAAATAGGTCAATTGATGCGTTTTTAAAAAATAAAAAGGAAAAAAAGGTTACATTTTAACTTTCTTAAATTTTTTTTTATAATTATGCCAAAAAACGATTTTTTGAAAATTATAAATCTAAAAAAATATATCTGGAACTGATCGATCGGATTCAAACATATAGCAGAATTTGTCCCCCTGAGAGACCTATTATTTGGTAAAAAAAAGATGCTTTTAACTATAACGGTTCTCGAGATATTGGGCCAAACGTAAAGTTAACATACACACACACACACACACACACACCCGGACATTTTTTCTAAACATCATTTTTGACATCCTGGGGTCGAATTATGTCGAGAAATGTCAAAAAATTGCAATTGAGGATTTGAGGGTAAAACAATACTTCCTCTATGAGGAAGCAAAAATTGATTATTTAAATTTTCCATTTTTAAATGCTTGATAACTCCATACGAAACGGAGCTAGAGGGTTCGTAAACAGGTCAATTGATGCGTTTTTAAAAAATAAAAAGGATAAAAAGCTTACCTTTTAACTTTCTTAAATTTTTTTTTATAATTTTGCCAAAAAACGATTTTTTGAAAATTTTAAAATCTAAAAAAAATATATCTGGAACTGATCGATCGGATTCAAACATATGGCAGAATTTGTCCCCCTGAGAGACCTATTATTTGGAAAAAAAGATGCTTTTAACTATAACGGTTCTCGAGATATTGGGCCAAACGTAAAGTTAACATACACACACACACACACACACCCGGACATTTTCCTAAACATCATTTTTGATATCCTGGGGTCGAATTATGTCGAGAAATGTCAAAAAATTGCAATTGAGGATTTGAGGGTAAAACAATACTTCCTCTATGAGGAAGCAAAAATTGATTATTAAAATTTTCCATTTTTAAAAGCTTGATAACTCCATACGAAACGGAGCTAGAGGGTTCGTAAATAGGTCAATCGATGCGTTTTTAAAAAATAAAAAGGATAAAAAGCTTAAATTTTAACTTTCTTAAATTTTTTTTTATAATGTTGCCAAAAAACGATTTTTTGAAAATTTTTAAATCTAAAAAAAATATATCTGGAACTGATCGATCGGATTTAAACATATGGCAGAATTTGTCCCCCTGAGAGACCTATTATTTGGTAAAAAAAGATGCTTTTAACTATAACGGTTCTCGAGATATTGGGCCAAACGTAAAGTTAACATACACACACACACACACCCGGACATTTTTTCTAAACATCATTTTTGACATCCTGGGGTCGAATTATGTCGAGAAATGTCAAAAAATTGAAATTGAGGATTTGAGGGTAAAACATTACTTCCTCTATGAGGAAGCAAAAATTGATTATTTAAAATTTCCATTTTTAAATGCTTGATAACTCCATACGAAACGGAGCTAGAGGGTTCGTAAACAGGTCAATTGATGCGTTTTTAAAAAATAAAAAGGATAAAAAGCTTACCTTTTAACTTTCTTAAATTTTTTTTTATAATTTTGCCAAAAAACGATTTTTTGAAAATTTTAAAATCTAAAAAAAATATATCTGGAACTGATCGATCGGATTCAAACATATGGCAGAATTTGTCCCCCTGAGAGACCTATTATTTGGTAAAAAAAGATGCTTTTAACTATAACGGTTCTCGAGATATTGGGCCAAACGTAAAGTTAACATACACACACACACACACACACACCCGGACATTTTTTCTAAACATCATTTTTGACATCCTGGGGTCGAATTATGTCGAGAAATGTCAAAAAATTGCAATTGAGGATTTGAGGGTAAAACAATACTTCCTCTATGAGGAAGCAAAAATTGATTATTAAAATTTTCCATTTTTAAAAGCTTGATAACTCCATACGAAACGGAGCTAGAGGGTTCGTAAATAGGTCAATTGATGCGTTTTTAAAAAATAAAAAGGATAAAAAGCTTACATTTTAACTTTCTTAAATTTTTTTTTATAATTTTGCCAAAAAACGATTTTTTGAAAATTTTAAAATCTAAAAAAAATATATCTGGAACTGATCGATCGGATTCAAACATATGGCAGAATTTGTCCCCCTGAGAGACCTATTATTTGGTAAAAAAAGATGCTTTTAACTATAACGGTTCTCGAGATATTGGGCCAAACGTAAAGTTAACATACACACACACACACACACACACACCCGGACATTTTTTCTAAACATCATTTTTGACATCCTGGGGTCGAATTATGTCGAGAAATGTCAAAAAATTGCAATTGAGGATTTGAGGGTATAACAATACTTTCTCTATGAGGAAGCAAAAATTGATTATTAAAATTTTCCATTTTTAAAAGCTTGATAACTCCATACGAAACGGAGCTAGAGGGTTCGTAAATAGGTCAATTGATGCGTTTTTAAAAAATAAAAAGGAAAAAAAGGTTACATTTTAACTTTCTTAAATTTTTTTTTATAATTATGCCAAAAAACGATTTTTTGAAAATTATAAATCTAAAAAAATATATCTGGAACTGATCGATCGGATTCAAACATATAGCAGAATTTGTCCCCCTGAGAGACCTATTATTTGGTAAAAAAAAGATGCTTTTAACTATAACGGTTCTCGAGATATTGGGCCAAACGTAAAGTTAACATACACACACACACACACACACACACCCGGACATTTTTTCTAAACATCATTTTTGACATCCTGGGGTCGAATTATGTCGAGAAATGTCAAAAAATTGCAATTGAGGATTTGAGGGTAAAACAATACTTCCTCTATGAGGAAGCAAAAATTGATTATTTAAATTTTCCATTTTTAAATGCTTGATAACTCCATACGAAACGGAGCTAGAGGGTTCGTAAACAGGTCAATTGATGCGTTTTTAAAAAATAAAAAGGATAAAAAGCTTACCTTTTAACTTTCTTAAATTTTTTTTTATAATTTTGCCAAAAAACGATTTTTTGAAAATTTTAAAATCTAAAAAAAATATATCTGGAACTGATCGATCGGATTCAAACATATGGCAGAATTTGTCCCCCTGAGAGACCTATTATTTGGTAAAAAAAGATGCTTTTAACTATAACGGTTCTCGAGATATTGGGCCAAACGTAAAGTTAACATACACACACACACACACACACACCCGGACATTTTTTCTAAACATCATTTTTGACATCCTGGGGTCGAATTATGTCGAGAAATGTCAAAAAATTGCAATTGAGGATTTGAGGGTAAAACAATACTTCCTCTATGAGGAAGCAAAAATTGATTATTAAAATTTTCCATTTTTAAAAGCTTGATAACTCCATACGAAACGGAGCTAGAGGGTTCGTAAATAGGTCAATTGATGCGTTTTTAAAAAATAAAAAGGATAAAAAGCTTACATTTTAACTTTCTTAAATTTTTTTTTATAATTTTGCCAAAAAACGATTTTTTGAAAATTTTAAAATCTAAAAAAAATATATCTGGAACTGATCGATCGGATTCAAACATATGGCAGAATTTGTCCCCCTGAGAGACCTATTATTTGGTAAAAAAAGATGCTTTTAACTATAACGGTTCTCGAGATATTGGGCCAAACGTAAAGTTAACATACACACACACACACACACACACCCGGACATTTTTTCTAAACATCATTTTTGACATCCTGGGGTCGAATTATGTCGAGAAATGTCAAAAAATTGCAATTGAGGATTTGAGGGTATAACAATACTTTCTCTATGAGGAAGCAAAAATTGATTATTAAAATTTTCCATTTTTAAAAGCTTGATAACTCCATACGAAACGGAGCTAGAGGGTTCGTAAATAGGTCAATTGATGCGTTTTTAAAAAATAAAAAGGAAAAAAAGGTTACATTTTAACTTTCTTAAATTTTTTTTTATAATTATGCCAAAAAACGATTTTTTGAAAATTATAAATCTAAAAAAATATATCTGGAACTGATCGATCGGATTCAAACATATAGCAGAATTTGTCCCCCTGAGAGACCTATTATTTGGTAAAAAAAAGATGCTTTTAACTATAACGGTTCTCGAGATATTGGGCCAAACGTAAAGTTAACATACACACACACACACACACACACACCCGGACATTTTTTCTAAACATCATTTTTGACATCCTGGGGTCGAATTATGTCGAGAAATGTCAAAAAATTGCAATTGAGGATTTGAGGGTAAAACAATACTTCCTCTATGAGGAAGCAAAAATTGATTATTAAAATTTTCCATTTTTAAAAGCTTGATAACTCCATACGAAACGGAGCTAGAGGGTTCGTAAATAGGTCAATTGATGCGTTTTTAAAAAATAAAAAGGAAAAAAAGGTTACATTTTAACTTTCTTAAATTTTTTTTTATAATTATGCCAAAAAACGATTTTTTGAAAATTATAAATCTAAAAAAATATATCTGGAACTGATCGATCGGATTCAAACATATAGCAGAATTTGTCCCCCTGAGAGACCTATTATTTGGTAAAAAAAAGATGCTTTTAACTATAACGGTTCTCGAGATATTGGGCCAAACGTAAAGTTAACATACACACACACACACACACACACACCCGGACATTTTTTCTAAACATCATTTTTGACATCCTGGGGTCGAATTATGTCGAGAAATGTCAAAAAATTGCAATTGAGGATTTGAGGGTAAAACAATACTTCCTCTATGAGGAAGCAAAAATTGATTATTTAAATTTTCCATTTTTAAATGCTTGATAACTCCATACGAAACGGAGCTAGAGGGTTCGTAAACAGGTCAATTGATGCGTTTTTAAAAAATAAAAAGGATAAAAAGCTTACCTTTTAACTTTCTTAAATTTTTTTTTATAATTTTGCCAAAAAACGATTTTTTGAAAATTTTAAAATCTAAAAAAAATATATCTGGAACTGATCGATCGGATTCAAACATATGGCAGAATTTGTCCCCCTGAGAGACCTATTATTTGGAAAAAAAAGATGCTTTTAACTATAACGGTTCTCGAGATATTGGGCCAAACGTAAAGTTAACATACACACACACACACACACACCCGGACATTTTCCTAAACATCATTTTTGATATCCTGGGGTCGAATTATGTCGAGAAATGTCAAAAAATTGCAATTGAGGATTTGAGGGTAAAACAATACTTCCTCTATGAGGAAGCAAAAATTGATTATTAAAATTTTCCATTTTTAAAAGCTTGATAACTCCATACGAAACGGAGCTAGAGGGTTCGTAAATAGGTCAATCGATGCGTTTTTAAAAAATAAAAAGGATAAAAAGCTTAAATTTTAACTTTCTTAAATTTTTTTTTATAATGTTGCCAAAAAACGATTTTTTGAAAATTTTTAAATCTAAAAAAAATATATCTGGAACTGATCGATCGGATTTAAACATATGGCAGAATTTGTCCCCCTGAGAGACCTATTATTTGGTAAAAAAAGATGCTTTTAACTATAACGGTTCTCGAGATATTGGGCCAAACGTAAAGTTAACATACACACACACACACACCCGGACATTTTTTCTAAACATCATTTTTGACATCCTGGGGTCGAATTATGTCGAGAAATGTCAAAAAATTGAAATTGAGGATTTGAGGGTAAAACATTACTTCCTCTATGAGGAAGCAAAAATTGATTATTTAAAATTTCCATTTTTAAATGCTTGATAACTCCATACGAAACGGAGCTAGAGGGTTCGTAAACAGGTCAATTGATGCGTTTTTAAAAAATAAAAAGGATAAAAAGCTTACCTTTTAACTTTCTTAAATTTTTTTTTATAATTTTGCCAAAAAACGATTTTTTGAAAATTTTAAAATCTAAAAAAAATATATCTGGAACTGATCGATCGGATTCAAACATATGGCAGAATTTGTCCCCCTGAGAGACCTATTATTTGGTAAAAAAAGATGCTTTTAACTATAACGGTTCTCGAGATATTGGGCCAAACGTAAAGTTAACATACACACACACACACACACACACCCGGACATTTTTTCTAAACATCATTTTTGACATCCTGGGGTCGAATTATGTCGAGAAATGTCAAAAAATTGCAATTGAGGATTTGAGGGTAAAACAATACTTCCTCTATGAGGAAGCAAAAATTGATTATTAAAATTTTCCATTTTTAAAAGCTTGATAACTCCATACGAAACGGAGCTAGAGGGTTCGTAAATAGGTCAATTGATGCGTTTTTAAAAAATAAAAAGGATAAAAAGCTTACATTTTAACTTTCTTAAATTTTTTTTTATAATTTTGCCAAAAAACGATTTTTTGAAAATTTTAAAATCTAAAAAAAATATATCTGGAACTGATCGATCGGATTCAAACATATGGCAGAATTTGTCCCCCTGAGAGACCTATTATTTGGTAAAAAAAGATGCTTTTAACTATAACGGTTCTCGAGATATTGGGCCAAACGTAAAGTTAACATACACACACACACACACACACACACCCGGACATTTTTTCTAAACATCATTTTTGACATCCTGGGGTCGAATTATGTCGAGAAATGTCAAAAAATTGCAATTGAGGATTTGAGGGTATAACAATACTTTCTCTATGAGGAAGCAAAAATTGATTATTAAAATTTTCCATTTTTAAAAGCTTGATAACTCCATACGAAACGGAGCTAGAGGGTTCGTAAATAGGTCAATTGATGCGTTTTTAAAAAATAAAAAGGAAAAAAAGGTTACATTTTAACTTTCTTAAATTTTTTTTTATAATTATGCCAAAAAACGATTTTTTGAAAATTATAAATCTAAAAAAATATATCTGGAACTGATCGATCGGATTCAAACATATAGCAGAATTTGTCCCCCTGAGAGACCTATTATTTGGTAAAAAAAAGATGCTTTTAACTATAACGGTTCTCGAGATATTGGGCCAAACGTAAAGTTAACATACACACACACACACACACACACACCCGGACATTTTTTCTAAACATCATTTTTGACATCCTGGGGTCGAATTATGTCGAGAAATGTCAAAAAATTGCAATTGAGGATTTGAGGGTAAAACAATACTTCCTCTATGAGGAAGCAAAAATTGATTATTTAAATTTTCCATTTTTAAATGCTTGATAACTCCATACGAAACGGAGCTAGAGGGTTCGTAAACAGGTCAATTGATGCGTTTTTAAAAAATAAAAAGGATAAAAAGCTTACCTTTTAACTTTCTTAAATTTTTTTTTATAATTTTGCCAAAAAACGATTTTTTGAAAATTTTAAAATCTAAAAAAAATATATCTGGAACTGATCGATCGGATTCAAACATATGGCAGAATTTGTCCCCCTGAGAGACCTATTATTTGGTAAAAAAAGATGCTTTTAACTATAACGGTTCTCGAGATATTGGGCCAAACGTAAAGTTAACATACACACACACACACACACACACCCGGACATTTTTTCTAAACATCATTTTTGACATCCTGGGGTCGAATTATGTCGAGAAATGTCAAAAAATTGCAATTGAGGATTTGAGGGTAAAACAATACTTCCTCTATGAGGAAGCAAAAATTGATTATTAAAATTTTCCATTTTTAAAAGCTTGATAACTCCATACGAAACGGAGCTAGAGGGTTCGTAAATAGGTCAATTGATGCGTTTTTAAAAAATAAAAAGGATAAAAAGCTTACATTTTAACTTTCTTAAATTTTTTTTTATAATTTTGCCAAAAAACGATTTTTTGAAAATTTTAAAATCTAAAAAAAATATATCTGGAACTGATCGATCGGATTCAAACATATGGCAGAATTTGTCCCCCTGAGAGACCTATTATTTGGTAAAAAAAGATGCTTTTAACTATAACGGTTCTCGAGATATTGGGCCAAACGTAAAGTTAACATACACACACACACACACACACACCCGGACATTTTTTCTAAACATCATTTTTGACATCCTGGGGTCGAATTATGTCGAGAAATGTCAAAAAATTGCAATTGAGGATTTGAGGGTATAACAATACTTTCTCTATGAGGAAGCAAAAATTGATTATTAAAATTTTCCATTTTTAAAAGCTTGATAACTCCATACGAAACGGAGCTAGAGGGTTCGTAAATAGGTCAATTGATGCGTTTTTAAAAAATAAAAAGGAAAAAAAGGTTACATTTTAACTTTCTTAAATTTTTTTTTATAATTATGCCAAAAAACGATTTTTTGAAAATTATAAATCTAAAAAAATATATCTGGAACTGATCGATCGGATTCAAACATATAGCAGAATTTGTCCCCCTGAGAGACCTATTATTTGGTAAAAAAAAGATGCTTTTAACTATAACGGTTCTCGAGATATTGGGCCAAACGTAAAGTTAACATACACACACACACACACACACACACCCGGACATTTTTTCTAAACATCATTTTTGACATCCTGGGGTCGAATTATGTCGAGAAATGTCAAAAAATTGCAATTGAGGATTTGAGGGTAAAACAATACTTCCTCTATGAGGAAGCAAAAATTGATTATTTAAATTTTCCATTTTTAAATGCTTGATAACTCCATACGAAACGGAGCTAGAGGGTTCGTAAACAGGTCAATTGATGCGTTTTTAAAAAATAAAAAGGATAAAAAGCTTACCTTTTAACTTTCTTAAATTTTTTTTTATAATTTTCCCAAAAAACGATTTTTTGAAAATTTTAAAATCTAAAAAAAATATATCTGGAACTGATCGATCGGATTCAAACATATGGCAGAATTTGTCCCCCTGAGAGACCTATTATTTGGAAAAAAAAGATGCTTTTAACTATAACGGTTCTCGAGATATTGGGCCAAACGTAAAGTTAACATACACACACACACACACACACCCGGACATTTTCCTAAACATCATTTTTGATATCCTGGGGTCGAATTATGTCGAGAAATGTCAAAAAATTGCAATTGAGGATTTGAGGGTAAAACAATACTTCCTCTATGAGGAAGCAAAAATTGATTATTAAAATTTTCCATTTTTAAAAGCTTGATAACTCCATACGAAACGGAGCTAGAGGGTTCGTAAATAGGTCAATCGATGCGTTTTTAAAAAATAAAAAGGATAAAAAGCTTAAATTTTAAGTTTCTTAAATTTTTTTTTATAATGTTGCCAAAAAACGATTTTTTGAAAATTTTTAAATCTAAAAAAAATATATCTGGAACTGATCGATCGGATTCAAACATATGGCAGAATTTGTCCCCCTGAGAGACCTATTATTTGGTAAAAAAAGATGCTTTTAACTATAACGGTTCTCGAGATATTGGGCCAAACGTAAAGTTAACATACACACACACACACACACACACCCGGACATTTTTTCTAAACATCATTTTTGACATCCTGGGGTCGAATTATGTCGAGAAATGTCAAAAAATTGCAATTGAGGATTTGAGGGTAAAACAATACTTCCTCTATGAGGAAGCAAAAATTGATTATTAAAATTTTCCATTTTTAAAAGCTTGATAACTCCATACGAAACGGAGCTAGAGGGTTCGTAAATAGGTCAATTGATGCGTTTTTAAAAAATAAAAAGGATAAAAAGCTTACATTTTAACTTTCTTAAATTTTTTTTTATAATTTTGCCAAAAAACGATTTTTTGAAAATTTTAAAATCTAAAAAAAATATATCTGGAACTGATCGATCGGATTCAAACATATGGCAGAATTTGTCCCCCTGAGAGACCTATTATTTGGTAAAAAAAGATGCTTTTAACTATAACGGTTCTCGAGATATTGGGCCAAACGTAAAGTTAACATACACACACACACACACACACACACCCGGACATTTTTTCTAAACATCATTTTTGACATCCTGGGGTCGAATTATGTCGAGAAATGTCAAAAAATTGCAATTGAGGATTTGAGGGTATAACAATACTTTCTCTATGAGGAAGCAAAAATTGATTATTAAAATTTTCCATTTTTAAAAGCTTGATAACTCCATACGAAACGGAGCTAGAGGGTTCGTAAATAGGTCAATTGATGCGTTTTTAAAAAATAAAAAGGAAAAAAAGGTTACATTTTAACTTTCTTAAATTTTTTTTATAATTATGCCAAAAAACGATTTTTTGAAAATTATAAATCTAAAAAAATATATCTGGAACTGATCGATCGGATTCAAACATATAGCAGAATTTGTCCCCCTGAGAGACCTATTATTTGGTAAAAAAAAGATGCTTTTAACTATAACGGTTCTCGAGATATTGGGCCAAACGTAAAGTTAACATACACACACACACACACACACACACCCGGACATTTTTTCTAAACATCATTTTTGACATCCTGGGGTCGAATTATGTCGAGAAATGTCAAAAAATTGCAATTTGAGGATTTGAGGGTAAAACAATACTTCCTCTATGAGGAAGCAAAAATTGATTATTTAAATTTTCCATTTTTAAATGCTTGATAACTCCATACGAAACGGAGCTAGAGGGTTCGTAAACAGGTCAATTGATGCGTTTTTAAAAAATAAAAAGGATAAAAAGCTTACCTTTTAACTTTCTTAAATTTTTTTTTATAATTTTGCCAAAAAACGATTTTTTGAAAATTTTAAAATCTAAAAAAAATATATCTGGAACTGATCGATCGGATTCAAACATATGGCAGAATTTGTCCCCCTGAGAGACCTATTATTTGGTAAAAAAAGATGCTTTTAACTATAACGGTTCTCGAGATATTGGGCCAAACGTAAAGTTAACATACACACACACACACACACACCCGGACATTTTTTCTAAACATCATTTTTGACATCCTGGGGTCGAATTATGTCGAGAAATGTCAAAAAATTGCAATTGAGGATTTGAGGGTAAAACAATACTTCCTCTATGAGGAAGCAAAAATTGATTATTAAAATTTTCCATTTTTAAAAGCTTGATAACTCCATACGAAACGGAGCTAGAGGGTTCGTAAATAGGTCAATTGATGCGTTTTTAAAAAATAAAAAGGATAAAAAGCTTACATTTTAACTTTCTTAAATTTTTTTTTATAATTTTGCCAAAAAACGATTTTTTGAAAATTTTAAAATCTAAAAAAAATATATCTGGAACTGATCGATCGGATTCAAACATATGGCAGAATTTGTCCCCCTGAGAGACCTATTATTTGGTAAAAAAAAGATGCTTTTAACTATAACGGTTCTCGAGATATTGGGCCAAACGTAAAGTTAACATACACACACACACACACACACACACCCGGACATTTTTTCTAAACATCATTTTTGACATCCTGGGGTCGAATTATGTCGAGAAATGTCAAAAAATTGCAATTGAGGATTTGAGGGGTATAACAATACTTTCTCTATGAGGAAGCAAAAATTGATTATTAAAATTTTCCATTTTTAAAAGCTTGATAACTCCATACGAAACGGAGCTAGAGGGTTCGTAAATAGGTCAATTGATGCGTTTTTAAAAAATAAAAAGGAAAAAAAGGTTACATTTTAACTTTCTTAAATTTTTTTTTATAATTATGCCAAAAAACGATTTTTTGAAAATTATAAATCTAAAAAAATATATCTGGAACTGATCGATCGGATTCAAACATATAGCAGAATTTGTCCCCCTGAGAGACCTATTATTTGGTAAAAAAAAGATGCTTTTAACTATAACGGTTCTCGAGATATTGGGCCAAACGTAAAGTTAACATACACACACACACACACACACCCGGACATTTTTTCTAAACATCATTTTTGACATCCTGGGGTCGAATTATGTCGAGAAATGTCAAAAAATTGCAATTGAGGATTTGAGGGTATAACAATACTTTCTCTATGAGGAAGCAAAAATTGATTATTAAAATTTTCCATTTTTAAAAGCTTGATAACTCCATACGAAACGGAGCTAGAGGGTTCGTAAATAGGTCAATTGATGCGTTTTTAAAAATAAAAAGGAAAAAAAAGGTTACATTTTAACTTTCTTAAATTTTTTTTATAATTATGCCAAAAAACGATTTTTTGAAAATTATAAATCTAAAAAAATATATCTGGAACTGATCGATCGGATTCAAACATATAGCAGAATTTGTCCCCCCTGAGAGACCTATTATTTGGTAAAAAAAAGATGCTTTTAACTATAACGGTTCTCGAGATATTGGGCCAAACGTAAAGTTAACATACACACACACACACACACACACACCCGGACATTTTTTCTAAACATCATTTTTGACATCCTGGGGTCGAATTATGTCGAGAAATGTCAAAAAATTGCAATTGAGGATTTGAGGGTAAAACAATACTTCCTCTATGAGGAAGCAAAAATTGATTATTTAAATTTTCCATTTTTAAATGCTTGATAACTCCATACGAAACGGAGCTAGAGGGTTCGTAAACAGGTCAATTGATGCGTTTTTAAAAAATAAAAAGGATAAAAAGCTTACCTTTTAACTTTCTTAAATTTTTTTTTATAATTTTGCCAAAAAACGATTTTTTGAAAATTTTAAAATCTAAAAAAAATATATCTGGAACTGATCGATCGGATTCAAACATATGGCAGAATTTGTCCCCCTGAGAGACCTATTATTTGGTAAAAAAAGATGCTTTTAACTATAACGGTTCTCGAGATATTGGGCCAAACGTAAAGTTAACATACACACACACACACACACACACCCGGACATTTTTTCTAAACATCATTTTTGACATCCTGGGGTCGAATTATGTCGAGAAATGTCAAAAAATTGCAATTGAGGATTTGAGGGTAAAACAATACTTCCTCTATGAGGAAGCAAAAATTGATTATTAAAATTTTCCATTTTTAAAAGCTTGATAACTCCATACGAAACGGAGCTAGAGGGTTCGTAAATAGGTCAATTGATGCGTTTTTAAAAAATAAAAAGGATAAAAAGCTTACATTTTAACTTTCTTAAATTTTTTTTTATAATTTTGCCAAAAAACGATTTTTTGAAAATTTTAAAATCTAAAAAAAATATATCTGGAACTGATCGATCGGATTCAAACATATGGCAGAATTTGTCCCCTGAGAGACCTATTATTTGGTAAAAAAAGATGCTTTTAACTATAACGGTTCTCGAGATATTGGGCCAAACGTAAAGTTAACATACACACACACACACACACACACCCGGACATTTTTTCTAAACATCATTTTTGACATCCTGGGGTCGAATTATGTCGAGAAATGTCAAAAAATTGCAATTGAGGATTTGAGGGTATAACAATACTTTCTCTATGAAGCAAAAATTGATTATTAAAATTTTCCATTTTTAAAAGCTTGATAACTCCATACGAAACGGAGCTAGAGGGTTCGTAAATAGGTCAATTGATGCGTTTTTAAAAAATAAAAAGGAAAAAAAGGTTACATTTTAACTTTCTTAAATTTTTTTTTATAATTATGCCAAAAAACGATTTTTTGAAAATTATAAATCTAAAAAAATATATCTGGAACTGATCGATCGGATTCAAACATATAGCAGAATTTGTCCCCCTGAGAGACCTATTATTTGGTAAAAAAAAGATGCTTTTAACTATAACGGTTCTCGAGATATTGGGCCAAACGTAAAGTTAACATACACACACACACACACACACCCGGACATTTTTTCTAAACATCATTTTTGACATCCTGGGGTCGAATTATGTCGAGAAATGTCAAAAAATTGCAATTGAGGATTTGAGGGTAAAACAATACTTCCTCTATGAGGAAGCAAAAATTGATTATTTAAATTTTCCATTTTTAAATGCTTGATAACTCCATACGAAACGGAGCTAGAGGGTTCGTAAACAGGTCAATTGATGCGTTTTTAAAAAATAAAAAGGATAAAAAGCTTACCTTTTAACTTTCTTAAATTTTTTTTTATAATTTTGCCAAAAAACGATTTTTTGAAAATTTTAAAATCTAAAAAAAATATATCTGGAACTGATCGATCGGATTCAAACATATGGCAGAATTTGTCCCCCTGAGAGACCTATTATTTGGAAAAAAAAGATGCTTTTAACTATAACGGTTCTCGAGATATTGGGCCAAACGTAAAGTTAACATACACACACACACACACACACCCGGACATTTTCCTAAACATCATTTTTGATATCCTGGGGTCGAATTATGTCGAGAAATGTCAAAAAATTGCAATTGAGGATTTGAGGGTAAAACAATACTTCCTCTATGAGGAAGCAAAAATTGATTATTAAAATTTTCCATTTTTAAAAGCTTGATAACTCCATACGAAACGGAGCTAGAGGGTTCGTAAATAGGTCAATCGATGCGTTTTTAAAAAATAAAAAGGATAAAAAGCTTAAATTTTAACTTTCTTAAATTTTTTTTTATAATGTTGCCAAAAAACGATTTTTTGAAAATTTTTAAATCTAAAAAAAATATATCTGGAACTGATCGATCGGATTTAAACATATGGCAGAATTTGTCCCCCTGAGAGACCTATTATTTGGTAAAAAAAGATGCTTTTAACTATAACGGTTCTCGAGATATTGGGCCAAACGTAAAGTTAACATACACACACACACACACCCGGACATTTTTTCTAAACATCATTTTTGACATCCTGGGGTCGAATTATGTCGAGAAATGTCAAAAAATTGAAATTGAGGATTTGAGGGTAAAACATTACTTCCTCTATGAGGAAGCAAAAATTGATTATTTAAAATTTCCATTTTTAAATGCTTGATAACTCCATACGAAACGGAGCTAGAGGGTTCGTAAACAGGTCAATTGATGCGTTTTTAAAAAATAAAAAGGATAAAAAGCTTACCTTTTAACTTTCTTAAATTTTTTTTTATAATTTTGCCAAAAAACGATTTTTTGAAAATTTTAAAATCTAAAAAAAATATATCTGGAACTGATCGATCGGATTCAAACATATGGCAGAATTTGTCCCCCTGAGAGACCTATTATTTGGTAAAAAAAGATGCTTTTAACTATAACGGTTCTCGAGATATTGGGCCAAACGTAAAGTTAACATACACACACACACACACACACACCCGGACATTTTTTCTAAACATCATTTTTGACATCCTGGGGTCGAATTATGTCGAGAAATGTCAAAAAATTGCAATTGAGGATTTGAGGGTAAAACAATACTTCCTCTATGAGGAAGCAAAAATTGATTATTAAAATTTTCCATTTTTAAAAGCTTGATAACTCCATACGAAACGGAGCTAGAGGGTTCGTAAATAGGTCAATTGATGCGTTTTTAAAAAATAAAAAGGATAAAAAGCTTACATTTTAACTTTCTTAAATTTTTTTTTATAATTTTGCCAAAAAACGATTTTTTGAAAATTTTAAAATCTAAAAAAAATATATCTGGAACTGATCGATCGGATTCAAACATATGGCAGAATTTGTCCCCCTGAGAGACCTATTATTTGGTAAAAAAAGATGCTTTTAACTATAACGGTTCTCGAGATATTGGGCCAAACGTAAAGTTAACATACACACACACACACACACACACACACCCGGACATTTTTTCTAAACATCATTTTTGACATCCTGGGGTCGAATTATGTCGAGAAATGTCAAAAAATTGCAATTGAGGATTTGAGGGTATAACAATACTTTCTCTATGAGGAAGCAAAAATTGATTATTAAAATTTTCCATTTTTAAAAGCTTGATAACTCCATACGAAACGGAGCTAGAGGGTTCGTAAATAGGTCAATTGATGCGTTTTTAAAAAATAAAAAGGAAAAAAAGGTTACATTTTAACTTTCTTAAATTTTTTTTTATAATTATGCCAAAAAACGATTTTTTGAAAATTATAAATCTAAAAAAATATATCTGGAACTGATCGATCGGATTCAAACATATAGCAGAATTTGTCCCCCTGAGAGACCTATTATTTGGTAAAAAAAAGATGCTTTTAACTATAACGGTTCTCGAGATATTGGGCCAAACGTAAAGTTAACATACACACACACACACACACACACCCGGACATTTTTTCTAAACATCATTTTTGACATCCTGGGGTCGAATTATGTCGAGAAATGTCAAAAAATTGAAATTGAGGATTTGAGGGTAAAACAATACTTCCTCTATGAGGAAGCAAAAATTGATTATTAAAATTTTCCATTTTTAAAAGCTTGATAACTCCATACGAAACGGAGCTAGAGGGTTCGTAAATAGGTCAATTGATGCGTTTTTAAAAAATAAAAAGGATAAAAAGCTTACATTTTAACTTTCTTAAATTTTTTTTTATAATTATGCCAAAAAACGATTTTTTGAAAATTATAAATCTAAAAAAATATATCTGGAACTGATCGATCGGATTCAAACATATAGCAGAATTTGTCCCCCTGAGAGACCTATTATTTGGTAAAAAAAAGATGCTTTTAACTATAACGGTTCTCGAGATATTGGGCCAAACGTAAAGTTAACATACACACACACACACACACCCGGACATTTTCCTAAACATCATTTTTGACATCCTGGGGTCGAATTATGTCGAGAAATGTCAAAAAATTGCAATTGAGGATTTGAGGGTAAAACAATACTTCCTCTATGAGGAAGCAAAAATTGATTATTAAAATTTTCCATTTTTAAAAGCTTGATAACTCCATACGAAACGGAGCTAGAGGGTTCGTAAATAGGTCAATCGATGCGTTTTTAAAAAATAAAAAGAATAAAAAGCTTACATTTTAACTTTCTTAAATTTTTTTTTATAATGTTGCCAAAAAACGATTTTTTGAAAATTTTTAAATCTAAAAAAAATATATCTGGAACTGATCGATCGGATTTAAACATATGGCAGAATTTGTCCCCCTGAGAGACCTATTATTTGGTAAAAAAAGATGCTTTTAACTATAACGGTTCTCGAGATATTGGGCCAAACGTAAAGTTAACATACACACACACACACACCCGGACATTTTTTCTAAACATCATTTTTGACATCCTGGGGTCGAATTATGTCGAGAAATGTCAAAAAATTGAAATTGAGGATATGAGGGTAAAACAATACTTCCTCTATGAGGAAGCAAAAATTGATTATTAAAATTTTCCATTTTTAAAAGCTTGATAACTCCATACGAAACGGAGCTAGAGGGTTCGTAAATAGGTCAATTGATGCGTTTTTAAAAAATAAAAATGATAAAAAGCTTACATTTTAACTTTCTTAAATTTTTTTTTATAATTATGCCAAAAAACGATTTTTTGAAAATTATAAATCTAAAAAAATATATCTGGAACTGATCGATCGGATTCAAACATATAGCAGAATTTGTCCCCCTGAGAGACCTATTATTTGGTAAAAAAAAATGCTTTTAACTATAACGGTTCTCGAGATATTGGGCCAAACGTAAAGTTAACATACACACACACACACACACACACACCCGGACATTTTTTCTAAACATCATTTTTGACATCCTGGGGTCGAATTATGTCGAGAAATGTCAAAAAATTGCAATTGAGGATTTGAGGGTAAAACAATACTTCCTCTATGAGGAAGCAAAAATTGATTATTAAAATTTTCCATTTTTAAAAGCTTGATAACTCCATACGAAACGGAGCTAGAGGGTTCGTAAATAGGTCAATTGATGCGTTTTTAAAAAATAAAAAGGAAAAAAAGGTTACATTTTAACTTTCTTAAATTTTTTTTTATAATTATGCCAAAAAACGATTTTTTGAAAATTATAAATCTAAAAAAATATATCTGGAACTGATCGATCGGATTCAAACATATAGCAGAATTTGTCCCCCTGAGAGACCTATTATTTGGTGAAAAAAAGATGCTTTTAACTATAACGGTTCTCGAGATATTGGGCCAAACGTAAAGTTAACATACACACACACACACACACACACCCGGACATTTTTTCTAAACATCATTTTTGACATCCTGGGGTCGAATTATGTCCAGAAATGTCAAAAAATTGCAATTGAGGATTTGAGGGTAAAACAATACTTCCTCTATGAGGAAGCAAAAATTGATTATTTAAATTTTCCATTTTTAAATGCTTGATAACTCCATACGAAACGGAGCTAGAGGGTTCGTAAACAGGTCAATTGATGCGTTTTTAAAAAATAAAAAGGATAAAAAGCTTACCTTTTAACTTTCTTAAATTTTTTTTTATAATTTTGCCAAAAAACGATTTTTTAAAAATTTTAAAATCTAAAAAAAATATATCTGGAACTGATCGATCGGATTCAAACATATGGCAGAATTTGTCCCCCTGAGAGACCTATTATTTGGAAAAAAAAGATGCTTTTAACTATAACGGTTCTCGAGATATTGGGCCAAACGTAAAGTTAACATACACACACACACACACCCGGACATTTTTTCTAAACATCATTTTTGACATCCTGGGGTCGAATTATGTCGAGAAATGTCAAAAAATTGAAATTGAGGATTTGAGGGTAAAACAATACTTCCTCTATGAGGAAGCAAAAATTGATTATTTAAATTTTCCATTTTTAAATGCTTGATAACTCCATACGAAACGGAGCTAGAGGGTTCGTAAACAGGTCAATTGATGCGTTTTTAAAAAATAAAAAGGATAAAAAGCTTACATTTTAACTTTCTTAAATTTTTTTCTATAATGTTGCCAAAAAACGATTTTTTGAAAATTTTTAAATCTAAAAAAAATATATCTGGAACTGATCGATCGGATTTAAACATATGGCAGAATTTGTCCCCCTGAGAGACCTATTATTTGGTAAAAAAAGATGCTTTTAACTATAACGGTTCTCGAGATATTGGGCCAAACGTAAAGTTAACATACACACACACACACACCCGGACATTTTTTCTAAACATCATTTTTGACATCCTGGGTTCGAATTATGTCGAGAAATGTCAAAAAATTGAAATTGAGGATTTGAGGGTAAAACAATACTTCCTCTATGAGGAAGCAAAAATTGATTATTTAAATTTTCCATTTTTAAATGCTTGATAACTCCATACGAAACGGAGCTAGAGGGTTCGTAAACAGGTCAATTGATGCGTTTTTAAAAAATAAAAAGGATAAAAAGCTTACCTTTTAACTTTCTTAAATTTTTTTTTATAATTTTGCCAAAAAACGATTTTTTGAAAATTTTAAAATCTAAAAAAAATATATCTGGAACTGATCGATCGGATTCAAACATATGGCAGAATTTGTCCCCCTGAGAGACCTATTATTTGGTAAAAAAAGATGCTTTTAACTATAACGGTTCTCGAGATATTGGGCCAAACGTAAAGTTAACATACACACACACACACACACACACACCCGGACATTTTTTCTAAACATCATTTTTGACATCCTGGGGTCGAATTATGTCGAGAAATGTCAAAAAATTGCAATTGAGGATTTGAGGGTAAAACAATACTTCCTCTATGAGGAAGCAAAAATTGATTATTAAAATTTTCCATTTTTAAAAGCTTGATAACTCCATACGAAACGGAGCTAGAGGGTTCGTAAATAGGTCAATTGATGCGTTTTTAAAAAATAAAAAGGATAAAAAGCTTACATTTTAACTTTCTTAAATTTTTTTTTATAATTTTGCCAAAAAACGATTTTTTGAAAATTTTAAAATCTAAAAAAAATATATCTGGAACTGATCGATCGGATTCAAACATATGGCAGAATTTGTCCCCCTGAGAGACCTATTATTTGGTAAAAAAAGATGCTTTTAACTATAACGGTTCTCGAGATATTGGGCCAAACGTAAAGTTAACATACACACACACACACACACACACACCCGGACATTTTTTCTAAACATCATTTTTGACATCCTGGGGTCGAATTATGTCGAGAAATGTCAAAAAATTGCAATTGAGGATTTGAGGGTAAAACAATACTTCCTCTATGAGGAAGCAAAAATTGATTATTAAAATTTTCCATTTTTAAAAGCTTGATAACTCCATACGAAACGGAGCTAGAGGGTTCGTAAATAGGTCAATTGATGCGTTTTTAAAAAATAAAAAGGATAAAAAGCTTACATTTTAACTTTCTTAAATTTTTTTTTATAATTTTGCCAAAAAACGATTTTTTGAAAATTTTAAAATCTAAAAAAAATATATCTGGAACTGATCGATCGGAATCAAACATATGGCAGAATTTGTCCCCCTGAGAGACCTATTATTTGGTAAAAAAAGATGCTTTTAACTATAACGGTTCTCGAGATATTGGGCCAAACGTAAAGTTAACATACACACACACACACACACACACACCCGGACAATTTTTCTAAACATCATTTTTGACATCCTGGGGTCGAATTATGTCGAGAAATGTCAAAAAATTGCAATTGAGGATTTGAGGGTAAAACAATACTTCCTCTATGAGGAAGCAAAAATTGATTATTAAAATTTTCCATTTTTAAAAGCTTGATAACTCCATACGAAACGGAGCTAGAGGGTTCGTAAATAGGTCAATTGATGCGTTTTTAAAAAATAAAAAGGAAAAAAAGGTTACATTTTAACTTTCTTAAATTTTTTTTTATAATTATGCCAAAAAACGATTTTTTGAAAATTATAAATCTAAAAAAATATATCTGGAACTGATCGATCGGATTCAAACATATAGCAGAATTTGTCCCCCTGAGAGACCTATTATTTGGTAAAAAAAAGATGCTTTTAACTATAACGGTTCTCGAGATATTGGGCCAAACGTAAAGTTAACATACACACACACACACACACACACACCCGGACATTTTTTCTAAACATCATTTTTGACATCCTGGGGTCGAATTATGTCGAGAAATGTCAAAAAAATTGCAATTGAGGATTTGAGGGTAAAACAATACTTCCTCTATGAGGAAGCAAAAATTGATTATTTAAATTTTCCATTTTTAAATGCTTGATAACTCCATACGAAACGGAGCTAGAGGGTTCGTAAACAGGTCAATTGATGCGTTTTTAAAAAATAAAAAGGATAAAAAGCTTACCTTTTAACTTTCTTAAATTTTTTTTTATAATTTTGCCAAAAAACGATTTTTTGAAAATTTTAAAATCTAAAAAAAATATATCTGGAACTGATCGATCGGATTCAAACATATGGCAGAATTTGTCCCCCTGAGAGACCTATTATTTGGAAAAAAAAGATGCTTTTAACTATAACGGTTCTCGAGATATTGGGCCAAACGTAAAGTTAACATACACACACACACACACACACCCGGACATTTTCCTAAACATCATTTTTGATATCCTGGGGTCGAATTATGTCGAGAAATGTCAAAAAATTGCAATTGAGGATTTGAGGGTAAAACAATACTTCCTCTATGAGGAAGCAAAAATTGATTATTAAAATTTTCCATTTTTAAAAGCTTGATAACTCCATACGAAACGGAGCTAGAGGGTTCGTAAATAGGTCAATTGATGCGTTTTTAAAAAATAAAAAGGATAAAAAGCTTACATTTTAACTTTCTTAAATTTTTTTTTATAATTATGCCAAAAAACGATTTTTTGAAAATTATAAATCTAAAAAAATATATCTGGAACTGATCGATCGGATTCAAACATATAGCAGAATTTGTCCCCCTGAGAGACCTATTATTTGGTAAAAAAAAGATGCTTTTAACTATAACGGTTCTCGAGATATTGGGCCAAACGTAAAGTTAACATACACACACACACACACCCGGACATTTTTTCTAAACATCATTTTTGACATCCTGGGGTCGAATTATGTCGAGAAATGTCAAAAAATTGCAATTGAGGATTTAAGGGTAAAACAATACTTCCTCTATGAGGAAGCAAAAATTGATTATTAAAATTTTCCATTTTTAAATGCTTGATAACTCCATACGAAACGGAGCTAGAGGGTTCGTAAATAGGTCAATTGATGCGTTTTTAAAAAATAAAAAGGACAAAAAGCTTACATTTTAACTTTCTTAAATTTTTTTTTATAATTTTGCCAAAAAACGATTTTTTGAAAATTTTAAAATCTAAAAAAAATATATCTGGAACTGATCGATCGGATTTAAACATATGGCAGAATTTGTCCCCCTGAGAGACCTATTATTTGGTAAAAAAAAGATGCTTTTAACTATAACGGTTCTCGAGATATTGGGCCAAACGTAAAGTTAACATACACACACACACACACACACACCCGGACATTTTTTCTAAACATCATTTTTGTCATCCTGGGGTCGAATTATGTCGAGAAATGTCAAAAAATTGCAATTGAGGATTTGAGGGTAAAACAATACTTCCTCTATGAGGAAAGAAAAATTGATTATTAAAATTTTCCATTTTTAAATGCTTGATAACTCCATACGAAACGGAGCTAGAGGGTTCGTAAACAGGTCAATTGATGCGTTTTTAAAAAATAAAAAGGATAAAAAGCTTACCTTTTAACTTTCTTAAATTTTTTTTTATAATCTTGCCGAAAAACGATTTTTTGAAAATTATAAATCTAAAAAAATATATCTGGAACTGATCGATCGGATTCAAACATATAGCAGAATTTGTCCCCCTGAGAGACCTATTATTTGGTAAAAAAAAGATGCTTTTAACTATAACGGTTCTCGAGATATTGGGCCAAACGTAAAGTTAACATACACACACACACACACACACACACCCGGACATTTTTTCTAAACATCATTTTTGACATCCTGGGGTCGAATTATGTCGAGAAATGTCAAAAAATTGCAATTGAGGATTTAAGGGTAAAACAATACTTCCTCTATGAGGAAGCAAAAATTGATTATTAAAATTTTCCATTTTTAAATGCTTGATAACTCTATACGAAACGGAGCTAGAGGGTTCGTAAATAGGTCAATTGATGCGTTTTTAAAAAATAAAAAGGACAAAAAGCTTACATTTTAACTTTCTTAAATTTTTTTTCATAATTTTGCCATAAAACGGTTTTTTGAAAATTTTAAAATCTAAAAAAAATATATCTGGAACTGATCAATCGGATTCAAACATATGGCAGAATTTGTCCCCCTAAGAGACCTATTATTTGGTAAAAAAAAGATGCTTTTAACTATAACGGTTCTCGAGATATTGGGCCAAACGTAAAGTTAACATACACACACACACACACACACACCCGGACAATTTCCTAAACATCATTTTTGACATCCTGGGGTCGAATTATGTCGAGAAATGTCAAAAAATTGCAATTGAGGATTTAAGGGTAAAACAATACTTCCTCTATGAGGAAGCAAAAATTGATTATTAAAATTTTCCATTTTTAAAAGCTTGATAACTCCATACGAAACAAAGCTAGAGGGTTCGTAAATAGGTCAATCGATGCGTTTTTAAAAAATAAAAAAAATAAAAAGCTTACATTTTAACTTTCTTAAATTTTTTTTTATAATGTTGCCAAAAAACGATTTTTTGAAAATTTTTAAATCTAAAAAAAATATATCTGGAACTGATCGATCGGATTTAAACATATGGCAGAATTTGTCCCCCTGAGAGACCTATTATTTGGTAAAAAAAGATGCTTTTAACTATAACGGTTCTCGAGATATTGGGCCAAACGTAAAGTTAACATACACACACACACACACCCGGACATTTTTTCTAAACATCATTTTTGACATCCTGGGGTCGAATTATGTCGAGAAATGTGAAAAAATTGCAATTGAGGATTTGAGGGTAAAACAATACTTCCTCTATGAGGAAGCAAAAATTGATTATTAAAATTTTCCATTTTTAAATGCTTGATAACTCCATACGAAACGGAGCTAGAGGGTTCGTAAATAGGTCAATTGATGCGTTTTTAAAAAATAAAAAGGACAAAAAGCTTACATTTTAACTTTCTTAAATTTTTTTTTATAATGTTGCCAAAAAACGATTTTTTGAAAATTTTAAAATCTAAAAAAAATATATCTGGAACTGATCGATCGGATTTAAACATATGGCAGAAATTGTCCCCCTAAGAGACCTATTATTTGGTAAAAAAAAGATGCTTTTAACTATAACGGTTCTCGAGATAGTGGGCCAAACGTAAAGGTAACAAACACACACACACACACACACACACACCCGGACATTTTTTGTAAACATCATTTTTGTCATCCTGGGGTCGAATTATGTCGAGAAATGTCAAAAAATTGCAATTGAGGATTTGAGGGTAAAACAATACTTCCTCTATGAGGAAGCAAAAATTGATTATTAAAATTTTCCATTTTTAAATGCTTGATAACTCCATACGAAACGGAGCTAGAGGGTTCGTAAATAGGTCAATTGATGCGTTTTTAAAAAATAAAAAGGACAAAAAGCTTACATTTTAACTTTCTTAAATTTTTTTTTATAATGTTGCCAAAAAACGATTTTTTGAAAATTTTAAAATCTAAAAAAAATATATCTGGAACTGATCGATCGGATTTAAACATATGGCAGAAATTGTCCCCCTAAGAGACCTATTATTTGGTAAAAAAAAGATGCTTTTAACTATAACGGTTCTCGAGATATTGGGCCAAACGTAAAGTTAACATACACACACACACACACACACACCCGGACATTTTTTCTAAACATCATTTTTGACATCCTGGGGTCGAATTATGTCGAGAAATGTGAAAAAATTGCAATTGAGGATTTGAGGGTAAAACAATACTTCCTCTATGAGGAAGCAAAAATTGATTATTAAAATTTTCCATTTTTAAATGCTTGATAACTCCATACGAAACGGAGCTAGAGGGTTCGTAAATAGGTCAATTGATGCGTTTTTAAAAAATAAAAAGGACAAAAAGCTTACATTTTAACTTTCTTAAATTTTTTTTTATAATGTTGCCAAAAAACGATTTTTTGAAAATTTTAAAATCTAAAAAAAATATATCTGGAACTGATCGATCGGATTTAAACATATGGCAGAAATTGTCCCCCTAAGAGACCTATTATTTGGTAAAAAAAAGATGCTTTTAACTATAACGGTTCTCGAGATATTGGGCCAAACGTAAAGTTAACATACACACACACACACACACACACCCGGACATTTTTTCTAAACATCATTTTTGTCATCCTGGGGTCGAATTATGTCGAGAAATGTCAAAAAATTGCAATTGAGGATTTGAGGGTAAAACAATACTTCCTCTATGAGGAAGCAAAAATTGATTATTAAAATTTTCCATTTTTAAATGCTTGATAACTCCATACGAAACGGAGCTAGAGGGTTCGTAAATAGGTCAATTGATGCGTTTTTAAAAAATAAAAAGGACAAAAAGCTTACATTTTAACTTTCTTAAATTTTTTTTTATAATTTTGCCAAAAAACGATTTTTTGAAAATTTTAAAATCTAAAAAAAATATATCTGGAACTGATCGATCGGATTTAAACATATGGCAGAAATTGTCCCCCTAAGAGACCTATTCTTTGGTAAAAAAAAGATGCTTTTAACTATAACGGTTCTCGAGATAGTGGGCCAAACGTAAAGTTAACAAACACACACACACACACACACACACACCCGGACATTTTTTGTAAACATCATTTTTGACATCCTGGTGTCGAATTATGTCGAGAAATGTCAAAAAATTGCAATTGAGGATTTGAGGGTAAAACAATACTTCCTCTATGAGGAAGCAAAAATTGATTATTAAAATTTTCCATTTTTAAATGCTTGATAACTCCATACGAAATGGAGCTAGAGGGTTCGTAAATAGGTCAATTGATGCGTTTTTAAAAAATAAAAAGGACAAAAAGCTTACATTTTAACTTTCTTAATTTTTTTTTTATAATTTTGCAAAAAACGGTTTTTTGAAAATTTTAAAATCTAAAAAAAATATATCTGGAACTGATCGATCGGATTCAAACATATGGCAGAATTTGTCCCCCTGAGAGACCTATTATTTGGTAAAAAAAAGGTGCTTTTAACTATAACGGTTCTCGAGATATTGGGCCAAACGTAAAGTTAACATACACACACACACACACACACACACCCGGACATTTTTTCTAAACATCATTTTTGACATCCTGGGGTCGAATTATGTCGAGAAATGTCAAAAAATTGCAATTGAGGATTTAAGGGTAAAACAATACTTCCTCTATGAGGAAGCAAAAATTGATTATTAAAATTTTCCATTTTTAAATGCTTGATAACTCCATACGAAACGGAGCTAGAGGGTTCGTAAATAGGTCAATTGATGCGTTTTTTAAAAATAAAAAGGATAAAAAGCTTACCTTTTAACTTTCTTAAATTTTTTTTTATAATCTTGCCAAAAAACGATTTTTTGAAAATTTTAAAATCTAAAAAAAATATATCTGGAACTGATCGATCGGATTCAAACATATGGCAGAATTTGTCCCCCTGAGAGACCTATTATTTGGAAAAAAAAAGATGCTTTTAACTATAACGGTTCTCGAGATATTGGGCCAAACGTAAAGTTAACATACACACACACACACACACACCCGGACATTTTCCTAAACATCATTTTTGACATCCTGGGGTCGAATTATGTCGAGAAATGTCAAAAAATTGCAATTGAGGATTTGAGGGTAAAACAATACTTCCTCTATGAGGAAGCAAAAATTGATTATTAAAATTTTCCATTTTTAAAAGCTTGATAACTCCATACGAAACGGAGCTAGAGGGTTCGTAAATAGGTCAATCGATGCGTTTTTAAAAAATAAAAAGGATAAAAAGCTTACATTTTAACTTTCTTAAATTTTTTTTTATAATGTTGCCAAAAAACGATTTTTTGAAAATTTTAAAATCTAAAAAAAATATATCTGGAACTGATCGATCGGATTTAAACATATGGCAGAAATTGTCCCCCTAAGAGACCTATTATTTGGTAAAAAAAAGATGCTTTTAACTATAACGGTTCTCGAGATAGTGGGCCACACGTAAAGGTAACAAACACACACACACACACACCCGGACTTTTTTTGTAAACATCATTTTTGACATCCTGGGGTCGAATTTTGTCGAGAAATGTCAAAAAATTGCAATTGAGGATTTGAGGGTAAAACAATACTTCCTCTATGAGGAAGCAAAAATTGATTATTAAAATTTTCCATTTTTAAATGCTTGATAACTCCATACGAAACGGAGCTAGAGGGTTCGTAAACAGGTCAATTGATGCGTTTTTAAAAAATAAAAAGGATAAAAAGCTTACCTTTTAACTTTCTTAAATTTTTTTTTATAATTTTGCCAAAAAACGATTTTTTGAAAATTTTAAAATCTAAAAAAAATATATCTGGAACTGATCGATCGGATTTAAACATATGGCAGAAATTGTCACCCTAAGAGACCTATTCTTTGGTAAAAAAAAGATGCTTTTAACTATAACGGTTCTCGAGATAGTGGGCCAAACGTAAAGTTAACAAACACACACACACACACACACACACACACCCGGACATTTTTTGTAAACATCATTTTTGACATCCTGGGGTCGAATTATGTCGAGAAATGTCAAAAAAATTGCAATTGAGGATTTGAGGGTAAAACAATACTTCCTCTATGAGGAAGCAAAAATTGATTATTAAAATTTTCCATTTTTAAATGCTTGATAACTCCATACGAAACGGAGCTAGAGGGTTCGTAAATAGGTCAATTGATGCGTTTTTAAAAAATAAAAAGGACAAAAAGCTTACATTTTAACTTTCTTAAATTTTTTTTTATAATTTTGCCAAAAAACGATTTTTTGAAAATTTTAAAATCTAAGAAAAATATATCTGGAACTGATCGATCGGATTCAAACATATGGTAGAATTTGTCCCCCTGAGAGACCTATTATTTGGTAAAAAAAAGATGCTTTTAACTATAACGGTTCTCGAGATATTGGGCCAAACGTAAAGTTAACATACACACACACACACCCGGACATTTTTTCTAAACATCATTTTTGACATCCTGGGGCCGAATTATGTCGAGAAATGTCAAAAAATTGCAATTGAGGATTTGAGGGTAAAACAATACTTCCTCTATGAGGAAGCAAAAATTGATTATTAAAATTTTCCATTTTTAAAAGCTTGATAAATCCATACGAAACGGAGCTAGAGGGTTCGTAAATAGGTCAATCGATGCGTTTTTAAAAAATAAAAAGGATAAAAAGCTTACATTTTAACTTTCTTAAATTTTTTTTTATAATGTTGCCAAAAAACGATTTTTTAAATATTTTAAAATCTAAAAAAAATATATCTGGAACTGATCGATCGGATTTAAACATATGGCAGAAATTGTCCCCCTAAGAGACCTATTATTTGGTAAAAAAAAGATGCTTTTAACTATAACGGTTCTCGAGATAGTGGGCCACACGTAAAGTTAACATACACACACACACACCCGGACATTTTTTCTAAACATCATTTTTGACATCCTGGGGTCGAATTATGTCGAGAAATGTCAAAAAATTGCAATTGAGGATTTGAGGGTAAAACAATACTTCCTCTATGAGGAAGCAAAAATTGATTATTAAAATTTTCCATTTTTAAATGCTTGATAACTCCATACGAAACGGAGCTAGAGGGTTCGTAAATAGGTCAATTGATGCGTTTTTAAAAAATAAAAAGGACAAAAAGCTTACATTTTAACTTTCTTAAATTTTTTTTTATAATTTTGCCAAAAAACGATTTTTTGAAAATTTTAAAATCTAAAAAAAATATATCTGGAACTGATCGATCGGATTCAAACATATGGCAGAATTTGTCCCCCTGAGAGACCTATTATTTGGTAAAAAAAAGATGCTTTTAACTATAACGGTTCTCGAGATATTGGGCCAAACGTAAAGTTAACATACACACACACACACACACACCCGGACATTTTTTCTAAACATCATTTTTGACATCCTGGGGTCGAATTATGTCGAGAAATGTCAAAAAATTGCAATTGAGGATTTAAGGGTAAAACAATACTTCCTCTATGAGGAAGCAAAAATTGATTATTAAAATTTTCCATTTTTAAATGCTTGATAACTCCATACGAAACGGAGCTAGAGGGTTCGTAAATAGGTCAATTGATGCGTTTTTAAAAAATAAAAAGGACAAAAAGCTTACATTTTAACTTTCTTAAATTTTTTTTTATAATTTTGCCTAAAAACGGTTTTTTGAAAATTTTAAAATCTAAAAAAAATATATCTGGAACTGATCGATCGGATTTAAACATATGGCAGAATTTGTCCCCCTGAGAGACCTATTATTTGGTAAAAAAAAGATGCTTTTAACTATAACGGTTCTCGAGATATTGGGCCAAACGTAAAGTTAACATACACACACACACACACACACACCCGGACATTTTTTGTAAACATCATTTTTGACATCCTGGGGTCGAATTTTGTCGAGAAATGTCAAAAAATTGCAATTGAGGATTTGAGGGTAAAACAATACTTCCTCTATGAGGAAGCAAAAATTGATTATTAAAATTTTCCATTTTTAAATGCTTGATAACTCCATACGAAACGGAGCTAGAGGGTTCGTAAACAGGTCAATTGATGCGTTTTTAAAAAATAAAAAGGATAAAAAGCTTACCTTTTAACTTTCTTAAATTTTTTTTTATAATTTTGCCAAAAAACGATTTTTTGAAAATTTTAAAATCTAAAAAAAATATATCTGGAACTGATCGAACGGATTCAAACATATGGCAGAATTTGTCCCCCTGAGAGACCTATTATTTGGTAAAAAAAAGATGCTTTTAACTATAACGGTTCTCGAGATATTGGGCCAAACGTAAAGTTAACATACACACACACACACCCGGACATTTTTTCTAAACATCATTTTTGACATCCTGGGGTCGAATTATGTCGAGAAATGTCAAAAAATTGCAATTGAGGATTTGAGGGTAAAACAATACTTCCTCTATGAGGAAGCAAAAATTGATTATTAAAATTTTCCATTTTTAAATGCTTGATAACTCCATACGAAACGGAGCTAGAGGGTTCGTAAATAGGTCAATTGATGCGTTTTTAAAAAATAAAAAGGATAAAAAGCTTACATTTTAACTTTCTTAAATTTTTTTTTATAATGTTGCCAAAAAAACGATTTTTTGAAAATTTTTAAATCTAAAAAAAATATATCTGGAACTGATCGATCGGATTTAAACATATGGCAGAATTTGTCCCCCTGAGAGACCTATTATTTGGTAAAAAAAGATGCTTTTAACTATAACGGTTCTCGAGATATTGGGCCAAACGTAAAGTTAACATACACACACACACACACCCGGACATTTTTTCTAAACATCATTTTTGACATCCTGGGGTCGAATTATGTCAAGAAATGTCAAAAAATTGCAATTGAGGATTTGAGGGTAAAACAATACTTCCTCTATGAGGAAGCAAAAATTGATTATTAAAATTTTCCATTTTTAAAAGCTTGATAACTCCATACGAAACGGAGCTAGAGGGTTCGTAAATAGGTCAATTGATGCGTTTTTAAAAAATAAAAAGGATAAAAAGCTTACATTTTAACTTTCTTAAATTTTTTTTTATAATTATGCCAAAAAACGATTTTTTGAAAATTATAAATCTAAAAAAATATATCTGGAACTGATCGATCGGATTCAAACATATAGCAGAATTTGTCCCCCTGAGAGACCTATTATTTGGTAAAAAAAAGATGCTTTTAACTATAACGGTTCTCGAGATATTGGGCCAAACGTAAAGTTAACATACACACACACGCACACACACCCGGACATTTTTTCTAAACATCATTTTTGACATCCTGGGGTCGAATTATGTCGAGAAATGTCAAAAAATTGCAATTGAGGATTTGAGGGTAAAACAATACTTCCTCTATGAGGAAGCAAAAATTGATTATTAAAATTTTCCATTTTTAAATGCTTGATAACTCCATACGAAACGGAGCTAGAGGGTTCGTAAACAGGTCAATTGATGCGTTTTTAAAAAATAAAAAGGATAAAAAGCTTACCTTTTAACTTTCTTAAATTTTTTTTTATAATTTTGCCAAAAAACGATTTTTTGAAAATTTTAAAATCTAAAAAAAATATATCTGGAACTGATCGATCGGATTCAAACATATGGCAGAATTTGTCCCCCTGAGAGACCTATTATTTGGAAAAAAAAAGATGCTTTTAACTATAACGGTTCTCGAGATATTGGGCCAAACGTAAAGTTAACATACACACACACACACACCCGGACATTTTCCTAAACATCATTTTTGACATCCTGGGGTCGAATTATGTCGAGAAATGTCAAAAAATTGCAATTGAGGATTTGAGGGTAAAACAATACTTCCTCTATGAGGAAGCAAAAATTGATTATTAACATTTTCCATTTTTAAAAGCTTGATAACTCCATACGAAACGGAGCTAGAGGGTTCGTAAATAGGTCAATTGATGCGTTTTTAAAAAATAAAAAGGATAAAAAGCTTACATTTTAACTTTCTTAAATTTTTTTTTATAATGTTGCCAAAAAACGATTTTTTGAAAATTTTTAAATCTAAAAAAAATATATCTGGAACTGATCGATCGGATTTAAACATATGGCAGAAATTGTCCCCCTAAGAGACCTTTTATTTGGTAAAAAAAAGATGCTTTTAACTATAACGGTTCTCGAGATAGTGGGCCAAACGTAAAGGTAACAAACACACACACACACACACACATCCGGACATTTTTTGTAAACATCATTTTTGATATCCTGGGGTCGAATTATGTCGAGAAATGTCAAAAAATTGCAATTGAGGATTTAAGGGTAAAACAATACTTCCTCTATGAGGAAGCAAAAATTGATTATTAAAATTTTCCATTTTTAAATGCTTGATAACTCCATACGAAACGGAGCTAGAGGGTTCGTAAATAGGTCAATTGATGCGTTTTTAAAAAATAAAAAGGATAAAAAGCTTACCTTTTAACTTTCTTAAATTTTTTTTTATAATCTTGCCAAAAAACGATTTTTTGAAAATTTTAAAATCTAAAAAAAATATATCTGGAACTGATCGATCGGATTCAAACATATGGCAGAATTTGTCCCCCTGAGAGACCTATTATTTGGAAAAAAAAGATGCTTTTAACTATAACGGTTCTCGAGATATTGGGCCAAACGTAAAGTTAACATACACACACACACACACACACCCGGACATTTTCCTAAACATCATTTTTGACATCCTGGGGTCGAATTATGTCGAGAAATGTCAAAAAATTGCAATTGAGGATTTGAGGGTAAAACAATACTTCCTCTATGAGGAAGCAAAAATTGATTATTAAAATTTTCCATTTTTAAATGCTTGATAACTCCATACGAAACGGAGCTAGAGGGTTCGTAAATAGGTCAATTGATGCGTTTTTAAAAAATAAAAAGGATAAAAAGCTTACATTTTAACTTTCTTAAATTTTTTTTTATAATGTTGCCAAAAAACGATTTTTTGAAAATTTTAAAATCTAAAAAAAATATATCTGGAACTGATCGATCGGATTCAAACATATGGCAGAATTTGTCCCCCTGAGAGACCTATTATTTGGTAAAAAAAAGATTCTTTTAACTATAACGGTTCTCGAGATATTGGGCCAAACGTAAAGTTAACATACACACACACACACACACACACACCCGGACATTTTTTCTAAACATCATTTTTGACATCCTGGGGTCGAATTATGTCGAGAAATGTCAAAAAATTGCAATTGAGGATTTAAGGGTAAAACAATACTTCCTCTATGAGGAAGCAAAAATTGATTATTAAAATTTTCCATTTTTAAATGCTTGATAACTCCATACGAAACGGAGCTAGAGGGTTCGTAAATAGGTCAATTGATGCGTTTTTAAAAAATAAAAAGGACAAAAAGCTTACATTTTAACTTTCTTAAATTTTTTTTTATAATTTTGCCTAAAAACGGTTTTTTGAAAATTTTAAAATCTAAAAAAAATATATCTGGAACTGATCGATCGGATTCAAACATATGGCAGAATTTGTCCCCCTGAGAGACCTATTATTTGGTAAAAAAAAGATGCTTTTAACTATAACGGTTCTCGAGATATTGGGCTAAACGTAAAGTTAACATACACACACACACACACACACACCCGGACATTTTTTCTAAACATCATTTTTGACATCCTGGGGTCGAATTATGTCGAGAAATGTCAAAAAATTGCAATTGAGGATTTGAGGGTAAAACAATACTTCCTCTATGAGGAAGCAAAAATTGATTATTAAAATTTTCCATTTTTAAAAGCTTGATAACTCCATACGAAACGGAGCTAGAGGGTTCGTAAATAGGTCAATTGATGCGTTTTTAAAAAATAAAAAGGATAAAAAGCTTACATTTTAACTTTCTTAAATTTTTTTTTATAATTATGCCAAAAAACGATTTTTTGAAAATTATAAATCTAAAAAAATATATCTGGAACTGATCGATCGGATTCAAACATATAGCAGAATTTGTCCCCCTGAGAGACCTATTATTTGGTATAAAAAAGATGCTTTTAACTATAACGGTTCTCGAGATATTGGGCCAAACGTAAAGTTAACATACACACACACACACACACACCCGGACATTTTTTGTAAACATCATTTTTGACATCCTAAGGTCGAATTTTGTCGAGAAATGTCAAAAAATTGCAATTGAGGATTTGAGGGTAAAACAATACTTCCTCTATGAGGAAGCAAAAATTGATTATTAAAATTTTCCATTTTTAAATGCTTGATAACTCCATACGAAACGGAGCTAGAGGGTTCGTAAATAGGTCAATTGATGCGTTTTTAAAAAATAAAAAGGACAAAAAGCTTACATTTTAACTTTCTTAAATTTTTTTTTATAATTTTGCCAAAAAACGATTTTTTGAAAATTTTAAAATCTAAAAAAAATATATCTGGAACTGATCGATCGGATTTAAACATATGGCAGAAATTGTCCCCCTAAGAGACCTATTCTTTGGAAAAAAAAGATGCTTTTCACTATAACGGTTCTCGAGATAGTGGGCCAAACGTAAAGTTAACATACACACACACACACACCCGGACATTTTTTCTAAACATCATTTTTGACATCCTGGGGTCGAATTATGTCGAGAAATGTCAAAAAATTTCAATTGAGGATTTGAGGGTAAAACAATACTTCCTCTATGAGGAAGCAAAAATTGATTATTAAAATTTTCCATTTTTAAATGCTTGATAACTCCATACGAAACGGAGCTAGAGGGTTCGTAAATAGGTCAATTGATGCGTTTTTAAAAAATAAAAAGGATAAAAAGCTTACATTTTAACTTTCTTAAATTTTTTTTTATAATGTTGCCAAAAAACGATTTTTTGAAAATTTTTAAATCTAAAAAAAATATATCTGGAACTGATCGATCGGATTTAAACATATGGCAGAATTTGTCCCCCTGAGAGACCTATTATTTGGTAAAAAAAGATGCTTTTAACTATAACGGTTCTCGAGATATTGGGCCAAACGTAAAGTTAACATACACACACACACACACCCGGACATTTTTTCTAAACATCATTTTTGACATCCTGGGGTCGAATTATGTCAAGAAATGTCAAAAAATTGCAATTGAGGATTTGAGGGTAAAACAATACTTCCTCTATGAGGAAGCAAAAATTGATTATTAAAATTTTCCATTTTTAAAAGCTTGATAACTCCATACGAAACGGAGCTAGAGGGTTCGTAAATAGGTCAATTGATGCGTTTTTAAAAAATAAAAAGGATAAAAAGCTTACATTTTAACTTTCTTAAATTTTTTTTTATAATTATGCCAAAAAACAATTTTTTGAAAATTATAAATCTAAAAAAATATATCTGGAACTGATCGATCGGATTCAAACATATAGCAGACTTTGTCCCCCTGAGAGACCTATTATTTGGTAAAAAAAAGATGCTTTTAACTATAACGGTTCTCGAGATATTGGGCCAAACGTAAAGTTAACATACACACACACACACACCACCCGGACATTTTCCTAAACATCATTTTTGACATCCTGGGGTCGAATTATGTCGAGAAATGTCAAAAAAATGCAATTGAGGATTTGAGGGTAAAACAATACTTCCTCTATGAGGAAGCAAAAATTGATTATTAAAATTTTCCATTTTTAAAAGCTTGATAACTCCATACGAAACGGAGCTAGAGGGTTCGTAAATAGGTCAATTGATGCGTTTTTAAAAAATAAAAAGGACAAAAAGCTTACATTTTAACTTTCTTAAATTTTTTTTTATAATTTTGCCAAAAAACGATTTTTTGAAAATTTTAAAATCTAAAAAAAATATATCTGGAACTGATCGATCGGATTCAACCATATGGCAGAATTTGTCCCCCTGAGAGACCTATTATTTGGTAAAAAAAAAGATGCTTTTAACTATAACGGTTCTCGAGATATTGGGCCAAACGTAAAGTTAACATACACACACACACACACACACACCCGGACATTTTTTCTAAACATCATTTTTGACATCCTGGGGTCGAATTATGTCGAGAAATGTCAAAAAATTGCAATTGAGGATTTGAGGGTAAAACAATACTTCCTCTATGAGGAAGCAAAAATTGATTATTAAAATTTTCCATTTTTAAATGCTTGATAACTCCATACGAAACGGAGCTAGAGGGTTCGTAAACAGGTCAATTGATGCGTTTTTAAAAAATAAAAAGGATAAAAAGCTTACCTTTTAACTTTCTTAAATTTTTTTTTATAATTTTGCCAAAAAACGATTTTTTGAAAATTTTAAAATCTAAAAAAAATATATCTGGAACTGATCGATCGGATTCAAACATATGGCAGAATTTGTCCCCCTGAGAGACCTATTATTTGGAAAAAAAAGATGCTTTTAACTATAACGGTTCTCGAGATATTGGGCCAAACGTAAAGTTAACATACACACACACACACACACACCCGGACATTTTCCTAAACATCATTTTTGACATCCTGGGGTCGAATTATGTCGAGAAATGTCAAAAAATTGCAATTGAGGATTTGAGGGTAAAACAATACTTCCTCTATGAGGAAGCAAAAATTGATTATTAAAATTTTCCATTTTTAAAAGCTTGATAACTCCATACGAAACGGAGCTAGTGGGTTCCTAAATAGGTCAATCGATGCGTTTTTAAAAAATAAAAAGGATAAAAAGCTTACATTTTAACTTTCTTAAATTTTTTTTTATAATGTTGCCAAAAAACGATTTTTTGAAAATTTTTAAATCTAAAAAAAATATGTCTGGAACTGATCGATCGGATTTAAACATATGGCAGAATTTGTCCCCCTGAGAGACCTATTATTTGGAAAAAAAAGATGCTTTTAACTATAACGGTTCTCGAGATATTGGGCCAAACGTAAAGTTAACATACACACACACACACACACACCCGGACATATTTTCTAAACATCATTTTTGACATCCTGGGGTCGAATTATGTCGAGAAATGTCAAAAAATTGCAATTGAGGATTTAAGGGTAAAACAATACTTCCTCTATGAGGAAGCAAAAATTGATTATTAAAATTTTCCATTTTTAAAAGCTTGATAACTCCATACGAAACGGAGCTAGAGGGTTCGTAAATAGGTCAATTGATGCGTTTTTAAAAAATAAAAAGGATAAAAAGCTTACATTTTAACTTTCTTAAATTTTTTTTTATAATTATGCCAAAAAACGATTTTTTGAAAATTATAAATCTAAAAAAATATATCTGGAACTGATCGATCGGATTCAAACATATAGCAGAATTTGTCCCCCTGAGAGACCTATTATTTGGTATAAAAAAGATGCTTTTAACTATAACGGTTCTCGAGATATTGGGCCAAACGTAAAGTTAACATACACACACACACACACACACCCGGACATTTTTTCTAAACATCATTTTTGACATCCTGGGGTCGAATTATGTCGAGAAATGTCAAAAAATTGCAATTGAGGATTTGAGGGTAAAACAATACTTCCTCTATGAGGAAGCAAAAATTGATTATTAAAATTTTCCATTTTTAAATGCTTGATAACTCCATACGAAACGGAGCTAGAGGGTTCGTAAATAGGTCAATTGATGCGTTTTTAAAAAATAAAAAGGATAAAAAGCTTACATTTTAACTTTCTTAAATTTTTTTTTATAATGTTGCCAAAAAACGATTTTTTGAAAATTTTTAAATCTAAAAAAAATATATCTGGAACTGATCGATCGGATTTAAACATATGGCAGAATTTGTCCCCCTGAGAGACCTATTATTTGGTAAAAAAAGATGCTTTTAACTATAACGGTTCTCGAGATATTGGGCCAAACGTAAAGTTAACATACACACACACACACACCCGGACATTTTTTCTAAACATCATTTTTGACATCCTGGGGTCGAATTATGTCAAGAAATGTCAAAAAATTGCAATTGAGGATTTGAGGGTAAAACAATACTTCCTCTATGAGGAAGCAAAAATTGATTATTAAAATTTTCCATTTTTAAAAGCTTGATAACTCCATACGAAACGGAGCTAGAGGGTTCGTAAATAGGTCAATTGATGCGTTTTTAAAAAATAAAAAGGATAAAAAGCTTACATTTTAACTTTCTTAAATTTTTTTTTATAATTATGCCAAAAAACGATTTTTTGAAAATTATAAATCTAAAAAAATATATCTGGAACTGATCGATCGGATTCAAACATATAGCAGAATTTGTCCCCCTGAGAGACCTATTATTTGGTAAAAAAAAGATGCTTTTAACTATAACGGTTCTCGAGATATTGGGCCAAACGTAAAGTTAACATACACACACACACACACACACCCGGACATTTTTTCTAAACATCATTTTTGACATCCTGGGGTCGAATTATGTCGAGAAATGTCAAAAAAATGCAATTGAGGATTTGAGGGTAAAACAATACTTCCTCTATGAGGAAGCAAAAATTGATTATTAAAATTTTCCATTTTTAAAAGCTTGATAACTCCATACGAAACGGAGCTAGAGGGTTCGTAAATAGGTCAATTGATGCGTTTTTAAAAAATAAAAAGGATAAAAAGCTTACATTTTAACTTTCTTAAATTTTTTTTTATAATTATGCCAAAAAACGATTTTTTGAAAATTATAAATCTAAAAAAATATATCTGGAACTGATCGATCGGATTCAAACATATAGCAGAATTTGTCCCCCTGAGAGACCTATTATTTGGTAAAAAAAAGATGCTTTTAACTATAACGGTTCTCGAGATATTGGGCCAAACGTAAAGTTAACATACACACACACACACACACACACACCCGGACATTTTTTGTAAACATCATTTTTGACATCCTGGGGTCGAATTATGTCGAGAAATGTCAAAAAATTGCAATTGAGGATTTGAGGGTAAAACAATACTTCCTCTATGAGGAAGCAAAAATTGATTATTAAAATTTTCCATTTTTAAATGCTTGATAACTCCATACGAAACGGAGCTAGAGGGTTCGTAAACAGGTCAATTGATGCGTTTTTAAAAAATAAAAAGGATAAAAAGCTTACCTTTTAACTTTCTTAAATTTTTTTTTATAATGTTGCCAAAAAACGATTTTTTGAAAATTTTTAAATCTAAAAAAAATATATCTGGAACTGATCGATCGGATTTAAACATATGGCAGAATTTGTCCTCCTGAGAGACCTATTATTTGGTAAAAAAAGATGCTTTTAACTATAACGGTTCTCGAGATATTGGGCCAAACGTAAAGTTAACATACACACACACACACACCCGGACATTTTTTCTAAACATCACTTTTGACATCCTGGGGTCGAATTATGTCAAGAAATGTCAAAAAATTGCAATTGAGGATTTGAGGGTAAAACAATACTTCCTCTATGAGGAAGCAAAAATTGATTATTAAAATTTTCCATTTTTAAAAGCTTGATAACTCCATACGAAACGGAGCTAGAGGGTTCGTAAATAGGTCAATTGATGCGTTTTTAAAAAATAAAAAGGATAAAAAGCTTACATTTTAACTTTCTTAAATTTTTTTTTATAATTATGCCAAAAAACGATTTTTTGAATATTATAAATCTAAAAAAATATATCTGGAACTGATCGATCGGATTCAAACATATAGCAGAATTTGTCCCCCTGAGAGACCTATTATTTGGTAAAAAAAAGATGCTTTTAACTATAACGGTTCTCGAGATATTGGGCCAAACGTAAAGTTAACATACACACACACACACACACACCCAGACATTTTTTCTAAACATCATTTTTGACATCCTGGGGTCGAATTATGTCGAGAAATGTCAAAAAAATGCAATTGAGGATTTGAGGGTAAAACAATACTTCCTCTATGAGGAAGCAAAAATTGATTATTAAAATTTTCCATTTTTAAAAGCTTGATAACTCCATACGAAACGGAGCTAGAGGGTTCGTAAATAGGTCAATTGATGCGTTTTTAAAAAATAAAAAGGACAAAAAGCTTACATTTTAACTTTCTTAAATTTTTTTTTATAATTTTGCCAAAAAACGATTTTTTGAAAATTTTAAAATCTAAAAAAAATATATCTGGAACTGATCGATCGGATTCAACCATATGGCAGAATTTGTCCCCCTGAGAGACCTATTATTTGGTAAAAAAAAAGATGCTTTTAACTATAACGGTTCTCGAGATATTGGGCCAAACGTAAAGTTAACATACACACACACACACACACACACCCGGACATTTTTTGTAAACATCATTTTTGACATCCTGGGGTCGAATTATGTCGAGAAATGTCAAAAAATTGCAATTGATGATTTGAGGGTAAAACAATACTTCCTCTATGAGGAAGCAAAAATTGATTATTAAAATTTTCCATTTTTAAATGCTTGATAACTCCATACGAAACGGAGCTAGAGGGTTCGTAAACAGGTCAATTGATGCGTTTTTAAAAAATAAAAAGGATAAAAAGCTTACCTTTTAACTTTCTTAAATTTTTTTTTATAATTTTGCCAAAAAACGATTTTTTGAAAATTTTAAAATCTAAAAAAAATATATCTGGAACTGATCGATCGGATTCAAACATATGGCAGAATTTGTCCCCCTGAGAGACCTATTATTTGGAAAAAAAAAGATGCTTTTAACTATAACGGTTCTCGAGATATTGGGCCAAACGTAAAGTTAACATACACACACACACACACACACCCGGACATTTTCCTAAACATCATTTTTGACATCCTGGGGTCGAATTATGTCGAGAAATGTCAAAAAATTGCAATTGACGATTTGAGGGTAAAACAATACTTCCTCTATGAGGAAGCAAAAATTGATTATTAAAATTTTCCATTTTTAAAAGCTTGATAACTCCATACGAAACGGAGCTAGTGGGTTCCTAAATAGGTCAATCGATGCGTTTTTAAAAAATAAAAAGGATAAAAAGCTTACATTTTAACTTTCTAAAATTTTTTTTTATAATGTTGCCAAAAAACGATTTTTTGAAAATTTTTAAATCTAAAAAAAATATATCTGGAACTGATCGATCGGATTTAAACATATGGCAGAATTTGTCCCCCTGAGAGACCTATTATTTGGAAAAAAAAGATGCTTTTAACTATAACGGTTCTCGAGATATTGGGCCAAACGTAAAGTTAACATACACACACACACACACACACACCCGGACATTTTTTCTAAACATCATTTTTGACATCCTGGGGTCGAATTATGTCGAGAAATGTCAAAAAATTGCAATTGAGGATTTGAGGGTAAAACAATACTTCCTCTATGAGGAAGCAAAAATTGATTATTAAAATTTTCCATTTTTAAAAGCTTGATAACTCCATACGAAACGGAGCTAGAGGGTTCGTAAATAGGTCAATTGATGCGTTTTTAAAAAATAAAAAGGATAAAAAGCTTACATTTTAACTTTCTTAAATTTTTTTTTATAATTATGCCAAAAAATGATTTTTTGAAAATTATAAACCTAAAAAAATATATCTGGAACTGATCGATCGGATTCAAACATATAGCAGAATTTGTCCCCCTGAGAGACCTATTATTTGGTATAAAAAAGATGCTTTTAACTATAACGGTTCTCGAGATATTGGGCCAAACGTAAAGTTAACATACACACACACACACACACACCCGGACATTTTTTCTAAACATCATTTTTGACATCCTGGGGTCGAATTATGTCGAGAAATGTCAAAAAATTGCAATTGACGATTTGAGGGTAAAACAATACTTCCTCTATGAGGAAGCAAAAATTGATTATTAAAATTTTCCATTTTTAAAAGCTTGATAACTCCATACGAAACGGAGCTAGAGGGTTCGTAAATAGGTCAATTGATGCGTTTTTAAAAAATAAAAAGGATAAAAAGCTTACATTTTAACTTTCTTAAATTTTTTTTTATAATGTTGCCAAAAAACGATTTTTTGAAAATTTTTAAATCTAAAAAAAATATATCTGGAACTGATCGATCGGATTTAAACATATGGCAGAAATTGTCCCCCTAAGAGACCTATTATTTGGTAAAAAAAAGATGCTTTTAACTATAACGGTTCTCGAGATATTGGGCCAAACGTAAAGGTAACAAACACACACACACACACACACATCCGGACATTTTTTGTAAACATCATTTTTGACATCCTGGGGTCGAATTATGTCGAGAAATGTCAAAAAATTGCAATTGATGATTTGAGGGTAAAACAATACTTCCTTTATGAGGAAGCAAAAATTGATTATTAAAATTTTCCATTTTTAAATGCTTGATAACTCCATACGAAACGGAGCTAGAGGGTTCGTAAACAGGTCAATTGATGCGTTTTTAAAAAATAAAAAGGATAAAAAGCTTACCTTTTAACTTTCTTAAATTTTTTTTTATAATTTTGCCAAAAAACGATTTTTTGAAAATTTTAAAATCTAAAAAAAATATATCTGGAACTGATCGATCGGATTCAAACATATGGCAGAATTTGTCCCCCTGAGAGACCTATTATTTGGAAAAAAAAAGATGCTTTTAACTATAACGGTTCTCGAGATATTGGGCCAAACGTAAAGTTAACATACACACACACACACACACACACCCGGACATTTTCCTAAACATCATTTTTGACATCCTGGGGTCGAATTATGTCGAGAAATGTCAAAAAATTGCAATTGAGGATTTGAGGGTAAAACAATACTTCCTCTATGAGGAAGCAAAAATTGATTATTAAAATTTTCCATTTTTAAAAGCTTGATAACTCCATACGAAACGGAGCTAGTGGGTTCCTAAATAGGTCAATCGATGCGTTTTTAAAAAATAAAAAGGATAAAAAGCTTACATTTTAACTTTCTTAAATTTTTTTTTATAATGTTGCCAAAAAACGATTTTTTGAAAATTATAAATCTAAAAAAATATATCTGGAACTGATCGATCGGATTCAAACATATAGCAGAATTTGTCCCCCTGAGAGACCTATTATTTGGTAAAAAAAAGATGCTTTTAACTATAACGGTTCTCGAGATATTGGGCCAAACGTAAAGTTAACATACACACACACACACACACACCCGGACATTTTTTCTAAACATCATTTTTGACATCCTGGGGTCGAATTATGTCGAGAAATGTCAAAAAAATGCAATTGAGGATTTGAGGGTAAAACAATACTTCCTCTATGAGGAAGCAAAAATTTATTATTAAAATTTTCCATTTTTAAAAGCTTGATAACTCCATACGAAACGGAGCTAGAGGGTTCGTAAATAGGTCAATTGATGCGTTTTTAAAAAATAAAAAGGACAAAAAGCTTACATTTTAACTTTCTTAAATTTTTTTTTATAATTTTGCCAAAAAACGATTTTTTGAAAATTTTAAAATCTAAAAAAAATATATCTGGAACTGATCGATCGGATTCAACCATATGGCAGAATTTGTCCCCCTGAGAGACCTATTATTTGGTAAAAAAAAGATGCTTTTAACTATAACGGTTCTCGAGATATTGGGCCAAACGTAAAGTTAACATACACACACACACACACACACACCCGGACATTTTTTCTAAACATCATTTTTGACATCCTGGGGTCGAATTATGTCGAGAAATGTCAAAAAATTGCAATTGAGGATTTGAGGGTAAAACAATACTTCCTCTATGAGGAAGCAAAAATTGATTATTAAAATTTTCCATTTTTAAAAGCTTGATAACTCCATACGAAACGGAGCTAGAGGGTTCGTAAACAGGTCAATTGATGCGTTTTTAAAAAATAAAAAGGATAAAAAGCTTACCTTTTAACTTTCTTAAATTTTTTTTTATAATTTTGCCAAAAAACGATTTTTTGAAAATTTTAAAATCTAAAAAAAATATATCTGGAACTGATCGATCGGATTCAAACATATGGCAGAATTTGTCCCCCTGAGAGACCTATTATTTGGAAAAAAAAAGATGCTTTTAACTATAACGGTTCTCGAGATATTGGGCCAAACGTAAAGTTAACATACACACACACACACACACACCCGGACATTTTCCTAAACATCATTTTTGACATCCTGGGGTCGAATTATGTCGAGAAATGTCAAAAAATTGCAATTGAGGATTTGAGGGTAAAACAATACTTCCTCTATGAGGAAGCAAAAATTGATTATTAAAATTTTCCATTTTTAAAAGCTTGATAACTCCATACGAAACGGAGCTAGTGGGTTCCTAAATAGGTCAATCGATGCGTTTTTAAAAAATAAAAAGGATAAAAAGCTTACATTTTAACTTTCTTAAATTTTTTTTTATAATGTTGCCAAAAAACGATTTTTTGAAAATTTTTAAATCTAAAAAAAATATATCTGGAACTGATCGATCGGATTTAAACATATGGCAGAATTTGTCCCCCTGAGAGACCTATTATTTGGAAAAAAAAGATGCTTTTAACTATAACGGTTCTCGAGATATTGGGCCAAACGTAAAGTTAACATACACACACACACACACACACCCGGACATTTTTTCTAAACATCATTTTTGACATCCTGGGGTCGAATTATGTCGAGACATGTCAAAAAATTGCAATTGAGGATTTGAGGGTAAAACAATACTTCCTCTATGAGGAAGCAAAAATTGATTATTAAAATTTTCCATTTTTAAATGCTTGATAACTCCATACGAAACGGAGCTAGAGGGTTCGTAAACAGGTCAATTGATGCGTTTTTAAAAAATAAAAAGGATAAAAAGCTTACATTTTAACTTTCTTAAATTTTTTTTTATAATTTTGCCAAAAAACGATTTTTTGAAAATTTTAAAATCTAAAAAAAATATATCTGGAACTGATCGATCGGATTCAAACATATGGCAGAATTTGTCCCCCTGAGAGACCTATTATTTGGTAAAAAAAAGATGCTTTTAACTATAACGGTTCTCGAGATATTGGGCCAAACGTAAAGTTAACATACACACACACACACCCGGACATTTTTTCTAAACATCATTTTTGACATCCTGGGGTCGAATTATGTCGAGAAATGTCAAAAAATTGCAATTGAGGATTTGAGGGTAAAACAATACTTCCTCTATGAGGAAGCAAAAATTGATTATTAAAATTTTCCATTTTTAAATGCTTGATAACTCCATACGAAACGGAGCTAGAGGGTTCGTAAATAGGTCAATTGATGCGTTTTTAAAAAATAAAAAGGATAAAAAGCTTACATTTTAACTTTCTTAAATTTTTTTTTATAATGTTGCCAAAAAACGATTTTTTGAAAATTTTTAAATCTAAAAAAAATATATCTGGAACTGATCGATCGGATTTAAACATATGGCAGAATTTGTCCCCCTGAGAGACCTATTATTTGGTAAAAAAAGATGCTTTTAACTATAACGGTTCTCGAGATATTGGGCCAAACGTAAAGTTAACATACACACACACACACACCCGGACATTTTTTCTAAACATCATTTTTGACATCCTGGGGTCGAATTATGTCAAGAAATGTCAAAAAATTGCAATTGAGGATTTGAGGGTAAAACAATACTTCCTCTATGAGGAAGCAAAAATTGATTATTAAAATTTTCCATTTTTAAAAGCTTGATAACTCCATACGAAACGGAGCTAGAGGGTTCGTAAATAGGTCAATTGATGCGTTTTTAAAAAATAAAAAGGATAAAAAGCTTACATTTTAACTTTCTTAAATTTTTTTTTATAATTATGCCAAAAAACGATTTTTTGAAAATTATAAATCTAAAAAAATATATCTGGAACTGATCGATCGGATTCAAACATATAGCAGAATTTGTCCCCCTGAGAGACCTATTATTTGGTAAAAAAAAGATGCTTTTAACTATAACGGTTCTCGAGATATTGGGCCAAACGTAAAGTTAACATACACACACACACACACACACCCGGACATTTTTTCTAAACATCATTTTTGACATCCTGGGGTCGAATTATGTCGAGAAATGTCAAAAAAATGCAATTGAGGATTTGAGGGTAAAACAATACTTCCTCTATGAGGAAGCAAAAATTGATTATTAAAATTTTCCATTTTTCAAAGCTTGATAACTCCATACGAAACGGAGCTAGAGGGTTCGTAAATAGGTCAATTGATGCGTTTTTAAAAAATAAAAAGGACAAAAAGCTTACATTTTAACTTTCTTAAATTTTTTTTTATAATTTTGCCAAAAAACGATTTTTTGAAAATTTTAAAATCTAAAAAAAATATATCTGGAACTGATCGATCGGATTCAACCATATGGCAGAATTTGTCCCCCTGAGAGACCTATTATTTGGTAAAAAAAAAGATGCTTTTAACTATAACGGTTCTCGAGATATTGGGCCAAACGTAAAGTTAACATACACACACACACACACACACACACCCGGACATTTTTTGTAAACATCATTTTTGACATCCTGGGGTCGAATTATGTCGAGAAATGTCAAAAAATTGCAATTGATGATTTGAGGGTAAAACAATACTTCCTCTATGAGGAAGCAAAAATTGATTATTAAAATTTTCCATTTTTAAATGCTTGATAACTCCATACGAAACGGAGCTAGAGGGTTCGTAAACAGGTCAATTGATGCGTTTTTAAAAAATAAAAAGGATAAAAAGCTTACCTTTTAACTTTCTTAAATTTTTTTTTATAATTTTGCCAAAAAACGATTTTTTGAAAATTTTAAAATCTAAAAAAAATATATCTGGAACTGATCGATCGGATTCAAACATATGGCAGAATTTGTCCCCCTGAGAGACCTATTATTTGGAAAAAAAAAGATGCTTTTAACTATAACGGTTCTCGAGATATTGGGCCAAACGTAAAGTTAACATACACACACACACACACACACCCGGACATTTTCCTAAACATCATTTTTGACATCCTGGGGTCGAATTATGTCGAGAAATGTCAAAAAATTGCAATTGACGATTTGAGGGTAAAACAATACTTCCTCTATGAGGAAGCAAAAATTGATTATTAAAATTTTCCATTTTTAAAAGCTTGATAACTCCATACGAAACGGAGCTAGTGGGTTCCTAAATAGGTCAATCGATGCGTTTTTAAAAAATAAAAAGGATAAAAAGCTTACATTTTAACTTTCTAAAATTTTTTTTTATAATGTTGCCAAAAAACGATTTTTTGAAAATTTTTAAATCTAAAAAAAATATATCTGGAACTGATCGATCGGATTTAAACATATGGCAGAATTTGTCCCCCTGAGAGACCTATTATTTGGAAAAAAAAGATGCTTTTAACTATAACGGTTCTCGAGATATTGGGCCAAACGTAAAGTTAACATACACACACACACACACACACCCGGACATTTTTTCTAAACATCATTTTTGACATCCTGGGGTCGAATTATGTCGAGAAATGTCAAAAAATTGCAATTGAGGATTTGAGGGTAAAACAATACTTCCTCTATGAGGAAGCAAAAATTGATTATTAAAATTTTCCATTTTTAAAAGCTTGATAACTCCATACGAAACGGAGCTAGAGGGTTCGTAAATAGGTCAATTGATGCGTTTTTAAAAAATAAAAAGGATAAAAAGCTTACATTTTAACTTTCTTAAATTTTTTTTTATAATTATGCCAAAAAACGATTTTTTGAAAATTATAAACCTAAAAAAATATATCTGGAACTGATCGATCGGATTCAAACATATAGCAGAATTTGTCCCCCTGAGAGACCTATTATTTGGTATAAAAAAGATGCTTTTAACTATAACGGTTCTCGAGATATTGGGCCAAACGTAAAGTTAACATACACACACACACACACACACCCGGACATTTTTTCTAAACATCATTTTTGACATCCTGGGGTCGAATTATGTCGAGAAATGTCAAAAAATTGCAATTGACGATTTGAGGGTAAAACAATACTTCCTCTATGAGGAAGCAAAAATTGATTATTAAAATTTTCCATTTTTAAAAGCTTGATAACTCCATACGAAACGGAGCTAGAGGGTTCGTAAATAGGTCAATTGATGCGTTTTTAAAAAATAAAAAGGATAAAAAGCTTACATTTTAACTTTCTTAAATTTTTTTTTATAATGTTGCCAAAAAACGATTTTTTGAAAATTTTTAAATCTAAAAAAAATATATCTGGAACTGATCGATCGGATTTAAACATATGGCAGAAATTGTCCCCCTAAGAGACCTATTATTTGGTAAAAAAAAGATGCTTTTAACTATAACGGTTCTCGAGATATTGGGCCAAACGTAAAGGTAACAAACACACACACACACACACACATCCGGACATTTTTTGTAAACATCATTTTTGACATCCTGGGGTCGAATTATGTCGAGAAATGTCAAAAAATTGCAATTGATGATTTGAGGGTAAAACAATACTTCCTCTATGAGGAAGCAAAAATTGATTATTAAAATTTTCCATTTTTAAATGCTTGATAACTCCATACGAAACGGAGCTAGAGGGTTCGTAAACAGGTCAATTGATGCGTTTTTAAAAAATAAAAAGGATAAAAAGCTTACCTTTTAACTTTCTTAAATTTTTTTTTATAATTTTGCCAAAAAACGATTTTTTGAAAATTTTAAAATCTAAAAAAAATATATCTGGAACTGATCGATCGGATTCAAACATATGGCAGAATTTGTCCCCCTGAGAGACCTATTATTTGGAAAAAAAAAGATGCTTTTAACTATAACGGTTCTCGAGATATTGGGCCAAACGTAAAGTTAACATACACACACACACACACACACCCGGACATTTTCCTAAACATCATTTTTGACATCCTGGGGTCGAATTATGTCGAGAAATGTCAAAAAATTGCAATTGAGGATTTGAGGGTAAAACAATACTTCCTCTATGAGGAAGCAAAAATTGATTATTAAAATTTTCCATTTTTAAAAGCTTGATAACTCCATACGAAACGGAGCTAGTGGGTTCCTAAATAGGTCAATCGATGCGTTTTTAAAAAATAAAAAGGATAAAAAGCTTACATTTTAACTTTCTTAAATTTTTTTTTATAATGTTGCCAAAAAACGATTTTTTGAAAATTATAAATCTAAAAAAATATATCTGGAACTGATCGATCGGATTCAAACATATAGCAGAATTTGTCCCCCTGAGAGACCTATTATTTGGTAAAAAAAAGATGCTTTTAACTATAACGGTTCTCGAGATATTGGGCCAAACGTAAAGTTAACATACACACACACACACACACACCCGGACATTTTTTCTAAACATCATTTTTGACATCCTGGGGTCGAATTATGTCGAGAAATGTCAAAAAAATGCAATTGAGGATTTGAGGGTAAAACAATACTTCCTCTATGAGGAAGCAAAAATTTATTATTAAAATTTTCCATTTTTAAAAGCTTGATAACTCCATACGAAACGGAGCTAGAGGGTTCGTAAATAGGTCAATTGATGCGTTTTTAAAAAATAAAAAGGACAAAAAGCTTACATTTTAACTTTCTTAAATTTTTTTTTATAATTTTGCCAAAAAACGATTTTTTGAAAATTTTAAAATCTAAAAAAAATATATCTGGAACTGATCGATCGGATTCAACCATATGGCAGAATTTGTCCCCCTGAGAGACCTATTATTTGGTAAAAAAAAAGATGCTTTTAACTATAACGGTTCTCGAGATATTGGGCCAAACGTAAAGTTAACATACACACACACACACACACACACCCGGACATTTTTTCTAAACATCATTTTTGACATCCTGGGGTCGAATTATTTCGAGAAATGTCAAAAAATTGCAATTGAGGATTTGAGGGTAAAACAATACTTCCTCTATGAGGAAGCAAAAATTGATTATTAAAATTTTCCATTTTTAAATGCTTGATAACTCCATACGAAACGGAGCTAGAGGGTTCGTAAACAGGTCAATTGATGCGTTTTTAAAAAATAAAAAGGATAAAAAGCTTACCTTTTAACTTTCTTAAATTTTTTTTTATAATTTTGCCAAAAAACGATTTTTTGAAAATTTTAAAATCTAAAAAAAATATATCTGGAACTGATCGATCGGATTCAAACATATGGCAGAATTTGTCCCCCTGAGAGACCTATTATTTGGAAAAAAAAAGATGCTTTTAACTATAACGGTTCTCGAGATATTGGGCCAAACGTAAAGTTAACATACACACACACACACACACACCCGGACATTTTCCTAAACATCATTTTTGACATCCTGGGGTCGAATTATGTCGAGAAATGTCAAAAAATTGCAATTGAGGATTTGAGGGTAAAACAATACTTCCTCTATGAGGAAGCAAAAATTGATTATTAAAATTTTCCATTTTTAAAAGCTTGATAACTCCATACGAAACGGAGCTAGTGGGTTCCTAAATAGGTCAATCGATGCGTTTTTAAAAAATAAAAAGGATAAAAAGCTTACATTTTAATTTTCTTAAATTTTTTTTTATAATGTTGCCAAAAAACGATTTTTTGAAAATTTTTAAATCTAAAAAAAATATATCTGGAACTGATCGATCGGATTTAAACATATGGCAGAATTTGTCCCCCTGAGAGACCTATTATTTGGAAAAAAAAGATGCTTTTAACTATAACGGTTCTCGAGATATTGGGCCAAACGTAAAGTTAACATACACACACACACACACACACCCGGACATTTTTTCTAAACATCATTTTTGACATCCTGGGGTCGAATTATGTCGAGAAATGTCAAAAAATTGCAATTGAGGATTTGAGGGTAAAACAATACTTCCTCTATGAGGAAGCAAAAATTGATTATTAAAATTTTCCATTTTTAAAAGCTTGATAACTCCATACGAAACGGAGCTAGAGGGTTCGTAAATAGGTCAATTGATGCGTTTTTAAAAAATAAAAAGGATAAAAAGCTTACATTTTAACTTTCTTAAATTTTTTTTTATAATTATGCCAAAAAACGATTTTTTGAAAATTATAAATCTAAAAAAATATATCTGGAACTGATCGATCGGATTCAAACATATAGCAGAATTTGTCCCCCTGAGAGACCTATTATTTGGTATAAAAAAGATGCTTTTAACTATAACGGTTCTCGAGATATTGGGCCAAACGTAAAGTTAACATACACACACACACACACACACCCGGACATTTTTTCTAAACATCATTTTTGACATCCTGGGGTCGAATTATGTCGAGAAATGTCAAAAAATTGCAATTGACGATTTGAGGGTAAAACAATACTTCCTCTATGAGGAAGCAAAAATTGATTATTAAAATTTTCCATTTTTAAAAGCTTGATAACTCCATACGAAACGGAGCTAGAGGGTTCGTAAATAGGTCAATTGATGCGTTTTTAAAAAATAAAAAGGATAAAAAGCTTACATTTTAACTTTCTTAAATTTTTTTTTATAATGTTGCCAAAAAACGATTTTTTGAAAATTTTTAAATCTAAAAAAAATATATCTGGAACTGATCGATCGGATTTAAACATATGGCAGAAATTGTCCCCCTAAGAGACCTATTATTTGGTAAAAAAAAGATGCTTTTAACTATAACGGTTCTCGAGATATTGGGCCAAACGTAAAGGTAACAAACACACACACACACACACACATCCGGACATTTTTTGTACACATCATTTTTGACATCCTGGGGTCGAATTATGTCGAGAAATGTCAAAAAATTGCAATTGATGATTTGAGGGTAAAACAATACTTCCTCTATGAGGAAGCAAAAATTGATTATTAAAATTTTCCATTTTTAAATGCTTGATAACTCCATACGAAACGGAGCTAGAGGGTTCGTAAACAGGTCAATTGATGCGTTTTTAAAAAATAAAAAGGATAAAAAGCTTACCTTTTAACTTTCTTAAATTTTTTTTTATAATTTTGCCAAAAAACGATTTTTTGAAAATTTTAAAATCTAAAAAAAATATATCTGGAACTGATCGATCGGATTCAAACATATGGCAGAATTTGTCCCCCTGAGAGACCTATTATTTGGAAAAAAAAGATGCTTTTAACTATAACGGTTCTCGAGATATTGGGCCAAACGTAAAGTTAACATACACACACACACACACACACCCGGACATTTTCCTAAACATCATTTTTGACATCCTGGGGTCGAATTATGTCGAGAAATTTCAAAAAATTGCAATTGAGGATTTGAGGGTAAAACAATACTTCCTCTATGAGGAAGCAAAAATTGATTATTAAAATTTTCCATTTTTAAAAGCTTGATAACTCCATACGAAACGGAGCTAGTGGGTTCCTAAATAGGTCAATCGATGCGTTTTTAAAAAATAAAAAGGATAAAAAGCTTACATTTTAACTTTCTTAAATTTTTTTTTATAATGTTGCCAAAAAACGATTTTTTGAAAATTTTTAAATCTAAAAAAAATATATCTGGAACTGATCGATCGGATTTAAACATATGGCAGAATTTGTCCCCCTGAGAGACCTATTATTTGGAAAAAAAAGATGCTTTTAACTATAACGGTTCTCGAGATATTGGGCCAAACGTAAAGTTAACATACACACACACACACACACACCCGGACATTTTTTCTAAACATCATTTTTGACATCCTGGGGTCGAATTATGTCGAGAAATGTCAAAAAATTGCAATTGAGGATTTGAGGGTAAAACAATACTTCCTCTATGAGGAAGCAAAAATTGATTATTAAAATTTTCCATTTTTAAAAGCTTGATAACTCCATACGAAACGGAGCTAGAGGGTTCGTAAATAGGTCAATTGATGCGTTTTTAAAAAATAAAAAGGATAAAAAGCTTACATTTTAACTTTCTTAAATTTTTTTTTATAATTATGCCAAAAAACGATTTTTTGAAAATTATAAATCTAAAAAAATATATCTGGAACTGATCGATCGGATTCAAACATATAGCAGAATTTGTCCCCCTGAGAGACCTATTATTTGGTATAAAAAAGATGCTTTTAACTATAACGGTTCTCGAGATATTGGGCCAAACGTAAAGTTAACATACACACACACACACACACACCCGGACATTTTTTCTAAACATCATTTTTGACATCCTGGGGTCGAATTATGTCGAGAAATGTCAAAAAATTGCAATTGACGATTTGAGGGTAAAACAATACTTCCTCTATGAGGAAGCAAAAATTGATTATTAAAATTTTCCATTTTTAAAAGCTTGATAACTCCATACGAAACGGAGCTAGAGGGTTCGTAAATAGGTCAATTGATGCGTTTTTAAAAAATAAAAAGGATAAAAAGCTTACATTTTAACTTTCTTAAATTTTTTTTTATAATGTTGCCAAAAAACGATTTTTTGAAAATTTTTAAATCTAAAAAAAATATATCTGGAACTGATCGATCGGATTTAAACATATGGCAGAAATTGTCCCCCTAAGAGACCTATTATTTGGTAAAAAAAAGATGCTTTTAACTATAACGGTTCTCGAGATATTGGGCCAAACGTAAAGGTAACAAACACACACACACACACACACATCCGGACATTTTTTGTAAACATCATTTTTGACATCCTGGGGTCGAATTATGTCGAGAAATGTCAAAAAATTGCAATTGATGATTTGAGGGTAAAACAATACTTCCTCTATGAGGAAGCAAAAATTGATTATTAAAATTTTCCATTTTTAAATGCTTGATAACTCCATACGAAACGGAGCTAGAGGGTTCGTAAAAAGGTCAATTGATGCGTTTTTAAAAAATAAAAAGGACAAAAAGCTTACATTTTAACTTTCTTAAATTTTTTTTTATAATTTTGCCAAAAAACGATTTTTTGAAAATTTTAAAATCTAAAAAAATATATCTGGAACTGATCGATCGGATTTAAACATATGGCAGAAATTGTCCCCCTAAAAGACCTATTCTTTGGTAAAAAAAAGATGCTTTTAACTATAACGGTTCTCGAGATAGTGGGCCAAACGTAAAGTTAACAATCACACACACACACACACACACACACACACCCGGACATTTTTTGTAAACATCATTTTTGACATCCTGGGGTCGAATTATGTCGAGAAATGTCAAAAAATTGCAATTGATGATTTGAGGGTAAAACAATACTTCCTCTATGAGGAAGCAAAAATTGATTATTAAAATTTTCCATTTTTAAAAGCTTGATAACTCCATACGAAACGGAGCTAGAGGGTTCGTAAATAGGTCAATTGATGCGTTTTTAAAAAATAAAAAGGACAAAAAGCTTACATTTTAACTTTCTTAAATTTTTTTTTATAATTTTGCCAAAAAACGATTTTTTGAAAATTTTAAAATCTAAGAAAAATATATCTGGAACTGATCGATCGGATTCAAACATATGGCAGAATTTGTCCCCCTGAGAGACCTATTATTTGGTAAAAAAAAGATGCTTTTAACTATAACGGTTCTCGAGATATTGGGCCAAACGTAAAGTTAACATACACACACACACACACACACACACACCCGGACATTTTTTCTAAACATCATTTTTGACATCCTGGGGTCGAATTATGTCGAGAAATGTCAAAAAATTACAATTGAGGATTTGAGGGTAAACCAATACTTCCTCTGTGAGGAAGCAAAAATTGATTATTAAAATTTTCCATTTTTAAAAGCTTGATAACTCCATACGAAACGGAGCTAGAGGGTTCGTAAATAGGTCAATCGATGCGTTTTTAAAAAATAAAAAGGATAAAAAGCTTACATTTTAACTTTCTTAAATTTTTTTTATAATTTTGCCAAAAAACGATTTTTTGAAAATTTTAAAATCTAAGAAAAATATATCTGGAACTGATCGATCGGATTCAAACATATGGCAGAATTTGTCCCCCTGAGAGACCTATTATTTGGTAAAAAAAAGATGCTTTTAACTATAACGGTTCTCGAGATATTGGGCCAAACGTAAAGTTAACATACACACACACACACACACCCGGACATTTTTTCTAAACATCATTTTTGACATCCTGGGGTCGAATTATGTCGAGAAATGTCAAAAAATTGCAATTGAGGATTTGAGGGTAAAACAATACTTCCTCTGTGAGGAAGCAAAAATTGATTATTAAAATTTTCCATTTTTAAAAGCTTGATAACTCCATACGAAACGGAGCTAGAGGGTTCGTAAATAGGTCAATTGATGCGTTTTTAAAAAATAAAAAGGACAAAAAGCTTACATTTTAACTTTCTTAAATTTTTTTTTATAATTTTGCCAAAAAACGATTTTTTGAAAATTTTAAAATCTAAGAAAAATATATCTGGAACTGATCGATCGGATTCAAACATATGGCAGAATTTGTCCCCCTGAGAGACCTATTATTTGGTAAAAAAAAGATGCTTTTAACTATAACGGTTCTCGAGATATTGGGCCAAACGTAAAGTTAACATACACACACACACACACACACACACACCCGGACATTTTTTCTAAACATCATTTTTGACATCCTGGGGTCGAATTATGTCGAGAAATGTCAAAAAATTGCAATTGAGGATTTGAGGGTAAAACAATACTTCCTCTGTGAGGAAGCAAAAATTGATTATTAAAATTTTCCATTTTTAAAAGCTTGATAACTCCATACGAAACGGAGCTAGAGGGTTCGTAAATAGGTCAATCGATGCGTTTTTAAAAAATAAAAAGGATAAAAAGCTTACATTTTAACTTTCTTAAATTTTTTTTTATAATGTTGCCAAAAAACGATTTTTTGAAAATTTTAAAATCTAAAAAAAATATATCTGGAACTGATCGATCGGATTCAAACATATGGCAGAATTTGTCCCCCTGAGAGACCTATTATTTGGAAAAAAAAAGATGCTTTTAACTATAACGGTTCTCGAGATATTGGGCCAAACGTAAAGTTAACATACACACACACACACACACACCCGGACATTTTCCTAAACATCATTTTTGACATCCTGGGGTCGAATTATGTCGAAAAATGTCAAAAAATTAAAATTGAGGATTTGAGGGTAAAACAATACTTCCTCTATGAGGAAGCAAAAATTGATTATTAAAATTTTCCATTTTTAAAAGCTTGATAACTCCATACGAAACGGAGCTAGAGGGTTCGTAAATAGGTCAATTGATGCGTTTTTAAAAAATAAAAAGGATAAAAAGCTTACATTTTAACTTTCTTAAATTTTTTTTTATAATTATGCCAAAAAACGATTTTTTGAAAATTATAAATCTAAAAAAATATATCTGGATCTGATCGATCGTATTCAAACATATACCAGAATTTGTCTTCCTGAGAGACCTATTATTTGGTAAAAAAAAGATGCTTTTAACTATAACGGTTCTCGAGATATTGGGCCAAACGTAAAGTTAACATACACACACACACACACACATACCCGGACATTTTTTCTAAACATCATTTTTGACATCCTGGGGTCGAATTATGTCGAGAAATGTCAAAAAATTGCAATTGAGGATTTGAGGGTAAAACAATACTTCCTCTATGAGGAAGCAAAAATTGATTATTAAAATTTTCCATTTTTAAAAGCTTGATAACTCCATACGAAACGGAGCTAGAGGGTTCGTAAATAGGTCAATTGATGCGTTTTTAAAAAATAAAAAGGACAAAAAGCTTACATTTTAACTTTCTTAAATTTTTTTTTATAATTTTGCCAAAAAACGATTTTTTGAAAATTTTAAAATCTAAGAAAAATATATCTGGAACTGATAGATCGGATTCAAACATATGGCAGAATTTGTCCCCCTGAGAGACCTATTATTTGGTAAAAAAAAAGATGCTTTTAACTATAACGGTTCTCGAGATATTGGGCCAAACGTAAAGTTAACATACACACACACACACACCCGGACATTTTTTCTAAACATCATTTTTGACATCCTGGGGTCGAATTATGTCGAGAAATGTCAAAAAATTGCAATTGAGGATTTGAGGGTAAAACAATACTTCCTCTGTGAGGAAGCAAAAATTGATTATTAAAATTTTCCATTTTTAAAAGCTTGATAACTCCATACGAAACGGAGCTAGAGGGTTCGTAAATAGGTCAATCGATGCGTTTTTAAAAAATAAAAAGGATAAAAAGCTTACATTTTAACTTTCTTAAATTTTTTTTTATAATGTTGCCAAAAAACGATTTTTTGAAAATTTTAAAATCTAAAAAAAATATATCTGGAACTGATCGATCGGATTCAAACATATGGCAGAATTTGTCCCCCTGAGAGACCTATTATTTGGAAAAAAAAGATGTTTTTTACTATAATGGTTCTCGAGATATTGGGCCAAACGTAAAGTTAACATACACACACACACACACACACCCGGACATTTTCCTAAACATCATTTTTGACATCCTGGGGTCGAATTATGTCGAGAAATGTCAAAAAATTGCAATTGAGGATTTGAGGGTAAAACAATACTTCCTCTATGATGAAGCAAAAATTGATTATTAAAATTTTCCATTTTTAAAAGCTTGATAACTCCATACGAAACGGAGCTAGAGGGTTCGTAAATAGGTCAATTGATGCGTTTTTAAAAAATAAAAAGGATAAAAAGCTTACATTTTAACTTTCTTACATTTTTTTTTATAATTATGCCAAAAAACGATTTTTTTAAAATTATAAATCTAAAAAAATATATCTGGATCTGATCGATCGGATTCAAACATATAGCAGAATTTGTCCCCCTGAGAGACCTATTATTTGGTAAAAAAAAGATGCTTTTAACTATAACGGTTCTCGAGATATTGGGCCAAACGTAAAGTTAACATACACACACACACACACACATACCCGGACATTTTTTCTAAACATCATTTTTGACATCCTGGGGTCGAATTATGTCGAGAAATGTCAAAAAATTGCAATTGAGGATTTGAGGGTAAAACAATACTTCCTCTATGAGGAAGCAAAAATTGATTATTAAAATTTTCCATTTTTAAATGCTTGATAACTCCATACGAAACGGAGCTAGATGGTTCGTAAATAGGTCAATTGATGCGTTTTTAAAAAATAAAAAGGACAAAAAGCTTACATTTTAACTTTCTTAAATTTTTTTTTATAATTTTGCCAAAAAACGATTTTTTGAAAATTTTAAAATCTAAGAAAAATATATCTGGAACTGATCGATCGGATTCAAACATATGGCAGATTTTGTCCCCCTAAGAGACCTATTATTTGGTAAAAAAAAGATGCTTTTAACTATAACGGTTCTCGAGATATTGGGCCAAACGTAAAGTTAACATACACATACACACGCACCCGGACATTTTTTCTAAACATCATTTTTGACATCCTGGGGTCGAATTATGTCGAGAAATGTCAAAAAATTGCAATTGAGGATTTGAGGGTAAAACAATACTTCCTCTGTGAGGAAGCAAAAATTGATTATTAAAATTTTCCATTTTTAAAAGCTTGATAACTCCATACGAAACGGAGCTAGAGGGTTTGTAAATAGGTCAATCGATGCGTTTTTAAAAAATAAAAAGGATAAAAAGCTTACATTTTAACTTTCTTAAATTTTTCTTTATAATGTTGCCAAAAAACGATTTTTTGAAAATTTTAAAATCTAAAAAAAATATATCTGGAACTGATCGATCGGATTCAAACATATGGCAGAATTTGTCCCCCTGAGAGACCTATTATTTGGAAAAAAAAAGATGCTTTTAACTATAACGGTTCTCGAGATATTGGGCCAAACATAAAGTTAACATACACACACACACACACACACACACCCGGACATTTTTTCTAAACATCATTTTTGACATCCTGGGGTCGAATTATGTCGAGAAATGTCAAAAAATTGCAATTGAGGATTTAAGGGTAAAACAATACTTCCTCTATGAGGAAGCAAAAATTGATTATTAAAATTTTCCATTTTTAAAAGCTTGATAACTCCATACGAAGCGGAGCTAGAGGGTTCGTAAATAGGTCAATTGATGCGTTTTTAGAAAATAAAAAGGATAAAAAGCTTAGATTTTAACTTTCTTAAATTTTTTTTTATAATTATGCCAAAAAACGATTTTTTGAAAATTTTTAAATCTAAAAAAAATATATCTGGAACTGATCGATCGGATTTAAACATATGGCAGAATTTGTCCCCCTGAGAGACCTATTATTTGGTAAAAAAAAGATGCTTTTAACTATAACAGTTCTCGAGATATTGGGCCAAACGTAAAGTTAACATACACACACACACACATACCCGGACATTTTTTCTAAACATCATTTTTGACATCCTGGGGTCGAATTATGTCGAGAAATGTCAAAAAATTGCAATTGAGGATTTAAGGGTAAAACAAACTTCCTCTATGAGGAAGCAAAAATTGATTATTAAAATTTTCCATTTTTAAATGCTTGATAACTCCATACGAAACGGAGCTAGAGGGTTCGTAAATAGGTCAATTGATGCGTTTTTAAAAAATAAAAAGGACAAAAAGCTTACATTTTAACTTTCTTAAATTTTTTTTATAATTTTGCCAAAAAACGATTTTTTGAAAATTTTAAAATCTAAAAAAAATATATCTGGAACTGATCGATCGGATTCAAACATATGGCAGAATTTGTCCCCCTGAGAGACCTATTATTTGGTAAAAAAAAAGATGCTTTTAACTATAACGGTTCTCGAGATATTGGGCCAAACGTAAAGTTAACATACACACACACACACACACACACACCCGGACATTTTTTCTAAACATCATTTTTGACATCCTGGGGTCGAATTATGTCGAGAAATGTCAAAGAATTGCAATTGAGGATTTAAGGGTAAAACAATACTTCCTCTATGAGGAAGCAAAAATTGATTATTAAAATTTTCCATTTTTAAATGCTTGATAACTCCATACGAAACGGAGCTACAGGGTTCGTACATAGGTCAATTGATGCGTTTTTAAAAAATAAAAAGGACAAAAAGCTTACATTTTAACTTTCTTAAATTTTTTTTTATAATTTTGCCAAAAAACGATTTTTTGAAAATTTTAAAATCTAAAAAAAATATATCTGGAACTGATCGATCGGATTCAAACATATGGCAGAATTTGTCCCCCTGAGAGACCTATTATTTGGTAAAAAAAAGATGCTTTTAACTATAACGGTTCTCGAGATATTGGGCCAAACGTAAAGTTAACATACACACACACACACACAAACACACACACACACCCGGACATTTTTTCTAAACATCATTTTTGACATCCTGAAGTCGAATTATGTCGAGAAATATCAAAAAATTGCAATTGAGGATTTGAGGGTAAAACAATACTTCCTCTATGAGGAAGCAAAAATTGATTATTAAAATTTTCCATTTTTAAATGCTTGATAACTCCATACGAAACGGAGCTAGAGGGTTCGTAAACAGGTCAATTGATGCGTTTTTAAAAAATAAAAAGGATAAAAAGCTTACCTTTTAACTTTCTTAAATTTTTTTTTATAATTTTGCCAAAAAACGATTTTTTGAAAATTTTAAAATCTAAAAAAAATATATCTGGAACTGATCGATCGGATTCAAACATATGGCAGAATTTGTCCCCCTGAGAGACCTATTATTTGGAAAAAAAGATGCTTTTAACTATAACGGTTCTCGAGATATTGGGCCAAACGTAAAGTTAACATACACACACACACACCCGGACATTTTTTCTAAACATCATTTTTGACATCCTGGGGTCGAATTATGTCGAGAAATGTCAAAAAATTGCAATTGAGGATTTGAGGGTAAAACAATACTTCCTCTATGAGGAAGCAAAAATTGATTATTAAAATTATCCATTTTTAAAAGCTTGATAACTCCATACGAAACGGAGCTAGAGGGTTCGTAAATAGGTCAATCGATGCGTTTTTAAAAAATAAAAAGGATAAAAAGCTTACATTTTAACTTTCTTAAATTTTTCTTTATAATGTTGCCAAAAAACGATTTTTTGAAAATTTTAAAATCTAAAAAAAATATATCTGGAACTGATCGATCGGATTCAAACATATGGCAGAATTTGTCCCCCTGAGAGACCTATTATTTGGAAAAAAAAAGATGCTTTTAACTATAACGGTTCTCGAGATATTGGGCCAAACATAAAGTTAACATACACACACACACACACACACACACCCGGACATTTTTTCTAAACATCATTTTTGACATCCTGGGGTCGAATTATGTCGAGAAATGTCAAAAAATTGCAATTGAGGATTTAAGGGTAAAACAATACTTCCTCTATGAGGAAGCAAAAATTGATTATTAAAATTTTCCATTTTTAAAAGCTTGATAACTCCATACAAAACGGAGCTAGAGGGTTCGTAAACAGGTCAATTGATGCGTTTTTAAAAAATAAAAAGGATAAGAAGCTTACCTTTTAACTTTCTTAAATTTTTTTTTATAATTTTGCCAAAAAACGATTTTTTGAAAATTTTAAAATCTAAAAAAAATATATCTGGAACTGATCGATCGGATTCAAAAATATGGCAAAATTTGTCCCCCTGAGAGACCTATTATTTGGAAAAAAAAGATGCTTTTAACTATAACGGTTCTCGAGATATTGGGCCAAACGTAAAGTTAACATACACACACACACACACACACACCTGGACATTTTCCTAAACATCATTTTTGACATCCTGGGGTCGAATTATGTCGAGAAATGTCAAAAAATTGCAATTGAGGATTTGAGGGTAAAACAATACTTCCTCTATGAGGAAGCAAAAATTGATTATTAAAATTTTCCATTTTTAAAAGCTTGATAACTCCATACGAAACGGAGCTAGAGGGTTCGTAAATAGGTCAATCGATGCGTTTTTAAAAAATAAAAAGGATAAAAAGCTTACATTTTAACTTTCTTAAATTTTTCTTTATAATGTTGCCAAAAAACGATTTTTTGAAAATTTTTAAATCTAAAAAAAATATATCTGGAACTGATCGATCGGATTTAAACATATGGCAGAATTTGTCCCCCTGAGAGACCTATTATTTGGTAAAAAAAGATGCTTTTAACTATAACGGTTCTCGAGATATTGGGCCAAACGTAAAGTTAACATACACACACACACACACCCGGACATTTTTTCTAAACATCATTTTTGACATCCTGGGGTCGAATTATGTCGAGAAATGTCAAAAAATTGCAATTGAGGATTTGAGGGTAAAACAATACTTCCTCTATGAGGAAGCAAAAATTGATTATTAAAATTTTCCATTTTTAAAAGCTTGATAACTCCATACGAAACGGAGCTAGAGGGTTCGTAAATAGGTCAATTGATGCGTTTTTAAAAAATAAAAAGGATAAAAAGCTTACATTTTAACTTTCTTAAATTTTTTTTTATAATGTTGCCAAAAAATGATTTTTTGAAAATTTTAAAATCTAAAAAAAATATATCTGGAACTGATCGATCGGATTTAAACATATGGCAGAAATTGTCCCCCTAAGAGACCTATTATTTGGTAAAAAAAAGATGCTTTTAACTATAACGGTTCTCGAGATATTGGGCCAAACGTAAAGTTAACATACACACACACACACACCCGGACATTTTTTCTAAACATCATTTTTGACATCCTGGGGTCGAATTATGTCGAGAAATGTCAAAAAATTGCAATTGAGGATTTAAGGGTAAAACAATACTTCCTCTATGAGGAAGCAAAAATTGATTATTAAAATTTTCCATTTTTAAAAGCTTGATAACTCCATACAAAACGGAGCTAGAGGGTTCGTAAACAGGTCAATTGATGCGTTTTTAAAAAATAAAAAGGATAAGAAGCTTACCTTTTAACTTTCTTAAATTTTTTTTTATAATTTTGCCAAAAAACGATTTTTTGAAAATTTTAAAATCTAAAAAAAATATATCTGGAACTGATCGATCGGATTCAAAAATATGGCAAAATTTGTCCCCCTGAGAGACCTATTATTTGGAAAAAAAAGATGCTTTTAACTATAACGGTTCTCGAGATATTGGGCCAAACGTAAAGTTAACATACACACACACACACACACACACCTGGACATTTTCCTAAACATCATTTTTGACATCCTGGGGTCGAATTATGTCGAGAAATGTCAAAAAATTGCAATTGAGGATTTGAGGGTAAAACAATACTTCCTCTATGAGGAAGCAAAAATTGATTATTAAAATTTTCCATTTTTAAAAGCTTGATAACTCCATACGAAACGGAGCTAGAGGGTTCGTAAATAGGTCAATCGATGCGTTTTTAAAAAATAAAAAGGATAAAAAGCTTACATTTTAACTTTCTTAAATTTTTCTTTATAATGTTGCCAAAAAACGATTTTTTGAAAATTTTTAAATCTAAAAAAAATATATCTGGAACTGATCGATCGGATTTAAACATATGGCAGAATTTGTCCCCCTGAGAGACCTATTATTTGGTAAAAAAAGATGCTTTTAACTATAACGGTTCTCGAGATATTGGGCCAAACGTAAAGTTAACATACACACACACACACACCCGGACATTTTTTCTAAACATCATTTTTGACATCCTGGGGTCGAATTATGTCGAGAAATGTCAAAAAATTGCAATTGAGGATTTGAGGGTAAAACAATACTTCCTCTATGAGGAAGCAAAAATTGATTATTAAAATTTTCCATTTTTAAAAGCTTGATAACTCCATACGAAACGGAGCTAGAGGGTTCGTAAATAGGTCAATTGATGCGTTTTTAAAAAATAAAAAGGATAAAAAGCTTACATTTTAACTTTCTTAAATTTTTTTTTATAATGTTGCCAAAAAATGATTTTTTGAAAATTTTAAAATCTAAAAAAAATATATCTGGAACTGATCGATCGGATTTAAACATATGGCAGAAATTGTCCCCCTAAGAGACCTATTATTTGGTAAAAAAAAGATGCTTTTAACTATAACGGTTCTCGAGATATTGGGCCAAACGTAAAGTTAACATACACACACACACACACCCGGACATTTTTTCTAAACATCATTTTTGACATCCTGGGGTCGAATTATGTCGAGAAATGTCAAAAAATTGCAATTGAGGATTTGAGGGTAAAACAATACTTCCTCCATGAGGAAGCAAAAATTGATTATTAAAATTTTCCATTTTTAAAAGCTTGATAACTCCATACAAAACGGAGCTAGAGGGTTCGTAAATAGGTCAATCGATGCGTTTTTAAAAAATAAAAAGGATAAAAAGCTTACATTTTAACTTTCTTAAATTTTTTTTTATAATGTTGCCAAAAAACGATTTTTTGAAAATTTTAAAATCTAAAAAAAATATATCTGGAACTGATCGATCGGATTTAAACATATGGCAGAAATTGTCCCCCTAAGAGACCTATTATTTGGTAAAAAAAAGATGCTTTTAACTATAACGGTTCTCGAGATATTGGGCCAAACGTAAAGTTAACATACACACACACACACACCCGGACATTTTTTCTAAACATCATTTTTGACATCCTGGGGTCGAATTATGTCGAGAAATGTCAAAAAATTGCAATTGAGGATTTGAGGGTAAAACAATACTTCCTCCATGAGGAAGCAAAAATTGATTATTAAAATTTTCCATTTTTAAAAGCTTGATAACTCCATACGAAACGGAGCTAGAGGGTTCGTAAATAGGTCAATCGATGCGTTTTTAAAAAATAAAAAGGATAAAAAGCTTACATTTTAACTTTCTTAAATTTTTCTTTATAATGTTGCCAAAAAACGATTTTTTGAAAATTTTTAAATCTAAAAAAAATATATCTGGAACTGATCGATCGGATTTAAACATATGGCAGAATTTGTCCCCCTGAGAGACCTATTATTTGGTAAAAAAAGATGCTTTTAACTATAACGGTTCTCGAGATATTGGGCCAAACGTAAAGTTAACATACACACACACACACACCCGGACATTTTTTCTAAACATCATTTTTGACATCCTGGGGTCGAATTATGTCGAGAAATGTCAAAAAATTGCAATTGAGGATTTGAGGGTAAAACAATACTTCCTCTATGAGGAAGCAAAAATTGATTATTAAAATTTTCCATTTTTAAAAGCTTGATAACTCCATACGAAACGGAGCTAGAGGGTTCGTAAATAGGTCAATTGATGCGTTTTTAAAAAATAAAAAGGATAAAAAGCTTACATTTTAACTTTCTTAAATTTTTTTTTATAATGTTGCCAAAAAATGATTTTTTGAAAATTTTAAAATCTAAAAAAAATATATCTGGAACTGATCGATCGGATTTAAACATATGGCAGAAATTGTCCCCCTAAGAGACCTATTATTTGGTAAAAAAAAGATGCTTTTAACTATAACGGTTCTCGAGATATTGGGCCAAACGTAAAGTTAACATACACACACACACACACCCGGACATTTTTTCTAAACATCATTTTTGACATCCTGGGGTCGAATTATGTCGAGAAATGTCAAAAAATTGCAATTGAGGATTTGAGGGTAAAACAATACTTCCTCCATGAGGAAGCAAAAATTGATTATTAAAATTTTCCATTTTTAAAAGCTTGATAACTCCATACAAAACGGAGCTAGAGGGTTCGTAAATAGGTCAATCGATGCGTTTTTAAAAAATAAAAAGGATAAAAAGCTTTCATTTTAACTTTCTTAAATTTTTTTTTATAATGTTGCCAAAAAACGATTTTTTGAAAATTTTAAAATCTAAAAAAAATATATCTGGAACTGATCGATCGGATTTAAACATATGGCAGAAATTGTCCCCCTAAGAGACCTATTATTTGGTAAAAAAAAGATGCTTTTAACTATAACGGTTCTCGAGATATTGGGCCAAACGTAAAGTTAACATACACACACACACACACCCGGACATTTTTTCTAAACATCATTTTTGACATCCTGGGGTCGAATTATGTCGAGAAATGTCAAAAAATTGCAATTGAGGATTTGAGGGTAAAACAATACTTCCTCCATGAGGAAGCAAAAATTGATTATTAAAATTTTCCATTTTTAAAAGCTTGATAACTCCATACAAAACGGAGCTAGAGGGTTCGAAAATAGGTCAATCGATGCGTTTTTAAAAAATAAAAAGGATAAAAAGCTTACATTTTAACTTTCTTAAATTTTTTTTTATAATGTTGCCAAAAAACGATTTTTTGAAAATTTTAAAATCTAAAAAAAATATATCTGGAACTGATCGATCGGATTCAAACATATGGCAGAATTTGTCCCCCTGAGAGACCTATTATTTGGTAACAAAAAGATGCTTTTAACTATAACGGTTCTCGAGATATTGGGCCAAACGTAAAGTTAACATACACACACACACACACACACACACACCCGGACATTTTTTCTAAACATCATTTTTGACATCCTGAAGTCGAATTATGTCGAGAAATATCAAAAAATTGCAATTGAGGATTTGAGGGTAAAACAATACTTCCTCTATGAGAAAGCAAAAATTGATTATTAAAATTTTCCATTTTTAAATGCTTGATAACTCCATATGAAACGGAGCTAGAGGGTTCGTAAATAGGTCAATTGATGCGTTTTTAAAAAATAAAAAGGATAAAAAGCTTACATTTTAACTTTCTTAAATTTTTTTTTATAATTATGCCAAAAAACGATTTTTTGAAAATTATAAATCTAAAAAAATATATCTGGAACTGATCGATCGGATTCAAACATATAGCAGAATTTGTCATCCTGAGAGACCTATTATTTGGTAAAAAAAAGATGCTTTTAACTATAACGGTTCTCGAGATATTGGGCCAAACGTAAAGTTAACATACACACACACACACCCGGAAATTTTTTCTAAACATCATTTTTGACATCCTGGGGTCGAATTATGTCGAGAAATGTCAAAAAATTGCAATTGAGGATTTGAGGGTAAAACAATACTTCCTCTATGAGGAAGCAAAAATTGATTATTAAAATTTTCCATTTTTAAAAGCTTGATAACTCCATACGAAACGGAGCTAGAAGGTTCGTAAATAGGTCAATTGATGCGTTTTTAAAAAATAAAAAGAATAAAAAGCTTACATTTTAACTTTCTTAAATTTTTTTTTATAATGTTGCCAAAAAACGATTTTTTGAAAATTTTAAAATCTAAAAAAAATATATCTGGAACTGATCGATCGGATTTAAACATATGGCAGAAATTGTCCCCCTAAGAGACCTATTATTTGGTAAAAAAAAGATGCTTTTACCTATAACGGTTCTCGAGATAGTGGGCCAAACGTAAAGTTAACAAACACACACACACACACACACACCCGGACATTTTTTGTAAACATCATTTTTGACATCCTGGGGTCGAATTATGTCGAGAAATGTCAAAAAATTGCAATTGAGGATTTGAGGGTAAAACAATACTTCCTCCATGAGGAAGCAAAAATTGATTATTAAAATTTTCCATTTTTAAAAGCTTGATAACTCCATACGAAACGGAGCTAGAGGGTTCGTAAATAGGTCAATCGATGCGTTTTTAAAAAATAAAAAGGATAAAAAGCTTACATTTTAACTTTCTTAAATTTTTCTTCATAATGTTGCCAAAAAACTATTTTTTGAAAATTTTAAAATAAAAAATAAATATATCTGGAACTGATCGATCGGATTTAAACATATGGCAGAAATTGTCCCCCTAAGAGACCTATTCTTTGGTAAAAAAAAGATGCTTTTAACTATAACGGTTCTCGAGATAGTGGGCCAAACGTAAAGTTAACAAACACACACACACACACACACACACCCAGACATTTTTTGTAAACATCATTTTTGACATCCTGGGGTCGAATTATGTCGAGAAATGTCAAAAAATTGCAACTGAGGATTTGAGGGTAAAACAATACTTCCTCTATGAGGAAGCAAAAATTGATTATTAAAATTTTACATTTTTAAATGCTTGATAACTCCATACGAAACGGAGCTAGAGGGTTCGTAAATAGGTCAATTGATGCGTTTTTAAAAATCAAAAAGGATAAAAAGCTTACATTTTAACTTTCTTAAATTTTTTTTTAAAATTTTGCCAAAAAACTATTTTTTGAAAATTTTAAAATAAAAAATAAATATATCTGGAACTGATCGATCGGATTTAAACATATGGCAGAAATTGTCCCCCTAAGAGACCTATTCTTTGGTAAAAAAAAGATGCTTTTAACTATAACGGTTCTCGAGATAGTGGGCCAAACGTAAAGTTAACAAACACACACACACACACACACACCCGGACATTTTTTGTAAACACCATTTTGACATCCTGGGGTCGAATTATGTCGAGAAATGTCAAAAAATTGCAATTGAGAATTTGAGGGTAAAACAATACTTCCTCTATGAGGAAGCAAAAATTGATTATTAAAATTTTCCATTTTTAAAAGCTTGATAACTCCATACGAAACGGAGCTAGAGGGTTCGTAGATGGGTCAATCGATGCGTTTTTAAAAAATAAAAAGGATAAAAAGCTTACATTTTAACTTTCTTAAATTTTTTTCTATAATTATGCCAAAAAACGATTTTTTGAAAATTATAAATCTAAAAAAATATATCTGGAACTGATCGATCGGATTCAAACATATGGCAGAATTTGTCCCCCTGAGAGACCTATTATTTGGTAAAAAAAAGATGCTTTTACCTATAACGGTTCTCGAGATAGTGGGCCAAACGTAAAGTTAACAAACACACACACACACACACACACCCGGACATTTTTTGTAAACATCATTTTTGACATCCTGGGGTCGAATTATGTCGAGAAATGTCAAAAAATTGCAATTGAGGATTTGAGGGTAAAACAATACTTCCTCCATGAGGAAGCAAAAATTGATTATTAAAATTTTCCATTTTTAAAAGCTTGATAACTCCATACGAAACGGAGCTAGAGGGTTCGTAAATAGGTCAATCGATGCGTTTTTAAAAAATAAAAAGGATAAAAAGCTTACATTTTAACTTTCTTAAATTTTTCTTTATAATGTTGCCAAAAAACTATTTTTTGAAAATTTTAAAATAAAAAATAAATATATCTGGAACTGATCGATCGGATTTAAACATATGGCAGAAATTGTCCCCCTAAGAGACCTATTCTTTGGTAAAAAAAAGATGCTTTTAACTATAACGGTTCTCGAGATAGTGGGCCAAACGTAAAGTTAACAAACACACACACACACACACACACACCCAGACATTTTTTGTAAACATCATTTTTGACATCCTGGGGTCGAATTATGTCGAGAAATGTCAAAAAATTGCAACTGAGGATTTGAGGGTAAAACAATACTTCCTCTATGAGGAAGCAAAAATTGATTATTAAAATTTTACATTTTTAAATGCTTGATAACTCCATACGAAACGGAGCTAGAGGGTTCGTAAATAGGTCAATTGATGCGTTTTTAAAAATCAAAAAGGATAAAAAGCTTACATTTTAACTTTCTTAAATTTTTTTTTAAAATTTTGCCAAAAAACTATTTTTTGAAAATTTTAAAATAAAAAATAAATATATCTGGAACTGATCGATCGGATTTAAACATATGGCAGAAATTGTCCCCCTAAGAGACCTATTCTTTGGTAAAAAAAAGATGCTTTTAACTATAACGGTTCTCGAGATAGTGGGCCAAACGTAAAGTTAACAAACACACACACACACACACACACCCGGACATTTTTTGTAAACACCATTTTGACATCCTGGGGTCGAATTATGTCGAGAAATGTCAAAAAATTGCAATTGAGAATTTGAGGGTAAAACAATACTTCCTCTATGAGGAAGCAAAAATTGATTATTAAAATTTTCCATTTTTAAAAGCTTGATAACTCCATACGAAACGGAGCTAGAGGGTTCGTAGATGGGTCAATCGATGCGTTTTTAAAAAATAAAAAGGATAAAAAGCTTACATTTTAACTTTCTTAAATTTTTTTCTATAATTATGCCAAAAAACGATTTTTTGAAAATTATAAATCTAAAAAAATATATCTGGAACTGATCGATCGGATTCAAACATATGGCAGAATTTGTCCCCCTGAGAGACCTATTATTTGGTAAAAAAAAGATGCTTTTAACTATAACGGTTCTCGAGATATTGGGCCAAACGTAAAGTTAACATACACACACACACACACACACACCCGGACATTTTTTCTAAACATCATTTTTGACATCCTGGGGTCGAATTATGTCGAGAAATGTCAAAAAATTGCAATTGAGGATTTGAGGGTAAAGCAATACTTCCTCTATGAGGAAGCAAAAATTGATTATTAAAATTTTCCATTTTTAAATGCTTGATAACTCCATACGAAACGGAGCTAGAGGGTTGGTAAATAGGTCAATTAATGCGTTTTTAAAAAATAAAAAGGATAAAAAGCTTACATTTTAACTTTCTTAAATTTTTTTTTACAATTTTGCCAAAAAACGATTTTTTGAAAATTTTAAAATCTAAAAAAAATATATCTGGAACTGATCGATCGGATTCAAACATATGGCAGAATTTGTCCTCCTGAGAGACCTATTATTTGGTAAAAAAAAGATGCTTTTAACTATAACGGTTCTCGAGATATTGGGCCAAACGTAAAGTTAACATACACACACACACACACACACACACACCCGGACATTTTTTCTAAACATCATTTTTGACATCCTGGGGTCGAATTATGTCGAGAAATGTCAAAAAATTGCAATTGAGGAGTTGAGGGTAAAACAATACTTCCTCTATGAGGAAGCAAAAATTGATTATTAAAATTTTCCATTTTTAAATGCTTGATAACTCCATACGAAACGGAGCTAGAGGGTTCGTAAATAGGTCAATTGATGCGTTTTTAAAAAATAAAAAGGATAAAAAGCTTACATTTTAACTTTCTTAAATTTTTTTTTATAATTTTGCCAAAAAACGATTTTTTGAAAATTTTAAAATCTAAAAAAAATATATCTGGAACTGATCGATCGGATTCAAACATATGGCAGAATTTGTCCCCCTGAGAGACCTATTATTTGGTAAAAAAAAGATGCTATTAGCTATAACGGTTCTCGAGATATTGGGCCAAACGTAAAGTTAACATACACACACACACCCGGACATTTTTTCTAAACATCATTTTTGACATCCTGGGTTCGAATTATGTCGAGAAATGTCAAAAAATTGCAATTGAGGATTTGAGGGTAAAACAATACTTCCTCTATGAGGAAGCAAAAATTAATTATTAAAATTTTCCATTTTTAAAAGCTTGATAACTCCATACGAAACGGAGCTACAGGGTTCGTAAATAGGTCAATTGATGCGTTTTTAAAAAATAAAAAGGATAAAAAGCTTACATTTTAACTTTCTTAAATTTTTTTTTATAATTTTGCCAAAAAACTATTTTTTGAAAATTTTAAAATAAAAAAAAAATATATCTGGAACTGATCGATCGGATTCAAACATATGGCAGAATTTGTCCCCCTGAGAGACCTATTATTTGGTAAAAAAAGAATCTTTTAACTATAACGGTTCTCGAGATATTGGGCCAAACGTAAAGTTAACATACACACACACACGGACATTTTTTCTAAACATCATTTTTGACATCCTGGGGTCGAATTATGTCGAGAAATGTAAAAAATTTGCAATTGAGGACTTAAGGGTAAAACAATACTTCCTCTATGAGGAAGCAAAAATTGATTATTAAAATTTTACATTTTTAAATGCTTGATAACTCCATACGAAACGGAGCTAGAGGGTTCGTAAATAGGTCAATTGATGCGTTTTTAAAAATCAAAAAGGATAAAAAGCTTACATTTTAACTTTCTTAAATTTTTTTTTATAATGTTGCCAAAAAACGATTTTTTGAAAATTTTAAAATCTAAAAAAAATATATCTGGAACTGATCGATCGGATTTAAACATATGGCAGAAATTGTCCCCCTAAGAGACCTATTATTTGGTAAAAAAAAGATGCTTTTAACTATAACGGTTCTCGAGATAGTGGGCCAAACGTAAAGTTAACAAACACACACACACACACACACACACCCGGACATTTTTTCTAAACATCATTTTTGACATCCTGGGGTCGAATTATGTCGACAAATGTCAAAAAATTGCAATTGAGGATTTGAGGGTAAAACAATACTTCCTCTATGAGGAAGCAAAAATTGATTATTAAAATTTTCCATTTTTAAAAGCTTGATAACTCCATACGAAACGGAGCTAGAGGGTTCGTAGATGGGTCAATCGATGCGTTTTTAAAAAATAAAAAGGATAAAAAGCTTACATTTTAACTTTCTTAAATTTTTTTCTATAATTATGCCAAAAAACGATTTTTTGAAAATTATAAATCTAAAAAAATATATCTGGAACTGATCGATCGGATTCAAACATATGGCAGAATTTGTCCCCCTGAGAGACCTATTATTTGGTAAAAAAAAGATGCTTTTAACTATAACGGTTCTCGAGATATTGGGCCAAACGTAAAGTTAACATACACACACACACACACACACACACACCCGGACATTTTTTCTAAACATCATTTTTGACATCCTGGGGTCGAATTATGTCGACAAATGTCAAAAAATTGCAATTGAGGATTTGAGGGTAAAACAATACTTCCTCTATGAGGAAGCAAAAATTGATTATTAAAATTTTCCATTTTTAAATGCTTGATAACTCCATACGAAACGGAGCTAGAGGGTTGGTAAATAGGTCAATTGATGCGTTTTTAAAAAATAAAAAGGATAAAAAGCTTACATTTTAACTTTCTTAAATTTTTTTTTATAATTTTGCCAAAAAACGATTTTTTGAAAATTTTAAAATCTAAAAAAAATATATCTGGAACTGATCGATCGGATTCAAACATATGGCAGAATTTGTCCCCCTGAGAGACCTATTATTTGGTAAAAAAAAGATGCTTTTAACTATAACGATTCTCGAGATATTGGGCCAAACGTAAAGTTAACATACACACACACACACACACACACACCCGGACATTTTTTCTAAACATCATTTTTGACATCCTGGGGTCGAATTATGTCGAGAAATGTCAAAAAATTGCAATTGAGGATTTAAGGGTAAAACAATACTTCCTCTATGAGGAAGCAAAAATTGATTATTAAAATTTTCCATTTTTAAATGCTTGATAACTCCATACGAAACGGAGCTAGAGGGTTCGTAAATAGGTCAATTGATGCGTTTTTAAAAAATTAAAAGGATAAAAAGCTTACATTTTAACTTTCTTAAATTTTTTTTTATAATTTTGCCAAAAAACGATTTTTTGAAAATTTTAAAATCTAAAAAAAATATATCTGGAACTGATCGATCGGATTCAAACATATGGCAGAATTTGTCCCCCTGAGAGACCTATTATTTGGTAAAAAAAAGATGCTATTAGCTATAACGGTTCTCGAGATATTGGGCCAAACGTAAAGTTAACATACACACACACACACACACCCCCGGACATCTTTTCTAAACACCATTTTGACATCCTGGAGTCGAATTATGTCGAGAAATGTCAAAAAATTGCAATTGAGGAGTTGAGGGTAAAACAATACTTCCTCTATGAGGAAGCAAAAATTGATTATTAAAATTTTCCTTTTTTAAATGCTTGATAACTCCATACGAAACGGAGCTACAGGGTTCGTAAATAGGTCAATTGATGCGTTTTTAAAAAATAAAAAGGATAAAAAGCTTACATTTTAACTTTCTTAAATTTTTTTTTATAATTTTGCCAAAAAACTATTTTTTGAAAATTTTAAAATAAAAAAAAAATATATCTGGAACTGATCGATCGGATTCAAACATATGGCAGAATTTGTCTCCCTGAGAGACCTATTATTTGGTAAAAAAAGATGCTTTTAACTATAACGGTTCTCGAGATATTGGGCCAAACGTAAAGTTAACATACACACACACACGGACATTTTTTCTAAACATCATTTTTGACATCCTGGGGTCGAATTATGTCGAGAAATGTAAAAAAATTTGCAATTGAGGACTTAAGGGTAAAACAATACTTCCTCTATGAGGAAGCAAAAATTGATTATTAAAATTTTACATTTTTAAATGCTTGGTAACTCCATACGAAACGGAGCTAGAGGGTTCGTAAATAGGTCAATTGATGCGTTTTTAAAAAATAAAAAGGATAAAAAGCTTACATTTTAACTTTCTTAAATTTTTTTCTATAATTATGCCAAAAAACGATTTTTTGAAAATTATAAATCTAAAAAAATATATCTGGATCTGATCGATCGGATTCAAACATATGGCAGAATTTGTCCCCCTGAGAGACCTATTATTTGGTAAAAAAAGATGCTTTTAACTATAACGGTTCTCGAGATATTGGGCCAAACGTAAAGTTAACATACACACAAACACACACACACCCGGACATTTTTTCTAAACATCATTTTTGACATCCTGGGGTCGAATTATGTCGAGAAATGTAAAAAATTTGCAAATGAGGACTTAAGGGTAAAACAATACTTCCTCTATGAGGAAGCAAAAATTGATTATTAAAATTTTACATTTTTAAATGCTTGGTAACTCCATACGAAACGGAGCTAGAGGGTTCGTAAATAGGTCAATTGATGCGTTTTTAAAAAATAAAAAGGATAAAAAGCTTACATTTTAACTTTCTTAAATTTTTTTTTATAATTATGCCAAAAAACGATTTTCTGAAAATTATAAATCTAAAAAAATATATCTGGAACTGATCGATCGGATTCAAACATATAGGAGAATTTGTCCCCCTGAGAGACCTATTATTTGGTAAAAAAAAGATGCTCTTAACTATAACGGTTCTCGAGATATTGGGCCAAACGTAAAGTTAACATACACACACACACACACACACACACACACACCCGGACATTTTTTCTAAACATCATTTTTGACATCCTGGGGTCGAATTATGTCGAGAAATGTCAAAAAATTGCAATTGAGGATTTGAGGGTAAAACAATACTTCCTCTATGAGGAAGCAAAAATTGATTATTAAAATTTTCCATTTTTAAAAGCTTGATAACTCCATACGAAACGGAGCTAAAGGGTTCAAAAATAAGTCAATCGACGCGTTTTTAAAAAATAAAAAGGATAAAAAGCTTACATTTTAACTTTCTTAAATTTTTTTTTATAATTTTGCCAAAAAACCATTTTTTGAAAATTATAAATCTAAAAAAATATATCTGGAACTGATCGATCGGATTCAAACATATGGCAGAATTTGTCCCCCTGAGAGACATATTATTTGGTAAAAAAAAGATGCTTTTAACTATAACGGTTCTCGAGATATTGGGCCAAACGTAAAGTTAACATACACACACACACACACACACACACACCCGGACATTTTTTCTAAACATCATTTTTGACATCCTGGGGTCGAATTATGTCGAGAAATGTCAAAAAATTGCACTTGAGGATTTGAGGGTAAAACAATACTTCCTCTATGAGGAAGCAAAAATTGATTATTAAAATTTTCCATTTTTAAAAGCTTGATAACTCCATACGAAACGGAGCTAGAGGGTTCGTAGATAGGTCAATCGATGCGTTTTTAAAAAATAAAAAGGACAAAAAGCTTACATTTTAACTTTCTTAAATTTTTTTTTATAATTATGCCAAAAAACGATTTTTTGAAAATTATAAATCTAAAAAAAATATATCTGGAACTGATCGATCGGATTCAAACATATGGCAGAATTTGTCCCCCTGAGAGACCTATTATTTGCTAAAAAAAAGATGCTTTTAACTATAACGGTTCTCGAGATATTGGGCCAAACGTAAAGTTAACATACACACACACACCCGGACATTTTTTCTAAACATCATTTTTGACATCCTGGGTTCGAATTATGTCGAGAAATGTCAAAAAATTGCAATTGAGGATTTGAGGGTAAAACAATACTTCCTCTATGAGGAAGCAAAAATTAATTATTAAAATTTTCCATTTTTAAAAGCTTGATAACTCCATACGAAACGGAGCTAGAGGGTTCGTAAATAGGTCAATCGATGCGTTTTTAAAAAATAAAAAGGATAAAAAGCTTACATTTTAACTTTTTTAATTTTTTTTTTATAATTTTGCCAAAAAACGATTTTTTGAAAATTTTAAAATCTAAAAAAAATATATCTGGAACTGATCGATCGGATTCATACATATGGCAGAATTTGTCCCCCTGAGAGTCCTATTATTTGGTAAAAAAAAGATGCTTTTAACTATAACGGTTCTCGAGATATTGGGCAAAACGTAAAGTTAACATACACACACACACCCGGACATTTTTTCTAAACATCATTTTTGACATCTTGGGTTCGAATTATGTCGAGAAATGTCAAAAAATTGCAATTGAGGATTTGAGGGTAAAACAATACTTCCTCTATGAGGAAGCAAAAATTGATTATTAAAATTTTCCATTTTTAAAAGCTTGATAACTCCATACGAAACGGAGCTAGAGGGTTCGTAAATAGGTCAATCGATGCGTTTTTAAAAAATAAAAGGGATAAAAAGCTTACATTTTAACTTTCTTAAATTTTTTTTTATAATTTTGACAAAAAACGATTTTTTGAAAATTTTAAAATCTAAAAAAAATATATCTGGAACTGATCGATCGGATTCAAACATATGGCAGAATTTGTCCCCCTGAAAGACCTATTATTTAGTGAAAAAAAGATGCTTTTAACTATAACGGTTCTTCGGATATTGGGCCAAACGTAAAGTTAACATACACACACACACACACACACACACACCCGGACATTTTTTCTAAACATCATTTTTGACATCCTGGGGTCGAATTATGTCGAGAAATGTCAAAAAATTGCAATTGTTTATACTCAAGTTCTAAAATTATTAAAAATACTAAGGGATATGTCCCCTAATTTTACTAATCAAAAAAAATAAATTACAACCCTAAGCAACCACCCCTTAGGAAAATGGCAGATAAACATCTGTACAAAAATCAAAAAAACCACAAAAAAATTATACTTAAGTTCTAAAATTATTAAAAATACTCAGGGATATGTCCCCTAATTTTACCAATCGTAAAAAAAATTAGCAACCCAAGGAAACCACTCCTAAGAAAAATTGCAGAAAAAAATTAGTACAAAAATCAAAAAATCCACAAAAAAATTATACTCAATTTCTAAAATTATTAAAAATGCTAAGGGATATGTCCCCTAATTATACTAATCAAAAAAAATAATTTACAACCCCAAGCAACCACCCGTAAGGAAAATGGCAAATAAGGATCCGTGCAAATATCAAAAAATCCACAAAAAAATAATACTCAAGTTCTAAAATTATTAAAAATACTCAAGAATATGTCCCCTAATTTTACCAATCGAAAAAAATAATTAACAACCCTAAGAAACCAACCCTAATGAAAATTGCAGAAAAAGATCCGTACAAAAATCAAAAAATCCACACAAAAAATTTACTGAAGTTCTAAATTTATTAAAAATACTTAGGGATATGTCCCCTAAATTTACCAATCAAAAAAAATAATTAACATCCCCAATAAACCACCCCTAAGAAAAATTGCTGAAAATACAAATCATTTTCCATATTTCTGGATCTAATTTCAAACTTTTCCATCTATTAACGAACAAAATTGAACAAAATTATGCTACTGCGCACTATTTTTAACTTGTCAAAAATGACAATTTAATCAATTTTAGCCGTGCCAGAAATAAAAATATAAAAATTTTTTAGTATATTTTGCCAAATATTTCTGGCAAGGTAAAAATTGATTGAATTTTCATTTTTTGACAAGTTAAAAATAGTGCGCAGTTGCTCAAATTTTGTTTAATTTTATTTGTTAATAGATGAAAAAGTGTGGAATTAGATCTAGAAATATGGAAAATAATTTGTATTTTCTGCAATTTCTCTTAGGGATTGTTTCTTAGGGTTGTTAATTATTTTTTTCGATTGGTAAAATTAGGGGACATATCCCTGATTATTTTTAATAATTTTAGAACTTGAGTAAATTTTTTGTGTGGTTTTTTAGTGTTCTGTACACCACAAGTGTACGCACGGAACCCTATTGGCAAGACTTTGTCGAAAATCGTATCCCCCCCTAGCCACCAAACTATTCGACTTAGAAAGTTCAAATTTGGCCCACATATGTATTTTAACGTGTAGATGAAAGGAAAATTATAGAGAACATGATTCTAGGGGTTGATCATAGCATTGTCAAGAAAATAACAAGATTTTTTAGAAATTTTGATATTTTTTGGCTGATAACTTTTGCCATTTCTTTGACAGCGCTATCACCACAACAATATCTATAATTTTTCTGTAATCTACATATGATACTACATTTTTGTACCAAATTTGAACTCTCTAAGTCAAATATTTTGGCAGATAAGAGGGGAATACGGTCATTTTTTTCGAAAAAAATGCGTTTAATTTGTACCATTCCTGCCCTTTATCTGCCAAATTATTATACTTAGAGTGCTGAAATTTGGTATACATATGTATTTTGACGTGTAGATTACAGAAAAACGATAGAAAACCTTGTTGCAGATCGTTATCATAGTGTTTTTAAGCAAAAACCAACGATTTAAAAAAAATGCTAAAAAATGACCGTATCTCCCCTCCCATAACTTCTAAACAATTTGACTTAGAGTGATCAAATTTGGTACACAAATGTATTTTCACGTGTAGATTACAGAAAAATGGTAGAGAACATGATTGTAGAAGTTGATCATAGCGTTGTTAAGGAAATAAAATGATTTTTGAGTATTTTTTATGGATATTTGCTAAAATCTCTGGATTTTTCGTTGACAGCGCAATTACCATCACGTTCTTTATAATTTTTATGTAATTTACACCTGAAAATACATTCCTGTACAAAATTTGAACTCTCTAAGTAAAATATTTTAGAAGATAGGGGCGGGGGGGGGGGTGGTCCATTTTGTATAAAAAATTCATTATATATTATATTTTATATATTATATTATATATAATATGTATAATATATTTATATATTTAATAGTATCAAATATATTAAAAATTATTTTGTTTTGTGTACGGAACCCTCGATTTTAGTGCGAGTGTAACTCGAACTTGCCCGATTTTTTTATTTTTGTACGCATCTTTTTCTGCAATTTTCCTTAGGGGTGGTTTCTTGGGGTTGTTTCGATTTTTGTCGATTTGTAAAATTAGGGGACGTATCCCTAAGTATTTTTAATAATTTTAGAACTTGAGTATAATTTTTTTGTGGATTTTTTTACATTTGTACGGATCTTTTTCTGCAGTTTTTCTGAGGGGTGGTTACGTGGAATTGTTAATTATTTTTTTCGATTGGTAAAATTAGGGGACATATCCCTGACTATTTTTAATAATTTTAGAACTTGAGTATTTTTTTTGTGGATTTTTTTATTTTTGTACGGATCTTTTTCTGCGATTTTCCTTAGGGGTGGTTTTTGAGGGTTTATTAACTTTCGGTCTTGAGAAATTAATTTTGTTGACTTTTACTAATGTTGATAATAATTAATGAATTGATTTGTAATATTGAAATTATAAATTTGTTTATTTAAGTCAAATGGAGTAATTTGAATTTGGTGCGAGAAGCACGTGATCTCCTCTGATTGGTTGTCAAGTTGTCTATGTTAACGCTTTAGCAGAAATATCCTGAATCGCGAGATTTCAATATTTTCTGGTTTTTCTTTGTCAATTATTATCAATTAACCCTCGGAATCTTTATTTTTTCGATTAAAAATTGCATATATTTTGATAATAATTGATTTTTAAGGCAATTTTCCGTTTATGACTTATTTTCTAGCAAATCACAAAGCAAACACACTTTGGAGTAAGGTTTACTCTTAAATTATTAATTATTTCACACTTAATATATCTTAATTATTACACAAATCTACTCTACAAACATTAATTTATAATTAGAAATAGTTTATTTTGTCATTTTTCATTTTGAAACATCAAAATATTGAATGCGACCGAAAGCGACCGAAAGCGACTGAATTCGGTCGAATCTCGGTAAATCCAAACCGCGAGGGCATTTCCTCTGCAACTTAATCTCAGGCAGGTAAACCGGTCTGGCGTAAGTAAATCTCAGCGTATTTCGTTCGGCACGTAAAAAGTTTCACCTTACTTAAGTCTTAGCACACACTGAGCTCTCCAGGGCCCGGCGCATGCAAAGTTGGTTCAGGCGCTTGACGGTTAGCGGATCTGGTTTGCTGTTCTGTCCCGTCCGCTGCTGACCACTGGCGGTCACTTTCGGGACTAACTGGCATCTCGCGCCGTCTGTTTTGCCATAGGTCAACAAGGTTCAATCCGCTGGCCAACGATCACGACATCGATCGTCCGGATCCTCTACATCAGTCTCTTCGCCGTGGTTCGAGTGTCGAGTAATGTAGTGTTTGTCGCGTGGTACGTGGACTGTGTTGTGTTTTTATTATTGTACAAAATAATAAAAGAAAATACAAAAATCGTGTTGTTTTGGTGTCGACAGAATGACAATTTAACAAGTTTACAAAATAGTGCTTAACAAAAGCAATGATGCCGGTAAAATACAATATCAAGAAATATTGTGTGTTGAGTGCGTGCTGAGAGCATTTACCGAAAATTATTTCTCCGCTTTTCCGCGTTCCCGGCAACCAGGTAAGGTTAGCTTCGTCGAACTCCCGGAGCTTTGTTTACTATCGTGTGTTTTCGTAAAAACCACGTTACAAGGTGTTAGACGAAAAACAATTTATATTTTACAAATTTTAAAATGTTTTTAAATTCAATTGAAATAATATAAAATTTCAGCAAAGTTTACAAATTTTACAAAATAAGTGGGATGGGGGGGGGGGGGTTGAGATAAATATCCCACATAATTAAAAAAAAAAAAGTAACCACTACTAAGCTTAGTTAGATCCTACACTGCATTATTGCGCATGTGTTATAGTCATAGAGCATTACTGCGCATGTGTAATTGCCATAAACATCTAGTGCGCATGAGTCATGAACATAATGACCAAGTGCGCATAAGAATTAATAATATTGATTGACTGCGCATACAATTGGACCATTTTGATCAACTGCGCATGCGCCACTATCATGGCACACTACTACACTTGATTGTATATGTGTCTAAGTTATATTAATGTTAATAGTTCAAAAAGATTATAGGTGAATTGATTTTAAAAGTTGCTTATAAAGAAAAGTAGTGAACCAAGTGAAAGGGGAAGAACGACTGAACGACGAATTTCTGTTGACTACAAAGGTTTCGTTTTATTATAATAAGAGATTACTACGTAGAAATTCTCGAAAATTTTAAAACCTTTTTTTCTAATTAAATAAGTGAATATTTAAAAAAAAGTTTACACTACAATTAACATGAAATTTTTTAATAGTATGTTGATTAATTTTTAACCCCCCCCCCCCCCCGCGTACCCCAAGAAAAAGGTTTTTAATAGTATGAGAAGACCGGTGGGTTATCATAGATTTTATGTCAAGTATATAAAGAAAATACGCCTTTAAATGTAAAAATTTTTTACTTTTTAATTGACATGATAATATTCTGATAATATGTTGATAAATATTAACCCCTCCCTCCCTTTAATTATAAGAAAAACGTAAAGAATCAGCATTTCAAAACATTTGTGTTCATTTTTATTAGATTTTATTTGTGTTAGACGAAAAAAAAGTTTATATTTTACAAATTTTAAAATGTTTTTAAATTTAATTAAAATAATGCAAAATTTCAGCAAAGTTTACAAATTTTACAAAATAAGTGGGATCTGGGAAAGGTTGATATAAATATTTCACATAATTAAAAAAAAAGTAACAACTACTAAGCTTAGTTAGATCCCACACTGCATTATTGCGCATGTGTTATTATCATAGAGCATTACTGCGCATGTGTAATTGTCATAGAGCATTACTGCGCATGTGTAATTTCCATAAAATATAACAAATTTTGTTCTGAAAGTTTTTAATTTTCCATACTTTCAAATACCATTTTCTGGTGGTACTGAAGGGGGGGGGGGGTAATAATTATTTAAGGCGGGGTAAGGGATAATGCCAAAAAAAAACCTTTTTTTTGTGAATTTTTTCAGAAAAACGGCTAAAGCGACTTTAATAAAATTAATTGCATATTAATTTACATTGTTTAAATTATGTTTTAAAAAATTTTCATCATTAAATATTATAAACTCAGCCGCTGAGAGAGAATTTTTCAAGACGTCTTTTTTTAAGGTAGCTGTGCGGTGCCAATCCTCATTTGGCGCAGGAACGTCTAAAATAAAAAAAGTCAAGTTTTTTAGTTAAAGTATATTGTAATCTCGCCCCCCCCCCCCGGATCAGTATAATTTTTTTTTCATTTTTGTAGTTTTGGCGACAAAAAAACGTAAAAACAGCATTTTTGGCCGGAAAAATCCGCCATTTTCGTAGTGGAAAACTACCTTAATGTAAAAAAAAACAACGGGGGGGGGGGGGTATTTTTCATAAAGAAAACGTGTGCCAATTTTCAAGACAATCGGTTTAGTAGTTTTCGAGTGAGGACTGGCACCGACTTTTAAGAATTGATTTCGAGAAAAACGCATAATAGTTTTGAGCGCTTGAGGATTAGCGCGCATCTGTCGTTTCTCTGCTATTCAAGGCGGGGTCATTGGCGGATCCAGGGGGGGCACGGGTGCTTGCCCCCCCCCCCAAAAAAGCCTCATATTTAACCATGAGAGAGAAAGAGATAGCACTATAGTGCTATCTCTCTCACTCTCATACAATACCCCCTCCAAAAACCTTGTCTGGATCCGCCACTGGGCGGGGTCACTAAAACGGCTATCTTTTGACACGGTATTCTTGAAATGATTTACAACGAAATAAGCAAATAAAAAATTTTTCGAATTTTAGCCCTTACTACCCCCTTAACTTACTGTCAAAAAATCTTCCAATTAATTAGTGTTTAAAAAAGTTTTGTAAAAATGTACATATTTATTGAGAATAAAGAGTTTCAAAGTTCTTCCAGAATTCATAAAATTGTACATGATAGTCTTCTATTATATTAATACGATACGAAGAAAACTTCGTTTTTCGTCGTACACACTTCAAAGTTCACCTACTTTTTCCAATAGGCAATTTAAAAAAATGTTCATTTTATCATGTTATTACAGTTTGTAACAATGCGCACTGGCACTATTCGTGTCAAGCATGTTAAACTGAACATTTTTTCATTCAAAACATATTGTTGCACATGCGCAGTAGTGAACCACAACTGTGTAAACGTGCGCACTACAACTCAAGCATTTCACATGCGCAGTTGTTTTGTATTGCTGTTACACATGCGTAATGATGCACAGTGATAGTCACACATGTGCTCTGATTAAATTTAAAAATTACGCATGCGCAGTGCTGTACTTTACCAGATAAGTAAATTTTCAGTACATATAGTATACTTTTTTTAATAAGTGCGCAGTAGAAATCCGTTTTCTTATTGCGCATGCGTAACACTGTATCATTGTAAGTGCACTTCTACAAAAGTACTATTATGTAAAATATCGGTTAAAATTGTTTTTTCCATTATTATTGTAATTAATGACAAATAATAGAAATGAATATTCAAATTCAATCTAAATATTAAAATTTAAAAAATTTAATAGAAAAATTTATATTATTAAATATAAGAACTAATAAAAACGTTAAAAATGTATTCAATTATTATTATTTTATTCTTTTTTTCTTTAAAATATTTATAAAATGTAACTAATTTTGTTCTGAAAGTTTTTAATTTTTCATACTTTAAAATACCATTTTCTGGAGGTACTGGGGGGAGTGTAATAATTACACAGGCACACAAAAAAAAAAAAAGGTCAAATACCAGAGGGCAGACCAACATATTCCTAGGTTTTTGGGGTCGCTGAAACCGAATATGACCATGAAAATATTATCTGCTTGCCCATTTTCCCCCTAGCCCCCCCCTTACACCTCTCGGGGGGTAACATTTCAGTTTTTCCAAAAACGTCGAAAAGGCAGACTATTCCTATGTTTTTTGGGGCGCTGAATCCGAAAAAGACCACCAAAAGCCAATCCCCCCCCTCCTGCACCCCCTAACACCCCCTGGGAGGGGGTTGGAATTTCGAATTTCACGAAAAGTCGAGTTCGGTGGCTATTTCTATGTTTTTTGGGGCGCTGAATCCGAAAAAGACCACGAAAAGAAAATTCCCCCTCTCCTTCACCCCCTATCACCCCCTGGGAGGGGGTTGGAATTTCGAATTTCACGAAAAGTCGAGTTCGGTGTCTATTTCTATGTTTTTTGGGGCGCTGAATCCGAAAAAGACCACCAAAAGCCAATTCCCCCTCTCCTTCACCCCCTATAACCCCCTAGGAGGGGGGTTGGAATTTCGAATTTCACAAAAAATCGAGTTCGGTGTCTATTTCTACGTTTTTTGGGGCGCTGAATCCGAAAAAGACCACCAAAAGCTAATTCCCGCCCGCTTAAGCCCCTAATATCCCCTTGAGTGGGTTGGAATTTCGAATTTTATGAAAAATCGAGTTTAGAGTCTATTCCAATATTTTTTAGGGCCATGAAACTGAAAAAAGGGATCAAAAATAAATTCGTCCCCTCATTCACCCCCTAGCACCCTCTTACCCCCTCCCATGGGATGGGTTTACAATTTCAATTTTCATGAATTACTTCCACATCTACTTTTGCAACTAGGACACCTCCACGCGGTGAAGGCGGATAACGGTTAACCGGCTAAGTTCCTAGGTAAAAAAGATGCCTTCATGGCAAAAGTAGGGAAGAAGATTACGATGCAGGGGAGGGAGACCCCAGTATCGGCGGCTGGTCAGGGTGAGCAAGCGGGCCCGCAGGCGTCGTCATCATGCAACCTCAGCTCTAGGGTGGTGGGCAACTTGGCTACTTTTGAGTTAAATGCTTCAAGAAGAAAAATTAATGGAAATAGAGCTTTGCGTTCAAATCGTGAAAATCTTCAAGGCGCTTCTGATGGTCCTACGGACAATGGTATGGATATTCAAGATAATACCATTCACACCTGTAACAAAGACAGATCCATGTTTTGTTACGTATGTGGTAAGTTTGAAATAGAAAAATATCGGAGAGACTTTTCTAAATATGAGGATAAATACAATTCTCTTTTTTCATTGCAGATTGAAAATGGTCGGGGAAATTCATGGGTACCGAGCAGTATCTGTAACAAATGCAGGGGTACATTACAGCGCGGGTCATCCAATTCAAGCGGCAAGAATTTTTTGAAGTTTCCTGCTATGTGGAAAGAGCCCAAAACTCAAGTGGAATGTTACATTTGCTCCATCAAATTTAAAGGTATGATGTCTCCTAATCACGCTATATATCCAAGTATTCCATCTTTCACCCCTCCAATTTATAATGACGATGATGATGTTTCAGATGATGATGTCAAGATGGATGTCACTGCTGATACAGTGGAAGTTGAAAGTCAAATGGACCTTAATGAGCCAACTGTGGATTCCAACAGTACTTATTCCGGAAGTGAAGTTGACTCGAATTCTGACAGTGATGAAGGAGATGTTCGCTTCAAACGAGATCGACCTATAAAACTATGGGATCAAAAAAAGCTCAATGATGTGTTAAGAAATTTGGGTTTAGCCAAAGATGCAGCTGAGTACCTTGCGTCGAGTCTCAAGGAGGACGGTCATTTGGCTAAAGGTACTAAGGTTTCTTCTTTCCGAAATCGGGAAAAAGAATTTCTTCCCTTTTTCAAAAAAGAAGAAAGTCTTGTCTACTGCACAAATATTCGGGAGCTTATAAATTCTTTGAAACCAAACATTTACAAGAGTGAAGAATGGAGGCTTTTCATCGACTCTTCCACCCGCAGTCTAAAAGCAGTACTCTTGCACAACACCAATGAATTAGCCTCGATCCCAATAGCGCATTCCGTTAATATGTCAGAAGACTATAATTCTTTGAAGCTGGTACTCGAAAAAATAAAGTACATGGAACATAACTGGCAAATTTGCGGGGATCTGAAAATAATAACAATTCTTTTGGGTCAACAAAGTGGGTTCACAAGTCATCCGTGCTTCTTATGCCTTTGGAATAGTCGAGATCGAAAGAACCATTGTAATAACTTCCAATGGCCTGCTAGAACCTCTTTTGTTCCTGGCTTGGCAAATGTCCTCAAAAATCCTCTTGTATCACCGGAAAAGGTTCTTCTTCCTCCATTGCATATAAAGCTTGGGTTGATGAAGCAATTTGTAAAAGCCTTAAACAAAGAGGGAAAAGCTTTTTTATACCTCCAGGAGAAATTTCCGAAAAAGTCGGAACAGAAACTCAAAGAAGGGATTTTTGATGGGCCAGAGATTCGGAAGTTGTTGCGCGACGCTGAGTTTAAAAAATCAATGACAGTTGTGGAAAGAAATGCTTGGGTTAGCTTTGTAAATGTAGCAGAAAATTTTTTTGGCAATAAGAAAAGTCCAAATTACAAAAAGGAAATAAAAAAGCTGCTGCAGAACTACAAAAAACTTGGATGCTTGATGAATCTGAAACTGCATTTCCTGGAGTCCCATGTAGACTATTTTCCGTCGAATTTAGGGGACTATAGCGAAGAGCAAGGTGAAAGGTTTCACCAGGATCTAAAAGAAATGGAACGTCGTTACCAAGGGAAGTGGGATGTGAATATGCTGGCCGATTACTGTTGGACACTAAAAAGGGATTCACCAGAAACAAAAAGGGCTCAGAAAAGAAAACCTCTCAGAAGGTCATTCGAATCCAAGCGAGTACGGTACCATAGGCAGAAATGAATGCCAAAAAACTAGTGATGCATTTCGAGAATCTGTCCTTTCATAAAAGATAAAAGAGACGAAAACAGTACATTCATTTGTTTCCAATGTAATTTTCACGAGATTCTCATTTTTTCGAGACTTTTTGAGAAGAGATCTCGCTCAAATGCATCACTATAAAAAAACTAAATGAGCGAAATTCGTTCTAAGGAAAAACACATTAAAGCAGCGCCACCAATCGTGAGAGGCAAGGGGACTCACGTTAAAAAAGCACCCCAAAGGGAACAAAAACTACCACGTCCACGCCGTTGTTCCTGGGTCGCGCTAAGTGTAGTAAAATCAAGATCCATCAAATTGTGCTGGTACATACTTGTGTAATCATCGGTGCCTACCTAGTTATTATTTATTCAAATGCGTAAAAAAAACATTGCTTATTCTTCTTAATTACACATAAAAGAGAACATATCAACCCCCCTCCCAGTGTTAGTAACTAGATGCTAAGAGGTGAATAACGGAACGAATTTACCTTTGGTGTCCTTTTCCAATTTCACCGCCCCCAAAAACATAGAAATGGACACCGAACTCGACTTTTCGTGAAATTCGAAATTCCAACCCCCTACCAGGGGGTGATAGGGGGTGAAGGGGAGGGCCAATTGGCTTTTGGTGGACTTTTTCGGATTCAGCGCCCCAAAAAACGTAGAAATAGATACCGAACTCGACTTTTCGTGAAATTCGAAATTCCAACCCCCTCCCAGGGGGTGATAGGGGGTGAAGGAGAGGGGGAATTTTCTTTTCGTGGTCTTTTTCGGATTCAGCGCCCCAAAAAACATAGAAATAGCCACCGAACTCGACTTTTCGTGAAATTCGAAATTCCAACCCCCTCCCAGGGGGTGTTAGGGGGTGCAGGAGGGGGGGGATTGGCTTTTGGTGGTCTTTTTCGGATTCAGCGCCCCAAAAAACATAGGAATAGACTGCCTTTTTGACGTTTTTGGAAAAACTGAAATGTCACCCCCCGAGGGGTGTAAGGGGGGGGCTAGGGGGAAAATGGGCAAGCAGATAATATTTTCATGGCCATATTCGGTTTCAGCGACCCCAAAAACCTAGGAATATGTTGGTCTGCCCTCTGGTATTTGACCTTTTTTTTTTTTTGTGTGCCTGTGTTATTTAACATACTGTCAGAAAATCTTCAAATTAATTAGTGTTTAAAAAAGTTTTGTAAAAATTTACTTATTTAATGAGAATAAAGAGTTTTAAAGTCATTGTTTGTTTAGATTTTTACCACTGCGCATACCTAACGTTTGTAGAAAGCTACAGCGCATGTGTAATGTTAGTAGAAAGCTACTGCGCATGTGTTAAGTCGACAAAAACCTATTAGGGAGAGTGGCCATCAATGTACCAGTTTTTTCAATGAACCATTTCAATTTTTTCAGAAACAAATAAATAAAAATTCTCCTAATTTTAAATATAAATAAAGTTTGCGTAAACACACTACGTCTATAAATTTGAGACGTGTGGATTTATTCTTTACAGAGAAAACTTAAAAAAAACTGTTTTTGATACACTGAAGAAAAAATTTACCTAAAATACAAACACGTTTTTTAATTGAAATAAGGCAATTTAAAAACAAATGTACTTATGATTTATTTTGTTTTGGGCCTTAACTACAATATTCTAATGAGATAAAGATTTTGAAATATTGGATTAAGTTATAAAAAACCAGTTTTTTTGCAAATGTCATGTTGATTCAATGTACCGGGGAACAATGAACCACCTGGAATTTCAGTGTATTTTTGATTTCCAGAGTGATATGCCTGATTATAAAACTAGGCATGCGTACCGCATGTTGCAGCGATTGTTATCAGTACTTTTCTCAACATAGCAAAACTAAAATGTCATTTTAGCTAGTTAACTTAAACTTGAGGTATATTTATGTTATACATTATCAATTAAAAGTATTAAGTAATAACTTTTTATAGTATTTGATAGAAAATAAGTTTTTTTACAAAGTGAAAATTGCATTATTATTATTGTTGAACATTTTTGGTGTTTCTATAGGGGTGGTTCATTGTGTACCCAGGTTGTTGAAAATGAAAATAGCTTGTTAGTTTAGAAAGATCCTAAATTTTATTATTTAATCAAAATAAATCGTGTATAATATGTGTGCATTACCTATAGAAGTGTTGTAGTTTTATATTGATGCAAAGAAGTGCTTGAAATTGGTGAAATTGAATAAGTACTATAACCTTGAAAAAAACCCGGTATATTGATAGCCACTCTCCTCTACATTTTTTTTAAGGTAACGAGTTGAAGTTTTTAATTATTGTCACTGCTGATTACTATAAAGTAATCAATTATTCTTTTAATTAAAATTTTTAAACGAACAACGAATTTTTTTCATTAAAAAATGTGTTTAAACAAATTTGATTTGGTATATTTTAAAAAAATCCCTGTATCTAAATTTAGATATTCAAGAGCTTAATAAGTCATCTGAATTTTATTAAAATCCATTAAAGCGTTTTCGAGATATCCTGGCGACAAAAAAACGCTATACACACACACACATTCATGCATCTAGATATTTGCTTAAAAATGAAAATTTACGCTTTTTAGATAAAAATGAGTCGATTTAGACTATTTTTGGAAAATTGAAAATCTTAACGATCACAAAGCTTCTTATATGAGGAAGCAAACATTATTCGAATATAGAAACATAACGGAAATAAACTCAGATTCGAAAATTTAATTTAAAAAAAAATGTAGATTTATTAAGATTCTTTATATTTTTCCTGTGATCTAATTACAAATATAGTTTAGAATATCAAGCTTCAAGTTTCCAGACGCAATAGTAAGATAACGGTACCTATACTCGATCAGTACCTATAATCGATCAGTGATAATTTAATTAGACAACAGTAATTATTAGTTTAATAATATTGATGTCAAATACTACATTAAATATTACAAGATTTATTTTTACCAATATAATCAAGCAATAAATTAATTTATGTCTAATTAAATCATAACTGATCAACTATAGGTACTGATTAAGTATAGGTACCGTTATGTTTTGGAAAATAAGTAAAAGGACACCATTTTTTCGAAAAAATCGTTTTTCTTTTTTAACAAAAATATAACTATAACCTTTAACCACATACTTTACATTTTTTTAACTTAAAAATAAAAATACATAATTATACAAAATTTTAGCCTTCCTTTTCATATTACATCCCCGCCTGATTTTCTCTAATATTTAAATAAATAAAAACTTTTTATGAATAATTGTGACTTTATTACATATCTTGGCTCATCTACAATTCCAAAAAATACGAAAATAAGCCTCATTCTAAAAAAAATAGACTTCAACAATCAATAATATGAACCCATTGACATTTTTTAGCACTAGTCAAACAAATACACAAAGAATTCAAAAACTTTTTCATTTTTTATTTTTAATTGTTTGCTTCTATTTGCTTCCGCGCACAGAAATGAAGCTACACTGAGAAAAAATTTTGTTTGAATCAAACATAATATGTTTGATTTAAACTTATTTTCACTTTGTTATACAGTCAAACATAATTAAGTTTAATTTAAATAAAATTTTTGGTTGATCTTCTTTGTGTGATTTAAACATATTTTTTGTTTGATTCAGACAAATATTTAATTCAATTAAAAAACAAAATATTTTTTTGTTTTAAATGAACTTATTTTAAACCAAAAATGTGTTTATCTTTCAAATATTATTTTTTTATTTTTAACATAATATTTTTTTATTTTAAACACAAAATACGTTCCGCGACAGTTTATTTTTTGTTTCTTGCTTTTATTCATTCTTTATAGTTTGAGGTTATTTTAAATGTCAATTTATAAACTGTTAAAAACAGAAGAAAATTAAACTTTTCATTAATTGCACATACCATAATTGTAGATGGTAATGAAGTACATAACGTAAAAAATTACGTTTTTTTTTTTTTTTTTTCTATATTATCATAGATTTTAACTCAGTACGGATAAAAAAATGTTCCACACCCATATTTATATAATTGTTGCATAATATAAGGCTATAATAGCGATAAACACATTCGAAATCTTAAAACAAAAAAAATTTCGATTATAAGGATAGCCTTCCGCCCTCGATATTGCCAACATCATAAACGATTATAGGGCCATTTTTTACCCTCTTTCAAGTGCCCTAGATTAGAAGAGTTAGGTTTTTTATTTTCTCTGGGTAATTATCAAAAAACAGATAAAAATGACAAATTTTGCCAATAACGACAGCCTTCCGCCCTCGATATTGACAACTTTATCAATAATTATAGGGCCATTTTTTACCCTTCTTCGAGTGCCCTAGATTAGAAGAGTTAGGTTTTTTATTTTCTCTGGGTAATTATCAAAAAACCGATAAAAATGACAGTTTTTGACAATAACGACAGCCTTCCGCCTTCGATATTGCCAACTTCATGAATGAAAAAATGGCCTTATAATCATTGATAAAGTTAACAATATCGAGGGCGGAAGGCTGTCGTTATTGGCAAAAACTGTCATTTTTATCGGTTTTTTGATAATTACCCAAAGAAAATAAAAAACCTAACTCTTCTAATCTAGGGCACTCGAAGGAGGGTAAAAAATGGCCCTATAATCATTGATGAAGTTGGCAATATCGAGGGCGGAAGGTTGTCCTTATTGGCAAAAACTGTCATTTTTTTCGGTTTTTTGATAATTACCCAGAGAAAATAAAAAACCTAACTCTTCTAATCTAGGGCACTGGAAAGAGGGTAAAAAATGGCCCTATAATCGTTTATGATGTTGGCAATATCGAGGGCGGAAGGCTATCCTTATAATCGAAATTTTTTTTTTTATTGCTATTATAGCCTTATATTATGCAACAATTATATAAATATGGGTGTGGAACATTTTTTTTATCCGTACTGAGTTAAATCTATGATAATATAGAAAAAAAAAAAAAACGTAATTTTTTACGTTATGTACTTCATTACCATTAATTGTAGCAATGAGAAACTATAAATTAGTCAAACTTATAAGAAATATGTATAAAAAGAAAATAATTTCCAGTAATCTCACTTATGTACAAAAGTTTCAATCACTAAAATTATCTGTCAATTTTTCGATAAAATAATAACACTATACCACAATTAAATACTCGGTTTAATAAAAACACTGCCACGATTACAATTAGTTTTTTCCAAAAACTCGATAAACACGAACAATAACTGGAAAGCAAGTGTACATACATGTTCTGCCAAAAAAAGAAACAACTGACGTTGGAATAGTGACGCCATATTGAATCAAACATAAAATATATTTCTTTCAAATATAAAGACTTCAAACACAAGTTATGTTTAAAATTAATAAAATTTAGTTTTTAATCAACCAAGCCGAAAATTATCTTCAAAAATATAATTTATTGTAATCAAAACTTAAGATATTCCTTATATATTTAAATTAAACTTGCAAACATTATTCATTTAATCAAAATTATTCAAACAAATACTTATATTTAAATCAAGAAAATAATTTTCGCAGTGTAAATAATCAATAATAATTTATATTAAATAACAAATTCTGTAAAATATTTCAATTGGTCATCTCTCTCGCATTGACATTTCCACAGGACTTACCCTATTAAAATGTATTTTAAATTTCCTGACATTCAATCAGAAATATATTTTATTTCAATTCTACATTTACATTTTTTTAATTTTTAAATGCTGCTATTTGATTTTGAATCCAAACAATAAGTTTACTAACATTTTATAAAATGTCCACATCAATAAGCAATTAAAGAAATAATAATCACTGAGCGAGCGTTAGCGAGCGAGGTTAATTACGCTAGTTTAAAATAATGCCAAATTTAACTTGTTTTCTTTTGTCTAAGTAATTTTGGAGAAAATTGAAGCATTAGAAAATAAAATTAACAGAATACAAAATGGCGGATCCAATATGGCGGACAAATTTTTTAAAATTCTTTGAATTCGCTCCAAATTTGTTACTCGGGGGTTTTTAGGGTCGCTGATTACAAACCTGAAATCCAATTTTCAAAATTCAAAATAACGCATCCAATATGGCAGACGAATTTTTAAAAATTTCTTGAATTCGCTCGAAACTTGTTACTTGGGGGTTTTTGGGGTCGCTGATTACGAATCCAACTCAAAATTTAAAAACTCATAATGGCGAATTCAATATGGCGGAAAAGTGTCAAAAAATTTACTGAAATTACCTGAATATTGTAACTAGAAGGTTTTTGAAGTCGCTGAATAGGGATTTGTGAATGAAATTTAAAAAGCACGTAACATTACATAAATATCACAGTGATATCATGTTGTAATATTGGTAATATTACGGGGTGATGTTACCAATATTACAATATGATATTCATGTAATATTACGTGCTGCTTGGGTGATTGTAATTTTTTTCCTATTTATTAATATTTAAAAGTGGCTTTTTAGCACTAAAATATGGTTTTATTTCTAATGTCGTATCTGACACTGGAATAAAAGCGTGTGTTTTTTAAATTTTAGTAGTGTAAAAGAAAAACTTAATGTTTTCTATATTCTGCTTTAATAAAAAAAAATTTCTAAGGACTTCATTTAGTTATTTTAGTAGATTTATTTCTGACATATTTAGTTCACATTTATTACTTTTTAAATTTCACCAACAAATCCGTATTCAGCGACTCTAAAAACCTTCTAGTAACAATATTCAGATGATTTTTGTAATTTTTTTAAAAATCTTCCGCCATATTAGATCCGCTATTTTATATTTTTAAAGTTTGACGTTGCATTCGTAGTTAGCGACCCCAAAAACCCCCAAATAAAAATTTTCAGCTGATTTCAGTAATTTTTTAAAAATAATTCCGCCATATTGGATCCGCCATTCTGTATTTTTTAATTCTGACGTCGGATTCGTATTCAGAGACCCCAAAAACCGCCCAGTAACAATTTTCAGCTGTTTTCAATAATGTTTAAAAAAAATCCACTATATTGGATCCGCTATTTTGTATTTTTAAATTCTGACGTTGGATTCGAAATCAGAAACCCCAATAACCCCCGAGTAACGGGCGAAATAATTAATTTTTCTTATTTGGCCCGTTTGCCGAAATGTAGCAGGTAGTAGAAAGCTCGATGGGGGTTCGAGGCGGTTTAACTTCCTGCTGGGGTCCAGGGGTCACTCGAACCCCCTGTATTTTGTCTGAAATGAACATAGAAGAAGGTACATGTCGATATAGGGGTTCGCGGTTGGGGGCCCCACCGCAGTTGTCCAAGAGGCACCCCAACCCACAATGGTTCAAATTGACAAAAACGTGGTCAAAAGTCTAAAAAGTGCTTAAATTTTTCTAAAAATCGTTACTCGATGGTTTTTAGGGTCACTGATTTCGAATTTGATTTTATTTTTGGAAAATACAAAATAGCGGATCCAATGTGGCGGACATGAAATCCCGAAAACCCTTGAGGATCGAGTTTCAATGGTAACCGATCAATTTTTTTAAAATCTTCCGCCATATTAGGTCCGCCATTTTGAATTTTGAAAAAAACATCATATTCGTAATCAGCAATCCCGAAAACCCCCGTGTATGCAGTTTTAATCGAATCCGACCAACTTTTTACAAATCTCCCGCTATTTTGAAAAACGAACATAAGATTCGTAATCAGGAATCCAGAAAACCCCCAAGTATCCAGTTTCAATCGATTCAATTTTTTAATCAATCCGATCAATTTTTTACGAATCACCGGCCATTTTGAATTAGCCATTTTGAATTTTGAAAAGCGAACATAAGATTCGTAATCATAAATCCCGAAAACCCCTAAGTATCGAGTTACAATCGAGTCTAATAAATTTTTTTAAAATCTCCCGCTATGTTGAATCCGCCATTTTGAATTTTGAAAAACAAGCAATATTTGACTTAGTGATAAGCAAATGCAAGACTTCCATGGTCTTGGTCTTGGTCTTGTTCTTGCATACATAGTCTTGGTCTTGGTCTTGCAAGCAGAAGTCTAGTCTTGGTCTTGGCCTTGGTCTTGCAGAATTTATCTTGGTCTTGCAAACAAGAGTCTTGCAGTTTTGTATTACATGAGAAAGAAAGAGATGTCACCCCAAGTAGAAAATTTGTCGGTATTACTACCGACAGTCTGTCGGTAGTACTGTCGGTGGTACTGTCGGTAGTACTGTCGGTAGTCTGTCGGAAGTCTGTCGGTAGACTGTCGGTAGTCTGTCGGTAGTCCAATAGTAGAACCTCCGGTAGTCCGTCGGTAGAACCTTCGGTAGTCCTTCGGTACTCTTGCGGTAGGTCACATTCTCACCACTTCGTCGGGGCAGTTAACCTCAAATTTTAAAACTCGAAGTAAAAATTGTACCCAAGTGCCCCACCGTTGTCGAGGTCACATTCTCACCAATTCTTCTGGTCAGTTAACCTCAAATTTTAAAAATCAAAGTAAGGATTGTACCCAAGTGCCCCACCGTTGTCCAGGTCACATTCTCACCACTTCTTCGGGAAAGTTAACCTCAAATTTTAAAAATCGAAGTAAGGATTGTACCCAAGTGCCCCACCGTTGTCCAGGTCACATTCCCACCACTTCTTCGGGGCACTTAACCTCAAATTTTAAAAATCGAAGTAAGGAGTGTAGCTAAGTGCCCCACCGTTGTCCAGGTCACATTCCCACCACTTATTCGGAAAAGTTAACCTCAAATTTTAAAAATCGAAGTAAGGATTGTACCCAAGTGCCCCACCGTTGTCCAGGTCACATTCTCACCACTTCTTCGGGAAAGTTAACCTCAAATTTTAAAAATCGAAGTAAGGATTGTACCCAAGTGCCCCACCGTTGTCCAGGTCACATACCCACCACTTCTTCGGGGCACTTAACCTCAAATTTTTAAAATCGAAGTAAGGAGTGTAGCTAAGTGCCCCACCGTTGTCCAGGTCACATTCCCACCACTTCTTCGGGAAAGATAACCTCAAATTTTAAAAATCGAAGTAAGGATTGTACCCAAGTGCCCCACCGTTGTCCAGGTCACATTCTCACCACTTCTTCGGGAAAGTTAACCTCAAATTTTAAAAATCGAAGTAAGGATTGTACCCAAGTGCCCCACCGTTGTCCAGGTCACATTCCCACTACTTCTTCGGGGCACTTAACCTCATATTTTAAAAATCGAAGTAAGGAGTGTACCCAAGTGCCCCACCGTTGTCCAGGTCACATTCCCACCACTTCTTCGGGGAAGTTAACCTCAAATTTTAAAAATCGAAGTAAGGATTGTACCCAAGTGCCCCACCGTTGTCCAGGTCACATTCTCACTACTTCTTCGGGAAAGTTAACCTCAAATTTTAAAAATCGAAGTAAGGATTGTACCCAAGTGCCCCACCGTTGTCCAGGTCACATTCCCACCACTTCTTCGGGGCACTTAACCTCAAATTTTAAAAATCGAAGTCAGGAGTGTAGCTAAGTGCCCCACCGTTGTCCAGGTCACATTCCCACCACTTCTTCGGGGAAGTTAACCTCAAATTTTAAAAATCGAAGTAAGGATTGTACCCAAGTGCCCCACCGTTGTCCAGGTCACATTCTCACCACTTCTTCGGGAAAGTTAACCTCAAATTTTAAAAATCGAAGTAAGGATTGTACCCAAGTGCCCCACCGTTGTCCAGGTCACATTCCCACCACTTCTTCGGGGAAGTTAACCTCAAATTTTAAAAATCGAAGTAAGGATTGTACCCAAGTGCCCCACCGTTGTCCAGGTCACATTCCCACCACTTCTTCGGGGAAGTTAACCTCAAATTTTAAAAATCGAAGTAAGGATTGTACCCAAGTGCCCCACCGTTGTCCAGGTCACATTCTCACCACTTCTTCGGGGCACTTAACCTCAAATTTTAAAAATCGAAGTAAGGAGTGTAGCTAAGTGCCCCACCATTGTCCAGGTCACATTCCCACCACTTCTTCGGGGCACTTAACCTCAAATTTTAAAAATCGAAGTAAGGAGTGTACCCAAGTGCCCCACCGTTGTCCAGGTCACATTCCCACCACTTCTTCGGGGAAGTTAACCTCAAATTTTAAAAATCGAAGTAAGGATTGTACCCAAGTGCCCCACCGTTGTCCCGGTCACATTCCCACCACTTCTTCGGGGCACTTAACCTCAAATTTTAAAAATCGAAGTAAGGAGTGTAGCTAAGTGCCCCACCGTTGTCCAGGTCACATTCCCACCACTTCTTCGGGGCACTTAACCTCAAATTTTAAAAATCGAAGTAAGAAGTGTAGCTAAGTGCCCCACCGTTGTCCAGGTCACATTCCCTCCACTTCTTCGGGGAAGTTAACCTCAAATTTTAAAAATCGAAGTAAGGATTGTACCTTAGTGCCCCACCGTTGTCCAGGTCACATTCTCAACACTTCTTCGGGAAAGTTAACCTCAAATTTTAAAAATCGAAGTAAGGAGTGTACCTAAGTGCCCCACCGTTGTCCAGGTCACATTCTCAACACTTCTTCGGGGAAGTTAACCTCAAATTTTAAAAATCGAAGTAAGGATTGTACCCAAGTGCCCCACCGTTGTCCAGGTCACATTCTCACCACTTCTTCGGGAAGGTTAACCTCAAATTTTAAAAATCGAAGTAAGGATTGTACCCAAGTGCCCCACCGTTGTCCAGGTCACATTCTCACCACTTCTTCGGGAAGGTTAACCTCAAATTTTAAAAATCGAAGTAAGGAGTGTACCCAAGTGCCCCACCGTTGTCCAGGTCACATTCTCACCACTTCTTCGGGAAAGTTAACCTCAAATTTAAAAAATCGAAGTAAGGATTGTACCCAAATGCCCCACCGTTGTCCAGGTCACATTCCCACCACTTCTTCGGTGCACTTAACCTCAAATTTTAAAAATCGAAGTAAGGAGTGTACCCAAGTGCCCCACCGTTGTCCAGGTCACATTCTCACCACTTCTTCGGGAAAGTTAACCTCAAATTTTGAAAATCGAAATAAGGATTGTACCCAAGTGCCGCACCGTTGTCCAGGTTACATTCCCACCACTTCTTCGGGGCACTTAACCTCAAATTTTAAAAATCGAAGTAAGGAGTGTAGCTAAGTGCCCCACCGTTGTCCAGGTCACATTCCCTCCACTTCTTCGGGGAAGTTAACCTCAAATTTTAAAAATCGAAGTAAGGATTGTACCCAAGTGCCCCACCGTTGTCCAGGTCACATTCTCACCACTTCTTCGGGAAGGTTAACCTCAAATTTTAAAAATCGAAGTAAGGATTGTACCCTAGTGCCCCACCGTTGTCCAGGTCACATTCCCACCACTTCTTCGGGGCACTTAACCTCAAATTTTAAAAATCGAAGTAAGGAGTGTACCCAAGTGCCCCACCGTTGTCCAGGTCACATTCCCACCACTTCTTCGGGGAAGTTAACCTCAAATTTTAAAAATCGAAGTAAGGATTGTACCCAAGTGCCCCACCGTTGTCCAGGTCACATTTTAACTACTTCTTTGGGTCAGTTTACCTCAAATTTAAAAAATCGAAGTAAGGATTGTACCCAAGTGCCCCACCGTTGTCCAGGTCACATTATCACCACTTCTTCGAGGAAGTTAACCTCAAATTTTAAAAATCGAAGTAAGGAGTGTACCTAAGTGCCCCACCGTTGTCCAGGTCACATTCTCAACACTTCTTCGGGGAAGTTAACCTCAAATTTTAAAAATCGAAGAAAGGATTGTACCCAAGTGCCCCACCGTTGTCCAGGTCACATTCTCACCACTTCTTCGGGGCAGTTAACCTCAAATTTTAAAAATCCAAGAAAGGATTGTACCCAAGTGCCCTACCGTTGTCCAGGTCACATTCTTTCTACTTCTTTGCGGAAGTTAATGTCAAATTTTAAAGATTGAAGTAAGGATTGTACCCAAGTGCCCCACCGTTGTCACGGTCACATTCTTACCACTTCTTCGGGGAAGTTAACCTCAAATTTTAAAAATCGAAGTAAGGTATGTACCCAAGTGCCCCACCGTTGTCCAGGTCACATTCTCACCACTTCTTCGAGGCACTTAACTTTAAATTGTAAAAATCGAAGAAAGGATTGTACTTAAGTGCCCCACCGTTGTCCAGGTCACATTCGCTCCACTTCTTCGGGGAAGTTAACCTCAAATTTTAAAAATCGAAGTAAGGAGTGTACCGAAGTGCCCCACCGTTGTCCAGGTCACATTCTCAACACTTCTTCGGGGAAGTTAACCTCAAATTTTAAAAATCGAAGTAAGGTATGTACCCAAGTGCCCCACCGTTGTCCAGGTCACATTCTCACCACTTCTTCGGGGAAGTTAACCACAAATTTTAAAAATCGAAGTAAGAATTGTACCCAAGTGCCCCACCGTTGTCCAGGTCACATTCTCACCACTGCTTCGGGACAATTAACCTCAAATTTAAGAAATCGAAGTAAGGATTGTACCCAAGTGCCCCACCGTTGTCTAGGTCACATTTTCAACACTTCTTCGGGGAAGTTAACCTCAAATTTTAAAAATCGAAGAAAGGATTGTACCCAAGTGCCCCACTGTTGTCCAGGTCACATTCTCACCACTTCTTCAAGTCAGTTAACCTCAAATTTTAAAAATCGAAGTAAGGATTGTACCCAAGTGCCCCACCGTTGTCCAGGTCACATTTTAACCACTTCTTTGAGTCAGTTTACCGCAAATTTAAAAAATCGAAGTAAGGATTGTACCCAAGTGCCCCACCGTTGTCCAGGTCACATTTTAACCACTTCTTTGGGTCAGTTTACCTCAAATATAAAAAATCGTAGTAAAGATTGCACCCCAGTGCCCCACCGTTGTCCAAGTCACAATCTCACTACTTCTTCGGGGAAGTTAACCTCAAAATTGAAAAATCAAATTAAAGATTGTACTTAAGTGCCCCTCCATTGTCCAGGTCACATTCTCAACACTTCTTCGAGGAAGTTAACCTTAAATTTTAAAAATCGAAGTAAGGATTGTACCCATGTGCCCCACCGTTATCCAGGTCACATTCTCACCATTTCTTCGAGGCACTTAACTTTAAATTGTAAAAATCGAAGAAAGGATTGTACTTAAGTGCCCCACCGTTGTCCAGGTCACATTCGCTCCACTTCTTCGGGGAAGTTAACCTCAATTTTAAAAAATTAATGTAAGGATTGTAACCAAGTGCCCCACCATTGTCCAGGTCACATTCGCACCACTTCTTCAGGGAAGTTAACCTCAAATATAAAAGATCGAAGTAAAGATTGCATCCAAGTGCCCCACCGTTGTCCATGTCGCATTCACAATACTTTTTCGGGGAACCTAACCTCAAATTTGAAAAATTGAAGTAAACTAAGTACTTAAGTGCCCAACCTTTGTCCAGTCACATTCTCACCACTTCTTTAAGGAAGTTAACCCTAAATTTTAAAAATCTACGAAGGGATTAAAACAAAGTGCCCCACCGTTGTCCACGTTACATTCTCAGCACTTCTTTGTAGAACCTATCCTTAAATTTTAGAAATCGAAATCAGGAGAGTAACCAAGTGCCCAACCCCTTGATACTTAATACACTATTTTTTCCCTTTCGCTTATTAGATATCCTAAAAGTAGATCATATAAGCTTTAAAATAAGTGCTCATTTATTGTTTTATCTTAATTAGTTGACAAAATATAAAACTTTTTGTAAAGACAAAAATTTTGATGGGTGGGCAAATCCTGCTGGACGGGACTGTGTTTTGTGCAAAAAGTGAAAAGTTTATTTCTTTCGAGGTTTCCAGGTATGTCATTATTAATAATACATAATTATTTCTTCTATAGAACCAATATTTATTTAATTGAAAATCAATTTCTTTTTATAACATTTAGTGTAAGAAAAACGAAAGGTAAAAATGTTTAAGCTTTTGTAGGATTTTGTTTTAATTAGTTAACCTTAAAATATAAAATTTAATTGCCTAAATTATTATTTCTACTATGGGCTAAAGTAATGTTGCAATATAAAAAACTACTTTTAAATTGTGTTTAAGAATATTAAAAAATTATTTATTTCCAGGTGGCACGTAGAATGATTAGTTCAGCGAGGTCAACAGGCTGCGGGTAAAATTTCATTCATTTTAATTGTAAGTTGATACTTAATAACATTAATATTAAACTATTACTAGAAACACTTAATATAAAATATATTATATTTTTACGACTTTATAATTTTCAGTTTCCATTTTAAAAAATGTGTTTTTTTAATAGTTTTCTTAATCTACTAAATAAAATTTGATGTAGGTATTAAAATTAAACACTTTTTAAATTGTATTTAATTTATTTAGTACATTTATTAATTTATTAATTTTATAACTTTAATTTTTGTTTGTTTAAAAATCTATTCAAATTTCTTTTAAATATAAATTTATTTAAATGTCATTTCCCGTGTGGAATTTGCCTTTATAATCCCATTTCTCGTAAAGGCCCCGCCAGTGACCCGTATGGAAGATGTACATGAACAAATCCATAAGGTTCTTTTGCAGGGTTCCCGCTGTTTGCCCTCATGGTTGCCCTGCTCAAAAATATTTCTAAGTACGAATAGCAATTTTTTTTGTCAAACAATTTTTAGTTTAAACTGTTTCAAATAGACTTTAAAAGTACTTAAAATTAAAATTTCGCGCCTTTGTTTTAAACTGATTGTCCGAATCAAACTTGCGCAAGTCTCATAAGCGCAACTGTTCATTGCGCCAACACTCAATTCATCGCTGTGTCATTTTTATAACCTCAAAATCTGAATTTGGTTAATTGTGCTTATTATTTATTATTGTGGCAGTTGATTAAATATCAGAGTATTTATAAACTATGAATAAAAAAGAAAAGAATAATGTCAGATTTAAAAGATACCCAGAGTTTAAAAATAGTTTAAGCTAATTACATGATGAGTCAACTGATATTAATTTCGATAATGCACAGTTGGAACAAGATTCTTCAATTTACCTAAAATTTCACCAAACAGAGTATAAGGTAATACATAAAGAACACTTTCTGAAATACATTCCAAGAGCTAGATCGCCGAGAGGTACAAGGCATATTCACGTCGTGTCGAACCTTGCGTGTTAAAACTCCGTGTTAGCCCAATTTTTTTTAAATATTTTATTTAATGTAAAATAATTATTGAAATAAATAAATAAATATTTGTAGTATTACCTCAATATAATCGTAATATTACCTCAAGATCACTGTAATATTACCGTAATATTGCTTGTAATATTACATCAATATCGCTGTAATATTACTTAAAATATTACCTTGAGGCGGACATTTTAATATCACGTTAATATCACTGCAATATTACGAATATTACAATATGATGTCACTGTGATATTCATGTAATATTACTTGCTGCTTAGGTAGCGTGATATTTTGCTGACACCCCCCCCCCCACCCTAAAGTATCACATGATTTGTGGATGACCCCTTAAGCCAATTAAATGATGAATTAACTGATATTAGTTTCGATAAAGCACTGTTCGAACAAGGTTCTTTATTTTACTTACAGAGTTCTCGACAGGATAAGCACTAACTTCATTTAAACTGCATTTCATAAAAGCGACGTCATGAGCTAATGAATTAAACAATGCTTTTTTAAGTTTTGAGATTTTGGGACATAAAAGTCTTTTAACGCTACAAAAAAATTCTTTAAATATTCTTTTGCTTGCTTAGTATATATAAGACACAGAGTATTAGAGCATAATATTCTACATGCACCCTGGCAAATAAGCGTCACCGATTGCGGACTAAAATGGTGCCGATAAAGTCCGCATTTGGTACCGAATCGGTCCTGACGTTAGAAATTAAAATTCATATGTTCCAATTAACTTGTACAGTATTTATTTAATGAAATTATTTAATTCCATAATCATTTTAATAAGTATGATTATTTATTATTGAAAGAAAAAGTAAAAAAAAATGTAAAATTGAATCCTATATTTTTTACTTTTTCTTTCCTTAATAAAAAATAATATTTATTAAAATTATTATAGAATTAACTAATTTCATTAAATAAATACTGTACAAGTTAATTGGAACATATGAATTTTAATTTCTAACGTCAGGACCGATTCGGTACCAAATGCGGACTTTATCGGCACCTTTTTAGTCCGCAATCGGTGACGCTTATTTGCCAGGGCAGCATGAAAAAGCAAAAAGTCATTGGTTTCTGTTAATTCATTTTCTTCATTAACGAACTCGTCATCAGTGTCATCTTTATCCTCATTCACAATCACACAATCCATAATGCAAAAAATGACTTAACAGAAGACAATGAGAAAATAGGTGACGAATTTAATTTGGATGAATATGAAAGGCCAGAAATTCAAAAGTTAAAAGATTGGGCAAAGGATAAAAAAATTAATTTAAACACTCTTAATGAATTATTAAAAATTTTAAAAGAAACTTTGTTGCCCACGCTACCTAAATCTGGAAAAACATTTTTAAATACAAATGCTACTAAGTATAATATAATAAATATGGTTGCACTGAGAAAAAAGGATAATTAGATTTACCTTGAGCAGTGTAAAATATAATAATATTTCAGTGTCAACTATAGGACAACACTCTATAGTGTGTAGGTTATTATTTACAGAGTGTCAAATCAGGATATTTTGTTTGACAATTCTAAAGATTTTACTTCACACTTTTAAATGAAAAACTTGGTAATTTTAGGGAGAATCAACTTTACACTCCAGAAGGGTATAAAATAAGTTTTACAGGTTAAACTTAATTTTTTAAAATAGATGCGCTCATTTTTAAAAAAAATGAATTTCAACATTTCAAAATATTTAATTTAAGTAGTAAAAATAATGAATCACCACAAATTTTTGAGTTTTAAAATTATTAATTCAGGAATATTTTAATTTTTGTATCATAACTTGAAGTAATTAAAAAGATTTAAAATAAATTAATAAATAAATAAATAAATTGAACTAATTTTTAATAAGGACGTAGATTCTGTAAATGTTGTATAACTGCATAAGTATTCCAGGACCTTGAAATAATCTTTTAAAAATGTATTCTATTAAAATAAAGTTCATAAAAAGAGAATCTTTTTGTACAGTTGATTTGATTTACTGAAAATACGAAATTTTAAATAATAGAGTTTTTATATATTCAAGAAAGCAAATAAGAATATCACAAATTTTAAGTAATTTTAGAAATAATTGAAAACATCAAAATCTTTAAAATCATAGAAAGTCTTGTTTATAATTTTTGAATTATATAAATAAAATTACTGATCAAATTAAAACATTCTAATTTGTTAATAACCAAATATATTAAGAAAAATATGTATGCATTAAACCGACAAATTGTGTTTATCGTTGTTCATTTATCATTGAAAATTTGGTTACACTCGCATATTGTACAATTGAATATCTGACTCATTAGTATAACATTCTGGAGTGCAAAATAAATTATAGTCTAAAGGTAATATTTACCTAAAGAAAAATATAGTAGAGAGTGAATGCTATTATGTGCAATGCTTGATTAATTAAACAATTTTTTAATCATGAAAATTTAACACTCCAGTTTTCTCAGTGTGATTCAATGGGCAAAAAAGGCGAATTTGTAAATTTCGGCATTGAAGAAGTTCTTCAAAATTGCGTTAATGTAGATATTCACGAAACAGATTCTATTGACATAATTATTAATTTTAATGGTTTACCCTTAACTAAATCAGGAACCAATAGTTTATGGGCTACTTCAAGAAGAATTTATTTTAAACCTGACGTCTATGATGTTTTTCCGATTTCGTTATTTTATGGTGAAACGAAACCAAACAGAGACCAATTCCAAGAACAATTGGTTAATGAAATTAACCATCTTCAGAGCAATGGAATTGTGGTTTGTGACAAGCACTTTGACGTTCGTATAAAAGGTGTTGTTTCTGACTTCCCTGCAAAATCTTATGTAAAAAGGTTGTTAATCATGTTGCAACAAATGGTTGTGAGAGATGTTAAATTGAAAGACAATCCGTTGACCGCACGATGACATATTCTTCTGTTGATGCAAAAAAACGAAGTGATATTTCGTTTAGAAATCGTTAACAAACTGAACATCATAATGGGTCTTCGCTTTTAGAGCGAATTTTTCCACGTATTGATAGGGTTTTCTTTTTCGTATCAGAATATTTTCTATTCCCAAATACCAGTAGAATTTCAAAGACATTCAAAATCCATAGAGCATGTTAAAAAATGGAAAGCAGTTGAATACAAATTTTTTCTGCTTTATTACGAGTAGATTCATACAATCACTTTTTGCTATTTCATGCTGCATGTAGAATATTATGCTCTAATACTCTGTGACTTATATATAATAAGCGAGCAAAAGAATATTTAAAGAATTTTTTTGTAGCGTTAAAAGACTTTTATGGGCCAAAATCACAAAACATAAATAAGCATTGTATAATTCATTTAGCTCATGACGTCGCTTTTATGATATGCAGTTTAATTAAATTTGTGCTTATCCTTTCGAGAACTTTTTAGGTAAATAAAAGAATGTTGTTCGAACTGTGCTTTATCGAAATTAATATCAGTTAATTCATCATTTAATTGGCTTAAACTATTTTAAAACTCTCGGTATCTTTTAAATCTGCACTGAGAGAAGTGTGGGACGTCAGACGTCCCAAGAGAGCCCTCTGCAATATTAAATATAGTCCTCAAGTAAACTCGCGACTTGGGAGACCAGAAGTCCCATATCGGACTTCTGACGCCCCACTGTGGGAGCTCTGACGTCCCAAAATTTTTGCCGCTGTTGCCTGCGCGTTGGGACGTCGCCTTTTGGTGCGTATGACATCCCAAATTTAGGTTACCTCAAGCACCAAAGCCAGTAGGACTCCAGAGCTCCCTCTGGCGGTGCAGCACTCGTTTCACACTTCTCTCAGTGTGACAGTATTCTTTTTTTTTATATTTATAGTTTATAAATACTCTGATATTTAATCAACTGCCACAATAATAAATAATAAGCACAATTAACCAAATTCAGATTTTGAGGTTATAAAAATGACACAGCGATGAATTGAGTGTTGGCGCAATGAACAGTTGCGATTATGAGACTTGCGCAAGTTTGATTCGGACAATCAGTTTAAAACAAAGGCGCGAAATTTTAATTTTAAGTACTTTTAAAGTCTATTTGAAACAGTGTAAACTAAAAATTGTTTGACAAAAAAAATTGCTATTCGTACTAAGAAATATTTTTGAGCAGGGCAACCATGAGGGCAAACAGCGGGAACCTTGCAAAGGAACTTATGGATTTGTTCATATACATCTTCCATACGGGTCACTGGCGGGGCCCTTTACGAGGAATGGGGTTATAAAGGCAAATTCCACACGGGAAATGACATTTGAATAGATTTTTTAACAAATAAAAATTAAAGTTATAAAATTAATAAATTAATAAATGCACTAAATAAATTAAATTCAATTTAAAAAGTGTTTAATTTTAATACCTACATCAAATATTATTTAGTAGATTAAGAAAACTATTAAAAAAATTCATTTTTTAAAATGGAAACTGAAAATTATAAAGTCGTAGAAATATAATATATTTTATATCATGTGTTTCTAGTAATAGTTTAATATTAATGTTATTAAGTATGAACTTACAAATAAAAATGAATGAAATTTTACCGGCAGCCTGTTGACCTCGCTGAACTAATCATTCCACATGACACTTGGAAATAAATAATATTTTAATATGCTTAAACAGAATTTAAAAGTAATTTATTATATTGTAACATTACTTTAGCCCATAGTAGAAATAATAATTTAGGCAATTACATTTTATATTTAAAGGTTAACTAATTAAAACAAAATCCTACAAAAGCTTAAACATTTTTACCTTTCTTTTTTCTTACACTAAATGTTATAAAAAGAAATTGATTTTCAATTAAATAAATATTGGTTCTATAGAAGAAATAAATATATTATTAATGATGACATACCTGGAAACCTCAAAATAAATAAACTTTTCACTTTTTGCACAAAATACAGTGCCGTCCAGCAGGATTTGCCCACCCATCAAAATTTTTGTCTTTACAAAAAGTTTTATATTTTGTCAACTAATTAAGATATAACAATAAATGAGCACTTATTTTAAAGCTTATATGATCTACTTTTAGGATATCTAATAAGCGAAAGGGAAAAAAATTGTTTCATTACTTATTTATTATTAACAATAGTCCAAAAATTCCATTTTTATGGGTAAATTTCAAACTGATATATTAATTAAACGAATTATCACATCTTATTAACAGATAATGCATTTAATAGATAATTTTATCACCTTTAAAAGAAATATTGGACAATTGTTCTACGATTTTTTTAACAAAGATATAGTAATTCTTTAAAAAAACAGCATTTTTTTTAACTGTGCATAAGTCCAGAACTGTTGATTTTAGAAAAGAATTATTTCAAAACAAAAATGTGCCTTTTTATGTGTATAATCGGAAAAAAATATTTAGAATTAAAAAAAAAAAAAAATTTTACCACATTTTGAGTTTTTAAAAAAATTTTGTAATTAGTCATAATTCTAGAACGGTTGATTTTGAAAAAAAATTATTCCGAACAAAAATGTGTCTTTTTATGTGTAGAATCAGAAAAAAATATTTGGAATAAAAAAAAAAAATTTTTTTACCCTATTTTTAAAAAACTCAAAATAGCTTAAAAAATTTTTTTTCTTTTTTAATTCTAAATATTTTTTTCTGTTTCTACACCTAAAAAGACACATTTTTGTTCTTTTTAATTGTATTATAAAATCAACCGTTCTAGATTTATGACTAATTACAAAAAAGTGCTGATTTTTTAAACAATTACCTATATCTTTGTTAAAAAAAATCGTAAAACAATTTTTAAAAATTTGTTTTAAAGGTCATAAAATTACCTTCCAAAGGTAATTTTGGTAAAGACAAAAATTCTGATGGGTGGGCAAATCCTGCTGGACGGCACTGTAGGTTATGATACTCATAAACAAAACACATTTCACTATTTAAATTCATATTTGACATGCTCGATTATATATATTTCTAGCATTATTTTAATTGGTTAATAATTCTTCTACTTTTGACACAAATCCTGTTTCTCGCCTTCCTCTGTTGTTTTCACCCCCGTGGTTTTTCGTCTATTACTTTTTTCCATAGATTTATTTATTATGCTTTAAAACTTATCTTTTTAATATATCTTTTGAACCATTCAATATTTAAATAATATACCTAATTATTAAAAAAGGAAATCCAAGAAACTTAAGATTTACCATCCGGGAATTTAAAAATAATGTTTTACAAGACACCTAGTTTATCATGAACATAATAAAATCATTAACATCATCAATATTTTAAATAAATTATAGTGTATAATTTTTACAAAAATAAATTAATTTTTACAAAGAGCTAACCCTACTAAAAATTAGGACAGGATTGGTCAGAAATCTGGTCAGGAAGTCTGACCATTTTAAGCCAGTTTTGTAACGTATCTGGACGAATCTGGTCAGAAACATAGCATAACTGGCGAGGAACTTTCAAAACTGGTCACAATATTTCCGCTGGCTCCGCCCTTTTACCAGGGACGAAGTAGAATGTTTGGGGCCCCCTCTTGAAGAAAAAAGAAAAAATTACACAAAAAAAAGTCTGTCTAGCTGGTATTGATCCCGAGACCTTTAGCCTAAAAGTCCGACGTCTTGAACACTGTGCCATAGAGCCACTTGTAACTCCATTTCTTTTCAAATATACTTAAATGTTGTTTAACTTTTAGCTGATGTAATAATTTTGAGATTTTATTTGATATGTAAGATATGTTTTAAAAAAAATTAATGACCTAAATATATGTGGCATTGTTACAAAATTTAAAATACAATAATAAATTAATCATTATGCTAAGATACCACATTGGTTCACTAAAACGGTATAATATTTGGAATTTGATAATTTTATATGGCTCACATAACCTATAAATGTACTATGAGAAAATAACAAATTACAAATACAAAAGTAGATATACCTCTAAATACCTATAATTTCTATTAGAGTGTTATATTTTTAAACGTATTTAGAACTTTGAGTTCGTAATTTCAAAAAATAATAGTGTTTGTTTTATTATATAAAGCGAGTAAGTTAATTACTTATCATTAGTAAATTATGAGTATTAAACGATTAACACGCAGAATATAATTCTAAACTTGTATAGTACGTGTAATATAAATTTGTTATTTATAATTACAAATTAACGTAATATAAAATATAAGTTATATATACGTTGAGAAATAGTCGCAGTCTTAAAAATAGCGGGAGTTGAATGGGAGGAGCTTAGTAACTGTATGGTTGGAAATGGTGAGACCCGTCACAAGTGGTGAGAGTAATCTACAGATATGGTTAGAAATGGTGACACCCGTCACAAATGGTGACACCCGTCACAAATGGTGAGACCAGTCACAAATGGTGAGAATTGTCAGGACTGTTCAGAACTGCTGACCATTCTTGATTAATTGTGATCTTATTTTTAGTAGGGAAATTAAAAAAGTTTTGAAATAATTGAATTTAATATTATTATTAATATTATTAATATTAATATTAATATTAATATTAATAAATTATTAATATTAATTAATATTATTATTATTATTTTAGAAAAAATTTTTTCGTATTAAGCTTTTTAAAAATAATAGACATTTTGAAAAATGTTATTGTTGGAATTAAAAAAAGAACATTTTTTTTAATTTATATTTTTTATTTAATTTTTAGGATTTTTTAATGCGATGAATTCAACATTATATTAATAATATTCGTTGATTTTATAGATTCGTAATTTTATAAATAACATTTTTTGTTTTATCCTAAGAATACGTGATGAAAAATGTATGTGTAAAACTTCGGTTAGTGAAATCATCGGTTTTTTCCTTATATTTACCTTCTTTTACTACTAAAATTATTTATTTCACCTTTTAGATTAATCGTAAAACGTATTTGTGTCCATTAGAGTGATATTTTCTCATTAACAGTCGTAAAAAAAGATTTTGTATTTACTGTTCCGTTTACCAGTAAACACTAGTTTACGAAATTTCTCTATTACCGTGAACAAGGAATCATGCTTGTAAACGAAATCCACGATCCTTTTCTCCAACTTCTTTTCCTGGACATTTAGTCTAAAACCCATTCGGACTAAAATTCATTTACTTTAAAACCTAATTAGCCTAAATCCTATTTAACCTAACATTTATTCAGCCTAAAACCCATTTAACATAAGATGCATTTAATCTAAAACACATTTAACCTAAAATGCATTCAGCCTAAATCCTAATTAACCTTAAATGCATTCAGACTAAAACACATTCACCCTTTAATGCATTCAGTCTAAATCCCCATTAACCTAAAATGCCCTCAGTCCAAAACTAAGGTAACCTAAATCCCATTTAACTTAAAATGCATTCAACCTAAATCCAATTTAATCTTAAATGCATTCAGCCTAAATCCCATTTGACCTAAAATGAAGTAATACAAAAACTCATTTGACTTAAAATGCATTCAGTCTAGAATATGATTAACCTATAATACATTCAGCCTAGAACCTGATTAACCTAAAATGCATTCAGCCTAAATCCCATTCAACTTAAATGGGAGTTAAATAGGATTAGGGCCAAAAGGAATTCGGACGAATGGCGTTTAGGTGAAATGGGATTTAGGTTAAATGGAATTTAGCAGCCACCTGACTAATCAGAAATTTATTCGCCTGGTGAGGGCGCCACCTGTGCAGTAGGCTGGCGTGTGTAAAGAATATAAAGAGAAAAGGTGTAAATAATGTATTTTTATTTAAATAATATTCCATTTCTTCAATTACTGTTAATGAGTAATTATATTTAATATTTCTAAAGTTATATTTATTAATTTTTAGCTAAATTACTTTTCATAAATATAAAAATAGATTAATTTTGAGATGAATAAATTTATACTTTTCTTGATTTTTAACTACAAAATAATTATTACTTTTATATAATCAATTTTTGAAGTTAATATAATAATAATTCTTTAATTTTCATAAATAAAATATTTAAAACATATAACATAATTAAAAGATAATTAAAATAATTAAAAAATAATGGAAATAAATTAAAATCGAAGAAAATAATTTAAATTTGAGAAAAATAATAATTGGAAAAATTAAAAGATGGAAAACAATATTATGAAAATCAAAAAGGTAGTACTAAATAACAGTTGAAGAAAATAATTCAAATTTTTAGAAATGAATCGGAAAGTGATGAGAATAATTAAAAATTGAGACAAATAATTTAAATGTTACAATTTAAAAGAAATATTTGACATTTAAATTGATTTATTGAAAATTTAGGAATTTACTTAAAAGAAAATGAAAACAATAAAAAAGAAAATAATAAATTAATTATAGATCAAACTTAAAATTGTAAAAAATAATTAAAATTTAAGACAAATAATTGAAAAAATTTAAAATATACTTGAAATAAAATAAAAAAATGATTTAAAATGTTAAAAATAAAAGTAAATAATTTACAATTGAGATAAATATTTGAAAATTTAAGAAATTAATAGACAAATAATTATAATAACTAAAAATGGAAGGTAATAATTGAAAAATGATAAAAGCATTGAAAAATTAAAGAAAAGAATAAAATTTAAAAAAATTAAGTAGGTAATATTTATGAAGTGATAAAAAATAATTTAAAAATTATTTTACAAAATGGTAAATTGAAAAATATATATGAAACTTGTGATAAGTAATTGAAAATTTAGAAAACTAATTGGAAGATAATGAAAATATTTAAAATCCGAAAAATAACAAATAACATAATTTTCCATTTATTTAAATTTTGTTTCCCAATTTTATTTATTAATTAACTTTTTTGGTAGCTTAAGTATTGTTTTATTAATTTTTAATTACAATATAACACCAAATAATACAAATCAAATTTTCGAGTCAAAATTGTAATAATTTTTTTATTTTTATAAATAACATATTTAGAAAATATTCAGTTTTTTTCAAATATCAATAATTATAATTTTTTATTTTTTAGACTGTCAATTAATGCTATAATAAACATAAAACATTTTTAACAAAGAGGAACCTCTATTATTTATTAAAAAATATGTATTAATGAAAATTCAAATTCAAAAAAGTTGTTAAAAATGAAATTTATAAAATTCAATATTAAATTCTATAAAACTTATGATTTATAAAATTCAGAGCAAATAATACTTGTAATTAATAAAAATTATATTTCTGAAAAACAGTGAAGAATAGAATTTAACAATTTGTAATAATTTACTTTTATCAACAATTTTATTGTAATTTATATTTTACATAACATATTAGATTAATTTTGATTCATTAATTAATTTAATTCCCTAATTAATTTTGATTTTTTTTTATTATAGTAAACAATAATTTTATTCTAATAATTTAATTATAATACACGTAAAAACATCCACATCCTGATGTCAAAAATATTATGTAATGAATCAAATTAGGTACATGAAAATGTTATAAATAAAAATTATGAAGGGTATAAATAATTAAATATTAAGTTGCTAGAAACCGACATTAAAAATATGTTAGTGAATTACTTTTCCATTTACTAACATTTTTAGGAATATATTATAATTTTTTTTTTAAATTTATAAACAATAAAAGTCTTACATTGAATATCTTTATTTCGCTATTTGCTATTCGTTTCGTCTTAAACACCAATTATAATTTTTCAAATTTTTATCAAATCTATACATTATATAGGCAAATCGATTTATTTTAAAGCTGTATGCAAATTTTTTTACATATATAAAATTAAATTAATAGAATACAATTGTTTTGTGATTGTTGGAAAAATGAATTTTCAAAAAATTACAAATTTGTTTACGATAATTTTAAAAATCAAAATTTATTACGGATTTGAATTAATTAAGAAATCAAAATTAATCTACTATGTTATGTAAACTATAAATGATAATTGTTGAAAAACTAAAATTATTAAAAATTATTAAATTTAATTCTTCACTCTTGTGCAGAAATATAATTTTTATTAATTACAAGAATTATTGCACTAAATTTTATAACCCATAAGTTTTATAAATTATTTTTTAATTGTTTTCTTTTATTTCAAATATATTCTAAATTTTTTCAATTATTTATCTTAAATTTCAATTATTTTTTACAATTTTAAGTTTGCTCTATAATTAATTTATTTGTTTATTATTTTCTTTTTTATTGTTTTCATTTTCTTTAAAGTAAATTCCTAAATTTTCAATAAATCTATTCAAATGTCAATTATTTCTTTTAAATTATAACTTTTAAATTATTTTTCTTAATTTTTAATTATTCTCATCACTTTCCGATTCATTTCTAAAAATTTGAATTATTTTCTTCAGCTGTTATTTAGTACTACTTTTTTGATTTTCATAATATTGTTTCCAGCTTTTAATTTTTCCAATTATTTTTCTCAAAAGTTCTCAAATTTAAATTATTTTCTACGATTTTAATTTATTTTCATAACTTTTTGATTATTTTATTTATCTTTTAATTATATTATATTTTAAATTCTTTATAATTATGAAAATAAAATATTAGTATAATCTTGACTCGAAAATTTAATGTGTATTATTTTGTGTTATATTGTAATTAAAAATTAAGTAGGTAAACTTTACTTTAGCTACCAAAAAAATTAATTAATAAATAAAATTGGGTAAAACAAAATTTGAATAAATAAAAATTACATTTTTTTTAAAATTGTGAAGGGCATAAATAATTCAATTTAAAATTGCTGGTAAAGGACATAAGCAACTTGTTATTTTTCGGATTTGAAATATTTTTATTATCTTCCAATTAGTTTTCTAAATTTTCAATTACTTATCACAAGTTTCATATATATTTTTCAATTTACCATTTTGTAAAATAATTTTTAAATTATTTTTTATCACTTCATAAATATTACCTACTTAATTTTTTTAAATTTTATTCTTTTCTTTAATTTTTCAATGCTTTTATCATTTTTCAATTATTACCTTCCATTTTTAGTTATTATAATTATTTGTCTATTAATTTCTTAAATTTTCAAATATTTATCTCAATTGTAAATTATTTACTTTTATTTTTAACATTTTAAATCATTTTTTTATTTTATTTCAAGTATATTCTAAATTTTTTCAATTATTTGTCTTAAATTTTAATTATTTTTTACAATTTTAAGTTTGATCTATAATTAATTTATTATTTTCTTTTTTATTGTTTTCATTTTCTTTTAAGTAAATTCCTAAATTTTCAATAAATCAATTTAAATGTCAAATATTTCTTTTAAATTATAACATTTAAATTATTTGTCTCAATTTTTAATTATTCTCATCACTTTCCGATTCATTTCTAAAAATTTGAATTATTTTCTTCAACTGTTATTTAGTACTACCTTTTTGATTTTCATAATATTGTTTTCCATCTTTTAATTTTTCCAATTATTATTTTTCTCAAATTTAAATTATTTTTTTCGATTTTAATATATTTCCATTATTTTTTAATTATTTTAATTATCTTTTAATTATGTTATATGTTTTAAATATTTTATTTATGAAAATTAAAGAATTATTATTATATTAACTTCAAAAATTGATTATATAAAAGTAATAATTATTTTGTAGTTAAAAATCAAGAAAAGTATAAATTTATTCATCTCAAAATTAATCTATTTTTATATTTATGAAAAGTAATTTAGCTAAAAATTAATAAATATAACTTTAGAAATATTAAATATAATTACTCATTAACAGTAATTGAAGAAATGGAATATTATTTAAATAAAAATACATTATTTACACCTTTTCTCTTTATATTCTTTACACACGCCAGCCTACTGCACAGGTAGCGCCGCCCTATAGGTGAATAACAGTTCTGTTGACACTGTTTTAAGGCTGCTAGGCCAGAAGTGTCATGGGGCTAGGATTTAGGCTGAATGCATTTAAGGTTAAATGACTTTTAGGCTGAATGCGTTTTAGGTTAAATGGGTTTTAGGTTGAATGCTTTTTAGGTTATTTGGTTTTTTTTTAAATTATACACTTGTCTTTTGACCTTTTGCACTTACAAGTATGTACCGTGGAATTATTCAAAAAATATTACTTTAAACAGAAGTACTAAGTATTTCGCGCCTACATTTAGGATACATCGATTAAGCCCCATTATGTCTAAAACCAATTTCACCTAATTGCCATTTAGCCTACTAAAACCCATTTGGCAAAAAACACATTCAACATTATTTGACCTAAAACATATTAAGCCTAAAACATTATTTACTTTAAAACCCATTTAGTCTAAATCCCACTTAACCTAAAACACGTTTAATGTAAAATCCATTTCGCCTTAAACTTATTCTGCCTAAAAGACATAATCTAATGTAGCCTAAAACTCATTTAACCTAATCCCTATTTGCCCTTCAGAACAGTTCGTCTAAAATCCGATTTAACATAAAGCCCAATTGGCCTAAATCCCATTAAGTTGAAAGCTCGTGTGGCCGAATTTCCATTTACCCTAAAACACATTTGGCGTAAAATCTATTCGGCCTAAAAGGCATCCAGCCTTAAACACATTTTGCCAAATACACATTTTGATTAATTCTAGTTTAGTTTAAACCCCATACGGCCTAAAAGTCATACAACCTAAAACACATTTGGTTATAATCCCAATTAGCAAAATTTAATTTGACCTCTCAAACTCATTTTGCCTATAATCCACTTGGACTAATTACACAGCCACACAAAAAAAAACTTCATTGCCCGAGACACTACACTAGTGTATTCTTACGTATTTTTTTCCGCTGAATCCAAATCCGAAGTCAGAATTGTTAGATTGGCTAAATTTTTCGAGATAATCTCAAAAAACTCAATTTTTTCGTGTTTTTGAGTAGTTTTTTGAAAATATCTCAAAAATTTTAGCCAAATTGGTTATTCTGACTTCGGATTCGGATGCAGCGGAAAAAAATACGTAGGAAAACACTATCACAGTGTCTCGGACAAAAAAAAAATTTTTAGGGTTTTAATTGTTGATGTTTTTTTATCATTTTTGAGATAATTTTCAAAATTTTAGCTAATCTGCAAATTCTAACCTCTGATTCACATTCGTCAGATAAAAATACATAAAAATACATTACTGTAGTGTCCCGGCTAAAAAAAATTTTTTTTGGGGTTTTTTGGGTGTTTTTGAAATTTTTTAAGATTTGGTTTTCTGAGATTATCTCAAAAAATTTAGCCAATCTAGTAATTCTGAGTTTGGATTCGGATTCAGCGAAAAAAAATACGTAAGAATAAACTAGTGTAGTGTCTCGGACAAAGAAGTTTATTTTTTATGTGTGGCTGTGTTATTATTGGACTATAACACATTTCGCCTGAATCCCGTTTAGCATAAAACCCATTTGGCCTATATCATACTTGGTCTTAAACTTATTTAGCCTATAATTCATTTGGCTAAAATCCAATTTAGTATAAATTTAATTTGCCCTAATTCTCATTTAGCCTAAAAAATATGAGCAGCATGAATATTCCCTAAAATATATTTAGCTTAATTCCCTTTCAGCCTAAAACCATAAAGCCTAAAATACATTTAGCCTAAATCCCATTTAACCTAAATCTGATTTACCATAAAATAGATTCAGTCTAAATCCAATTTAACCTAAAATGCATTAAGCCATAGAACCAGTAAACCCAAAATACATTCTGCCTTGATCCCGTTTAACCTAAAACCCATTTAATATTAATTCCATTTAACAAAAAATTCATATAAATACATGGTTTTAAGCAGAATCAGATTTAGGCTGTAATTCTTTTATACACAAACACATTTTGGGTAATGCAGCCTAGACAAAGGTAAATCACTTAGGTACAAAACTGATTTCGATTTTTAAAATTTGATGTTAATTTTTCCGAAAAAGTGTTGAGAATGTGACCTAGACAACGGTGCCCCACTTGGATACAATCCTTAGTTTGATTTTTTTAATTTAAGTTTAACTTTTCCGAAAAAGTGGTAAGAATGTGACCTGAACAACGGTGGGGCACTTGGGAACAATCCTGAATTCGCTTTTTTAATTTGGAGGTTAACTTCTACGAAGAAGTGATGTGAATGCGACCAGGACAACGGAGGGGTACTTGTTTACTCTCCTGATTTCGGTTTTTCAAATTTGAGGTTAGGTTCCCTGAACAAGTGGTGAGAATGTGACCTGGACAATAGTAGGGCACTTGGTTACAATGCTTACTTCGATTTTTCAAATTTAAGGTTAACTTCCCCGAAGAAGAGGTGAAAATGTGACCAGGACAACGGTAAGGCACTTAGGTACTTTCCTTACCTCGGTTTCTCAAATTTCAGGTTATGTTCCCTGCAGAAGTGGTGAGAATGTGACCTGAACAACGAAGGGCACTTGGGTACAATCCTGATATTGATTTTTCAAATTGGAGGTTAACTTCTACGAAGAAGTGGTGTGAATGCGACCAGGACAACGGAGGGGCACTTGTTTACTCCCCTAATTTCGGTTTTTCCAATTTGAGGTTAGGTTCCCCGAACAAGTGGTGAGAATGTGACCTGGAAAACGAAGGGGCATTTAAGTACAATCCTTAATTCGATGTTTTATATTGGAGGTTAACTTCCCCGAAGAAGAGGTGAAAATGTGACCAGGACATCGGTAGGGCATTTAGGGTACTTTCCTTACCTCGGTTTTTCAAATTTGAGGTTATGTTCACCGAACAAGTGGTGAGAATGTGACGTGGACAACGGTGGGGCACTTGGGTACAATCCTTACTTCGATTTTTAAAATTTGAGCTTAACTTTCCCGAAGAAGTGGTGAGAATGTGACCTGGACATCGGTGGGGCACTTGGGTATAATCCTTACTTCAATTTTTAAAATTTGAGGTCAAGTGCCCCGAAAAAGTGGTGAGAATGTGACCTAGACAACGGTGGGGCACTTGGGTACAATCCATACTTCGATTTTTAAAATTTGAGGTTAATTTACCCGAAGAAGTGGTGAGAATGTGACCTGGACAACGGTGTAGCACTTGGGTACATACCTTACTTCGATTTTTAAAATTTGAGGTTAAGTGCCCCGAAGAAGTGGTGAGAATGTGACCTGGACAACGGTGGGGCACTTGGGTACAATCCTTACTTCGATTTTTAAAATTTGAGGTTAAGTGCCCCGAAGAAGTGGTAAGAATGTGACCTGGAGAACAGTGGGGCACTTGGGTACAATCCTTACTTCGATTTTTAAAATTTGAGGTTTAGTGCCCCGAAGAAGTGGTGAGAATGTGACCTGGAGAACGGTGGGGCACTTGGGTACAATCCTTACTTCGATTTTTAAAATTTAAGGTTAACTTCCCCGAAGAAGTGGTGAGAATGTGACCTGGACATCGGTGGGGCACTTGGGTACAATCCTTACTTCGATTTTTAAAATTTGAGGTTAACTTCCCCGAAGAAGTGGTGAGAATGTGACTTGGACAACGGTGGGGCACTTAAGCACAATCCTTACTTCGATTTTTAAAATTTGAGGTTAACTTCCCCGAAGAAGTGGTGAGATTGTGACCTGGACAACAGTGGGGCACTTGGATACAATCCTTACTTCGATTTTTAAAATTTGAGGTTAACTGACCCGAAGAAGTGGTAAGAATGTGACCTGGACAACGGTGGGGCACTTGGGTACAATCCTTACTTCGATTTTTAAAATTGAGGTTAACTTCCCCGAAGAAGTGGTGAGAATGTGACCTGGACAACAGTGGGGCACTTGGGTACAATCCTTTCTTCGATTTTTAAAATTTGAGGTTAACTGACCCGAAGAAGTGGTGAGAATGTGACCTGGACAAGGTTGGGGCACTTAAGTACAATACTTACTTTGATTTTTAAAATTTAAGGTTAACTTCCCCGAAGAAGTGGTGAGAATGTGACCTGGACATCGGTGGGGCACTTGGGTACAATCCTTACTTCGATTTTTAAAATTTGAGGTTAACTGACCCGAAGAAGTGGTGAGAATGTGCCCTGGACAACGGTGGGGCACTTGGGTACAATCCTTACTTCGATTTTTAAAATTTGAGGTTAACTTCCCCGAAGAAGTGGTGAGAATGTGACTTGGACAACGGTGGGGCACTTAAGCACAATCCTTACTTCGATTTTTAAAATTTGAGGTTAACTTCCCCGAAGAAGTGGTGAGAATGTGACCTGGACATCGGTGGGGCACTTGGGTACAATTCTTACTTCGATTTTAAAAATTTGAGGTTAACTGACCCGAAGAAGTGGTGAGAATGTGCCCTGGACAACGGTGGGGCACTTGGGTACAATCCTTACTTCGATTTTTAAAATTTGAAGTTAAGTGCCTCGAAGAAGTGGTGAGAACGTGACCTGGACAACGGTGGGGCACTTGGGTACAATCCTTACTTCGATTTTTAAAATTTAAGGTTAACTTCCCCAAAGAAGTGGTGAGAATGTGACCTGGACATCGGTGGGGCACTTGGGTACAATCCTTACTTCGATTTTTAAAATTTGAGGTTAACTGACCCGAAGAAGTGGTGAGAATGTGCCCTGGACAACGGTGGGGCACTTGGGTACAATCCTTACTTCGTTTTTTAAAATTTGAGGTTAACTGACCCGAAGAAGTGGTGAGAATGTGCCCTGGACAACGGTGGGGCACTTGGGTACAATCCTTACTTCGATTTTTAAAATTTGAGGTTAACTTCCCCGAAGAAGTGGTGAGAATGTGAATTGGACAACGGTGGGGCACTTAAGCACAATCCTTACTACAATTTTTAAAATTTAAGGTTAACTTCCCCGAAGAAGTGGTGAGAATGTGACTTGGACAACGGTGGGGCACTTAAGGACAATCCTTACTTTGATTTTTAAAATTTGAGGTTAACTGACCCGAAGAAGTGGTGAGAATGTGCCCTGGACAACGGTGGGGCACTTGGGTACAATCCTTACTTCGTTTTTTAAAATTTGAGGTTAACTGACCCGAAGAAGTGGTGAGAATGTGCCCTGGACAACGGTGGGGCACTTGGGTACAATCCTTACTTCGATTTTTAAAATTTGAGGTTAACTTCCCCGAAGAAGTGGTGAGAATGTGAATTGGACAACGGTGGGGCACTTAAGCACAATCCTTACTACAATTTTTAAAATTTAAGGTTAACTTCCCCGAAGAAGTGGTGAGAATGTGACTTGGACAACGGTGGGGCACTTAAGGACAATCCTTACTTTGATTTTTAAAATTTGAGGTTAACTTCCCCGAAGAAGTGGTGAGAATGTGACCTGGACATTGGTGTGGCACTTAAGCACAATCCTGACTTCGATTTTTAAAATTTGAGGTTAACTTCCCCGAAGAAGTGGTGAGAATGTGACCTGGACATCGGTGGGGCACTTAGGTACAATCCTTACTTCGATTTTTAAAATTTGAGGTTAACTGACCCGAAGAAGTGGTGAGAATGTGCCCTGGACAACGGTGGGGCACTTGGGTACAATCCTTACTTCGATTTTTAAAATTTGAGGTTAACTTCCCCGAAGAAGTGGTGAGAATGTGACTTGGACAGCGGTGGGGCACTTAAGGACAATCCTTACTTCGATTTTTAAAATTTGAGGTTAACTTCCCTGAAGAAGTGGTGAGAATGTGACCTGGACATCGGTGGGGCACTTGGGTACAATTCTTACTTCGATTTTTAAAATTTGAGGTTAACTGACCCGAAGAAGTGGTGAGAATGTGACCTGGAGAACGGTGGGGCACTTGGGTACAATCCTTACTTCGATTTTTAAAATTTGAGGTTAACTTTCCCGAAGAAGTGGTGAGAATGTGACCTGGACAACGGTGGGGCACTTAGGTACAATTTTTTCTTCGAGTTTTAAAATTTGAGGTTAACTGCCCCGAAGTAGTGGAGAGAATTTGACCTACCGCAAGAGTACCGAAGGACTACCGATGGTTCTACCGACGGACTACCAAAGGTTCTACCGACGGACTACCGGAGCTTCTTCTAATGGACTACCGACAGACTACCGACAGACTACCGACAGTACTACCGACAGTACTACCGACAGTACTACCGACAGACTGTCGGTAGTATTACCGACAAATTTTCAACTTGGGACTATAGTGCTATCTTTTTCTCGGACTACTCGAATTCCGTCCGGCGGTCAGTTGGGACACTAAAAAGGTACTGAACTCCGTCCAGCGGTCACTTGATGTCTTTCTAATGACTTTTTACCACCCGGGGAGCATTCCCTATTGTTTGCTTAATGTATAGTAAATGAAGTATTTAACAACAAATATGATTGTTTAAATATTAGAATAAACAAATTTTGAATGTCAGTTTCAAAATCTGTGTTTTCTAATGATTAAAACGATATGAAATTTTACTTCAATATTTGAATTTTAAGAAAATATACCTAATTAATAATTAACATTTTTTTTGGTAAACATAAACTGTTTCAAAATAAAAATGAACTTTACTAGTAAAGTTATATAATTTCATTAAAGCTTGTTATTAGTCAATATTATATGTATACATATAAAATATTTTGCAGGTTTGTTTAAAAAATGTGTTGGATTTCCAACAAACTAATTTGAAAATATATATGTATATCACTGAAAACATAAATTTTATTACTAATTATTAATACTTTACAAATGCACCTAGATTAAATTGACAATATGTAACAATTTTGTTGAAAAATCAAAAAAAAAACTATATATACTTAATTTTCAGTGATTTTTGAGGATTTTGTATGGAATTTACGAAAAAGTCCCATGTGAAGTCAATGGAAAATTTTGAGCCGTTTGCGCCATTTTTAAATATTTTCCGATTTCAAAACAAACCAAAAATATTGCTATTTTTTTCGATTTGGAAACTTTTTGGGGATAGGACAGGGTGTCTACTAGTCCTGGAATGTCCTGAAATGTCCTGGAATTTTAATTTGTGTCCTTGAATTTTTCATTTTTTGTGTTTAACTCGTACTTTTTGATTCCATACATAGAAAATAAATTATAAAATCTGAAAAAATTCATATTATTTAATTTGACAATCATATTTCTCATAAAAAATGCTTAAAAATGAAACCCGATGCTTTATTTATTAATAAATTATTTTAACTATTTTTCATAACATCCCAAAAAAAATTTGGAATAAATAATTTTTTTTACTTTATCATCTTGTTACTTATGCTTGTTTTAAATGCTTTTAATAATAATACATATATTACTGTATTATTTTAAAAAAAATTTTAAATTGCCTTAACTATTTATTGTTATTATTTATTAACAATTTTTAATTCTTTCTCAGAGAAATATAGCTTTTTCTTCTTAGTTTGAAACTTTGTATATTTATTCGAATAAGAAAAACAATTTATTAGTGCATTATTACATTAGATATTGTTTAAACAAATTACTGCTATTATTTTATAACCTTTTCTCCTCTTAATTTGTAATTTGGTGTATTATTAAACTAAACAAAAAAGGATTTATTATTACATACATTAAATATTGTTTAAACAAATTATGGTTATTATTATTTCATTTTTTCTCAACTTTAAATTTAATTTTTTTTAGTATTTCTCAGGTACGCTGTACAAAAATTCAGAAAAAAAAAAAAAAATTTTTTTGATATATTTCTACAAATATTTAAAAATAATAACAATAATTTGTTTAAACATTTTTTAATGTAACTACCAATAAATCTTTTTTTTTTTTGTTCAATAATATACCAAAAATTACAATCTAGGAAAGAAAGTACAACTGTCAATATGAGATTAAAAAAATATTATTAAAATTAACAAAAAGAAATTGTTCATTCAATTGTTAAATTATAAATTAAGAAATGTTTTATAACATATGATTATACTGCAGGAAGAAAATCGCAAAATTCAAAATTAATATTCTCTAAGGAAGAACTAAAAATTGTTAATAATAAACAATTGTAAAAATTAATAAATAATTTTAAAAATTTAAAAAATAGTTAAAAATAACACAGTAATATATTTTTTGTTATTAAAAACATTCAAAACAAACAGAACTAGATGATAGAGCAAAAAAATTGTTTTTTTCTTATTTTTTTATGGGGAGAAGAGTTTGGGACGTTATTAAAAATAATTTAAATAATTTATTAATAAATAAAGCATCGGGTTTCATTTTCTGGACATTTTTGAGGAGAAACATAATTTTGAGATTGAATAATATCAATTTTTATAGATTTTATATCAAATTTACGAAAAAATGCATTTTTTCCATAAGAATTCAATGTTAATTTTCAAGGTCTCAAAAAAAGCACAACCTACAAATATATAAAGGGTTTTTTCAAAACCTGCAACTTTCAAAAATCATAACCAACAAATACATAAAGGGTTTCTTCAAAACCTGCAGCTTTCAAAAAAAGCACAACCTACAAATATATAAAGGGTTTTTTCAAAACCTGCAACTTTCAAAAAAAGCACAACCTACAAATATATATAAAAGGTTTTAAACCTGCAAATTTCTAAGGAATATAATGTTAAACATTATACATTGTATGTAAATTCGAATCAGTGAAAGCCATTGGCAAATCAATTGTAAGAACTCTATTATAATTGAATTGTCATTAAACTTTACTGGTTTAAATTTACAAATTGGTTTGTTGTAAACCAAACTCATTTTTTAAACACGCCTGCAAAATATTTTGTATGTATGTATATATATATATATTATATAATATTTATTAATATGCAGCCAGTCCTAAGCCTGGAAAAAGTGCGAAGGGAAAATGTTTTTTTTTTGTATATTTTTTCTATTTTCTTAGATGCATACTAAGAAGTATTTTTGAAATTATATATAACTTTAGTAGTAACTACATAATACTGAAAAACTTTTTTTTTATTTGATATTTTATAATTTATTTATATTATCATTTTTATTTTGAAACAGTTTATGTTTACCAAAAAAAATGTTAATTATTAATTAGGTATATTTTCTTAAAATTCAAATATTGAAATCAAATTTCATATGGTTTTAATCGTTAGAAAACACAGATTTTGAAACTGACATTCAAAATTTGTTTATTCTAATATTTAAACAATCATATTTGTTGTTAAATACTTCATTTACTGTACATTAAGCAAACAATAGGGTTTGCTCCCCGGGAGGTAAGAAGTCATTAGATCCAATAGATAAACATACAGATAACGCTGGACGGAATTCAGTACCTAAAAGGTTAGTAATTAAGGACCCCAATGACCGCCGGACGGAGTTCGAGTAGAATCCTTTTTCTTTCTTACACATATATATATAAGGTTTTTGTTTATTCTTTACCCCTTGACTGTGGATGACGTGTATACACGTCATGATGAAAACAAGAGAATGGCTTAACGAATTTTTATAAAGCTTGGTACTAGTAGGTTTTTCGGGTCGCTGAGTACGAACTTGAAGTCAAATTTCCAAAATTCAAAATGCGGATCCAATATGGCCGCCAAAAAATTTAAAATCTTAAAATGTCAATACTGAAAAAAAGGTTTGTTTGGCTGAACAAAAATTTTGTTGGCTCAACCAAATTCTTTTGTTGATATACGCTCAACAAAATTATTTTATATAATACCTTGCGTCAAGAACTCTACTAAAAAGTCTGTTTTTAGAGTTCTAGAGATTAAAAGGAGGAGAATCCTACTTTTAATCACAGTTATCCCCACCAGCAACGCCATTCAAGCACGCTTGCCAACCTAAACATCAGCTGTCGCGTCACGTGTTAGAACAGCAAACGTACTTGAATGGCATTGCTGGTGGGATTAAACTGTGATAAAAAGTAAGATTCTCTTCATTTTAATCTCTAAAACTCTAAAAACAGCGTTTTCAGTAGATTTCTTAGCACAAGGTTATTATATAAAATTATGTGTGGAACACGGGCGCATCTAGGGGAATCTCGACTCGTGTGAACTTCACACGAGTCTCGATTTCCCTACAGATGCGCCCTTGTTACACAAATAACTATTGTTGTGCCAACAAAATTCTTTTTTTAATTATTTAGGGTAATTTCAACAACAAAATTTGGTAGTCCCAACAAAACTTTTTAGAGCTTAACAAATATTTTGTGGGCTATTATAATAAAGATAAAAAAGTTAAATGCAGATTGTGCAAATGGAAATTCCAATATTGTTTTAATTTGTTAAATAAATCAATGTTTTTAAGTAAAAAATATTTAATAGTTTTTGTATCTTACTGTGAAATATTCACTGTGAAATAATGTGTAGTTATAATAATACACGTACACATTTCTAGGCATGAAGTTTATTTAAAAACATGTGTGTTTATTTTTAATTTTTAAAATATTAATTAATAGTAGTTTCTTACTATTAAAAATGGAATTATTCCTTAATTATTTCTAATGTTAAATAAAGTATTTTCTACAAAAAAACAGTATATAAAGTAAATAGTTTTATAGGTTAGGTTTAGATTCCTGAAAACAACATATTGTGCAATACATTATGTCAATTTTGTCACTAAACATAAAATCATAAATAAGTCCCTTTTTGTTATCTTTATAAAGTATATTTTATAGTTATATTTTTTAATTTCAAAAGTTAACTAATTAGTTAACTTTGTAGAAATTTGATTTAGTTATCACCCATTATACATTGTTCTTTTTTTTTGTTTTAAAAAACAAAAAATTCCAATTTATATCATATGAAAACCAGACGAGAACATGCGTCAAACAGGATCGCACAGAATACGCATGCGCCATTTCATATTTGGTAATGCCAACAAAAGATTTTAATAAACTCAAACAAAATTTTTATTAAGCACTACAAAACTATTTTGTAGTTTCAACTGTTTTTTGGTAATTCTAACTCTGAAATTTGACAAAGCCAACAAAAAATCATTAACAAAACTATTTTGTTATGATTACATTGCTATTTTTTTCAGTGAACGTAATTTTGCGAAACTTGGTACTCAAAGGTTTTTTGGGTCGCTGAGTACGAATCTGGTATTAGAGTATAAAAATTCAAAATGGCGAATCCAATATGACTGTCAGAAATTTTGAAAAAAATTAAATTCCAACATTTTAAGATTTTTAAAATTTCTGGCGGCCATATTGGATACGCCATTTTGAATTTTTAAACTTTGATATCAGATTCGTATTCAGCGACCCCGAAAACCCCTTAGTAACAAGAATTTCAAAATTTCATTGACATCTTAAGATTTTCAAAAATTTTGTTGGACATATTGGATCCCCCATTTTGAATTTTGGAAATTTGACTTCAAATTCGTACTCAACGACCCGAAAAAGTACCAAGTTTTATAAAAATTGAATAATTGGAAGTAGTTGCACAGTTTGAGCCCACTTTATGATATATTTCAGCAGCACAGTCAAGGGTTTAAACATCACTAAGTTGTGATTAATAGGTCACAAAGTAGTCTTAAATATGACAATAAATGCGTTTTCGAATGGGTATCTATAAAACGGATACATTTTATATGTCGAAAAATCGCAATTGACACTTTTACCTTTAAAATATAAACTAACATTTGCTTCTTCTGGTGAATATATTTTATTATTTGCAAGACTGCAAGAGTCTTGCGAGACTTGAGAATAAGGTCTTGTTTTTGGTCTTGGTCTTGCAGACTGAGTCTTGGTCTTGGTCTTGCAAGCATAAGCCTGGTCTTGGTCTTGGTCTTGCAAGCATAAGCCTGGTCTTGGTATTGGTCTTGCAAGCATAAGCCTGGTCTTGGTCTTGGTCTTGCAAAATGTGCAAGACCAAGACCAAGACTGCAAGATCAAGACCAATTTTGCTCATCACTAATTTGACTTACCTCCACAAAACTCTTTCATTTGACAAAATTAAAATCACAAACAACTGCACTATGATACAAAAAAATTTAATATATTTCTTTGTTAGGGCTGTTGATCTTCCAAATCGTCACTACGCGCCTTTTACACAGAAGAACTATCTATCAATGTTAAACTCAAAGTAGCAAGAGGTAGCAGTCAATTTTTTTAAGTTTCATAAAATGTTTCCATCAACTCAAAAAAAAATACTAAGGTGGTAATAGGTAGTAAAAATTAGGTATGCATTTTTTTCTGAATAAGTATTATCTAATTAAGTAAATTAATTCCATTCTAAGTTTATAACAATAATAAAAAAAAAAATTAACTTTATGTAAATTAATTTTTGTCACTATGTTTTACACACCTTCCGAAAAATTCTTCATTTTACAAATTTAACATAGCTCACTTTTGTTGCAACTTATAACATTTTAAAGTAACTGCACTAGTTCATGAAAAAACGTGTATCGATTAATTACCTGATATTTGTGTGTTTGGACCGCTGCTGTCGAGAAATAAATAAAACTTAGATCTAAATCCTTTCGTTCAAATGTGGGCAACATATTTAGCTTTATGTGTTTTAAGTTTTTCAACAGTCAAATAACTTTCATTTTTTGACTTTTGGCCGCCTTTTTTGAATTTTAAACAACTGTGCAACCCGCTGTATTTTGTCCGAAATGTACACAGAGGTAGTAGAGGCGCGACAGGGGGTCCAGGCGTAAAACCCCGCTTGGAAGTCCGGGGGCATCTAAACCTCTTGTATTTTATCCGAAATGTAACAGGTAGTAGAAAGTCCGATAGGGGTTGGGGGGGTTTAATTTCCTGCTGGGGTCCAGGAGTCACACGAACCCCCTGTATTTTGTTCGAAATGTACACAGAAGTAGATAAAGGCGCGATGGGGGGTTCGGGATGGGGAGTCCCCTGCGGGTGTCCAAGAGGCTCTCCGACCCCCGGTATTTTGTCTGAAAAGTACACAAAGGCAGTAGAAGGCGCGATAATTGACAGTCTTTTGCATTTTTCTCGAAAACTATTGATTTTTTTTTAAAAAATGCAAAAAACATAAAATGTGTATTTTAGTTAGAGCAACAACTTTTGTTTAAAATACTTTTTCAACTTTTGCGTAGGGTAACGGGTACAATGACCAACCCTTTGAGCATAGTTTCAAATTTGAGTGAAGTTATAATCTTACCTATTATAGTTTTAGTTATAAAATAAACTGTAAATGACAGATTTAGGTTTTAATTTTATATTTATGTGTACAAAATTATCGTAAGCTTTATGAAAAATTAATAATAATAATTTTTAAATGCCTTGTACGAAAACAGTGAACGACACCCTTTTTTCAGTGAACGACACAGCATCGTGGACAGTGAACGTCACCTTTTCTTATTTGTTAAATATATTTATTCCTAAAAGTGAAATAAGTTAAAATACTTGATATTTTAACAATATCGAACATAAACTAACACAACTTCTTGATTACAATTGAAAAAATATAATATATTTGGGACGTTCCTTGTGAAACGGACCAGAGCTCTGTCCAAAATTCTAAAACGAAAATGAACTTATTATAGCTCAAAATACTCGTAAGCTAATCCCCCTTTCAATTAAAAAGTGGCAAATTTGTAAATACAAAATGGTGTCATTCCTGGGCAATGTAATAGACGCTGAAATCGGAAATACGCAAATATATTTATCAATATAACGACATATTTGAATGTTTTCAAACTCGCTGACTACGAATCTAAAGTCCGAATGTCAAAATTCAAAATGGCGGATCCAATATGGCGGACGAATTTGACAAAATTCGTTGAATTTTCTTGAAACTTGTTACTCGGGTGTTTTGGGGCCGCTAACTACGAAGCTGATGTTAGTTTTACAAAATACAAAATGGCGGATCCAATATGGTGGACGGAATTTAAAGCAATTATTAAAAATGCTTAAAACTTGTTACTCGCGGGTTTTTGGGGCCGCTGACTACGAAGCTGATGTTAGCTTTACAAAATAAAAAATGGCGGATCCAATATGGTGGACGGAATTTAAAACAATTATTAAAAATGCTTAAAACTTGTTACTCGCGGGTTTTTGGGGCCGCTGACTACGAAGCTGATGTTAGTTTTACAAAATAAAAAATGGCGGATCAAATATGGTGGACGGTAATTTTAAAAAATCAATAAAAGTGCTTGAAACTTGTTATTCGGGGGCTTTTGAGATTGCTGACAACAAATCTGACGTCAGTTTTTCAAAATACTAAATGGCGGTTCCAATATGGCAGACAATATTAAGGTAGTTCTCCGGCAAATCGATTTTCTTTAGAATTTTCTGAAACTTTGGATAAATGTTCCTTTTTGTATGCTTTATGTGTGTAAAAACCTCAGGGCCCCTTGCAATGCTAAAAATTGAGATATTCAGCTTCAAAGATTCAACATTTACATGGGAATCATATGCTGAACGTATAAAAATGGCACACTTTTATTAATATCTGGAAAACTTTTGTCTAAATATTTCTCAAAAACTAGTATGTTATAGGGATAAATAAAAGAAATAATATAAAAAAATTTTTAGTAGGGGTATCAATGCTCATTTTTCAGTTATACTAATCTGAAATTCGAAACCAAAGTGATTCTCCATTGAATTTACGAGCGAAAGGAAATCCAGCGATCGCAAATTGCCAACACTCTTCCGTTTGAAGCACATGTGAGTTGTGGCAAGACTAACATATTGCTTTAAATTAAGTTTTCAGATTTAATTTATTTGTTTTTATCTATTTTTTTATAGTATTTGTGCGGCCTTGAAGCCGGAGAACTACCTTAAAAAAGCCATTTAAAACCTTTAAAACTCGTTATTCGTGGATTTTAGAAAGGTACCTGCTAATACAAAAATTCAGAGACACTAGTTTCTTAATGTAACAAGTTTCAAGCGAATATAATGAGTTATAAAATAACAGTCCGCCATATTGGATCCCCCATTTTAAATTTTAAAAATCCAGACTTCAGATTCTTAATCAGCGACCCCGAAAACCCCTGTGTAACAAGTTTCAAGCAGATTCAATGAATTTTTAAAAAACCATCCGCCATACTAGATCCGCCATCTTGAATTTTTAAAATCGGACTTCAGATTCTTAATCAGCGACCCCAAAAACCCCTGAGTAACAAGTTTCAAGCGAATTCGACGAATTTTGTCAAATTCGTCCGCCATATTGGATCCGCCATTTTGAATTTTGAAATTCCCCATAACACGCAATATTCCGGCAATATTTCTGAAATATTGCATTTCAACATTCGGAATATTCAAATGTAATATTGCAGCAATGTTCGTGGAATATTACAATGTCCGACTCGTGTAATATTCCAGTGCAATATTGAAGGAATATTACTCTGCAATATTGCAGAAATATTGCTTTGCAATATTGTAGGAATATTGCATTGCAAACTTGTAGGAATATTGCATTGCAATATCGGAGGAATATTACCTTGCAACTTATAGAAATATTCTAGAGCAATAATTAGCAACATTGCTTTGCAACTTTCAGAAATATCCCAGACGAATATTTTAGGAACATGGCTTTGCAACTTTCAGGAATGTTCTAGAGCAATAATGCAGTAACAATGCCTAGTAATATTAAGAAAAAATTGTAAAATCATTGATTTTTAATACTGAAAGATATTCAAGTATACTTTCGCTCAAGAATTGTTTTTATAATATAATAATGATTTTCTTAAAATTTCAGAAAATAATATAAATGTCACAGAAAATAAATGAAAGAACCATTTTTGTTGGAATTTATCAATTAGAACTGTATAATAGTTTATTGAACTGTATAATACATGAATAAATTATTATATACTTAGAACAAGAATGTACTTTTACTATTATGTAACAGCCTGTATAAAGTTTAATGAAAAAGAACTTTAATTATTATTGGAACAATTTAAGTATGATCAAAAGATAAGCAATACATAAGATGTAGTAAATAATAATTTTAATAAAACAATCTAGTTTTTCGTCCTGTTTACGAATCAGCAAATTATTTTACGCTAGAAGCAATTAGATAAGTGATTTCTGAGTGTATGTTGAACCATTTGAATTAATGCAACCTGCAAATATTAATTTTTAACATTAATAAATAAAATTTAAAAGAAAGTAGTAGAAGGAAGAAGAACTCCTATTGAATCCTATTGACAAAAGAGGTCACAAATCAGGCCTCAAATGTGAATTTTCAAGTGGTAGATGATTTGGAACATCATTTGGTGTTATATTTGTGTTTGAATTGAAAATTTTAATTGGAAATTTATAGATTAAGAATTGCGATGGGAAATTCTGGTTGAAAATATTAAATCAAATTACAATTACAAATGACGTTTAAAACTTTTGATTAGAAATTTCGATTGGGAATTGCAACTAAAAATTTCATGTAGAGTTTTTAATTTTAATTTTTATTTCTACCGGAAATAAATTGAAATTTCCTAGAAGTGCTGATATTTAAAAAATTACATAAGCAATATATAGGTAAAATTTTTGTGAAGTTTGAATTATAAAGAAAAATTCCAAAAAGTGTTATACAGGGTCAAGAAACATTTAATACTTATTAAAGGTTATTTACCTGTAACCAAAAAGTCTATTTTGAGAAGGTATGAAGTATAGGTATAGTTACTGATGAGTTACGTTTTCTTAGAATTCTCCAACATTTAGCTTTTAAATCTTGTAAAGGCAACAAAACCAATTCATTTTCGACAGAAGAAGTTACATGAATATCTAATTTACTTGAATTTATCGGATTCTCATATAGGTCTCGCACAATAACTTGTTTTTTTCCTATCAGATAAATATTACTTTTTCCAAATTCAACGATGTTCATTATTGTTGCAACAGAGTTATCTTTTAGAAGTACGCAGTTATTTCTCATGGTATTACAATCAATAAAAAATGGTCCATAATAGAGTTGTTTGTACTGCTTAGTTACTTTAAAATCATTATTATTAATTAAAGGTCCATTAAAATGCTGTTGCTTTAATATTATATCTGGTTTAAAAATCTTTGCTTTCCTAAGAGCTTCTGTTTCAGCATATCTTTTTGCTAACTGTTGCAGTGGTTTGTTGTTTTTTCGCAGTTTTTTCTTCACCTCTGTCATATAATTTTCAAATTTAAATGCACTAAAAGCATCCAGGTGACCAAATTTTTTGACATCTTTGCAAAGATGAAGTAGGTTGTGGAAATTATATGACATGAATTCTTTTCCATAAATGATTTCAAATGTCTGAATAAAATATTCTATAAGTTGTTGAGCATAATCAATATTTTCTTCTATCCTGACATAAATTGGATTAGATAAGATGGTTATTGCTACGTGAAGGGCCATAAAATTGTCATAAATATTTTCTTTTAATATATTTTTTAAAACTATAGGTCCACTATATAACAAAAAATTTCGAAATTCTGTAGCTTTCCAAAATTTTATGTCTCTTAAAGATCTTGGTCTCCTAGAAAAATCTGATGGTTGACTCTTTCGGAGTTCAATTAACTGAACAGAAATTTTATTGACATCAAATGAAGAAAGTTTAAAAGAAGATGATCCCTTTAGCCACAGTAAAATTAATTTCTTCATATTCCCCAGTAAGACAAGATGCATATAATCTAACGGTACATTAGAAACAGCACCGAAATTTGGAATTTCTGTCAAAATTGTTGGTATTTTTTGGTAAGTGCCCATGTAGCTGTTACTTGCAAATTTATCATCTGTTCTTTCAATAAAGGGACCAATTCCAGGAAAGCACACTCGACGTTTTTTCTTTTGATTTTTTCTCCAGGTTTTAGGCATAATACCTTCTCCTTTAATCTCACACTTTGAACAACAGCTATATCCTGTATGACCTTTCACATTCAAAACCATACTTTTAGCAGGGGCATCGCCAATCAATCCTTTTAAATTGACTTGAATGTGCTGCTCTTCATGAGTAACACCATTCCCGCATATATTTTTCGCTTCTTCAGTGAACTTTGCTAAAAACTCATTTGCATCTTCAGGTTTACATTCCCTGTAATAAGCTCCAATTAAATATACGGAATTTGAATTTTCTTCAGAACATAAAATTAACCATAGAGATTTTGTGGAAGATTTGTGTATAGGCAAACCGTCCATGTTAACAAACAAATTTATGCTATTTTTAAAATTTCTTTTTGTAGAACTTCGATATTTCAAAATAGAATCGATTGCTGGCATCAATCCCAAGTGAAGATACTCTCCACCGTCAGACATTTGAATGGTATTAGCAGTTCGAGGTATTCGTAATAAGGTTCGTGCACAGCGTGGTAGTACATAATTGGTAAATTGTATTAAGATCACACTGAGAAAATAAGTTGACTAAATACAACCAATTTTGATTAAATTTAGCAGAGAGAGGTTGTTGATATAGCACCTGCAAAGCACTTAATTGATTTTAGCAGAGCATATGCTCCGGTATCCTAGAAGTTTGATTGTCATTGCCGGTGTTTTGTTTGTTTTGTCCCGAGGAACCCTAACCTAGAAATAAAGCTGCTTGGCTAGAGGCTTATTTTCTCAGTGCAAAAGTAAGGCAGTTAAGGCAACCAAAGGAATATTAAATAATAGAGACCATTGAACTAAAGCATTTCTAAATTGACCATCTCTTTCTAATGGATCTTCATCTTCAAAGGAGGATGAGCAAGAGTCTGAATTAGAACAAATGTTTCTATCATAATCACTATCATCGGAAAAATTACTATAACCATCTTCACTTTCAAAGTCAAAATTTATTGAAATATTATCTTCTGAATCATCCTCATCTTCGACAGAAATCGTCTTTTTAATGTCATCTTTATCTTCAGCAATATTAAAATCAGACGAATTAAGTGATTCATCATTACTATCTTGAGACTCTAAAAAAAAGTTAATCAATACGTTCATTAAATTTAAACAAACCTTCTACGTCGAACGAGGAATTCACGTTTAAAATTTTGCGCAATATAAACAGAAGTACGGTATTTAAATAAAATTTTACATTTATAAAATTACAAATAAAACGTAACAAATTTAAATTAATGACAAAAAATAATTTGAAAATAAATGAAATATAATTTATAGAAAAATAATTACCTATAATTTTTCTATTATTAAATTGAAAGACCTTGCTAGGTCTTGTTGCTTAAATAAATTATAAACTGCACAATATTTTATAAAACAAATCCGAAATGCTTAGAACTTAATATCTTCGTGTTTAAGAAATCCAAATCATCTCACTAACAAGTCTTAAGGGCATGTAATGGATTATGACGTCACTGGTATAGAAAACATGTTGGAACATCATGATGAATAAAATCATCATCATGTAAAAAAATCTGTTAGTTGATTTATTTTATGATTTTTAATATAATAATAAAAAAAATAAAAGATAAGAATCTTTTTAATATAGCAGCTTTTATAATTTTCAAAATCATTTTATAAAGAATCTTTTTAATATAGCAGCTTTTATAATTTTCAAAATCATTTTATAAAGAAAGGGGAAAAAATAAACTTGTAAAGGGTAGCGACAGCTGCCAAAACGTCGTTTTTGTAAAAATTTTGTAAATTTGAGAGAAATGTGGAATTAATGGCCTAAAACTTGTTTTTTATGTAACATACACAAATCCACAAAAAACTGACACTTATAGAAAAAATTTGTCCTCAACTTTTCTTTTAAAATAATAAATATTTTATCACGAAACTTGACACAATTATTTAAAATTTAACTAGGAAGGTCTCTCTGACTCGAATTTGTTTGAATTTTGACCCAAAATTAATTTTGGAAAATTTTCGAAAAATAGCGAATTTTTTAAAAAATAATTTGAAGACAAAATTCAAACAAAGTCGGATCAGTGACGTCATACTCCATCACATGCCCTTAAAGAAATTGCATTTAACTTTTTAAAACGTACGTATATCAGAAATTTTTACTACAAAAATTCTGATGTAGGTCTCGTGTTAGATATGTGAAAATTGACCACGAAAAACGCGAAATAAAAATGTTCAAGCTTTTCCAATAAGTTTTTGTTTTTAAAAGTATCATGAATTATTTTTAATTTCAAAATTCAATTTTTTCATAACTGATCAGCGACACTACAAACCACCGAGTAACAAGCTTCATGATATTTTAATTAATTTTTGAAATATCTTTCGTCATCTTGAATCCGAATCCTGAGCTTTAAAATTTTTAGGACCTATTAGTGATCTCACAGTCAATTACATAACCTATTCCGAATTCAAAATTCGACAATCACTGTCTCGAACTCCAGATGCCGCACACCATGTATCTAATTACATATCCTAGATGCCTTATATCGGACTCTACATTCCAAATTTCACATCTCATATTCCACATCCATTATTTCACATTTCAGATTCCACATCCCGGAGTTCCCTTTCAAGATTAAGCATCATGAAATCCGGAACACCCATTTAATATTCCAGACATTACATCACGGATTCCACATCCTAGATTCCCTATCCCGTATTATACAACTTATATTTTCTATCCAAGATTCTACATTACAGATTACCCATTCCTGACTCTACATTCCGGATTCAACAATGCAGCTTCCACATCTTCAATTGTAAATCCTGAATTCCTTATTCCAAATTTGACCTGTGGAACATTCCATCTCCTACTTCATATTCAGAATTCTGCATCTCGCATTCCACATCCTTAATTATACATCCCAGAGTTCACATACCAAGTTCCACATCCCGGACACGACTACCTGAATTTAAATACCATATTTATTTTTCCATTAAAAATCGTCAATTAACAAGTTTTAAGCAGTTAAAATTTCTTTTAAAAACATCCAACTATATATTTTATTTAGTATTTTTATTCCGGAGATTCTGTTGCTAGAGACATGATTAGCAACTCAATAACCTACGAATTACAAATGTCTAGCAATTCTAATTTGTTTTTTAAAATATAATCCTCCATATTGGGTCCATCATTTAGAATACGAAACGTCTGCTGCTAAATGCCTCATTAGACTAAAAAAAACTCACTAGTAACAAGTTTCAAGCACTTAGAATTAAATTTTGAAACTTTGTTAATAAATTGATAAATAATAATTAATTATTGAAGCATTGTATGCTATCTTAATTTTGAAAGGCAAAATTTTTATGTTGAATTCGTAGTCAGCGATTCTAAAAACCTTTGATTAACAAACTGCTAGCTACTATTTCAATTAATTTTTAAAATATCCGCTGTCACATTTTTGGACCCACCATTTTCAATTTTGAAATTCTGATGCTTTATTCCTGATCACCGACCGTAAAAGACCTAGAACAACAAGTTTAAAGCTATTCGAGTTATTTTTTACCATTTTCGCTGCGATATTGAATTCACTATTTTCAATCTGGAAATTTTAAAGACAGATCCATGATTAATCACTTTAAAAAAACACTAAAAGACTAGTTTCGAGCAGATTCATTTAAGTCTTAGAACATTTTATGACACTTTTAAATCGAAATTTTGAAATACAAAGTTCTAATATTGTATTCATGAACAACATGATCAAGGACCCCAAAAACAACCAAGTAACAAGTTTCGATCAGTTTTAATAGGATTGTTAAAAAATATTCGTCATTCTGAATTAGCAGCTTTGAAACTTAAAACTCTGATGTTAAATTTCTAATTAGCACCTCTAGTAATTTAAAATTGTTGACATGAGCTGAAATATAAATAAACTTAAGGATTAACAAACATAGAGTCTTCTAATAGTCGTATCAAACCACAATGTATTATCAAATTAGGCTCATATTTATGTAATTTTTTGAAAAATACAAGTATTTTTTTGCATTATATACTTCCTTTCGCATAGCAAATTTCCAAAAATAAATTTAAATAAAAATAAGAATTAATTAAGTTCAATCTTTCAAAATGTAATTAAATACCATCATCATTTTCCAAAATATCTTGAACCTGCCTATCAAAATCCTTACAGGCTTTTTTTCTGACATTTACTGTTTCGAATTCACTGTCACTTGATTCTATATCAGGTGGCAGGTTAGAAGACAATAATATTTTTATATCAGAAACTGTTTGTTTTTGTCGTAGTCGCCGAATGTGTCTATTGGAATATCCAGTATTAGTAGCATTTTTTTTTGACATAATTAGATAATTCAAAGGAAGCTTTTAAGAAATCTGAAAGAAGTATTTATATCTTTATTTATATAGATAAAAATATTTATAAAAACATTAAACATTATTCGTCCGATAATTATTATGAGAAAAAGATCTAAATTACATGAGTGAAGTTGACTTTCGAAATGATTATTATCGATTCCACCAGATCGAATTTTCAAATCAATATTGTTTTAATTTTGTATCTCAGTAGAATCTATAATAATAATAATAATTTTAAAAAATAATAGTAATGTTATTTAGTAAATATGTTTATATTAAAAATATTTTATTTACTCTGACATAAATTAAAGTAACTTACCAAAGGTTTCATCAACCAAAAGAAAAAATATATTAGCTCTGAAAGCATTAAATTAAAAGAAACATATATATATGTATTTTTTTATTTATTTATCTTGGGGTTATTGTTTGAAAGGTTCAGCAAATTGTGAATTTAAAATTATTACTAGCTTTAGAAGATAAGTAGGTGAAAATACTCTATCATATCTTGTCAGTTATATCAATTTTCCAAATTCTCGAGAAAGATTTTTCAATTTGTTTCAGATGTTACACACAGGCTCTGTTAAAAATTATTGTTATATCAGTAAAATATATTTATTATTATTTACACAAATATGAATTTAAAGATTTTATAAATTTTGAATAATTTATGTAAGTTCTTTTTCAATCCAGGATTAAAAATAATTTTGTAAAACGAGTTTATTATAAGGTTAAGAAACTATGTTCAAGAAAGCAAATATGAATTTTGAAAATTTTGGAAAAGAAGCACAATATGTTTATGGAAATCAATAACTAACGACGTTTAATAAAAATATAAATAAACGTTTTGTAGTTTATGTGAAACATGTTCGTTACGCTATATATTGTAACATATGTGTTCACTTACAAATTATAAAAAAATTGTAGTGTTAGAAGGTTCTCTTTCTTGTTTCAGAATTTTCCAAAGAAATTTTATTAATATGGCTCTAACAAAATGGTCCCTTTTTATTTGCATTTTCCTGTGTATTAATTGATAGATAACTATTAAAGTGATTTTAAGAATATGAGAATAAATATAAATAAGGCAGAAAATTTAATAGCCGTCATAAAATAGTACAATAACTGCAATTAACTATAATTGATAAGTGATAAATTGCCATAGTAACGGATAAATAATTTGAATATTGTAAGGATTCTCATCTTTTTTATCAAAGACAAATAAATTTTGTTTCAAATAAGCAACGAAAATTTGCGACATTTGGTTGAATAAATTTAATTATTTAAAAAATGACGTATTCGGTGGTTGAATTACTGGATGGAGTGGTTATTATACCCACAAAATGGATGATCCGAGGCGAAAACGGAGAATTTTATTGTTTTTACCCTTCAAAAAGTGATGTGAGAAATATTAACAATATAGTTAAAAAATTGTCTGATCCGGGAGAAAATTGGCAAACATATAAGATTTTAAATCATTTGAAAACAACAGGCAAGTATACAGTTAATAAATAAAATATAATATATTACATATAAATAATAATAATAAAAATAAGTAAAAGGGGGCGTTTTTAATTAAAACAAAATAGCTATATAAATTATCAATTTTTAATCCCATAAAAATTTTACTCGTGATTTTAATTTTAAATATTAATTCTTTAATACTAATAAATAATATAAAAAGTTTTTTAATTTATTATTATAAAAAATGTACAAATATCGTAAACAGATACGTTGGAAAAAGCAAAGCAGAAATTATTGGAGTCATTAGTATTATCAGAAGTTGACAGTGATAGGACAGATAACTATGCTGAAAAATTTAAAAAATCTCGACACGAGAGAGCTAGAAGATCTTCTCCAGACAATGCTGAGAATTCTGGACAGATTAATTTCAGAAAATATCAAGAGAAAAAACCAAAAATCATTGAAGATGTAAGACATGGATCGGACTCTAAATTAATTTTACCTCCTCCTTGCAAACGTCAGCGACTTGGTATTTATTTAATATTGAATTAAATAATAACTGTCAAAAAGTAAAACCACTTATTAATCGGAACGTTTAAATCGGCTCCTGGTGTAAAAATCAACAGCGGACAAGTAATAACAAAATTTTTCAAATCATTTGAAATCCGGTGGTTTCTAGGATTGCCGATTACGAATTAAAATTTATTTTTCAAAAATTCAAAATATAAAGATTAATAATGTGACAGATAAGTAATTATTAATTTATTGAATTTACTTGAAACTTGTAAAAATTTTATGAGTGGATTTATTTTCTAGAATTTAATAAACAAAAAAGATAAATATTAAAATTTAAAAATTTAAGAATAATAATAATAAATAATAAGAATAACAGTAGTAATTAATGAAATATACTCAAAAGTTAATAACCATTTAATTAATTTTTTTATTATTGATTTTATTTTTATTTATTTATTTTTATTTCTTTAAATAATAATTTAATAATTAATTAATTAATTAATTAATAATTAAAAATAATGTATTAAAATTTATTGTATTTAATTTATTTTTAAAAAATAGTTTCTTTTTTATGGATTTATTAAATAGATACAATGAAAGTGGACAAAACTGACAACATTTCAAGAATTCTATCAGAAACGGAAAGAGAAACTGTGGAAAATTCTACAGAAAAATGTAAAAGAACGATTGACAGAGATACTGATCAAAGTTCTTCTGTAAACATTATTGATGAACTTAAAAAACGTGATGAATTGAAAAGAAAACTACAGCAAGATCTAAATCGAGAAGTTCAAAATGCACCTCTAGAACCAACCGTTCATAACTCGTTACCTAGCACTTTAAACAAACCGCAACTTGGTACATATACAGGATTTTCCTAACACATTTTTAGTGTTCTTTAAGTAAATACTTTTTATTTTTTACACTTTCAGGAGATAAAACTCAGGCGTCACTTTCAATTTCAAAAAATCCAGAATCTCTGTCAGAAGATCCACAAAAATGCGCACAAGAAGTCAATGCAAATAATTCCACAAAGCTCTCAGATTCCAAATCCGCCAATCCAGATAGTATCCAGTTGCTTCAATCCAAACCACTAAAAGAAGCTCATTCAGCTAAAGGGCAGAAAAAACCAAAAGAAGCTAAATCGTCTAATAAAAATAGTTTAGCCAGCATGTCCTATCAAGACAAAAATTCGGGTAAATTAAATTACTCTTATTCCCCTTACGATATATTCACATTTTATATTGTTTTTATCTAATTATATATTTTTTAAATTAAAAATATTAATTTCACAGACACACAAAAAAAAATTTTGTTGTCCGAAAAACTACACTAGCGTATTTCTACGTATTTCTCTATACTAAATCCAAACCCTGAGTCGGAGTAATCAGATTGGATAAATTATTTTAAATAATCTTAAAAAAATGCTAAAAACACGTACAAAAAAAAACAAAAATTTTTTTCCTGGACACTACACTATATAGTGTTTATTATGTATTTTCCTTCGCTAAATTAGAATCCGAAGTCAGAACTGTTAGATTTGTTCTATTTTTTAAAATAAACTCCAAAATTTCTAAAACATAAACCGAAAATAAAAAAATTTTGTTTCTTTTTTACCGGGACACTACGCTAGTTTATTTTTACATATTTTGCTCCGCAGAATCCGAATCCTGAATCGTAATAATCAGAACGGCTAAACTTTTTTAGGTAATTTTAAAAAAAATGCTCAAAAAAACAAACAAAACAAAAAAATTTTTTTCCTGGATATTACGCTAATGTTTTTTTATGTATTTTTCTTCACTGAATCAGAATCCGAAGTCAGAACTCTTAGATTTGTTCTATTTTTATTTAAATAATCTCAAAAAAAATTTTAAATTTAAATCGAAACCAACAAATTTTTTTCTTTTTGCCGGGACACTACGCTACTTTATTTTTACATATTTTTCTCCGCTGAATCCGAATCCTGAGTCGGAATAATCAGACTGGCTTAATTTTTTTAGATAATTTTAAAAAAATGCTTAAAAACACGAAAAAAACTGGACACTACACTAGTGCTTTTAATGTATTTTTTTTTCAAAGAATCAAAATCCGTAGTCAGAACTGTTAGATCTGTTCTATTTTTTGAAATAATCTAAAAAAAATTTTAAAACATAAACCTAAACCAAAAAATTTTTTTTCTTTTTTACCGGGACACTACGGAATCGGAATCTCCACGGAATCCGAACCCTGAGTCAGAATAATCAAAACAGCTTAATTTTTTCAGATAATCTTAAAAATATGCTCAAAAACACGAAAAAACGAGATTTTTTTTTTTTTTGACTCTACACTAGTTTTTTTTATGTATTTTTCTTCACTGAATCAGAATTCGAAGTCAGAACTGTTAGAATAGTTTTATTTTTCAAAATAACCTGAAAAAAATTTGCAAAACATGATTCAAAACCAAAAAATTTTTTTTCTTTTTTACCGGGGCACTACGCTAGTTTATTTTTACGTATTGTTCTCCGTTAAATCCAAATCCTGAGTCGTAAAAATCAGATTGGGAAAATTTCTTTAGATAATCTTAAAAATAATGCTCAAAAACACGAAAAAAAACGAATAAAATGTTTTTTTCTTGACTCTAGACTAGTGTTTTTTTATGTATTTTTCTTCGCTAAATCCGATTTCAATGTTAGAATTGCCGGATCGTTTTAACTTTTTTAGATAATCTTAGAGAACAGATTTTTTCGTGTTTTTAATTATTATCTTAAAAAGGTGAACCTTTCTGTCAATTTAGAACACTTGTGTAGTATCTCGGACAAGAAAATTATTTTTTGTGGGGCTGTGTTTTTTATTCAATAAAAACGTCTTATTTATTTATACTCTATTATATTTATGATATAGGTCTTACTTATGAAGAGCTGTCTTTATCGAAACTAAATGAAATCATACTATTGTTAAGAAATATAAAACTGCAATCACCGGTTGTTAATGATACAGCATGTGGGACAATTTCATTTTTTGATTCTGACGATTGTCCAAATTTGCCGATTAAAACAAAGGAAGAATTAGAAAGTCTAAACAATAAATTGAAAAGAAAATCACTAAAAAGAAGAATGGTTTATAGTTTATAATATTGATTTTATTGTATTCTTAAATTAACAGTCGTATTTCTGAGAAGTTTAGCATGAAACTTTGTAGGCTTAACTCAAATATCATTTAGGAAATCTGCTTGGTCCTAGTTTATTTATGATTTACCAGTGAAATTAATTTTATGGAGTTACAGAAAATCAGCAGACTTTTGAAAAACTAATTTTAAAATAAAATCTAAATAAATTAAAACCAAATAGAGGATCCAATTGATGTTTGAAACAATGATTGTACAAAGTATCATGATAAAATGTTCAGTATGCTCCTAGAACCATTTTTTTAAAATATTTTTTTTTAAGACTTCAAAGACCACAAAAATTTATTACGTAATAATTTAAATCCTTCATATAGACATAAATTATATATTGCAGATTCAAGCGCTTGGTTCTATTGGAGGAAGAAATTTAAAGAACGTAGTTGCGAACATATGTGGTAAACTTTTTTCTAATGAAACAGCTGTTCTTTATAGCTGGTCAGGACGAAAGAAGCCAAAGCTTTCATTAGAAGAAACAAATTTTGCCAAATTAATAATAAGTAAGCCACAATTATTGGTGATGTCAAATTAAAAATCAAAATCTTAGAGTTCAACTCCAAAAAGAAGTTTTAGAATTCATACAGGTGTTTATGGATTTCCTTGCAGGCTTCCGGCTTAAGTCCTAAGCAGATAGAAATACGGTTACGGGACCAGAGCATGAGACAGAAAAGGACAGAAACAGTCTCTGTCCTTTATTATCTCATGCCCTGCTCCCGTAACCGTATTCGTTGTGCTTTGGGCTTTCAACAAGGTATCAGGGTGCCCCTTCGGGAACAGTCGGCTTTACTTAGAATGTTTCAGCTTAACTCATTGTCAGGCATTCGAGGTTTAACTAAGGTATATTCGTGTCCATTCCGGTGTTTTAAAACTACACGAGTGTTTTTAAGTCAACGCGAGTATTTTCGGTGTTCATAAGGTACTATCGACTTCACTCCGTGTTTTTGAATCAACTCGTGTCACCTCGGGTACTTCCAAGCACACTTCTTTTTGTTGCCTTAAGTTTTACTAGAGTGCTCAAGGCTCAACTCAAGTACTTTCAGCACATATACATATACATAAACTTCATATGTATATAAATTATTTATAATAAATAAAAAGAAGGGAAAAAAAGGAAAAAAGGGGAATTTGATCAATTAATTGGATTTTTAAAATTTTTAAAAAAAAATCATTAAAATTATTAACAATAATTGACCTAAAAAAGGTCAACTCGGGTGCTTTCGGGACAACGCGACTACTTTCTGTCTCATTTGAGTTTTTCCGCCCTACTCATGTGTTTCCCGATTCTCTCGCGTCAATTTGGATACTTTTAAGTTCACATTATTTTCTATTGCTTTCAGTTCTACTAGATTGCCCTGGACTCAACTATGGTACTTTCTGCTCCGCTACGATGTTTGCAACTCTAATCTTTCTAGTTAACTCGGGTACTTTCAAACAAAATTCTTTTCTTTGCTTTCAGTTCAACGAGAAATCTCACAGTTTAATTCAAGTATTTTCTGCTCAACTTTGGTGTTTTCGTCTCTAAGCGGATGCTTTGAGGTCAAAGCGTGTACTTTTGGCATTCTTTGGTTTCTGTTGACTTCACTCGGTGCTTTTGATTCTATTCTGGTTAAGTCAGTATCTTCGACTAAACCTGGGTCAACTGGGTACTTTTGACCCCTGCTCTTTCCGTTTAATGCTGCGGTTCTTGTGTTGAATTGAGTATTTCGGGATGCATTTGAAAAGTTTCGATAGCATTCGACAATAATTCATTTTTGTCTATTTTGTTTCTTTACGCAGAACAGACAGTCATCTACGATGTCGTTAAAAGGGTTTCAGCACTTGACCACAATACCCTAAAAAGAACGTTTGTCATATGTAAAATAGGGGCGAACTCCCGTCCTTCATTAAAAAAGATTTTGTCAGTTTTGATGAACACTCATTCCTCTTTAATTGTCTATCTATCCTTACAAATCTAGACTACTTTTCTAACGTCAATTCGATAGTCCTCACATGGGAATTTTTGTTTGTTTCATAAGATTCTGTACCACTGTCCGTTTTATCTTTAAGAGTATTAATTTAATTAAAGTAAAAAAATTATTAATTTCAGATAGCGTGAAAGCAAATAATTCTAAATATACAGAGGATGAAATTAAAGATGCTGGTTCAAAATGGTTTGCACAGGCGAAAACAAGATTAGAAAGAAAAGCGTAATCAAATTATTATTATTATTATTACATTAATTTATTTATAAACAGTGTTCCACCGATCGAAATTCCACCGATGATGGGACTTTGAGTGTATTTTTAGATTTAAAATCTTACTAAAATATTCAAATATTTTAACCTTATTGCTTTATTAGGTAAGATATTATTATAAATTAATCAAGTTCTATCTATAGAGTAAATCCAGATGAAGATGAAGAAAGTGACGACGAAGAAACTGTAAATAACAGTAATGAAACTGAAAAAGATAAAGATCGAGATGATGCTGACGATGAACAAGATTAATATAATATTCTTCAGTCAGTTTAACTTTATTAATTCTAATAGTTCGCAATTTGGAGTTTCATATTCTCATATTAATTATAATTTATTTATGATAACAATCAGTAACACAATTATTATAATTAAACGATTTCAAAAAAATGACAATGAGTATTTTTCATTTATTTAGATTAATGTTTTCTTAAATAATAGTCAAATCTATCAAAATCAACATTTTTGTAATTACTTATATTAAGAATTTCTTTCACTTAGACTCAATTATTTTTTGTATGACTTCAATACAAAAAACTTTAGTAAAAATTTTTGAAAATCTTAAATTTCTTAGAGAATGCAATTTATTTGGAATTTATCACTTAGCGGTTTTTAATAATAGAGATGATGATATGGATTATGTATACTATTTTGCGCTTAAATTAAAATCTTCAACATGTTAGAGTAATATTTATTATCGTATAAAATCCGATTCCAATTGGTATTATAAAGCTTTACAATATTTCTGAGTCTTGCAAAATAATGTTCCTGAAATCTTAATATAGAATATTACTAAAAATTGAAAAAGAATGTTCCTGCAAGATTTCTATGGAATATACTTAACAGTTACAAAACAATGTTTTGTAGTTGCAGAATATTGTGTTTAAGTAAATAAATGTTTCTGAAATATAGCACTGGAATATTTTTGAAAATTGCATAGCAATATTCTTGCAATATTGCATAGCAATATTCTTGCAATATTGCAAAGCAATATTTCTGCAATATTGCAGAGTGATATTCCTGCAATATTGCACTGGAATATTACACGAGTCGGACATTGTAATATTCCACGAACATTGCTGCAATATTACATTTGAATATTCCGAATGTTGAAATGTAATATTCCAGAAATATTGCTGGAATATTGCGTGTTATGGGGGTTTGGACTTCAGATTCGTAATCAGCGAGTCCGAAAACATTAAAATATGTCGTTACCCAACATTTCTGCATCATTTTTAGAAGGAAATTAATAAATATATTTGCGTATTTACGTTTTCAGCGTTTACTACGTTGCCCAGGATTGACGCCATTTTGTATTTACAAAATTTGCCACTTTTTAATTGAAAGGGGATTACCTTACAAGTATTTTGAGCTATAATAAGTTCATTTTCGTTAATTAGAATTTTGGACATAGCTCTGGTCCGTTTGACGTGGAACGTCCCATTTATATGACCTTAAAAATGCATTTCCCGACAGCGTATAATTTCGACATTTAGCCAATTTTTTCAGATACAAAAACTGTAATTAAAAATATGACCATGTGCCCATAATTCAAATTTTATGCAGATTCTAAAAAAATTTGACATTTTAGAAATAATTATGTATTATGTTATATTTATACATTTTTATTCCTTTGAAAGGATGAATATCACATTGGATATACTTTTTGGTTTCCGCTTACCAAACAGAATAAATTTAAATTTAAGTAAATTAATAATAATTCATTCATTCATTCATTTATATTTATTTAAATATAAATATTTTAAACTTAAAAATTGTGAAAAAACCACAAAATTGTAAAAACATTGTTTATTATTTTTAAAACAATGAAAATGAAGAAAATATCTCACGAAACGTATTAAAATAATAAATAATAATTAAAACATATCAATTCTTTCGAGTCGATAGAATTGAAATAATGTTTGTGTATTTCTACTGATGTACAAAGAATAGTATAAAATCTTATTAAATTCTTTCAAGAATTGATTATTTTTTATTTAAAAATATGTTGATAATAAAAATATTTTATAAATATTTTCCATAGTCTATAGAAGTGTTTAGCTTTATATGCAACATATTGGAAAATTGACAACAATAAATTATTTAAACAATTGTGAATATAATAATTTTCAGTTTTTTCATATAATTAAATGTTCTACTCTTAATTAATTACACAATTGAAAAAAAAATGGAAGCCTCGTTATATATTGCATATGAAATAGAGTTTTTAAATAATTTAATAAGTTTTTATACTAAGCATTTGCAAATTAACTATTACAATCATTGTTAACATTAATTTGTGATAAATGCAACATTTAAATAATCATAAAAAAATAATTCAGTTGTCAAGTTTTTATTGGTTGTCGTTCACTGAAAATTAAGAAATTTATAGAAATCAGTAAATGATATTCCCCTGTCGTTCACTGTCATTGGGGAAAATTATATGGTCAGTGAACGGCACACAAATAATTAAAGAATTCACATTATTTACAGAGTTTTTTTTTATTTATTTATTTATAAAGTTCATAGGGCTGAACAGCACATCGAAGAACATATATTTTATCTAGAATAGTTCTGTACATTATTTTCATTATACATAATTAACCTTAAACTTAACTGACCGGAGGCGCACACCGTACACACACACATATCTTTAATGAGGAAGAAGATATAAAAAAAAATAAAAGAAAAATATAATTAAATTAAATAAATCTATGTTTTATAACAAAATAAACATGAGATATGTGTATAGGATATGTACATGGTCGATTCTTGCGTAAATGACCGATTTCAAGATAAGTTTTTGTAAAAAAAAATTTTTTTATTCAATGTTTCTCTGCACTTATTTTTCTTATTAGGGTGTAATATAAGTATATTTTAAACGATTTTACTACAACTATATTTATACGAAAATAATAGCAAATTTTTGAAAATTGGCTGCCATGTGGAGCTGAACCGCATCCTTTTATTGCATATATATTGTACAAAATAAAAATTTCTTCTTAATATTTTGTTAAAAGGAAAATAAATAATAAATTCATAAATTATTTAATATTCTAACAGTATTTTAGATATTAGTTAACATATATAAAATTTTATAAAAGAACAGCAAATACAATATTTAATAATGAATATTTCGTTTTATTTTTTGGATAATTTGAAATCGAGATCGAGCAGTGTAATCCGGCATTGCTAAACTACTTTATAAAATAATATTTTAAAATAACCACTACAGATAAAAAAGTTTCTCTGCATGAAGCACACTGAACACTTCATATAGGCCATGGAGCTGAAATTTTACGTGATACCATGGAGCTGAAAATTGATATTTATTCTAACCTCACTTCTACAATATTGCAAAATAAATCTATTCCTTCTGCAGATCGCTTGTTTCACATGAAAACTTAAAGAAAATGGTAACAATACTATCAAATAGTTGTTAAGGTAATATAATAGTAATGACATGGAACTGAACGCTTTTTTTGTACACATGCGATTTAGTGCTAATGGATCAAAATTGAAATTTAACTTATTAGAAGGCGTAATAACTAAACACATGACACCTTAATTATAAGTCTACAGATTGCGTTCAAAAATTGGAAAAATTGAAGGACAAAATAATTTTACAGATTCTAAGTATGAAAAAGGTATTATGAAGTGCAATATAAACCTAAATTGTTCATAAATATAGCCACTTTATGCTTGAAAAAGTCTGACAATGAGTTATAATAATGATATTTTCACCGAAAATTATTAAATTAAAGTTAACATTTTGCAAAAGGGACACGCCACGGAGCTGAAATTTCAGCAGTTATAGAGCAATATAATAGAAGTTATAATATATATATATTTATGTATATTTGGTTTTCAGTTACTCTCATACATACCTATAAAATTCACTAATACACTTCAGAATATATTTTTAATTTAGGTGTATTTTTTCAACTCCGCCAAGTAAGGCAGTTACGTAAGAATCGCCCACATAGGATATTGCGCTAAGAAGAAAAGAGAAACAAAAAACAAAAAAATACAAAAAAATACAAATACAAATTTTAGAACAAAAATGTCAATTGGCACTACCAATAAATTACTTCAAAAATACTGCCACTAGAATCTGTTATATATTTGTAGAAAACTATTTTAAAAACAAAAATTGAATTAATACTTCTAATACTTTTAGGAATTTTGTTCCAAAGGCGTGCCCCTCTTATTACAAACGATCTTTGGAGTTTCGATGTACGATGAGGAGGTATTTAAGTATTGAGTTTTTTTACGCAGATTACGTTAATTAATTCCATCATAACGTTTGGGCTTGAAGAGTCCAAATAAATACTCAGGAACCGCAGTATGCAGAAGAGAAAAATTAAAATTACCCATACAAAGTTGTCTCCTCTTTGCCACATTAAGTAAGCCAGCTTTAATTCTATGTTGAGTAATATGTTCACTCTTTCGTAAGTTAAAAACAAATCTTATTCAGGCATTAAGAGCTTTTTCCAACCTGTTATTAAGCTCATTTGTAACATCATCGTAGACCAAACTTCCATAATCAAAATAAGGTAGAATTAAGCTTTTAACTAATAGAAGTCTGGTAGATGACGGTAGGGAATATCTGCACCTATATAGTTGTCTAAGAGCAATATACGTTTTACGACAAATCTGTGAGACATGACCCTTCCAGCCAAGCGATCTATCCAGAATCAAACCAAGATCTTTTCAGTCTCCTGGAATTCGACATTTAGGCCTCCTATGTGCAAAGGAGGAAGACCTTTCAGAGTAGTAATTGATGGAGTACTGGAGGTACTAAAAACAATGACCTTCGTCTTAGCAGCATTAAGACGCAGGCCACTGTCTCTCGCCTAGTCTGCCACTTAGTCAATGTCTGATTGCATCTTCTTAAGCATTTGTGGCAAAGAAGACAGGGGGCCCGAGATTCTAAGTTTAAAATCATCTGCAAATTTGTAATGTTTACAATACAATAATTGCTTTCCGAGGTTGGTAACATAAATATTAAATAGCAGGGGAGCAAGGGAAGAGCTCTGAGGTACACCACACTTAACCGAAGCCCAACCAGATAACTTACCAATACTATTGGCTACTCTGTGTGTTCGATTTGTAAGATAGGAGTCAGACCATTTAACAACTGAGTTTGAAAGTTCAAACTCTTCCAATTTCTGAATTAGGAGTGAATGGTCCACTAGATCGAAGGCCTTTGAAAAATCAAAAAAGATGGCAAGTGTAATTTCTTTAGAATCCATGGCCGCCTTGACATCATTAGTAAATTTAAGTAATGCTGTGGTTGTTCTATGCCCACCACGAAATACAGATTGCATTGAGTCAAAGAGCTGACGACTTTCTAGATGTTTAGTTAGTTGTTTATGTACAATGCGCTCAAGGGTCTTTGTTAGGGCATTAAGAATAGATATTGGTCTAAAGTCAGCCACAGAATTAGGATTAATTATTTTTGGGATGGGTCGAATAATGGCTTCCTTCCACTGACTTGGAATGGTGCTTGATTGGAGAGAGTAGTTATATATTATATGAAGGAGGACCGGAAAGATAACAGGGAGTGCAAGTTTAATCATTTGAATAGACATACTATCTGAGCCAATAGCATTAGTTTTGATTTCAGATATATTTTTTAGTAGAGTGTCCGGAGAAATGTCAGAAAAAAACTTAGATTCATCAAATATATTAGGAGAGGCAAAAGTAGCAGGGTTTTGTGGAGGAAGAGAAGAAGTAATTGTAAAATGATTAGGAAAATCGTTTAAGGGCAAGGTATGATCCATTGTGACATCCCTGGTGGGGATAATCTTAACATTTTTAAGCGTATTCCAAAGAGAAGTAGGGGTATTAGTATTTTTAATAATTTGAAGATTGTAACTATTGGAAGCGTCTCTTATTTTTGTTTGAACCAAATTTCTCACTTTCCGAAATTGAGTGTGCAATTGGGGGTTTTTAGTTCTTTTAAACAACCAATAAAGTCTGTTTCTATCACTAATAAGACTTCTAATTTTGTCAGTCATCCACAGCGTAATTCTTCGTCTGGGCTTAGACATATGCAGAGGGGCAAAGGTATTAAACGCGGAATTTAAGCTATCAAGCAGTTTAGTTATTTTGTTATTAAGAATCGTATCATTGTATAAGCTAGCCCAATCTTTCTCCGATAAGAATCTAAGAAATTCTGCCTCATTAATATTTTTAAGGTTGCGAATGGAACTAGAATTAGGATGGGATTGTGTAACAGGAAAATTATAATTGCTATATATCAGATCATGAGCAGATATGTAGGAAAGAAACAGAATGCTGCGAGAAGTCTATTACCTTTTTAAGGTCATCGACAGCAACAAGATCAATTCTGGTATCAGCTGTTGGGGTATGATGGGTAGCAGTGTGAGGCACAATAGACATTCCAACTGAGTGGAAGAGAGAGGTTAAGTAATTCACTTTACTGTTATTCAAATTAAGATTTGTATTAAAATCCCCTGCAACAATAATGGTCTCATAGTTCGAGAAATGAGAAAACAGACTAGACTCTAAATCATTCCCGAAGGATGCATTCGGAGGTTTATAAACTACCCCCACCAAAGCCTTGTCGCAACGAGTCCTAATCTCAACAAAAATATATTCGGTATTAGGGTGATTGCAGTCAGGACTCTTTCCTATAATCAGGGTTTGTAGACTATCGTGTACATATTGGCAAACTCCACAACCCCTTCGGCCCACTCTATCTCTTCTAAAAAGTAGGTAACCGCTAACCGTTCAGCTTCACCGAACTCAAAGGATCATGAGGTGTCAGCCAAGATTCAGAAACTGCTATGAGATTTTTAAGTCTCACATTATTAATTACACTTGTTTTAAAGCAAATTATGCAAACCTGACCTATTAAAACAGTATTGTGTTTAAAAAATAAACTTACTTTTGGTTCACTGATGTTCTTGTTGTTTTCGTAAATTTTGATGGAAAAAACCAGGGAGTAGTATAAGGATAACGAACGATATGTATAGAAAGTGGACCCGATTTTTGTAACTTAATTTCTATAGGCTCACTTCAATGCGCACTTGCGCTCATGTTGATCAAAATTGGCATTATATGTCGTCTGCTACTGTTTTGATCGCGTCATCGCGATTGCATTCGTACTGCTGCATAAAAGTTAATTACTTGTTGTTTTTGACAATTAATTGCTTTTTACTGTGAAAGTGAATTCTACGTTCAAGTGAAAGAGAGAGAAAGCTTACAACTTTTTAATTAGCGAAGAGAAAAACAATAAAATTGATATAATTTAATAAATTTAATTTAATTGTTTGTTTTAACAATAAAAATTGTTTAAAATCAACTTTTTATTAAATTCACCTAGAATCATTTGGTTTTTTGCAATTTTTATTGAAGAACTATAAGGAAGATATTTCTACACAATTCGCACTATACATTTAATTGTTTAAGCATTTTTAATTTGTTTAAACAATTTAATTTTTTTATATGAGAGAGATGTAAATCCTTCCATTTTTTTTTAAGTTGAACCAGAAAATTTATATGATTCGGGAAGGTAAATAATTTAAGCTTCTTATGGAAATTATAATATTATTTTTAAAAATTAAATTTTTATTAATTTTTGAATTTATAGTTTGTAAATTTGGTGTTCTTCTTTTATATTTTATTATTAAAATAATTGATTTAATATTATGATTAATTTATAATATTTTATTTAACCCTAGATTTTTTATTGATATTGATTTAATTATTTGGATAATTTATAAAGATATGAATAATATTATTTTTAAATTGAATCATTCATATGATTTATATGTTAAAGGTATGGAATATTGAAGGGAATTATTTAATTTAGCTTAGCTTATAATAAAAATTTTGAGGAAATTGAAGAGGTAATTAAAGAGTTAAAAAAGGAAATAGCTCGGAAAAAAAATATTTAAATATTTTTTTTCACACATTTTAGATTTAGGGGAATTAGGTATTTTTATTTTTATCTTATTATTTACAGGTATTATAGTAATATTAATTATTTAGTATATTTTATTTTTTGGAGGGGCATATTTATTTTTGAAAAGGATTATATTGATAAATATTTTAATTGGGTATATGTTAATCCTTTTTAAAATTTATTATATGAATTTTTTTATTTATTTATTTATTTATTTATTTATATTTATAGAATTATTTTTAGTATTATTTAGGTAAAGTTTATATTTAATTATAAATAAAAATTTTAATTTAATATTATTCTTTTTTGTTTTAATGTTTAGAATTGTTATTGGAGTTAATACTAATTCAATATTATATTTTTGAGTTAGGATTGAAGTTAATATAATTTCTTTTATTCCTTTAATTATATTTAATGATAGATTTATAAAATATTTTTTAATTCAAAGGGTTAGTTATCAATAATATTGTTTTACTCAATTAGTTTAATAATAAGGAAAATAAATTTTATATTATTTATAATTTTAATTATATTAATAAAATTAGGGATATTCCCTTTTTATTTTTGGTATATTAATATATTATTATATTTATCATGAATTAATTGTTTTTTATTAATAAGAGTTCAAAAAATTTTAATTTTTTTTATATTAAGAAATTTAGTTATATATAAGTTTTATATTAATATATATTTATTAAATTTAGTAATTGTTATAAGGTCATTAATAAGAATAATATTATTATTTAAAAATAAAAGATTTAAAATTTGAATGGGGTGTTCTTCTTTAAATCAAATAAGATGAATAATTTTTAGAATTTTTATAAGAATAAAGGTGTGAATTTATTATTATATTTTTTATGTAATTATTTTAATGAATTTAATTTTAATTTTTGAAAATAATAAAATTGAGAGATTAAAAAATTTATTTATATTGAGAAAGAAAAATAAATTGATATTATTTAGGATTATATTGATAATAATAAGAATTCCCCCAATAATTAGATTTTATATAAAAAGATTTATATTATTATATTTATTAATAGATTTAATATTCATATTAGGGTTTATATTAATTATATCCTCTGTAGGATTTATATATTTTTATATAAAAATTTTTTTAACTTCTATAACTTTTAGTAGAAACATTAAGTATTTAAATATAAAATTATTAAATTATTTTAATATTAAATTAATAAATTTAATAATTTTAATAATTTTATTATTAAGGGGGGTTTTATTTTATTGAGTAATTATATTATATATAAGTGTTAAATTGCACAAAAAATTTTGAATTTTTTAGAATTAGATTATATTTATTATATATAATATTATTTATAATATTATTTATAATGTTATTATAATATTATTATGACAGATTAGTGTATTAATTTTAGGAATTTATTAAATATAATTTTTATTATATTAATAATAATATATTAAATTTATTTATTCATTAAATTTAGTTATAAATTTAAATTTAATTATTAACTTAAAATTATTAACTTTAAAAAGTTGAAAATTTAATAATTTAAAGAAGATTTTAAGGTCTATTATTAGATTATGAGTCTAAAAGTTTAAAATTTAACTTACCTTTAAAGATTAATAATTTTAAGTTAAAAAGACTATTAATTTTCAAAGTTAGAAGAATAAAATAAATTTTATAAATTATTTTAATATGGCAGATTAGTGCAATGAATTTAAGTTTCATAAATAAAATTGTAAAAATGTTTATTAAAATTGGAATATAAATTTATATTTATCAATGGTTTAAATATTTTAGTAATAAATTTTAGTATAATTATTATAGTTTTAATTAGGTTAGCTTTTTTAACTTTATTAGAACGAAAACTTTTAGGGTATATTCAAATTCGTAAAGGCCCAAATAAAATTTTAATTAAAGGAGTATTTCAACCTTTTAGGGATGCAGTTAAATTATTAAGTAAAGAATTTTTTTTTTATAAAGAATTTAAATTATTTATTTTATTTTATTAGGCCAGTTATAAGGATGTTTCTTATATTGATAATATGATTAATATTTCCAAAGTGTTATATATTAATTTATATAGATTTAAGAATTTTAATTTTTTTATGTTTTTTAAGTAGAGGGGTTTATATAATAATAATAAGAGGGTGAGCGTCAAGATCAATTTATTCAATATTAGGAAGAATCCGAGCAATTGCACAATCTGTTTCTTATGAGGTTAGATTAAATTTAATTATTTTGAGGAGGATAATATTAATTGAAAGATTTAATTTTATATATTTAATAAGATTTCAAGAATATTTATTTATAATTATATATTTATATCCAATTATATTAATATTTTTTATTAGAATTATTGCAGAATTAAATCGGACCCCCTTTGATTTAGCTGAGGGGGAATCAGAATTAGTGTCTGAGTTTAATACAGAATATATAAGTGGGGGGTTTGTTTTAATTTTTATAGCTGAATATGGAATAATTATATTAATGAGAGTATTATTAGTAATAGTTTATATAAGGATATATATTAATTTATTTTTTTATTTTAAAAGAATATTAATTATAATTATTATTATTTTATTTCGAGGGAGATTTCCTCGCATTCGATATGATAAATTAATAATATTAATTTGAAAAAGGGTTTTAGCTGTAATTTTAAATATTTTAATTTTTATTTATATAATAAAATTATTAATTATAATTATTTTAAATTTTATTAAATTATTAAATTATTAAATAATTAAATTATTAAATTATTAAATTATTAAATTATTAAATTAATGAACTTGTTTAAGTATATATTTTGAAAATATAAAAAAGGAAAAAATTTATTCCTATTAATTTTTAGGAAATGACTAATATTTCTAAAGATTAAGAGCTCGAATTATAAATTAATTAATATCTCAATAGTTAATTGATTTTTAAATAATATAGTTTTCCCCCCCCCCTCCAGTTAAATAAATATTTATTAATATAATAATTATTTTTAGTTTATAAAATAAATTAATGTAATAATAAATAAAAATAAAGAGATAAATATTCTTAAAAAATTATAATGTATTATTGATAAATATAAATAAATTTTATTAAGTGAAATTTTAAATAAAAATTTTCTATAAAATTCATTTCAATATAATTCATTAAAATTTAATAAGTTTTTTCTAAATTTTATAATAAAATAATTAAAGGATAAAGAAATTTTTAATAAAAATATAAAATTATTAAATTTTTTAATTAATAGAGTATTAATTATTAGTTTATTATAATTAATTAATTTAATGAATAGAATATTAATTAAACTTGTAATTATTATAAAGTAAATGATGTTTTTTAAATTAAAATTAATAATTCTAAAGTTTAGAGAGGAAAATGAGATTCAATTTATTAAACTTCCAAATAAAATTGATATAAAAAATAATAATAATGTAGAAGAATTTATTAAATAATTATCATTTTTTATTTGAATTGGGGTAAATATATTTATGTTGATTGTTAAATAAAATATTAAACGTATTCTATACATTAAAGTTAAGGAGATACAAAAAAACATTAGAATGAAGATCATAATATTGATATTTCAATTTAAAATTAATTCATATAATATATCTTTAGAAAAGAAACCTGAAAGAAAGGGGATTCCACATAAAGATAAATTGGCAGTATTAAAGTAGGTAATTGTTAAAGGTGTTTCATAAATTAAATTTCCTATGAATCGAATATCTTGAAAATTTATTATAGAATGAATTATTATTCCTGAACATAAAAATAATAGAGATTTGAATATAGCATGAGAAATTAAGTGAAAAAATACAAATGAAGTTAATGATGTGGATAATATTATTATTATAAGACCTAATTGTCTAAGGGTTGAAAAAGCAATAATTTTTTTTAGATCAAATTCAAATATAGCGTTGATTCTAGAAGTAATTATTGTTATTAAACCAATAAATATAATAAAAAAATTGAATTTATTAAAAATAAATAATTTATTAAATCGAATTAGGAGGTAAATTCCTGCTGTTACTAAAGTGGATGAGTGGACAAGGGATGATACTGGGGTTGGGGCTGCTATGGCGGCAGGTAGTCATATTGAGAAAGGAATTTGAGCTCTTTTTGTTATAATTATGATTAGAAATATTAATATAAATAAAAAGTTATTTAATTTATAATTATTTAATAAATTTCATGAATTTATATTTATTAATAGAAAAATTATTATTAATAGTATAATATCTCCAATACGATTTGATATAAGTGTAATTATTCCTGAGTTTAAAGAAATTTTATTTTGATAATAGATAATTAGACAATAAGAAATTAGTCCTAATCCATCTCATCCAATAATTAATCTAAAAATATTTTTTTTTTTTTTTTTTTTGCGTAGGATGTGAAAACCTGCCTTCAGGTACCCTGTAGCCCGTACTACAGAGTTATGCGGGGGTGGCGATGTTCTGCCGACCCGCTAAAAACACACCCTTATTTAGGGGACCTTAAGACCACTCCCGGCTAGCACTTTTCGCGCGTATCGCCATCGGGAGTGGTCTTATACCCCATTGCTGCCGCCGAAGCGACTTTCTCCGGTCCGCGGGACCTACTATCACTGACGGTCATGGAGGCCCTTAACGCACACAAGTTGAGTCAAGGGTCTCGACGAACCGTCAATTCGCTCTAAAAACGTTTCAAGAGGGAGAAAGCTTCCTCTATCCGCGTTTTTTTTTGCGGCCTAGGTGGTCCTAAAGCGACTTCGCTTTAGGGCTTCTTCTTTCTTCGCCTGTTCCAAGATTTTCCTGAAACAGGAGCACTTCCCTGAACCTGCTTCATGGGACACCTCTGTCGTGCTCGGATCTTCCGAGCACAAAAAACAAACTGCCTCCTTGGTACACTCTGCACGAGAGTGGCCAGACTCCCCGCACTTGTAGCATGCGGAGGATCTGTCCACCCCCTTGCACTCAGCCTTTCTGTGGCCATACGCCAGACACCTGTGGTACCTGGTCACCATCAGACTCCTTCGGACCTGGCAACTTAAAAAGCCAACTTTTAAACGTCCGACTTCTACCAATTTCTTGGCTTCTTCCTGCTCGGTGACCACGATGGCCAATTATTGAAATTACAAATATTATTAAAATTATAATGAAATATATTTTTTTTAATTCTATAATTATATATTCTTTTCTATATAATATGACTATTGAAGAAATTAATGTTACAATTCTTAGAAAACTTAATGATATTCAGTCAATTAAAATTAAAAATTCAATATTTCAATTTATTAATGAAAAAAATAATCATTTAATAATAAAAATTTTTTTGAAGGTAATTATAATTATTCTTAGTAATAATATAAGGTTTCTAAAAATTAAAAGGAAAAAAAAATATTAAAAATAATTATTTAAAATATTTTAAGTATTTTTTTGATTTCACAAATCAATATTTTTTATAAATTATTTAAATTAAATAAAATAATAAATTTTTAAAATTTAAAGATTTATTATTTTATTTTAATTTAAATTGATTAAATAAATAGGATTATAAAAATAATTGGGATTAAATGTAGAGTGATTAATATAAATTCACGAATATTAATTTTATTAAAGATATATATATTTTTATTAATATAACCATGTTGGGTTGAACTGTATAAAAATATGGAGTATAATACTCTAAGGAATCTTAAAAATATTAAAGGAATAATTATTATTGTTCTTCAGGAATTAATTCTGTTAATTATAAAAATTTCACTGAATAAATTTAGAGATGGGGGGGCAGCTATATTAAAAATACAAGATAAAAATCATAAAAGAGATAAAGATGGTATTAAATTTATAAATCCTTTATTGAGAATTATACTTCGAGATTTTGAACGATCATAGTTAATATTAACTAAGCAAAATATAGCAAAAGAACATAAACCATGTCTAATTATTATTATTAAACTTCCTAATATTCTTAATTGTGAATAAATTATTAAACTTGATAATATTATTCTTATATGGACAATTGAGGAATAAGCTACTAGTATTTTTATATCAATTTGTTTTATGCAGATTAAACTGGTTAAAATTGCTCCTATTATTCTAAATGTAATAATAATTAAATTAAATTTTATGGTAAATTTATCTATAAATATTAAGGATCGTAAAATACCGTATCCTCCAAGTTTAAGTATAATAGCAGCTAAAATTATTGATCCAGTTACTGGAGCTTCTACATGAGCTTTAGGGAGTCATGAATGAAAAAAAAATATTGGTAATTTGATTAAAAATGATAATAGTATATATATATATATATGTATAAATTACACAGGCACACAAAAAAAAAAAAAGGTCAAATACCAGAGGGCAGACCAACATATTCCTAGGTTTTTGGGGTCGCTGAAACCGAATATGGCCATGAAAATATTATCTGCTTGCCCATTTTCCCCCTAGCCCCCCCCTTACACCCCTCGGGGGGTGACATTTCAGTTTTTCCAAAAACGTCAAAAAGGCAGTCTATTCCTATGTTTTTTGGGGCGCTGAATCCGAAAAAGACCACCAAAAGCCAATCCCCCCCCTCCTGCACCCCCTAACACCCCCTGGGAGGGGGTTGGAATTTCGAATTTCACGAAAAGTCGAGTTCGGTGGCTATTTCTATGTTTTTTGGGGCGCTGAATCCGAAAAAGACCACGAAAAGAAAATTCCCCCTCTCCTTCACCCCCTATCACCCCCTGGGAGGGGGTTGGAATTTCGAATTTCACGAAAAGTCGAGTTCGGTATCTATTTCTACGTTTTTTGGGGCGCTGAATCCGAAAAAGTCCACCAAAAGCCAATTGGCCCTCCCCTTCACCCCCTATCACCCCCTGGTAGGGGGTTGGAATTTCGAATTTCACGAAAAGTCGAGTTCAGTGTCCATTTCTATGTTTTTGGGGGCGGTGAAATTGGAAAAGGACACCAAAGGTAAATTCGTTCCGTTATTCACCTCTTAGCATCTAGTTACTAACACTGGGAGGGGGGTTGATATGTTCTCTTTTATGTGTAATTAAGAAGAATAAGCAATGTTTTTTTTACGCATTTGAATAAATAATAACTAGGTAGGCACCGATGATTGCACAAGTATGTACCAGCACAATTTGATGGATCTTGATTTTACTACACTTAGCGCGACCCAGGAACAACGGCGTGGACGTGGTAGTTTTTGTTCCCTTTGGGGTGCTTTTTTAACGTGAGTCCCCTTGCCTCTCACGATTGGTGGCGCTGCTTTAATGTGTTTTTCCTTAGAACGAATTTCGCTCATTTAGTTTTTTTATAGTGATGCATTTGAGCGAGATCTCTTCTCAAAAAGTCTCGAAAAAATGAGAATCTCGTGAAAATTACATTGGAAACAAATGAATGTACTGTTTTCGTCTCTTTTATCTTTTATGAAAGGACAGATTCTCGAAATGCATCACTAGTTTTTTGGCATTCATTTCTGCCTATGGTACCGTACTCGCTTGGATTCGAATGACCTTCTGAGAGGTTTTCTTTTCTGAGCCCTTTTTGTTTCTGGTGAATCCCTTTTTAGTGTCCAACAGTAATCGGCCAGCATATTCACATCCCACTTCCCTTGGTAACGACGTTCCATTTCTTTTAGATCCTGGTGAAACCTTTCACCTTGCTCTTCGCTATAGTCCCCTAAATTCGACGGAAAATAGTCTACATGGGACTCCAGGAAATGCAGTTTCAGATTCATCAAGCATCCAAGTTTTTTGTAGTTCTGCAGCAGCTTTTTTATTTCCTTTTTGTAATTTGGACTTTTCTTATTGCCAAAAAAATTTTCTGCTACATTTACAAAGCTAACCCAAGCATTTCTTTCCACAACTGTCATTGATTTTTTAAACTCAGCGTCGCGCAACAACTTCCGAATCTCTGGCCCATCAAAAATCCCTTCTTTGAGTTTCTGTTCCGACTTTTTCGGAAATTTCTCCTGGAGGTATAAAAAAGCTTTTCCCTCTTTGTTTAAGGCTTTTACAAATTGCTTCATCAACCCAAGCTTTATATGCAATGGAGGAAGAAGAACCTTTTCCGGTGATACAAGAGGATTTTTGAGGACATTTGCCAAGCCAGGAACAAAAGAGGTTCTAGCAGGCCATTGGAAGTTATTACAATGGTTCTTTCGATCTCGACTATTCCAAAGGCATAAGAAGCACGGATGACTTGTGAACCCACTTTGTTGACCCAAAAGAATTGTTATTATTTTCAGATCCCCGCAAATTTGCCAGTTATGTTCCGTGTACTTTATTTTTTCGAGTACCAGCTTCAAAGAATTATAGTCTTCTGACATATTAACGGAATGCGCTATTGGGATCGAGGCTAATTCATTGGTGTTGTGCAAGAGTACTGCTTTTAGACTGCGGGTGGAAGAGTCGATGAAAAGCCTCCATTCTTCACTCTTGTAAATGTTTGGTTTCAAAGAATTTATAAGCTCCCGAATATTTGTGCAGTAGACAAGACTTTCTTCTTTTTTGAAAAAGGGAAGAAATTCTTTTTCCCGATTTCGGAAAGAAGAAACCTTAGTACCTTTAGCCAAATGACCGTCCTCCTTGAGACTCGACGCAAGGTACTCAGCTGCATCTTTGGCTAAACCCAAATTTCTTACCACATCATTGAGCTTTTTTTGATCCCATAGTTTTATAGGTCGATCTCGTTTGAAGCGAACATCTCCTTCATCACTGTCAGAATTCGAGTCAACTTCACTTCCGGAATAAGTACTGTTGGAATCCACAGTTGGCTCATTAAGGTCCATTTGACTTTCAACTTCCACTGTATCAGCAGTGACATCCATCTTGACATCATCATCTGAAACATCATCATCGTCATTATAAATTGGAGGGGTGAAAGATGGAATACTTGGATATATAGCGTGATTAGGAGACATCATACCTTTAAATTTGATGGAGCAAATGTAACATTCCACTTGAGTTTTGGGCTCTTTCCACATAGCAGGAAACTTCAAAAAATTCTTGCCGCTTGAATTGGATGACCCGCGCTGTAATGTACCCCTGCATTTGTTACAGATACTGCTCGGTACCCATGAATTTCCCCGACCATTTTCAATCTGCAATGAAAAAAAAGAATTGTATTTATCCTCATATTTAGAAAAGTCTCTCCGATATTTTTCTATTTCAAACTTACCACATACGTAACAAAACATGGATCTGTCTTTGTTACAGGTGTGAATGGTATTATCTTGAATATCCATACCATTGTCCGTAGGACCATCAGAAGCGCCTTGAAGATTTTCACGATTTGAACGCAAAGCTCTATTTCCATTAATTTTTCTTCTTGAAGCATTTAACTCAAAAGTAGCCAAGTTGCCCACCACCCTAGAGCTGCGGTTGCATGATGACGACGCCTGCGGGCCCGCTTGCTCACCCTGACCAGCCGCCGATACTGGGGTCTCCCTCCCCTGCATCGTAATCTTCTTCCCTACTTTTACCATGAAGGCATCTTTTTTACCTAGGAACTTAGCCGGTTAACCGTTATCCGCCTTCACCGCGTGGAGGTGTCCTAGTTGCAAAAGTAGATGTGGAAGTAATTCATGAAAATTGAAATTGTAAACCCATCCCATGGGAGGGGGTAAGAGGGTGCTAGGGGGTGAATGAGGGGACGAATTTATTTTTGATCCCTTTTTTCAGTTTCATGGCCCTAAAAAATATTGGAATAGACTCTAAACTCGATTTTTCATAAAATTTGAAATTCCAACCCACTAAAGGGGATATTAGGGGCTTAAGCGGGCGGGAATTAGCTTTTGGTGGTCTTTTTCGGATTCAGCGCCCCAAAAAACGTAGAAATAGACACCGAACTCGATTTTTTGTGAAATTCGAAATTCCAACCCCCCTCCTAGGGGGTGATAGGGGGTGAAGGAGAGGGGGAATTGGCTTTTGGTGGTCTTTTTCGGATTCAGCGCCCCAAAAAACATAGAAATAGACACCGAACTCGACTTTTCGTGAAATTCGAAATTCCAACCCCCTCCCAGGGGGTGATAGGGGGTGAAGGAGAGGGGGAATTTTCTTTTCGTGGTCTTTTTCGGATTCAGCGCCCCAAAAAACATAGAAATAGCCACCGAACTCGACTTTTCGTGAAATTCGAAATTCCAACCCCCTCCCAGGGGGTGTTAGGGGATACAGGAGGGGGGGATTGGCTTTTGGTGGTCTTTTTCGGATTCAGCGCCCCAAAAAACATAGGAATAGACTGCCTTTTCGACGTTTTTGGAAAAACTGAAATGTTACCCCCCGAGAGGTGTAAGGGGGGGGGGGCTAGGGGGAAAATGGGCAAGCAGATAATATTTTCATGGTCATATTCGGTTTCAGCGACCCCAAAAACCTAGGAATATGTTGGTCTGCCCTCTGGTATTTGACCTTTTTTTTTTTTTGTGTGCCTGTGATATTAATATAATTAATATTAATTAATATAATTAAATTTAAATGGTTAAGATTAGTGTATATTGAAATTAAAATAATTATTATTGGTAAAGATGCAAAAATTGTATATATAAATATATATAATCTTGCTTCAATACGTTCAAATTGATTTCCTCACCCAATAATTAATAAGAAAGTAGGAATTATACTAATTTCAGAATGAATATAGAATAAGAAAAGATTTATTGAAATAAAAGTTAATAAAAGGTTTATAGTTATAAATATTAAGTTAATTAGATAAATTAATTTAAAATTTATTTAAATTAAAGTTATAAATATCAATCTCATAATTCAAATAGTTAAAATAATTAATGGGAATGAAAATTGATCAATAAAAAAGTTTCAGTAAATTTTGAATGAAAAGAATAAAGGTTTATTTATTAATATTAATAGGGATAATAAAAATAAAGAATTTTGAATTATTAAAAATAATAATTTTTTATTGATTAATATAATTTGAATAAATCTAAATAGAATTATTAAATAAATATAGTTCATTTTTGATTTTAAATAAATTTTATTTAAATTAAATTTAAATTAATTGAAATTAATTTATTTATACCTTTAAACTGAATTATTAAAATTAATAATGTTAATCCTAAAATTCCTTCACATACAATAATTAATAAATATATTATAATGAAATATTCAATATTAAATAATAGTAAGAAATTATATAAAATTAGTAGTAAAAATAATATTAGGATTTCTAAAAATATTAATATAATTAAAAGATGTTTAAATTTAAATGAAATAATAAATAAAGTTAATAAGTATAATGATAAAAAATTGTTAATAAGTTAATTATTAGCTAAAAAGTTTATAAAAAACATTAATTTTGTAAATTAAAAATAAAGGAATTTTTTAGCTTTCAAAAAAATAAAATATTTAATTTATAATTTTAATCTCCAAAATTAATGTTTTTTATAAACTATTTTTTGTAATGAATAATTTAATAATTTTTTTTATATTAATATTATTTATAATATTAATTTTTATATTAAATTTTGAAATATTACATCCTTTAGTTATTGGAATATTTATATTAAGTATTTCTATTATAATTTCATTAATAATAAATGTATTTAATAAGACAATAATTTATTCAATAGTAATATATTTAATTGTAATTGGAGGGTTTTTAATTTTATTTTTATATTTTAATAGTTTTATTATAAATGAAAAAATATTAATATTAAGAATAATAAATATTAAATTATTTATTTATAAATTTTTTTTTATTAGGTATATGTTTAATATTTATAATTTATAAATTTAATTATTTTAATTATTTTATTTTTATAAATGAAAAAATATTAGAATTAAAAAGTATTATTAATATTATTTGAATAAGTAATAATTATAGTTTGGTAAAAATTTATTTAAAATTGGAAATATTAGTGTTAATAGGGATAATTTATTTATTTTATGTATTAGTAATTATTGTAAAAATAATTTTTTATTATAATCCTAAAACTTTACGAAAAATAATTTAAATTATAGATAAAATAAAATGATAATAACTAAGATAAAATTTAATAATTTAGTAAAAATATTATTTTTACCTACTGCTGTTAATATTAATTTAATATGAAATTTTGGATCATTATTACGAATTTGTTTAATAATTCAAATTATTAGTGGTTTATTTTTATCAATACATTATATTGCTAGGGTTGAAATAGCTTTTGATAGGGTTGTTAATATTATTCATGATGTTAATTATGGTTGATTAATACGGTTAATTCATATGAATGGGGCTTCATTTTTTTTTATATATATATTTATACATATTGGGCGAGGAATATATTTTAATTCATATTATTTAAAGTATACATGACTTTCTGGAAGAATATTATTTTTAATTACTATAGGGACTGCTTTTTTAGGGTATGTATTACCTTGAGGACAAATATCTTTTTGGGGGGCAACAGTAATTACTAATTTAGTGTCTGCTATTCCTGTAATTGGAAATGAAATTGTAAAAGATTTAAAAATTTTAAGGGGTCAACTTTAAGATTTATAATTAAAAATAGTTTAAAGAGATTAAATTTAAAAGTATAATTTAAAATTTTAATTTTTTAAAAAAATGTAATAATTTATAAAAATTTAATAAATAAATTTAGTTAATAATTTTAAACTAATAATATTAAAATTTATAAATTAATTTAAATTTTATAGGAATAATGATTAAATTAGTAAATATATAAAAAAATATTATTATATAATTAAAGTATAAAAATTTAAAATAATGAATTAAGCAAAATAAATTATTTACCTGTTTAATAAAAACATGTCTTTAAAAATATTTATTTAAAGTCAGGTCTACTCAATGAGTTAATTAAATAGTTGCAATATTTTGATTGTACAAAGGTAGCATAATAAATTGTCTTTTAATTAAAGAATTGTATGAAAGATTACATAAAATAATAACTTTATTATTTTAAAAAAAGTTAAATTTTATTTTTAAGTAAAAAATCTTAAATAAATTTATTAGACGAGAAGACCCTATAAAATTTTATAGAATAATTATATTAAATTTTAAAATTAAAAATTGGTATATTTAAATTTATTTTTTTGGGGGTATAAAAAAATTATAATAATTTTTTTATTAATAAATATATTAATAAATAAATTAATAAAAAAGAGTGATAATAATAAATATTAATAGATTAAATTACTTTAGGGATAACAGCATAATATTTTTAAAGAGATCTTATTGATAAAAAAGTTTATGACCTCGATGTTGAATTAAGATAAATATTTAATGAAGAAATTTAATTATTAAGTTTGTTCAACTTTTAAAATCTTACATGATTTGAGTTAAAATCGGTGTGAGCCAGATTGGCTTCTATCTTTAAATAATTTTTAAGTAATTGTACGAAAGGACTTTAACTTTTAATAAATAATAAATAATTAATTTAAACTGAATAAAATTAATAGTAGAATAAAAGTTATTTGATTATATAGTTTAAATAAAAACATTATAATTTCATTATAAAAATAATTTAAATAAATTTATAATTTAAATATATATATATTAAGTTTAATTTATATTTTAAGTTAATTTATAAAATTAGATTTTAATATATAAATTTTTGTGAAATAATTAATTAAATAAATTAATTTATTTATAATTTTAATTAATAAAATTAAAAAATAAAAGAAATTTTTATTTTGTAAAATTTTATAATTATTAAATAATTAAGTGCCAGCTTTTGCGGTTAAACTTAATAATATGAGATTAATTGATTTAATAAAAATATATAAAAAATTTTATAATTTAAAAATATATAAATATTAAAATTAATTAGTGAAATAAAAAATTTTAATAAAAATAAATTTTTATATAAATATAATTATTAAAAATAATTTTTAATAATTTAGTAATTAAATTAGGATTAGATACCCTATTATTTAAATTTTAATTTATATTAATAAATTAAATTTAAATAATTAAATTAATAGATTTGGCAGTATTTAATATTATTCAGGGGAATTTGTTAAGTAATTGATTTTCCACAATAAAATAAACTTATTTAATAAAATTTATATATTTTTGTTTAAAAAAATTTTTATAAAAATAATTTTAAAATTTTTTATTTAAAAATTATTCAAATCAATATGTAGTTTATAATTAAGATTTGATGAATTACAATAAATTTATAATTTATTCAATTAAAAGTTTTAATAATTTTAAAAAAAATAGGATTTGAAAGTAAATTTTATTAATTAATAAAATTGATTAAAAATTTTAATTATGTACAAATTGCCCGTCAATTTAATTGTGTAATAAAAATTAAATAAGTCGTAACAAAGTAAATATACTGGAATGTGTATTTAGAATAATTAATTTAATAAAAGTTTAATTTTTATTTTAATAAGATAAAATATAAAATATAAAATATAAAAGATAGAAAATTGAAAAGAATAGAACATAAAAAGTGGGGTTTAAAATTAAAAAAAGAGTATTAATGGAAATTTAGTTTATAGAGAAAAAAATGTTTAAAAATTGAAAAAAATTGAAAAAAAATTGAAAAAAAAAAATGTTTAAAAATTGAAAAAAAATTGAAAAAATGTCAAAAGTAATATTAAAATAGGTAACCCAATAAATATTTATTTAACTGGGGGGGGGGGGGACTATATTATTTAAAAATTAATTAACTATTGAGATATTAATTAATTTATAATTCGAGCTCTTAATCTTTAGAAATATTAGTCATTTCCGGAAACGGAAGGTTTCCGTCTGGACTAACTAAAGATCTATTGAAAGAGTCAAAAAGAGGAGTCTTAAAAAATTATTTCCCTACTCAACTTAAACTTCATAGGTATATAAATTATTTATAATAAATAAAAAGAAGGAAAAAAAGGGAACAATTAATCGATTAATTGGATTAATTGGATTTTTATAATTTCTAAAAAAATCATTATAATTATTAACAATAATTTACCTCTTTTTGGTTTCAATTAAGATTAATTTGATTAATTTGATTTTAAAAATATTAATAAAATTAAATTAATAATTTTAATATGACATATTAATGTTATAAAATGTAACTAATTTTTAAATTATAAAAGGAAAATTTCATTTTAACATCTTCAATATTATGTTTTTAATAAACTATTTTATATTTAGAAATAAAAATAATTTTATTTATTTTAAATTAAATTAGAAGTTTAATTATATTATTATTTCTTAGAGAAAAAATTGAATAGATTAAAAGTTTATTAACCTGAAATTTAAGTCGAAATTAAATTCTAATATATTAGATTTATTCAAAAATAAATTTAATAAAATAATTTTTAAATGCAATTTAAATGTTATAAAATTTTAACTATTATTCAATAAATTTATTTTAATCAATTTAATGAACCTTCTATTCATTCATAGTATAATCCAAAGGTTAAAATTAGAAGGATAAAAATGAATAGAAATATATTTGTTATAAAATTTAATTTTATATAAAAAATAATTGGTAAAATTAAGGAAATTTCTACATCAAAAATTAAAAAAATGATTCTAATTAAGAAAAATTGAATTGAGAAGGGGAGACGTATTGAGGATAATGTGTCAAATCCACATTCAAAAGGAGTTAATTTATTACGATTAAATTTAGTTTTTTTGGAGATAATTAAATTAATTGAAATAATAATTGAAGAGATTAAAATAATTAAAATATTTGATATGAATAAATAAAATATTTATTATATTAAATAAGATTAAATTTAATTTTTTTTATTGGAAATAAAATGTAATTGTTTATATACTATATAATAAAATTATTTAAATTAATAATTTCATCAATAAATTAAGGTAAATACAATAATTCAGATAATATCAACAAAGTGTCAGTATCATGCTGAAAGTTTAAATCCTAAGTGGTGGAAGGAAGTTATATGATTATTAAATAAACGTATTAATGTAATTATTAAAAAAATTGTCCCAATGATTACATGGAGACTATGGAATCCAGTAGTTATAAAAAAAATTGATCCATAAATTGAATCGTTTATAGAAAATGATGCTTCATTATATTCAATTATTTGAATAAATGTAAAAATTATTCCTAATATAATTGTTAATAATAATCTAATTAAAGTATTTAATTTATTTTTATTTAAAATTGAATAATGAGTTTATGTAATTGTAATTCCAGAAGATAAAAGGATAATAGTATTAATTATAGGAATTTGGTATGGATTGAATTGTTTAATATTTAGAGGAGGTCAAAGGCTTCCAATTTCAATATTAGGGGATAAGGCTGAATGGAAAAAAGTTCAAAAAAAAAGAAATAAAAAATATTATTTCTGAAATAATAAATAAAATTATTCTTAATTTAATACCTTTAATTAAAATTAAGGTATGTATTCCTTGAAAGGTTCTTTCACGGATAATATCACGCCATCATTGGTAGCTACATAAAATGATTGATGATAGCCCAATTAATATTAAAATATAAATTTTATAATTTAATATTATAATTCTACCAATTATGGAAATAAAAATTCTTAGAGAAGTTAAAATTGGCCATGGTCTAATAGTGACTATATGGTATGGGTGGTTATAAAATATTTTTATTAAGAATATATTTATATAATTATTTTTCATAATTAGTTTCTGAAGAGTATAAAGTTCTTAAAATTGAAAATACATAGGCTTGAATAAATGAAACTGCTAGTTCTAAAGTTATAAGAGTTGATTGAGATAAAATCAGAAATATAATTATAATTAAATTTATTGATGATGAGGTTTGTCTTATTAAGGTAATTAATAAGTGTCCAGCAATAATATTTGCTGAGAGGCGAATAGCTAGTGTTAAGGGTCGGATAATATTTCTAATAGATTCAATTATAACTATAAAGGGTATTAAAATGTAAGGAGTACCTTGGGGAGTAAGATGAATAAATATATGGGTTGAATTTATTATTCATCCATATATTATAAATCTAATTCATATTGATAGTGAGATAGAAATAGAGAAAGATATATGTCTAGAGGTATTAAAAATATATGGGAAAAGTCTAATGAAATTATTAATTATAATAAATGAAAATAAAGAATTAAAAATTAAAATATTTAATAAATTATTAAAAATAAGAGGAATTTTTATTTCATTAAAGATAAATGAATTTATTATTTGTCAAATTTTTAAATATTTTGATGATAATATTCAAAAAATTTGTGAGATAAATATTAAAAAAATTAATGTTCTTAATCAGTTTAATGATATTAAATATCTTGTTATTGGGTCAAAAATGGAGAATAAATTTGTTATCATTTAAATTTAAATAAATTAATTTTTTTGGTGATTTTTATATTATTAGTTAATAAAGAATTTAAGTTTCAATTAAAAAAGTTAAAATGAATTAATTTTATTGTTATTATAAATGATATTAAAAAAAAATATTATTAAAAATAATCAATTTATAGGCTTTATTTGTGGAATTATTATTTATTAAATTATAAATTATTAAGAGTAAAAAAATATACTATAAATGATTTAAAAAATCATTACTTTAAGTTTAAGATACTTAATAAATTAATTAAAGTTATTATTCATTTAATAAAATTATTAGTTGAAGTTGATTCAATAGAGATTGGTATAAATGAATGATTAGCTCCACAGATTTCAGAGCATTGGCCAAAAAAAATTCCTGGACGTGAAATAAATAAATTTATTTGATTTAATCGCCCAGGAAGAGCATCAATTTTAATTCCTATTGAGGGGATTGTAAATGAATGAATTACATCATCAGATAAGGTAATTAATCGAAGTTGGGTATTCATAGGTAAAATAATTCGGGTAGAGACATCAAGTAAGCGGAATGAATTTAATGATAAGTCTTTATTTATATATATTTCAATAGGGGTTTGGATAAAGTCTGGATATTCAAATGTTCAAAATCATTGATGTCCAATACATTTAATTGAAAATATAGGAGAGTATATTTCATCTATTAAATAAAGAATTTTTAAAGAAGGAATTGCTAAAAAAGTTAATATAATTATAGGGATGATAGTTCAAATAAATTCAATGAGTTGATTATCAATATTTAAGTTAATAAATTTATTTTTTATTATTTTAATAATTGTTATTATAATTGTTAAAGTAATTAAAATATTTATAAATAATGTGTAATCATGGAAAATGATTAATCATTCTATTATTGGTGAAGAAAAATCTTGAAAGTTTAAAGAATTTCATGTTCTTATTAGTGTTTATAATATATATATATTAAATTCATCCAACTGTGACTCTTTCTTTTGTAATTTCCTTATTATCTGTATTTTTATTTATATTTTTATTTATATTTTTATTTATATTTGTATTTGTGTTTGTATTATATATATTTTTATTTTTACATTTATTTAGTAAGAATAATAATGAAATTTCATTATAAGAGTGGTTTAATGGGGGGTAATTATGAAATCATTCAATTGAAGAATTTAAATAATTTTTAAATAAAATTAGACGTTCAGAATAAAATCTTATTCAAATAATAAAAATTAGTAAATTAATTCTAAAAATTGAAATAATTGATCCTATTGATGAAATTGAATTTCATAATATATATCTATCTGGGTAATCAGAGTATCGTCGAGGTATCCCTCTTAAACCTAAAAAATGTTGAGGAAAAAATGTTATATTAACCCCTGTAAATATAGAGAAGAATTGAATTTTTAATCATTTTGGATTTATTAATATACCAGTAATTAAAGGGAATCAGTGGATAAATCCTCTAATAATTGAGAATACGGCTCCTATAGATAAAACATAGTGAAAATGGGCAACAACATAATAAGTATCATGTATAATAATATCAATTGATGAGTTAGATAAAGTAATACCTGTTATTCCTCCTAGTGAAAATAAAAAAATAAATCCTATGATTCATAAAGTTGAAATATTATAATTAATTTTTAATCCTGATATTGTTGCTAATCACCTGAAAACTTTAATTCCTGTAGGGATTGCAATAATTATAGTTACTGAAGTATAATATGCTCATGTGTCAACATCTATACCAACAGTAAATATATGATGTCCTCAAACAATAAATCCAAGAGCTCCAATTGAAATTATTGCATATATTATACCTAGGGATCCAAAAGTTGTTTTTTTACCATATTCGGTAAAAATAATATGAGAAATTATTCCAAATCCAGGTAAAATTAAAATATAAACTTCAGGGTGACCAAAAAATCAAAATAAGTGTTGGTATAGGATAGGGTCTCCACCTCCTATTGGGTCATAAAAAGATGTATTGATGTTCCGGTCAAAAAGTAATATGGTGATTCCACCTGCTAAAACTGGTAAGGATAATAATAATAAAATAGTGGTAAGAAAAATGGATCAAGTAAATAAAGAAATTTTATCTATATTTATTAAATTTGGTCGTATATTTAGAATAGTTGTGATAAAATTAATTGATCCTAAAATTCAAGAGATTCCTCTAAGATGAAGAGAGAAAATTACTAAGTCAGTTGAGATTCCTGGATGGGATTTATTTAATGGTAAAGGAGGATAAACCGTTCATCCAGTTCCAGACCCTTCATCAATAAATATACTTGAAATTATTAAAATTAAAGAAGGGATTAATAATCAAAACCTTATGTTATTAAGACGAGGAAATGATATATCAGGAGCAGATAATATAAAAAGGAATTAAGTAATTTCCAAATCCTCCTACTATAATTGGTATAACTATAAAAAAAATTATTACAAATGCATGAGTAGTAACGATTGTATTATAAATTTGATCATTATTAATTAATTGTGAAGGGGTTCCTAATTCTAATCGAATAATTATTCTTAAACTTGATCCAATTATTCCTGATCAAATTCCAAAAATAAAATATAATATTCCAATGTCTTTATGATTTGTTGAATAAATTCATTTAATCTTTTTATAAATATTCATTAAATAATTTTAATTATTTTATAATTATAGTTTCAATGTAAGTGAAAATTTTTTTATTTAATTAAAAATTATAAGTAAAATGGCTGAATTTTTAAGCGATAAATTGTAAATTTATTAATAGAAATTCAAACTTTCTTTTTACTAATCATTAATTTAATTAAGATTTATTTTAAAGTAAAGATAATTTTTAAAAAGTTAAGTAAAATTTATACTAAAAAGATTTTAAGATTTTTATACATTATTGTTAATAAACTTATTTTATATTTTATATATATATTATTAAGTTTATTTATAATTATTTAATTAAGGGGATTAAATTTATATATATATATGTATATATATATTTATTTAATTAAGGGAGTCAAGTTTATCTATATTTATTTAATTAAGGGAGTTAAGTTTATCTATATTTATTTAATTAAGGGAGTCAAAATTATTTATATTTATTTAATTAAAGTTAATTTTAAAGTAAAGTTAATTTTTAAAAAGTTAAGTAATTATTGTATTATAAAGGTCCTTCAATTTCCTTAAACAATTATGTTTCATGTATATTAAATTTTTTTCATGAGTTGTATTTATTGAATATATTTATTTATTACAATTTTATTTTAATGGATTTAAGCTTCTTATGGAAATTATAATATTATTTTTAAAAATTAAATTTTTATTAATTTTTGAATTTATAGTTTGTAAATTTGGTGTTCTTCTTTTATATTTTATTATTAAAATAATTGATTTAATATTATGATTAATTGATAATATTTTATTTAACCCTAGATTTTTTATTGATATTGATTTAATTATTTGGATAATTTATAAAGATATGAATAATATTATTTTTAAATTGAATCATTCATATGATTTATATGTTAAAGGTATGGAATATTGAAGGGAATTATTTAATTTAGCTTAGCTTATAATAAAAATTTTGAGGAAATTGAAGAGGTAATTAAAGAGTTAAAAAAGGAAATAGCTCGGAAAAAAAATATTTAAATTTTTTTTTTCAAACATTTTAGATTTAGGGAAATTAGGTATTTTTATTTTTATTTTATTATTTACAGGTATTATAGTAATATTAATTATTTAGTATATTTGATTTTTTGGAGGGGCATATTTATTTTTGAAAAGGATTATATTGATAAATATTTTAATTGGGTATATGTTAATCCTTTTTAAAATTTATTATATAAATTTATTTATTTATTTATTTATTTATTTATTTATTTATTTATATATATATATATATATATAGAATTATTTTTAGTATTATTTAGGTAAAGTTTATATTTAATTATAAATAAAAATTTTAATTTAATATTATTCTTCTTTGTTTTAATGTTTAGAATTGTTATTGGAGTTAATACTAATTCATTATTATATTTTTGAGTTAGGATTGAAGTTAATATAATTTCTTTTATTCCTTTAATTATATTTAATAATAAAAATAAATTTAATGATAGATTTATAAAATATTTTTTAATTCAAAGGGTTAGTTCTTCAATAATATTGTTTTACTCAATTAGTTTAATAATAAGGAAAATAAATTTTATATTATTTATAATTTTAATTATATTAATAAAATTAGGGATATTCCCTTTTTATTTTTGGTATATTAATATATTATTATATTTATCATGAATTAATTGTTTTTTATTAATAAGAGTTCAAAAAATTTTAATTTTTTTTATATTAAGAAATTTAGTTATATATAAGTTTTATATTAATATATATTTATTAAATTTAGTAATTGTTATAAGGTCATTAATAAGAATAATATTATTATTCAAAAATAAAAGATTAAAAATTTTAATGGGGTGTTCTTCTTTAAATCAAATAAGATGAATAATTTTTAGAATTTTTATAAGAATAAAGGTGTGAATTTATTATTATATTTTTTATGTAATTATTTTAATGAATTTAATTTTAATTTTTGAAAATAATAAAATTGAGAGATTAAAAAATTTATTTATATTGAGAAAGAAAAATAAATTGATATTATTTAGGATTATATTGATAATAATAAGAATTCCCCCAATAATTAGATTTTATATAAAAAGATTTATATTATTATATTTATTAATAGATTTAATATTCATATTAGGGTTTATATTAATTATATCCTCTGTAGGATTTATATATTTTTATATAAAAATTTTTTTAACTTCTATAATTTTTAGTAGAAACATTAATTATTTAAATATAAAATTATTAAATTATTTTAATATTAAATTAATAAATTTAATAATTTTAATAATTTTATTATTAAGGGGGTTTTATTTTATTGAGTAATTATATTATATATAAGTGTTAAATTGCACAAAAAAATTTGAATTTTTTAGAATTAGATTATATTTATTATATATAATATTATTTATAATATTATTTATAATCCCCCTCGTGGTGTCACCTTGTCGTGGTGAGGGGGCTTAGGACCGGCCAGGCGCTTGTCCTTCGGTCGCCGTCACTAGACGAACTGTTCACCTCTTCCAGGAATTCATTGATCCCGATGTCTGGCGAGTTTGGGCACAGGGGAATGAACGGGACCCCGTTAATTCGGGTAGCCGCCGTTTTTCGAACCTGCGCACTAGCTATTCTGTGCGGATGATGTTAATTCGGATTCCAAATGGGGGCTAATTATCCTCGTCAGCTGTGGAAGGTATGGGTATGCCCCAAAGAATAAATGCAGAATGAATGAGGAGTAAGAGTATCTTATAAACGGCCTACTCCTTGGATGGACAGTCTTACCTACCGGAGGTTGTTGCATGTTCACCGGGGAGGGCGGGCCGCAAGCCCTATTCCGCGATCTGAACCAACACCGGGGAAGGCGAGCCACAAACTCGTTTCCGCGAGTGTGTAGCTCCTCTAGCGTAGGGGGACAAAGAACAAATGCGGGAGGTTAGACTATAAACGTCTCCTCTCTTAAATGAATGCTATGAATGTGGTAGCCGGTGCACCGGACCTTGCGATGACGGACGAAGTAGGAACCCGGGAGGATACGAACAACCGTGCCGGCTTGGTTGGACCAAGTCGAAGTAGAGAAGTCTCAGTCTGGGGACGACGGCTGACGGACCGGTCGTCTGTACGGTCTGACTAACGACACCAAAATCAAGAATGTATGATGACGGATGAGAGGACAGAACGACTCCAAGGAGGAACCCCTTCTGGGGACTATACTCCCACCAGTTCCGATCGGGTGCAAGCCCCGGTGGCTGGTGCAGAATCCACGGCTTTTGGAGGGATTCAAACTGTTTCAGAGATGGGCGACTCGGTCCCTGAAGCTTTTATGACTACGAGAATGGAAACAGAGGATTTAAATGAAATGAGTGAGTTTGAAAACAAACTACCCAAAGGAGGAACCCCGAAAGGGGACTATACTCCCGTCGGTCACACCGACGCAGGCCCCACAGATTTTGGGGGGGGGCCAAATCCACTCGGTTGCTGCTCCTTCAGGCAGCAACAAGGAACAGGAAGTTCTAAAACTATCCCAGCTGGATATACCGATTGGGAAGTTTTTGAACAACCATGAAGAGGTTGTGCTCGGCCCCATGGGGATCTCTTCGCCTTTGACCTCGAACTTTGGTCACAACAGAAGAGGCAGCACAGCAAGTGCCAGTAGCGTGGGCAGTGCGCCCAGCAGCGCTACCCACATCGAGCACAACCAAGAGAAGGAGATGCGCGAGGAGTGCATAAGAATGCGAGCCGAGGAGAACGACATCTTGAAAAAGATGAAGGACGAAATTGATTTCGTTATGACCTTCCTGCCAAAGCAGAGAGGGGTCAAAAACGAGATCAAATCGGGCCTCGAGAAGTTCAGCAAGTGGATTCCAGAGCTTCTGGAAAGACACACAAGGGCTGATGCACAGGATTCAAACTTTTACGACTGCCTTAAGGACTCCCAAAGGACGACGCAGAGCACAAACTCTTTACATGCACACAATGGAACGACGAAAGACGGGTCATGTTCGCCGGTGTAAACTGCGAAGTTACACCGGAGAACATGGAGAACCGGAGAACATGGTCCTATTAATGACTCGATCCAAGGAGAATTGGCGGCACATCGAGACCTTCATCCAACATGTTATGAGGGTTAAAGATCTCGATGGCCGCCAACAAGGGTAGTTCCCGTAGGTTGAGGAATGATATCGTTTAGGCGATAGAGGTGGGATATAAGACCACTCCTGAAGGCGATACGTCAGTAAACTAGCTCTACCTGGGAGTGGTCTTAAGGTCCCAAATAAGGGTGTGTTTTTAGCGGGTCGGCAGAACATCGCCACCCCCGCATAACCCTTAGTACGGGCTACAGGGTACCTGAAGGCAGGTTTTCACATCCTACGCAAAAAAAAAAAAAAAAAAAATTATTTATAATGTTATTATAATATTATTATGACAGATTAGTGTATTAATTTTAGGAATTAATTAAATATAATTTTTATTATATTAATAATAATATATTAAATTTATTTATTTATTGAATTTAGTTATTAACTTAAATTTAGTTATAAATTTAAATTTAATTATTAACTTAAAATTATTAACTTTAAAAAGTTGAAAATTTAATAATTTAAAGAAGATTTTAAGGTCTATTATTAGATTATGAGTCTAAAAGTTTAACATTTAACTTACCTTTAAAGATTAATAATTTTAAGTTAAAAAGACTATTAATTTTCAAAGTTAGAAGAATAAAATAAATTTTATAAATTATTTTAATATGGCAGATTAGTGCAATGAATTTAAGTTTCATAAATAAAATTGTAAAAATGTTTATTAAAATTGGAATATAAATTTATATTTATTAATTGTTTAAATATTTTAGTAATAAATTTTATTATAATTAATATAGTTTTAATTAGGTTAGCTTTTTTAACTTTATTAGAACGAAAACTTTTAGGGTATATTCAAATTCGTAAAGGCCCAAATAAAATTTTAATTAAAGGAGTATTTCAACCTTTTAGGGATGCAATTAAATTATTAAGTAAAGAATTTTTTTTTATAAAGAATTTAAATTATTTATTTTATTTTATTAGGCCAGTTATAAGGATGTTTCTTATATTGATAATATGATTAATATTTCCAAAGTGTTATATATTAATTTATATAGATTTATGAATTTTAATTTTTTTATGTTTTTTAAGTATAGGGTTTTATATAATAATAATAAGAGGGTGAACGTCAAGATCAATTTATTCAATATTAGGAAGAATCCGAGCAATTGCACAATCTGTTTCTTATGAGGTTAGATTAAATTTAATTATTTTGAGGAGGATAATATTAATTGAAAGATTTAATTTTATATATTTAATAAAATTTCAAGAATATTTATTTATAATTATATATTTATATCCAATTATATTAATATTTTTTATTAGAATTATTGTTGAATTGAATCGGACCCCTTTGATTTAGCTGAGGGGGAGTCAGAATTAGTGTCTGGGTTTAATACAGAATATATAAGTGGGGGGTTTGTTTTAATTTTTATAGCTGAATATGGAATAATTATATTAATGAGAGTATTATTTGTAATAGTTTATATAAGGATATATATTAATTTATTTTTTTATTTTAAAAGAATATTAATTATAATTATTATTATTTTATTTCGAGGGAGATTTCCTCGAATTCGATATGATAAATTAATAATATTAATTTGAAAAAGGGTTTTAGCTGTAATTTTAAATATTTTAATTTTTATTTATATAATAAAATTATTAATTATAATTATTTTAAATTTTATTAAATTATTAAATTATTAAATTATTAAATTATTAAATTATTAAATTGATGAACTTGTTTAAGTATATATTTTGAAAATATAAAAAAGGAAAAAATTTATTCCTATTAATTTTTAGGAAATGACTAATATTTCTAAAGATTAAGAGCTCTAATTATAAATTAATTAATATCTCAATAGTTAATTAATTTTTAAATAATATAGTTTCCCCCCTCCCTCCAGTTAAATAAATATTTATTAATATAATAATTATTTTTAGTTTATAAAATAAATTAATGTAATAATAAATAAAAATAAAGAGATAAATATTCTTAAAAAATTATAATGTATTATTGATAAATATAAATAAATTTTATTAAGTGAAATTTTAAATAAAAATTTTCTATAAAATTAATTTCAATATAATTCATTAAAATTTAATAAGTTTTTTCTAAATTTTATAATAAAATAATTAAAGGATAAAGAAATTTTTAATAAAAATATAAAATTATTAAATTTTTTAATTAATAAAGTATTAATTATTAGTTTATTATAATTAATTAATTTAATGAATAGAATATTAATTAAACTTGTAATTATTATAAAGTATTATTTAATTCCTTTTACGTCCGAGAAATAATATTGAATAATAAGACGACCCTTTCGGACTAAAATTATTCTTTTATTTATTTAAAATTGTCCAACGTTTCGAGAACGAACAGTTCTCCTCTTCAGGGACTACAATAAATTTAATATAGAAAATTATTGTACATTTTTTCAACAATCAAAACGAATAGGAAACAACAACAATAATATATAAAATAATAAATAATATATTGAAAAATAAATAATAAAATTTAAAAAATTCAAAATTTAAAATCAAATATTTCTAATCAAATTTACAATTTTTGAAAAATTTGGTTAAACTAAAATTAATTCTTACCTGATGTTAAATATTATCCATAATTTTTTATTAGTTAGTCTTGACACATAATTTAAAAATAATTTCTTGAGATACTCAAGAATGTCAAAGTTAAAAAAATATAATTGTCACATTATTAAAAAAAATTTTTATTTTTAGTGACTGAAAATTACGAACTATTCAGTTCACTTGTCAAATTTAAAACTGAGCAATTAGTTAATGATATTTCAACTAATTAAATTTCGGAGACTAGTCATTTGTATTTGTAAATATAAAGATTTAAAGAGTGAAACAAATTTTAATAATATTTTGAAAGTTGTGAATTTAGTTTAGGATATTGAAAATAATATCTACTTTAAAAATTCAAGAATGGCATTATAAGATGTACTGTAATTTTCAAGATCGTTTTTTACATTTATGCAATTGTTACCTTCTTTTTTAATGTGGACCATTTCAGCAAATAATCTTTTATATTCATTAGGTTCATTATGTAGAATTTCAAAATTATCCCAAAGAATTTCATGCGGAATATTATTTTTAATTTTTCTATGTCTACTGATAACGTTATGATATTTTTCATTGTAACCGAAATTATCGCTGTGTTCTTTAATCCTAATTCTGAGTGGTCTGCTGGTTTGACCTACATAACAGTTTCCACAAGAACACGGAATTTTATAGACTACGTTAGGTTTATCTATTGGTTTTAATTGGTCTTTACCTAGTTTAATAAATTTATTTAATTTTGAGTCGACCTTGAAAATTGTTTTTATATTATATTTAGACAATAATCTTTTTATATTTTCAGAAATTTGACCATAATAAGGAATAGTTATTATTGATTTTTTATTATTATCATCTATGTTTTGAGAAGATGTTTTTGGATTTTTGATTTCGGAAAGTCTTTTATTAATATGTTCGTTAATAAATTGTGAAGGATAACTATTCAAAAATAGTAGGTCTTTTATTAATTTTAGATTTTTAGCATGGAAAGATTTATCCGAAAGGTGGATAGCAGAATCTACCAAGTTTTTTATTATAGCTATTTTGTGTTGTATGGGGTGGTTGGAATAAAAATTTAATAATCTTCCAGAATATGTATCTTTTTGGAACCAATTGGTTATTAAAGAATTATCAGTGTTTTTTATTATAGTTAAGTTAAAAAAATTAATAGAATTATCAACTTCAATTTCGTGAGTAAATTGTAATCTTTCATGAAAAGAGTTGAATGCTGATAGGACTGTGTTAAGTTTTTCTTTGGGAATAAACATTATGGTGTCATCTACATATCTTCGGTAAAAAAGTATTACAAAATCAAACTTGCCCATGACTTCAATTTCTAAATCCTCCATGACAATATCAGAGATAATAGCTGATATAGGGGAACCCATTGGGGTCCCAAAAACTTGTCTGTAATATTTTTGATTAAACTGGAAATATGTATTTTTCATTAAAAATTCTATACCAATCAAAAATTCATTTTTAGGCAATTTAGTATGTTTTTTAATTAAATTCCATCTTTTTTCAATTCCAATTTTTACCAGATCATAGGGAATGTTAGAGAAAAGTGATTTTACGTCAAGAGATATCATAATATAATTGTCAGGAATGATTTTTTTATCTATTAGATTTTTAAATTCTATTGAATTTTTAACATGTGAATTAGGTTTAGGAAGTGATTTTGTTAAAATATCATTAAAGCATTTTGCCATAAAAAACGTGGGGGAATCTATGCATGAAACCACCGGTCTCAAAGGGCAATCGCTTTTATGAATTTTTGGTAATCCATAAGCTCTACATATATTCGTATTACAAGTCAAAATATCTTTTCTTTTTATAGAACCAAGATAACCTTTTTTTCTCCATTTTTCAAGAAGATTAAAGGTTTGGAATTTTTTTAAAAAACATACTAAATTGCCTAAAAATGAATTTTTGATTGGTATAGAATTTTTAATGAAAAATACATATTTCCAGTTTAATCAAAAATATTACAGACAAGTTTTTGGGACCCCAATGGGTTCCCCTATATCAGCTATTATCTCTGATATTGTCATGGAGGATTTAGAAATTGAAGTCATGGGCAAGTTTGATTTTGTAATACTTTTTTACCGAAGATATGTAGATGACACCATAATGTTTATTCCCAAAGAAAAACTTAACACAGTCCTATCAGCATTCAACTCTTTTCATGAAAGATTACAATTTACTCACGAAATTGAAGTTGATAATTCTATTAATTTTCTTAACTTAACTATAATAAAAAACACTGATAATTCTTTAATAACCAATTGGTTCCAAAAAGATACATATTCTGGAAGATTATTAAATTTTTATTCCAACCACCCCATACAACACAAAATAGCTATAATAAAAAACTTGGTAGATTCTGCTATCCACCTTTCGGATAAATCTTTCCATGCTAAAAATCTAAAATTAATAAAAGACCTACTATTTTTGAATAGTTATCCTTCACAATTTATTAACGAACATATTAACAAAAGACTTTCCGAAATCAAAAATCCAAAAACATCTTCTCAAAACATAGATGATAATAATAAAAAATCAATAATAACTATTCCTTATTATGGTCAAATTTCTGAAAATATAAAAAGATTATTGTCTAAATATAATATAAAAACAATTTTCAAGGTCGACTCAAAATTAAATAAATTTATTAAACTAGGTAAAGACCAATTAAAACCAATAGATAAACCTAACGTAGTCTATAAAATTCCGTGTTCTTGTGGAAAATGTTATGTAGGTCAAACCAGCAGACCACTCAGAATTAGGATTAAAGAACACAGCGATAATTTCGGTTACAATGAAAAATATCATAACGTTATCAGTAGACATAGAAAAATTAAAAATAATATTCCGCATGAAATTCTTTGGGATAATTTTGAAATTCTACATAATGAACCTAATGAATATAAAAGATTATTTGCTGAAATGGTCCATATTAAAAAAGAAGGTAACAATTGCATAAATGTAAAAAACGATCTTGAAAATTACAGTACATCTTATAATGCCATTCTTGAATTTTTAAAGTAGATATTATTTTCAATATCCTAAACTAAATTCACAACTTTCAAAATATTATTAAAATTTGTTTCACTCTTTAAATCTTTATATTTACAAATACAAATGACTAGTCTCCGAAATTTAATTAGTTGAAATATCATTAACTAATTGCTCAGTTTTAAATTTGACAAGTGAACTGAATAGTTCGTAATTTTCAGTCACTAAAAATAAAAATTTTTTTTAATAATGTGACAATTATATTTTTTTAACTTTGACATTCTTGAGTATCTCAAGAAATTATTTTTAAATTATGTGTCAAGACTAACTAATAAAAAATTATGGATAATATTTAACATCAGGTAAGAATTAATTTTATTTTAACCAAATTTTTCAAAAATTGTAAATTTGATTAGAAATATTTGATTTTAAATTTTGAATTTTTTAAATTTTATTATTTATTTTTCAATATATTATTTATTATTTTATATATTATTGTTGTTGTTTCCTATTCGTTTTGATTGTTGAAAAAATGTACAATAATTTTCTATATTAAATTTATTGTAGTCCCTGAAAAGGAGAACTGTTCGTTCTCGAAACGTTGGACAATTTTAAATAAATAAAAGAATAATTTTAGTCCGAAAGGGTCGTCTTATTATTCAATATTATAAAGTAAATGATGTTTTTAAAATTAAAATTAATAATTCTAAAGTTTAGAGAGAAAAATAAGATTCAATTTATTAAACTTCCAAATAAAATTGATATAAAAAATAATAATAATGTAGAAGAATTTATTAAATAATTATCATTTTCTATTTGAATTGGGGTAAATATATTTATGTTGATTGTTAAATAAAATATTAAACGTATTCTATACATTAAAGTTAAGGAGATACAAAAAAACATTAGAATGAAGATCATAATATTGATATTTCAATTTAAAATTAATTCATATAATATATCTTTAGAAAAGAAACCTGAAAGAAAGGGGATTCCACATAAAGATAAATTGGCAGTATTAAAGTAGGTAATTGTTAAAGGTGTTTCATAAATTAAATTTCCTATGAATCGAATATCTTGAAAATTTATTATAGAATGAATTATTATTCCTGAACATAAAAATAATAGAGATTTGAATATAGCATGAGAAATTAAGTGAAAAAATACAAATGAAGTTAATGATGTGGATAATATTATTATTATAAGACCTAATTGTCTAAGGGTTGAAAAAGCAATAATTTTTTTAGATCAAATTCAAATATAGCGTTGATTCTAGAAGTAATTATTGTTATTAAACCAATAAATATAATAAAAAAATTGAATTTATTAAAAATAAATAATTTATTTAATCGAATTAGGAGGTAAATTCCTGCTGTTACTAAAGTGGATGAGTGGACAAGGGATGATACTGGGGTTGGGGCTGCTATGGCGGCAGGTAGTCATATTGAGAAAGGAATTTGAGCTCTTTTTGTTATAATTATGATTACAAATATTAATATAAATAAAAAGTTATTTAATTTATAATTATTTAATAAATTTCATGAATTTATATTTATTAATAGAAAAATTATTATTAATAGTATAATATCTCCAATACGATTTGATATAAGTGTAATTATTCCTGAGTTTAAAGAAATTTTATTTTGATAATAGATAATTAGACAATAAGAAATTAGTCCTAATCCATCTCATCCAATAATTAATCTAAAAATGTTTGGGCTGATAATTAATAAAATTATTGAAATTACAAATATTATTAAAATTATAATGAAATATATTTTTTTAATTCTATAATTATATATTCTTTTCTATATAATATGACTATTGAAGAAATTAATGTTACAATTCTTAGAAAACTTAATGATATTCAGTCAATTAAAATTAAAAATTCAATATTTCAATTTATTAATGAAAAAAATAATCATTTAATAATAAAAATTTTTTTGAAGGTAATTATAATTATTCTTAGTAATAATATAAGGTTTCTAAAAATTAAAAGGAAAAAAAAAAAATATTAAAAATAATTATTTAAAATATTTTAAGTATTTTTTTGATTTCACAAATCAATATTTTTTATAAATTATTTAAATTAAATAAAATAATAAATTTTTAAAATTTAAAGATTTATTATTTTATTTTAATTTAAATTGATTAAATAAATAGGATTATAAAAATAATTGGGATTAAATGTAGAGTGATTAATATAAATTCACGAATATTAATTTTATTAAAGATATATATATTTTTATTAATATAACCATGTTGGGTTGAACTGTATAAAAATATGGAGTATAATACTCTAAGGAATCTTAAAAATATTAAAGGAATAATTATTATTGTTCTTCAGGAATTAATTCTGTTAATTATAAAAATTTCACTGAATAAATTTAGAGATGGGGGGGCAGCTATATTAAAAATACAAGATAAAAATCATAAAAGAGATAAAGATGGTATTAAATTTATAAATCCTTTATTGAGAATTATACTTCGAGATTTTAAACGATCATAGTTAATATTAACTAAGCAAAATATAGCAGAAGAACATAAACCATGTCCAATTATTATTATTAAACTTCCTAATATTCTTAATTGTGAATAAATTATTAAACTTGATAATATTATTCTTATATGGACAATTGAGGAATAAGCTACTAGTATTTTTATATCAATTTGTTTTATGCAGATTAAACTGGTTAAAATTGCTCCTATTATTCTAAATGTAATAATAATTAAATTAAATTTTATGGTAAATTTATCTATAAATATTAAGGATCGTAAAATACCGTATCCTCCAAGTTTAAGTATAATAAGAGCTAAAATTATTGATCCAGTTACTGGAGCTTCTACATGAGCTTTAGGGAGTCATAAATAAAAAAAAAATATTGGTAATTTGATTAAAAATGATAATAGTATATATATATATATATATATATATATATATATAAATTATTAATATAATTAATATTAATTAATATAATTAAATTTAAATGGTTAAGATTAGTGTATATTGAAATTAAAATAATTATTATTGGTAAAGATGCAAAAATTGTATATATAAATATATATAATCTTGCTTCAATACGTTCAAATTGATTTCCTCACCCAATAATTAATAAGAAAGTAGGAATTATACTAATTTCAAAATAAATATAGAATAAGAAAAGATTTATTGAAATAAAAGTTAATAAAAGGTTTATAGTTATAAATATTAAGTTAATTAGATAAATTAATTTAAAATTTATTTTAATTAAAGTTATAAATATCAATCTTATAATTCAAATAGTTAAAATAATTAATGGGAATGAAAATTGATCAATAAAAAAGTTTCAGTAAATTTTGAATGAAAAGAATAAAGGTTTATTTATTAATATTAATAGGGATAATAAAAATAAAGAATTTTGAATTATTAAAAATAATAATTTTTTATTGATTAATATAATTTGAATAAATCTGAATAGAATTATTAAATAAATATAGTTCATTTTTTATTTTAAATAAATTTTATTTTAATTAAATTTAAATTGATTGAATTTAATTTATTTTTACCTTTAAACTGAATTATTAAAATTAATAATGTTAATCCTAAAATTCCTTCACATACAATAATTAATAAATATATTATAATGAAATATTCAATATTAAATAATAGTAAGAAATTATATAAAATTAGTAGTAAAAATAATATTAGGATTTCTAAAAATATTAATATAATTAAAAGATGTTTAAATTTAAATGAAATAATAAATAATGTTAATAAGTATAATGATAAAAAATTGTTAATAAGTTAATTATTAGCTAAATAGTTTATAAAAAACATTAATTTTGTAAATTAAAAATAAAGGAATTTTTTAGCTTTCAAAAAAATAAAATATTTAATTTATAATTTTAATCTCCAAAATTAATGTTTTTTATAAACTATTTTTTGTAATGAATAATTTAATAATTTTTTTTATATTAATATTATTTATAATATTAATTTTTATATTAAATTTTGAAATATTACATCCTTTAGTTATTGGAATATTTATATTAAGTATTTCTATTATAATTTCATTAAAAATAAATGTATTTAATAAGACAATAATTTATTCAATAGTAATATATTTAATTGTAATTGGAGGGTTTTTAATTTTATTTTTATATTTTAATAGTTTTATTATAAATGAAAAAATATTAATATTAAGAATAATAAATATTAAATTATTTATTTATAAATTTTTTTTATTAGGTATATGTTTAATATTTATAATTTATAAATTTTATTATTTTAATTATTTTATTTTTATAAATGAAAAAATATTAGAATTAAAAAGTATTATTAATATTGTTTGAATAAGTAATAATTATAGTTTGGTAAAAATTTATTTAAAATTGGAAATATTAGTGTTAATAAGGATAATTTATTTATATTATGTATTAGTAATTATTGTAAAAATAATTTTTTATTATAATCCTAAAACTTTACGAAAAATAATTTAAATTATAGATAAAATAAAATGATAATAACTAAGATAAAATTTAATAATTTAGTAAAAATATTATTTTTACCTACTGCTGTTAATATTAATTTAATATGAAATTTTGGATCATTATTAGGAATTTGTTTAATAATTCAAATTATTAGTGGTTTATTTTTATCAATACATTATATTGCTAGGGTTGAAATAGCTTTTGATAGGGTTGTTAATATTATTCATGATGTTAATTATGGTTGATTAATACGGTTAATTCATATGAATGGGGCTTCATTTTTTTTTATATATATATTTATACATATTGGGCGAGGAATATATTTTAATTCATATTATTTAAAGTATACATGACTTTCTGGAAGAATATTATTTTTAATTACTATAGGGACTGCTTTTTTAGGGTATGTATTACCTTGAGGACAAATATCTTTTTGGGGGGCAACAGTAATTACTAATTTAGTGTCTGCTATTCCTGTAATTGGAAATGAAATTGTAATTTGGTTATGAGGAGGGTTTAGGGTTGGAGGGGCTACTTTAAATCGATTTTATTCATTTTATTTTATTCTTCCTTTTATAATTTTATTAGTTGTTATGTTACATTTAATAAGATTACATATTACAGGGTCAAGGAATCCATTAGGAGTTAATAGAAATTTATATAAAATTTCTTTTCATAGATATTTTTCAATTAAAGATGTTTTAATATTTTTAGTTATAATTTTATTATTAATATTATTATGTTGTTTAATTCCTTATGTATTAGGAGACCCAGAAAATTCTAGGATTGCTAATTCAATAGTTACACCTATTCATATTCAACCAGAATGATATTTTTTATTTGCTTATGCAATTTTACGGTCAATTCCTAATAAATTGGGGGGGGGGGTTATAGCTTTATTAATTTCAGTTTTAATTATTATAATTTTACCTTTTTTTAAAAAAATAAAAGTTCAAGGGTTTGCTTTTTATCCTTTAAGTCAAATTTTATTTTGATTTTTTTTAAATATTGTTATGTTATTAACATGAATTGGAATAAAATCAATTGAGTATCCGTATGTTGAACTTGGTCAAGTGTTAACGATTTTATATTTTATATATTATTTTCTAAGAATTTTAATATTAATATATTGGGATATTCTATTTAAGAATTAAAATTATTTTATAGTTTATAAAAATATTAAATTGCAAGTTTAAAGATTTAATTTGATTTAATAAAATATTATAAGAAAATTGAAATTAATTGTAATCTTTAAAATAATGATATGCCTAAAAATTAAAAGGATTAGTATGATATAATAAATTATGTAATTATAAATTACTATCATTAAAGATAAATTGATAATATAAAATTGATAATATAAAATTATAAAATTATAAAATTATAAAATTATAAAATTATAAAATTATAAAATTATAAAATTATAAAATTATAAAATTATAAAATTGATAAAATTGATAAAATTAATAAAATTGATAAAATTATAAAATTATAAAATTATAAAAATATACAAAAAATTAATAATCACTTGAGAAATTTTTTTAAATAATAATTAAACACATAACATATAAACTGGTTAAATAGCGTATAAAAAAAACAAAATTACCTAAATTCGTTAAAATTTAAACATTTTTTAACTTGTCAAACAATTAGAATATATTAAATAAAATTGTGTACGACGTCAAATAAATTAAAAACATTTTGAAACGACCAGCCAGGCAACCGACTTAAATCAAACTAACTACTTATTTAGAAATATAAACTTTTATAAATAACAAGAAGTTATAGAACTCGATGACAGAAGAATTACAAATCTAAACAATCGGTTACAAATAAATAACAAGACAAACAGTAAATATTGAGAAAAATATATTCATGAATTCATTTTGTTGATTAAGGAAAAAAAGTTCTTATTTAAAAATACCATATCTTCTTTTTTATTTAAAGTAAATATGTTAGACTTAATGTATATCATTTCCGAGATGTTACGTTTAAAAAAATGTGACTCTTGGTCTAAAAGTTGGGCATTTTGACAGTCGAATTCATGATTAAATTCTTCTCGGTGTTGATAGAAGACAGAATCAGGATTTTTTTTACTTTGAGTAATGTGTTCACCTCGTCTTTTTTTTAAAGTACGTTTTGATTAAGGAAAAAAAGTTCTTATTTAAAAATACCATATCTTCTTTTTTATTTAAAGTAAATATGTTAGACTTAATGTATATCATTTCCGAGATGTTACGTTTAAAAAAATGTGACTTTTGGTCTAAAAGTTGGGCATTTTGACAGTCGAATTCATGATTAAATTCTTCTCGGTGTTGATAGAAGACAGAATCAGGATTTTTTTTACTTTGACTAATGTGTTCACCTCGTCTTTTTTTTAAAGTACGTTTGGTTTGTCCGACATATGTTGCTGGACATTCGAGACAGTCAATTTTGTACACCACATTTGTACGATCCCAATTCTGAGTCTCATCTTTCCCTAATTTTATAATGGAATTTAACGACTTATTAATATTATTATTATTAATTTAGTGGACAGTTCCATTTCTCTTTCTGACAAATCTTTCCATTCTGACAATTTAAAGACAATAAAAAAGATTCTTATTAACAATGATTACCCATTGGATTTCATTAAAAGACATATTAAAATTCGACTTCAAAAAATTAAATTTTTAAAAACAAATAAAGAATTAAATAATGCTAGATCAAACATTTATAAACAAATTCCTAAAATTTAAAAAAAAAAAAAAGAGGTGAACACATTACTCAAAGTAAAAAAAATCCTGATTCTGTCTTCTATCAACACCGAGAAGAATTTAATCATGAATTCGACTGTCAAAATGCCCAACTTTTAGACCAAGAGTCACATTTTTTTAAACGTAACATCTCGGAAATGATATACATTAAGTCTAACATATTTACTTTAAATAAAAAAGAAGATATGGTATTTTTAAATAAGAACGTTTTTTCCTTAATCAACAAAATGAATTCATGAATATATTTTCCTCAATATTTACTGTTTGTCTTGTTATTTATTTGTAACCGATTGTTTAGATTTGTAATTCTTCTGTCATCGAGTTCTATAACTTCTTGTTATTTATAAAAGTTTATATTTCTAAATAAGTAGTTAGTTTGATTTAAGTCGGTTGCCTGGCTGGTCGTTTCAAAATGTTTTTAATTTATTTGACGTCGTACACAATTTTATTTAATATATTCTAATTGTTTGACAAGTTAAAAAATGTTTAAATTTTAACGAATTTAGGTAATTTTGTTCTTTTTTATACGCTATTTAACCAGTTTATATGTTATGTGTTTAATTATTATTTAAAAAAATTTCTGAAGTAATTATTAATTTTTTGTATATTTTTTTATAATAAAAACAGCCTGATGAGGCCAACGAACCTTTGTTGGTGAAACGTCGCTGAATGACATAATTAAAATTGTGTTGAAATTTACCTTCCCGAATCATATAAATTTTCTGGTTTTAATTTTTTTATATTTTTGAATTTGAATAATTTTTTAAATAGCTATCGATTCTTTAGTAAGGGTTGACCGAAAATTTTTACACGAAATATTTTGTTTATTTGTTTAAACAATTTAAATTGTTAAAAACTATTTTCATTAAATTCTTCTAGAAGGATTTCATTTTTTGTTATCTTCATTAAGCATATATCACGAATTTTTCGGACTGAAAATGAAGTTAACAAAAAATGAAATCCTTCTAGGAGAATTTAATGAAAAATTTATTTATTTATTTATTTATTTATTAACAGTCAACGGGACAAGCCCTTTAGTACAAAGTACTAATAGAATATAAAAGTCAGATAACGCACTTATAAATTATGTCGTCTAACAGTAGATATTTCCTTAAGTTCTTCAATGATAACACTTAAATAAAACTCAAAACATATATAAAAATCAATACTGGATTGGATGCAAGGATGTTGCCAAATTATTAAAAAAATCTCACAGTTAAGGAATCAAAAAAATCGAGGTTCTGCGCATTGTTAGCTTCACGAAAAACTCTTATTAAAAGAGAGTTTCCACCAAAATTAGTGCAATGAGAAGTAACTCTAAAAGTTGTATGATTTCGTAGTAATTTGATCGGGGTGGACAGAGAAACCTGGTAGAGTAGGTGTGGACAGCGAATTCGACCATTTAAAATATTATAAAGGAAACAAAGGTCATTTTTTAAAAATCTAGATTGAATTGTAGGAATTTTCATTGTAGAACGAAGTTCGCTGTAATCATGACAGTAGCTGTCAAACGGTATGCTAACTTGTCTAGCTGCAAATCTCAGGAATCTGTTCTGCACACGCTCAATTCTCAATTTGTGTATATTATATTGAGGTGACCAGACAACTGAGACTGATTCTAGAATTGGTCTAACCAATGAAAAATATAAGACCTTTAAAACTTTCAAGTTATGAAACATTGAGCTAAATCGAACGACCTGGCCCAATGCTTTATTAGATTTATTCAAAATATAAGAAATATGATCATTAAAAGTTAGCCCGGAATAAAAAATAATCCCCAAGTCCCTCTGTATCTCCACCCTTTTCAACACCGCGGAATCAACATTATAAAAGTAATTTATCATTTTTCTTTTTCTATGATAAGAAATAATCGAGCATTTGGATACATTTAATGGCAGATTATTTTTATAGACCATTGATGCAAATTGTTCAAATCATCTTGCAATTCAAGGCAGCAAAACAAAGATTTAACAATCCTAAAAAATTTAAGGTCATCAGCGTATAGAAGAAACCTATTTATAAAATTTCGGAATTTAAGATCATTAATAAAGATTAAAAATAGGAGCGGACCAAGATGAGAACCCTGAGGAACACCAGAAGAGGATAAAAATTCTCTAGAAAACACCTGATTAACTCTAACAACCTGACGTCTGTCACAGAGGTAGGAAGAGAGCCAATGTAGGGTCACTGCAGATATCCCATAGGCTTTTAATTTAAGTATCAAAATTTTGTGGTCAACCCTGTCAAATGCCTTGGAAAAGTCAGTATACACAGCATCAACTTGAAGACCACTATCCAATGCACTTGACAGAGATTGAGTATAAATACATAGATTAGTAGTAATGGATCTGTTTTTCCTGAAGCCATGCTGCTCCTCCATCAGGTTATTTTCAAATGCTGAATACAGCTTATCGTAAACAATGCTTTCGAATAGCTTAGGTATGGAACTGAGAATAGTAATGGGTCTATAATTTTCAATATTAGATTTATCGCCCTCTTTATAAATAGGAGTAATTATACCTAGTTTCCAATAGTCAGGAAAATAGCCAATTTTCAGAGAAGAATTAAAAATAATAAAAAGAGATTCAATAATAGAAGGACCGCAAGACTTCAAAAAAGACCCAGGAATACCATCATGTCTAGCTCCTTTACCACTATTGAGTTTAATAATCTTTTGCATAATCTCATTCCTAGAAATAGATGTTAAATTAAAATCAATATTTTCATAATGACTTGCATCAATGTCCATATCAGTACTACAGGAATTATAAACAGATTTAAAAAAACAAGAAAACAACTCAGCAACATCCGCATCATCGCAAGCTGTTAAACAACCATATTTCATTTCATTAGGCAAGGTAGAATCGCGTTTAGTAGAGCTTACGTATTTCCAGAAAAGTTTCGGATTTTTTACCAAATTCTCTTGAGTGTCATTTACATATTGATTATAACAGCACTCAGAAAGCATGTTACACTTCGCACGCAAAACAGAAAAATGCTCATAGTCTGAAGTGCTCTTAGTTTGTTTAAATTTTAAGTGAGCTGTCTTCTTTGATACGACTAATTTTTTTAATTCACTATTAAACCATATAGGAAAAGTAGAGAGATTACTTGAAACTCTTGGAACAAAACTCAAAATTGCAAAATTAATGTGTTCATAAAAAATAAGTACCATCCTGTCAACTGTTATGATAATTCATAAAATAATTAATATTAAAATAAATTAATTAAACTTTATTTCGAATTTCCTCACTTGGAGAAAATTCGATTTTACAACCATTCGCCATTTTTCGAAATGCGGAGGAAATAAACTCGCTTTGGTGAAAATACTTATAAATTGCTGAAATAAAAGAACAGCAAATAAAAGAAAAACATTTATTTTATTAATGACAAAAGAAAAGAATGCATGAAATATAATGCACACGTAAAAGATGTGAGGAAATTTTAAGTTTACTCGTAATTTTCGGAGTGACTACTCTAGATTATGCTACGCTTAAAATCAATGACATGCGACAATTTTTACAAGCCTAATAAAACAAATTATTGTTAATTAGATATTGAGCAGTTGCAACCTTCCGCCAAGCTTGGATGGCAGGCATAATCGCAATTTGGACTTGTTAGGTGAAAGTAAAGCGGAAATAGAAAAATTTTGAAATGATATTGTTCGTGCTGGATTTAGGTGAACGTTTCCAAAGTTTAACCTTTTAACCTTTAACAAGATCTTTCCTAAAAACCTCCCTTAAAGCCCTTAAAGAAAAGAAAAAGAAAGAAAAAAAATGAATATTCAGTTCAGGCAATCATGAATTTGCCACTTAAGGCTGTTGCGTATGGTGTCATCGAACTCTTTTCAAATGTAAATAACTGCTAGGGAACGGATAACGAAACCTCAGTTTGGAAATCGCAAAAATGCAACGCCAAACAAAAGGGGTTTTCCAAAAAAAGAAACAGAGTCAAGATACTCCAATAAACAATTAATAAGTTGTGAAATGGCTGTGCCATTTCCGTATACCTGCAATACGCCGAAAGTGCAAAACTGCAAAAATTCACATTGAGCAATGGTTCAATGTTCTAAATTTTATTGCCAATGAACTTACACATGGTCAATATCCCACCCAAAGAGTCCCAACGTTTCTATAAAAGTTAAGCACGAACAAAATAATTTTGCAGTACACGTTTCGTTCATACGGAAGTTCTGTTCCTCACAGAACAACACTCGAGTCGAAATATCGGGACCACGCCCGACCGCGAATTAAGTTCGGATTTGAAGGTCCACTACGAGATAGTGACCAAATTTCGAGCGGTCGATAACTAAAATTCGAAAACTTTCGCTTAATTAAAGTCCAGCGGCAAGCAAATTTTGGTGGAAATTCAAATATTGATTAAATTCAATTATTTAAATTTTTGTCAAACATTTGACCGGTCAGTCCGCACGCGTAGTGCCTGTCCGTCCAAGTTTGTTAGGAACCGCAAGTGCGTAATTGTGCGCGTTTAAAATAAAGACAATAGTGTCACAGAGGTGACACACACATCAAGAATTTTCTGCCCGTCGGAAACCAATCAATTGTATCAACACTTCACTGACTTCCGACGGTAAAATTAAGTCGTAGAGTAAGTAAGTAAACATTTCTGAATGTATCGTTCCATGCGTTTATTTTAATAATTTTGCTATTGTTTCTAATTTTAAATTTAAATTCAATTGTTGTTTGTATGAGATATTTAGAATATGTTCAAGAATAAATTCAATTAAATAAAAAAAGAAAGCTTGTAATTTTTACTCTTCTTTTTCTATTATCCCTAAATTCATTATGTCACTAAAGTAAATTAATTTATCAAGATGGTTTTCACAGTCCGATTATTTATTTAAAGAGGATAAACGATCCCGCAAAATTTAAACAAGGTCTATTGATCTTGGAAACTTGGTGCCTCCACAAACCGAAAATAAAGGACCATCTCAAAAGTCGTTATTTCATTTAAAAGCTTTTAATTTTCGAACAGCTATTTTTCTTTTAAACATTAAATAAATTATTTTAGTTTGTTACATCAACGATAAGTTTTTTGCAAGCACACTCAACGGTATTACATTCACACTGCTCCTCAAAAAATAAATTATTCAAATCTAATTGTTCGTTTTTAAATAATTCATTCCAATGAATATCGTTTAAATAATTTACAATCAATGAAAAATTAGCTTTTTTAAAATTAAATTTAACAGCAGATGTCGGAGAAGAAAGTTGCATATTGTTTATTTTCATTTCTAGTATAAGTAAGGGGTGATAACCATCAACAGATAATAGTGCTTCAGAAGACAAAGAAACAAAACAGTCAGTAAAATTAGATAAAATTAAATCCAAAATGGATCCATGATCATTCAGAAAACTGTTTAATTGAGAGAAGTCAAGAAATTCTAAATTATCAGAAATTAAATTAAAAATGTCATTTTTAGAAATAGAAGAACCATTCTTTAAGGAACATAAATTGCTTAACATATGTGAGCTATTATTTTTATCATTATTAATATCATTCCACTCAATGAAAGGTGTATTAAAATCACCTAATATATGTATAGGTATATTCGGAAAAGCATCACTAATATCGTTTAAAGAAGAGAAAAAATCGCTAAATTTACTTAACTCTGAGTTTGGTGGCAAATAAACTGAAACAAAAATATGCCAAATAAAATGTAATTTAACCCGAACAAATAATGCTTCAATTGAATTCCGAGATATAGGTAAAAAAACACTATTAAATTTTTTGCTAACGGCTATCAAGACCCCACCGCCGCGCGAAAAAGAACTTGTCTGTTTGCATCTGCTATTTCTATAGACAACGTAACCATTAAAGCCCAATTCTTGCGAGGCAATATCGGGACATAGTCACGTTTCTGTGAATACATATGGTCGATTCTTGCGTAACTGCCCGATTTCAAGATAAGTTTTGGTAGAAAAAATTTTTTTTTTATTCAATGTTTCTATGGATTTATTTTTCTTATTAGGGTATAATATAATTATATTTTAAACAATTTTACTACAACTATATTTATACGAAAATAATAGCAAATTTCTTAAAATTGTCTGCCATGTGGAGCTGAACCACATCCTTTTATTGCAAATATGTTGTACAAAATAAAAATTTCTTCCTGTTATTTTGCTAAAACGAAAATTAATTTTTAAATTCATAAATTATTAAATATTCTAACAGTATTTTAGATATTAGTTACCATTTATAAAATTTTATAAAAGAACAGCAAATACAATATTTAATAATGAATATTTCGTTTTATTTTTTGGATAATTTGAAATCGAGATCGAGCAGTGTAATCCGGCATTGTTAAACTACTTTATAGAATAATGTTTTAAAATAACCACCACAGATAAAAAAGTTTCTCTGCATGAAGTACACTGAACACTTCATATAGGCCATGGAGCTGAAATTTTACGTGATACCATGGAGCTGAAATTTGACATTTATTCTAACCTCACTTCTACAATATTGCAAAATAAATCTATTCCTTCTGCAGATCGCTTGTTTCACATGGAAACTTAAAGAAAATGGTAACAATTCTATCAAATAGTTGTTACAGTAATATAATAGTAATGATATGGAACTGAACGCTTTGTTTGTACACATGCGATTTTCACAAAAATAACTTTTTTTTAAGTAAAGATTTTTCTTTTTTAAAATTTTGTTTACATGTGATTTAGTGCTAATGGATCAAAATTGAAATTTAACTTATTAGAAGGCGTAATAACTAAACACATAACACCTTAATTATAAGTCTACATATTGCGTTCAAAAATTGGAAAAATTGAGGGACAAAATATTTTTACAGATTCTAAGTATGAAAAAGGTATTATGAAGTGCAATATAAACCTAAATTGTTCATAAATATAGCCACTTTATGCTTGAAAAAGGCTGAGTTATAATAATGATATTTTCACCGAAAATTATTAAATTAAATTTAACATTTTGCAAAAGGGACACGCCACACTTCAGAATATATTTTTAATTTAGGTGTATTTTTTCAACTCCGCCAAGTAAGGCAGTTACGTAAGAATCGCCCATATACATCAAACGGAGTAGTGAGCAAAGACTTACGTAGATTGTGAAGCTTGGTGCGCAAGCCTCTCACATTCTGGTAATATACTTCAAAAACGACACTCGAGGAGCCATCTGTACGTACAGGTGGATTATTATAATGAAGAAAGGCCGAAATGTCATGGAAATTTAAATTTTCGGCTTCGTAGCAATTACTGGAATACTGCCTCTGAAGATGATTTTTATGTTTTTTCTCCAGCTTGTTGACGGGCCTGCAGTTCCGATTTCACAAGTTTTATGCGATCCAGTTGAACTTTGGTCCTGTCCGGTGTCAAAAATAGTCCTGCGATGCCCAAGGATTCCATCAGCTCCTTGTTTTTCATCTTTATTATGAGGTCTCTCAAAAGAGTATTTACCACCTGCGGATTTTCACATATCATTTTAATTGGTCTGAATTTTTTACTGTCCTTATTAACACGTCCGAGTCTCGAAACTTTGATTTCAGGCAGAGTTGAACGAGAAAGAATTTTACCTCAAGATTGTAAAATTAATGACGTGTCGTTAATATTATTAATATTATCAGGAGTGACTGAGTCAGAAGTTTTCTCAGGGAAACCAAAAAGGACAATATTATTGCGTTTAGTGTCACGTCTGTCGATTTCATCAAAGAAATCAAATTTATCGAAAGTATTAGACAAGACAGGATTTTTGTTTAGATCCTTTAACGTACCTTCGACTTTATCTAGACGAGTTGACACCGATTTAATATTCTTCTCGTTCTCAGATACTCTCTTTGAGATTGAGTCAAATTTCTTGTCAAGTTGTCCAACAGCTGTCAGAATTTTATTGTTATCCTCTAATAATTTAGTCTGTAAGTCACTAATCATTTTAGCAAAGTCAGGCGAACTAGTGGTAGCAACCGGCGCAGCAGGAGATAGCGATCGAGGACCACAGCACTTGGAGTGACCTCCATTTGGCAAAACACTGGTTCTTTTAACACATCCAGGGTGGTAGGGAGCTGAGCATTTATCACAAAAAACTGCATCCTTTTTTTTCACCCCTACCGCAGAACAAACTCTACAGATCAAATCTGCTGATAAGTTCGAAGAATCCTGGCTATCAGGCATTGTAGCATATAGTACCACGTGCAGTTTGAGGTTAAGTAACTAAAAAGGTCAACAAAGTCCTTTTCAAAGGAGCAAAACTCAAAAAATAGTATAAAATTAAGCAACCGGGACGTTTAAAATATAGATAAAGTGTAACACAACATTAACTTCATTCAGAAATTGCGGTTAAATAAACTATTATGTCCCGGCGATAAATTGTGCGTGTTGTAAGATGCGCACATGCGCAGAAAATGCGCAGAAAATTGTTTTTAACAATTTAAATTGTTTAAACAAATAAACAAAATTTTTCGTGTAAAAATTTCCTGCCAATTGTTACACAATAAAGAATAGACAGCTATTATTTTACGAATTCTTGATCAATTATAAAAGTTATATAAGTCAATCGATTCGTTTTGAGATAAGGAATATGATTTTTGTATTCTTTAAGTTGTATTTTTAGCATGAAAAAATTTTTTTGCAAAAAACGATTTTTTTTCGATGAAAGAAGGTGCTCAAAAAAATTTGGTTGGGTATTTTCAAAAATCCTTGTGTCTAAATTTAGATATTCATGATCTTAATAAGTCGTCCAAATTTTATTGGAATCCATTAAATCGTTCTCGAGATATCTTGTACACAAAAAACGCTATACACACACACACATTCATCTGGACATTTGCTTAGAAATGAAAATTTACGTTTTTTAGATGAAAATAAGTCGATTTAGACTATTTTTGGAAAATCGAAAATCTTAACGATCACAAAGCTTCCTCTATGACGACGCAAAATGTTTAAACAATTGAATGTATATTGCGAATTGTGTATAAATAACTTCCTTATAGTTCTTTAATAAAAATGCAAAAAACCACATGATTATAGGTGAATTTAAGGGGAGGTTCTAGTCCAAAGTCCCGAAAATTAACGTAATTTTAGGATTTTTTTTTTGAGTTAACGCAATTATCTTTTGAAATAACTTCTTATGGTATTTATTGGTATAGATTTGAAAAATTTTACAAAATTTTTTCAAGGAAAAATAATTAAAAATGGCGGCTCCAGCCCTCCCTGAAGAAAGCCGTACGTGGCGGGAGTCCAAGTGCGCGGGGCACTCTACAGCCCTTCCAAATGATTTGAACTGAAAAAACCAAAAATATTCTGAAACTAGATAAAATTTGGGAGGACATATGAATCTCCGATTTTTAAAAAGACCCTTTAAAAAAAATTGGGGTCATTTGAAAAAGAAAAACCTGTTTTTTCCCCCCTTTTTTTTGCTTTATCGTAAAATAAACAATAACAAAAATTTTTTTAAAAAAGAAACGCAACCTAGTGGCCCCCAAATTGAATAAGCTTTAATTTGAGCCATCAAACATCGAAATCGGTTCAGCCGTTGAAGGTGAATCGTGCCCCGCGCGCAAAAAAAAGGTGTTTAGAGAAAAACGCGTTTAAAGTTTGACGAAGGAAAAATCGTATGTAATGTTTGTTTTTTTAATTTTACTTTTAATCAGCTATTCCAGGACCATATAAGGTTCCTTCCTTATCCTCGAAGAGCATTTTCTGCTGAACTTAAGCACTGATTTTCGGTGTGTTTTAAAACACACCACTTAATAGGCGGTACGAGCGCGCGTTTTTACTTGTTTTTCGGCCGACGCACTTTTTTGCCTAATATGCTATAACTCATAAAATAAATTAGATAGAGGAATATCCTTTTGCATACACATTTTTAAGACCCTAAGAATGAAAATAAAGCATTAAAAAAAAATTAATTTTTTTTGTCGATTTGGACTAGAACCTCCCCTTAATAAAAAGTTGATTTTAAACAATTGTTACGTCTAAATAAATAGAGAAACACACCTTATTCATTTATTATTAACTAAAGAACAGTCGGTGGCTTTCAGTGTGGGAAAGGTGTGCGTGTGATAACAGTCAATGATTTTTTTAATTATTAAACTCTTTTTTATTAAAATACAAAGAATCCGAAGTGTTATTCAGATGAATTTCCTTCAAAACTGGTTTGATAAAGTTAATAAAACTTGAAGTTTTGTTTTCCTCAGAATTAAAAGTGGTCAATCAATTCCAGATTAGCAATCAATTAATCTCAACATCTTATAAATCTTAATTTCATGATCCTCCTTAAAGGAAAATACAAAGGGTTAATTCAAAACTCTTTTCGAAAACATTAATAAGATTCAGATATAAAGTTATTTACCTTTTTAAGTTATTTGGAATTCTTCAGCAGACTCAGTAGGTCAAAATTGAATTCCCATAGATTTCAGGGTGATATTGGTTTTAGCTTCAAATACTTCCAACCAGTTGCAATTTTTCTACCAGTCACTGAATTAGTATTTCGGATCTGATGCTGATTTTTCCAATGGTTGAGATGAAGGTTGGTGTACGTTGAAACACTTGGTTTGTTAAAATGAGTTTATAATAATTGAAAGAAAAAGAAAAAAGGAAAATGTCGACACCGAAGTTAATGATTCAAAATATTTGGTACAAAGGAATTCTTTTCTTACGTTACTTTACACTAATTATCACATGAAGAAACGATGCGTACAATTCGATAGAGAGCTTATGGGATACAATTCCGGATTGCTCTTTCGCGAATATAAAAAGATTGAGAGGTTACGGGTGGTTCCGGATACTCTCAACGAAGACAAAATTTACAAGAGGATTACGGGAGGTTCCGAATTACTCTTTTAATAATCTTTTATTCAATTTAATACTTTCTATAAAATTCGTTGGTTATACCATAAAGAGTTAATTTATACTTAATACTTGTCGCGTTACAATCAAAGGATAGGTATAGATTAATACTTCTTCGCGAACGATGCGTACATTTCAGGGGGCCGGTTTAGACTAAGTATAAAAGACAAAGGGACAAGTAGACTTTTTAGCGAGGGACGATGCGTATTTTTCAGAGGGCCGGTTTAGACTAAGTATAAAAGACAAAAGGACAAATAGATTTTTTCGCGAGGGACGATGCGTACTTTTCAGAGGGCCGGTTTAGACTAAGTATAAAAGACAGAAGGACAAATAGATTTTTTCGCGAGGGATGATGCGTACTTTTCAGAGGGCCGGTTCAGACTAAGTATAAAAGACAAAAGGACAAATAGATTTTTTCGCGAGGGACGATGCGTACTTTTCAGAGGGCCGGATAAGACTAATTTTCGTACAATGTATTTTTTCTTAAATAGACGAATTCGTGCCCTGAGGCGTGTTTCTTCCCTACTCCTTAGGGGAGTGACAATCATTTGAAGGTGCGTTCGCGAAATATCGTTTTAGTGTGCGTAAGTCTTACCTTTTGGCCACAAAAAGCTATAAAGTCGACACACACACATTCTTACTTTCATCCAATTACAAATTGCTTAGAAAAGTAATATGTTAATAAAGGAACCTAGTCCATCCACCATCGCATCGATGCGTAGTCACATCGCAGGGTCTTAAAAAGTGAAGCCCGTTCTACATGGATGCGAAAGAGCGAGTCGTTTCGACGAGTCGCTCTCCCACCACTGGTATCTTGTCGGGCGGCCAACTTGGAAAGCGAATGAGGAGAAAAGGCTATTGTGCGTACACTCAGCCAGTTGAACTAAGGTGACAAGCGCCTTTGTCTTTTTATACTCTTCTCCTAATTCCTACTCCTACCTCCAAATAAGATTTTTATTTATCCTTCTATTTCTATTTCTATTTAATATTCTAATAATTTAATCTTTTTATTTATGTCTTCTTTATATTTTCTTACCCTATTTATTTTTCAAAGTTTAATATTATGTTTATCTATTTTCTAATTTATTTTTTTTAGTTTTTAATTCTTTTCTTCTACTCCATGTGGCAATTTTTGTTTTTGTAACTAAAACTTTTCTTTAAAATTTTATTTATGTTATAAACCTTCTTTCCAATTGAAAATTAAAAAGAATAATTAAAAATTAAGGATAATTTTAAAATTAGTTTCAGAAACTTGAATGTTTTTCTTATTTTTATCTAAATATTTAAAATTTTTGGCGTGCAGATTTCTGGATAACATTTCATTTTTAAACTTTGTCTTCCTTTTTAGGTTAAAATTGCTTCGCCAAGCATAATTATATTTTAACATGTTAAAAATATTTTAAACAAATTTTAGTACATGTTGAACGAAAGTTGAGTACTTAATGTTTATCTCATAAATAAATGAAAACTATTTTTTGCATATGTCCTAATTTTTATAAAAATAAGAAAATTATCATTTTTTCATCTCTGAAGCCTTTTTCTTGAAGCCATTAAGATTCTTTTGTTAACAATGTTTATTTTGAATGTTTAAACAAGTTAAAATTTTTTTATGATTTAAAATGAAGTTAAGACTTGGTATGTTTAAATATTAATAATCTTTCTAGTATAAATTAAAATTTATTTAATATGTATGTATTTAAGTTTTTAAAGAATAAGATTTTAATATTTTAAAAAATAATATCTAAAATATTGTCTTTTTGTTAACTGTCGCTTATTCAGTAAATATAATTTAAATTCTTAACTCTTAGAAATTAATTTTGCAAACTAGTAAATTAAGTTTTAACATATATATTATTCTGATAATCTTACAAAAGAGATTTTAAAAAATCTAAAAAAAATTTAGTTTTTAAATTTAAATGAAAAAGTATCACTCTCAGTAGAATCACCTATATTCAAGACATTAACTGAAAAGTGCTGTTAATAATTAAGTATTGTTTAACTGAAATTGAGACATTGTTAAATATAAATGCCATTTGAAGAAAATAATTTAAAATTGACGGAAAAAATTGAACTACACTACCGTCGGAAATTGTTGGTCCGATCGATTGGAGCGGATCAAAAAAATACAGCTCAAATAAGACCACGATATCTTGGTTAAAAATTAAGATAGAAACTTAACGTTTAAAAATTTGAAAAGATTATTAAATTCTGCGTTAGAATACCTATTAGTTAAAATATTTTAAAAATCCAAAGTGATTATATTACTTGATGTGTTAGAAAAAAAAATTCTCAAATTTTTCAATTATCGTTCCATATGTTCAGTTCGTTGCCTGATGTAGAAAAATTGAATAAAAAAATTGAATTTTATATTGTTCTCTTCGTTGAATTGCCAGCTTTAATTTGAGCTAAGGGAACTTGAAAAATATTGAATGGTTCACGAGATATGACTAAAAACGTCCGAGCATATTTTTCTCAAAAACCTTCATTTTTAGGCAAAAACCACGTTTTTGATTGATTTTCGAGAAAAACATGCTCGGACATATTTAGTCATATCTCGTGAACCATTCAATATTTTTCAAGTTCCCTTAGCTCAAATTAAAGCTGGCAATTAAACGAAGAGAACAATATAAATTTCAATTTTTTTATTTAATTTTTCTAAATCAGGCAACGAACTGAACATATGGAACGATAATTGAAAAATCGAGAATTTTTTTTTCTAACACATCAATTAATATAATCACTTTGGAATTTTAAAAAATTTTAACTAATAGGTATTCTAAGGCAGAATTTAATAAGCTTTCCAAATTTTTAAATGTCAAGTTTCTATCTTAATTTTTAACCAAGATATCGTGGTCTTATTTGAGCTGTATTTTTTTGATCAGCTCCAATCAATCGGACCAACAATTTCCGACTGTAGTGTATGACAAAACAAGTTAAAAGATGTAAGAACTTAATTAAAAATTGGATACCATAGACTTTAATTGAAAAATGATAATTACCAAATTGTATAATTAATTAGACATTAATTAAATTTAAAATTTATAGAAAAAGTTTTAAAAGAATAAAATTAAAAAAAATTATAAAATTAATTACAAACACTAAATGAATTTTAAATATGTACAGTATTCGAAATATAGTAAAATATATAATACCGTATTGCAATTAAATATTATATATTTAATAAATTATTCACATTCAATATTTATTATAAATATGAAAAAATATACTAATTAACCAATTATTAATAATAATTCATCATATAGGAAACTAATACAAAATTTCGACCTTGCGATTCCTCGGCAACAAGGCGTCGCGTCGCTCCTCGCGACTGTGCTTCCGACGCGACTTTTGCTACCAGTGTTTACGATGCGACGCGACGCGACGATTGCTTGCCGAGGAATCGTAAGGTCGAGATTTGATATTAGGTGCATACATTTTCATAAATTATTAATAATTAATATTTATAATAATGAATTGATTATGCACAATATTTATATTTAAAATAAATATTTAATATTATAATAATTAATTAATTAATAAACAGACCTACAAATTAATTATTTAATTTTGTTAATTAACTTCAAATAAAAGATATTATTTATTAAAATTGAAAATTATTGAAATTGGAGAAAAGCAATTTAAAATTTTAAAAATAATTGAAAGAAATAAAAAAGTTTCAATAGTTGTAAATATAAACATGTCATTGAAAAAATTTATCATTTCAATTGCCATTTTAAGGAAATCAGCACAAATTTAATAAAAGAATTTAATCAATGACAGTTTTTTCAAATTGCACATCAAAGAAATTAATATTAAATAAATAAAACTAATAATTGAGTATTGATATAATTAAATAAGGATTCTATTCATAATGTCCTCGAGTTATTCTTCTCAGAAGAAAAAGTATACCAACACAGACAAAGGCACAATTAATTAATTTCATTGTTTGTTTATTAAGAAATTATTTTAATATTTATAATATCTATTGTAAATATAAATATTATGAATACAATTAATTCCTTATTATAAACATTAAATAATAATATTTCCCGAAATACATACCTACTATCAAATCTCGACCTTGCGATTCTACGGCAACAAGCCGTCGCGACTTGGTACTCGCGACTTGCGACTCGAGATTTGCGACAGTGTTTACGACGCGACTTTGCCGCCTGGTCTTACGATTCGACGCGACGCAACGCTTGATTGCCGGGGAATCGTTATTAGGTAGAAATTTGATTTTAAATACATATTTCATGAATTTTTTATATTAAATATTATAATAAGAAATTAATTAATAAATAAACCTACAAACAAACTAATTAATTAATAAATTTTATTTATTAGCTTCAAATTAATTGACCATAAATGTCAAATTTAAATTAGACGAAAGGCAGGTGTTTTATTTATTGAGTTCACAAGAATAGTGTAAACTCTAATAAGGTTACGGATGAAACACAATTTTTATGGTTTATACAATCAATTAAATTAAATTAATTAAATTATATCAATTTAATTTTTTTTCTCTTCGCTAATTAAAAAGTTGTAAGCTTTAAAGATATTAAATCAAAACAGAAGATATGAATGAAATTGTTTAAACAACTTAAAATTGTTTAAACATTTATAACTTTTTTTTTTAAGAATGCAGCTAGCTTTGTATTTTGTTTAGTAAAAAATTTATTTAAAAAAGCGAAGTAAAAAAAATAATATTATAGACCGAATTACTTATATAAATGCTGAATTCATGTTTAAGGGTGGTTTTTTAACGCACCCCTAGAGAGGGTCAGATTGCAAAAAAATAATAATAATCCACAGTTTCTTTAACTTTGGACATTTATCGAGGCCCTATAAACTTCTGAGCATTTTTCGATAAAATTATGAACACATTTATTAAATAGGGGGTGCAAGTGGCACCCCTTAATATTGTCAGATCAAAAAACAAAAAAATAGGGGTACTTTTTTTCCATTTTTAGTTGATTTCCGTGCAACTTTAAACGATTTTCAAAAATTTTCTTTTTTTGAAACACCCTAATGTATTTATTAATGATTGTTTGGAAAGATACGTTTCTTATTAATTTAAATATTGAAAGGAAAATTATTGTTTTTAAACATAAAAGGGGAATGTGTCACTTTTAGAAGAAGCATCTACATAGAATAATAATAATATACAAAGTTTCAGAATCATTGCATCTAATTTTTTGTTAAATGAATGTTTAGTAGAATAATATATCCTTTTTTATATTTTGTCTATATGAAATTATATTTTGTTGTAGGTTTATGACATCAATATAAATAAATGGAAGGCTGTGCGACTATTCATGGCTCTTATGAGAAAAGTGATTCTTTTACAAAATCGTTTAGTTCCTTCACAATCTTCTAAATCCTCATGGAGTTCATTGTAAATTTCCAATGCATCATAAATGTTGAAGAACTAAAATATAAAAATATTTGTAATACTTGAATAATCAATTGGTACATTGTTCAGTTTATAAAATGGAATGTGATAATGTTACCTGAAACCCCAATGCCACATTCATCTTCTGAAAATATTTTGGTTCTACATGGTCAACGCGAAGTTTGCAATTCATCCTCAGTTCACACGTTGGCTTCTCAAGGATGTCCAATAAAGCATACCAATGCTTCAAGGAAATATTACCGTCAGGAGTCTGGAAAATAATCAAGTACAAAAGTTATGAGAGATAGAAATTTATCGTGATCACGAATATTTTAACACTTACATAAATAATAGTGTACTTTAAAAATTTGATTAAAAATTTTCTAAGCGCTTTGATGAGATACGGGAAATCTGATAAAAACCAAAGTCTTCGTTCAGCGCAGATAGGGTGAGGCACGCTTGAATTTTCCTTTGTTATCCCAAACATGCTCCACATAGATCGGTTCCAACTAGCAGTCTGATTCATTGAAATGAAGTGATGTAGATAGCTTTACTTCATCAACTAAAATTACTTCTAAGGAAGAAAATTTATATTACAGTCACTAACTTAACACAATTTAAACATATTCTAAAAAAAACGTTATATAATATCAATTTAAAAAAAGGTTTAACCTTGAGACTTTCAAGCCGTTTATATTTAAATAGAGAGACTTATCTATTTTATAAAAGCCGTTCAGGCCAAAAAAACAGATTGTTTTCTCTCTATTTAATCCTATATAAGAAACGAGTACTGAAGGTAAGCGTTAAAAGTTAACGGCAAAGCGTTAACAGTTAATGAAAAAGGATACTTTTATACCTGGTTCCTTGGTCAGAGAGAGCAGGTATTTGTTAAAAGTTTACGGAAAAGGAAACTCTCAGCTCATTATACAAATTACCTTGAAACTTATATTTTATTTCTTAATACAAACAGTAGACTACCTGCAGGGTGTCATTATCTTTCGATCAAACCCTTGTATAATGAGGGTCAATGGCTTTAGGAAAAGAGATAAAAATTTCGAGTTTTAATGAAAAGAGAGAAATTAAATTAAATTCTGAAATTTTACCTCATTTATTCAAATATTCTTCAAATTTAAATTTTTCTTTCTAAATACAAACAATAGACTAAATAAGCCCTTCGTTTTTCGAGCTAACCCTTGCAAAATGAGTGTTATAATTGGTTTCGAAAAAGAGAAAAAATTTTCGAGTTTCAACGAAAAGAGAGATAAATACATTAGTGCGTGGTATAGAAGTGCATGGTAGTGAAAGTAATTAATGAATAAAAGTTTAGTGTGTATAATGTGGAAGTGAATAATGCTAATTATTGTGTATTTTTTATTAAGTGTTTATAATAGAAATATGTTTAATGTAAAAGTGTATAGTATTAATATATTTATTGTTGTTATGAAATGCTAAAAGTGTTCATATAATGCGATTGTGGATTCATTAAACAAGTGATTGATAACTGTTTAATAAATTAATTAATTGTGAATGTTTAATAAACAAATAAAGTGATTCTAATGTTTCCAAAGAGTCGTTACAGTGTAAAAGAAGTATTAATAATATAATTACATAAAAGAGGTGAGATAAAGATATGAGACAATAACATGAGAAAATAACATGAGACAATAATATGAAATAAACAGATGAGACAATGAGGAAATGAGGTAAAAATATGAGATAATAGCATGAGACAATGTGATGAGATAAACATGTGAAACAATGAGAGAGATCAGGTAAAGAGATGAGATAATGAGATGAGATAAATAGATATAAGATAAACATATGAGATACAGAAACAAAGAAACAATCACATGTATAAATTTCAGGAATTATTGGAACTTGCATCAGGTGGTAGTTTCCAAAAACAAATTATAGGATATTTAGAAATGTTAGATGGAATAAAAGCAATTAATAAGAATAAATCACATATTCAAATATTGTTTAGTGGAAATCGACTTTTGGGTCACTGGATTTGCACTTACTATGATGGAAATGAACTTTTTGTTTATGATAGTCTTAATGAAGGTTGTTTAAATGAAGATCAAAGAGAATATTTATGCAGGTTATATCCATTTAAACCTAATGCAGTTTTTTTAAAAGTACAACAACAACCAAATTTGGTTGATTGTGGTGTAAACGCCATTGCGTTTGCTGTTTCTTTATATTTTAATATTAAACCTGAAAATGTTGTATATAATCATGCTTTAATGAGAACTCATTTGTATATGATGTTTGAAAAAAATATGTCATCTCATTTTCGGATAATTTTACACAATTGTATAAACTTGGAATTGGCAATATCGAATAAATAAACAACACTAATTTACATGTGAGGAATGTAAAAGATGCGACACAGATAAGAAAATTAGATTATGAAACTAATGACGGCTTTACAAAAATGAAAGGAGATAGTAGTAGTCCTTCATTACATACAAAAATAGGACAGAAAAAAGTTGTTAATATTCCTGACTAAGAAACTAAAAAAAGCAGTACCAAATATGAAAAAATGTATTGTAAAAGACCTAAGTTAAAAGGAGAGATGGGAAAGAGAGACAAATAACAAATATGGAAAGTGTAAATAGTGACAGAATATAAATGTTTGTAAGAAAAAACATGTGGAAAATGCGTCAAATTCTATTGAAGTAGTAAAAGAAGGTAATAATTATAAAATATTAGTAACAATAGCACAGGCCGACAAAATTTTGTTGCCCAATCAATGGAAGCTAATTATTATAGGATTTTGTCCGTAGAATCCAAATTTGACCTTGAAAATTTTGGATTGGCTCTAGTTTTTAAGCAATTTCGGTTTAAATGTGTAAAAACACGCATTTTTGGTATTTTTTGAGTGTATGTAAAACAATAAAGCAAAACAATAAATCTGTCAGCATTGGACCAAATGATGGCTCAAACATTAACCTTTTAGACCCAAAAACAAAAACCTAAGTATTATACATAACCTTTAATATCCAATGTGATGTACGCAGTCCCAGAAAAGTGATTAAAACAAAATAACTTTTGATCATGTAAACTAATTGACGTAAAAATTTGTATCTGGGGGTTTCTAAGGTCGCTGCTTACAAATCGGTTATCAAAATTTAAAAAATCCAAAATGGCAGATCCAAAATGGCCGACAATTTTTTTTTTACATTTTTATAAAACTTGGTATATAGGGGTTTTTGAGACCGCTGATTGTAAATCTGTTCTAAGATTTTCAAAACTCAAATGGCGCACCCAATAGGGCGGAAAATTTGTTTAAAAAAATCCACATCTTAATGAAATTTGGTATTTGGGCGTTTTGCGAACACAGATTACGAATGTGTGATCAGGTTTTCAAAATTCAAAATGGCAGATATAATATGTCGTTCACCCGTCCAGTAAAGTAGAGATAAAAATGTCTTTACCCAACCAACAAAGATAAGTTAAAATTGTCGTCATCCGACATTTTAAGGTAAGATAAAATGATTTTACTCGTGCAGTATAGTACCCCCAAGTAACATGTTTCAATTAAATCGCGCAGATTTTTAATCCATTGTCAGACATATTGGATCCGCCATTTTGAATTTAAAAAAACTAATGTCAGATTCATATTCAGCGACCTCGAAAACTCACGAGTAATGTGTTTCAAGTAACTATGGCAGATTTTTTATTTTTAGTCCGACATATTAGATCCGCTATTTTTAATTTTAAAAATTTATTGTCAAATTCGCATTTAGCGACCCCGAAAACTCCCCAGTAATGTGTGTCAAGTAAATATGGCAGAATTTTAATTTTTAGTCCGACATATTGGATCCTCCATTTTAAATTTTAAAAATTTACTGTCAGATTTGTATTCAGCGACCCCAAAAGCCTCAAGTAACATGTTTCAATTAAATCCGGCAGAATTTTAATTTTTAGTCCGCTATATTGGATCCACCATTTTAAATTTTAAAAATCTAATGTAAGATTCGTATTCAGCGACCCCGAAAACCCCCAAGTAACATGTTTCAATTAAATTCGTCAGATTTTCAATTTTTTGTCCGCCATATTGGATCCGCCATTGTGAATTTTTTAAATCTGATGTCGAATTCGTAATCAGCGACCTCAATAACTATTAAATACATTCGATTAAAAAAAAATTGTTTTGTTTGAAAATGTGTTGTATGTTTTTGATTAAGAGAAAGTTTGCGGACAAATTTTGCCTATTCCAGTGACGTCATTCTCCATCACATGCTGTTAAAGTATGTAATACTTAAATTTTTTTGTTTTTGGGTCTCAAAGAGCAATGGTTAAGCTTGCATTTGGTCCTATGCAGGCAGATTTACTGTTGTGGTTTATTGTTTTGCAGACATTCAAATAGTTTCGAAAAGGCGTTTTTTTGCATATTAAAACCTAAATTGCTCGAAAACTAGAGACAATGCAATATTTTCAAGGTCAAATTCGTATTCTACGGACAAAATCCTATAAGAATCGGCTGTAACATTTTGGGCAACATGCAGTGAATGAAATTTTGTCGGCCTGTGTAGTAATAAGATTTTTTTTAGCAATGCTAATGATAAAAGTAAAAAAACTAGAGCAGAATATCAGAAAGAATATAGTGAAATGATGAAATTAAAACAAAAAAAATTAATACACCCCTGAGCCTGATGAGGGTTTGTCCTATTCTGACCTTGAGTGTGAGTCATCATTTCTTTTATCTACTGATCAGGTTTATAGAGCTTTTAAATCCTTGAAGCCAAAGTTTACTGCTGGCCTGGATGGAATTCCAAGTTTTTTAGTGAGAGACTGCGCACCTGCGTTCGCACAACCTTTATGTCTTATCTTCAATCGTGCTTTAGTTTCTGCTAAATTCCCGACTCAATGGAAAACTGCTAAAGTCGTGCCAATTTTTAAATCTGGGGATAAATCTGACTGCTGGAACTATCGTCCAATAGCCATTATACCTAATTTTGCCAAGGTCTTTGAGGCATGTATTATTCCCTATTTGAATAATGCACTTAAAACTGTAGTTAGCGTAAATCAGCATGGGTGCTTACCCAAGAGATTCAAGGTCGAAGGGACTTACCCTCCCAGGGGATGCGACTATTTGCAGTTATGTCAACGTTTTAAAGTATTCACCTTAGAGGAACGCAGGATCATAGCCGCAGTTATGTTTTTATTTAAAATTATTCGATTTCATATTGACTGTCCTCGACTTTTAGAACTTATTAATTTTAAAGTACCACGCTTCGGATCTAGATATGAAGAACCTTTTTATATTAATAAAGACGATTTACCCCTAATTTATAATACGCCAATTTTCCAAGCGTGTTTCCATATTAACCAGATGTACTCGATATTGAAACCTAAAATAGATTTATGCGTTACTTCTCAAAATGCATTCATTGAATGCTTAGATAAGTATTTAATTAAGCGCAGAGGAGATTGTTAGTCTTTATAAACTACTGTACACAATTATATGAATATAAACAATACTATTATTTTAGTTACCTGTTTATGGTCCAAGACATGGACTGCAGGGATATAAATTGAAAATAAATAAATAAATAGATAACAAAGAAACAGAAATATCAGTTAGCGATTGTAATAAGACAAGTAAAAAAAGTCGTGCAGAATATCAAAATTTGTTGAAAGTCAGTTAAAGTATCTTAAGGAAGTAGGAGAAGATGATAAGAATGAGAAATTACAAAGAATAGTGAGCCAGACAAAAATTGTTAACACCTCTAATCAGAAAATTAAAAAAAAGTAGAGCAGAATATTAAAAAAAAACTATCGTCAAAGATTGAAATTGAAACAGAAGATGTGCCATGATATGGATGAAAATAATGAAATACTATATTCAAAAGATATGCAGGAAAATTTATTTATGCGAATGAAAACATTGATATTCGTGATTATGCTTATGCAGAAGAAAATATTAATAGCCAACATGTACCAAGTTATAACGAACATTATCTTGGTAAAATGTCGTTTTTTTTTGCAAAAGATGCAAGGCTAAACATTTTTAAAGAAAGAGTTCAAAAGAAATTAACTTATAGTTATTGTTGCAGTCATGTTGGTGTATCGTTGCCTTCAGAAAAATACCACCATGAATTAAAAAAATTGTTAGATGGATCTCATAGATATCTGGCCATTTTAGGAATATTATAAGACTTTACAATAATTCATTTGCTTTTGCATCTTAAAATGCCAATGTAGTTAATTTCAATAATAGAAGGCGGGGACCATTTTGATAAATAATTCAAGGTCGAATTTATTATCAAATCAACAATTTCCTATTTCCTGAAATTGATCATGATCCATCTTTTGGTCAATTATTCTTGTTAGATCCAGAAGAAGCAATTTGCTATAGATTAAACAAACATGACAACTTAGATGTAGATATATTATTTAGTATTGACAAATCATTGAGAGATTGTAACGCATATACAAAGTCTTTTTTGATGATGTCTGAGATCATTGAAATGGAAACTGCGTTGGCAAAAAAAATAATGAAGAATTTCCAGAATTACAACTAATGTTTACTTTAAAAACAGGATTGGATAAAGGAAGGTACAATTTTTAAAGGTGTAATGAAGTTGCTGCTATTTTTAATATGAATGCTGAAGGTTTAATACCAGAGTCTTATGTAACGATTTATAATACATCGATTGAACAATTGTGACGCGGCGCGAAGAAAAGCACCTAAGAAGCCAAACGGCAATTTTACAGGAGAGTGAAAAGAAGCAGCGTGCGCCCCATTGGATTCTGTACAAACCGCTGATGCTTGAGTCTTAAATACGTGAAAAATATTTAATGAAAATGTCTTCTGACTTTAGATAATGATAAAGGAACTTATAATTAATCTAATTTTATAAAAATTCGAAAATCGATTTTTTCCTTCTTAGGTGCTTTTCTTCGGGACGCGTCACAATTGCAATTGGTTAGTCATTTAGATCCAAATGTTGAACCTTGGATATATCCTATACTTTATCCCCTAGGAAACAAGGGTTATAGTATCGATATGATTCGTACTGATAGAGACAAACCAACCAGAAATCAAACTGTGTCCAGGTCTGCTTATATAAAATATAAGAAGTGAAACTTACAAAGTATTAATTGATTATTTAGATAATCAAGAAATTGAAAATAATGTACATGTTGGCAAGACGTTGATACTGCCTTCAACATTTATAGGATCACCTCGTAAGATGTTAAAACAATATCAATATGCAATGACCATTATGTAGCTTTTCATGGTAGACCAGATTTATTAATAACAATGACATGTAGTTCAAAATGGAAAGAAATTTAAGAAAATTTGTTACTTAATCAGTCAGCTTCTATCAAACCTGACACGGTTGCAAGAGTGTTTCATTTAAAAGTAAAAAAATTAATCGAAACTATAGTAGATGATACACTATTTGGACAAGTTAAGTCTTATGTTTATGCTATTGAATTTCAAAAGCGCAGTTTACAACACATTCATTTATTGGTTATATTGGAAGAAGGTTCTAAAATATTATAAGAGCAGAGAGTATTGATCAGTAAACTTTTTAAAATAAAGTTTTTAAATGGTATTAGGTATATCATAATTTTTTATAATTATTCTTCATATTCTTCACTTTATTCTTTATCTTTATTTTATTTAATAATTAATTTTTAATTAATCTAAATTTGCAATTTGATATACACGATGAATCAAAGATCACATCAATTTAAATTTATTGCAATGTCTTTTTATCATTAATTTTCTTTTTTTATTATATTATGTATTTCTTTTATTTCACATAATTATACATAAATGAAACATTATTTTTAGAAATAATAAAATTTGGCGTGCGCTTTAGCGCGCGCTTTTTTTCTAGTTAATATAATATGCTTATCGTATTTACCACGACGATCCTTCATTGGCATAGCATCAGATTTCATTTTTATCCCTTCGAAACTGTAGGACTGAAATCCATATGAGGTTTTTAAGTTTCTTAAAAACCGATACAATATGTCAACACTTGGTAATTTTAATATTTCACGAGATCGAAGGTGTTTATACGTTTTCCTGCTTTTTATTCTTAACAAAATACATTCGTCCACCCAATTTGTTGTGTAATGCATGTTTTTACTATTATTTACTTTTAAAGCATGAAAACACGTTTTAACTGCCGTCTGTTGGGCCGGTGGTAATTTTGAAACAGCTTCATCGATGGCTTCTTCTTTGCTTTCAGAGCACGCTTGTTTTATTTTTGTATTTTCCTCCTTGAGATTTTGAATCTAATATCACAAATATTAAACATTTTAGTAATTTTAATTTACACAAACTTATATAATATAGAATGTATTCTTTTAATAAAAATTTACTGGAAACTTGCCGCAAGCAAGCATGAAAACGAGTAATTTTTTTTCTTATAGTATTTAAACATTATACGATGTTACACAATATTTTAAGTATTTATTTGATTTCACAAATCAATATTTTTATAAATTATTTAAATTTTAAAAGATTTAATTTAATTTTAGATAAATAAAATCATTTATTATTTAATATTTATTTTATTAATTTAATTAATTCTTTAAATTTCCATTTAGCATTTTTTAAAAACTATAAAATATTTAATATTTAAATAATTTATCTCGACAAATGAATATAAAAATTCTTATAGAATAATACATAAAATATAAAATTGTTAATATTTGTCCAATTTCTACATATGGATATTCAATAGATTTTAATCCAATTCAAGTTAACAAAATTACAATATTAAAAAATAATTAAAATAATACTTGACTAATAGGATAAAAAGAAATTCCTTGAATTTTCATTGTTTGAAAAAATTGTAGTAATTAATACATTCATACCTTCTTTCGAAGTCTTTTCATTTGCGACCATTATTTTTACTCTTTCTAGAGCACTTTTGTACTCTGTTCTTCACTTCTCGTAATTTATCATTGGTCGTTTTTTTGTCTATTTGTTTTTCGAATATGTCTAGCACAAAAACAACAGACTCTAAATTTTAGACCTCTTTCGTGCTTTCCTTTTTGCACAATGAAACCTGAAGAGTTTTCTGCTCTGAAAAAGTAAAATAAATATAAAATATAAAAAAATATATAATATAGAATAATTGTACACACATACTATTACATATTAATTCATTACGCAATTACTGTTTAAAAATAGCTGTAATGACCAAAACTACCAAATGGAACAAACGTTTCTACTTTTTCTAATAATTTATTTAAATCGCCAAAGGTTTTCACTTCAATAGTATCGTCTAATACTTTATTCTTATTAACAAACACCTTTCATAACAAAGTATACATTTTAATTATTAAACAAAATAAATTTTTTTGGTAAAATAATAACAAAAATTTCATGATCTTTTCTTCAAATATTTATACAAACTACTTACTCGTATTTTTAAGTCTGGATATAATATTACGCGACTATCAAAACATATACCACCTATAATCCAATTCATCCATACAATAAATTCTTCTTTGACAAGAAATGACCACTTTGATGAAGGCTCCGTAATCAATTATTTTTTTCAATAATTTTGTAATACACCAGCTCCTCATTATAGTCATACAGAAAAACTGACGGCACAACCCTTTTTTTTAGAGTTGGCCTATCTTTAGATAACACAGGACGACAAAATAAAACTTAACTTCAGAACCAAGAACCTGACTATGATTCTCCGAAGGTTTTTGACGCGCTAAATTCGAATTTTACCCCAGAATAGCCCCATCACCTCAGGTTTTTAAAATATCTTAACCCAAAAGTGCAAAAATCACGTTTTTTTGCTATATTGGAGGACTTATAACATCGAGAGGAAATTTTTTTTTAAAAGGATAGTACTTGTTTCTAAAAGTACTACTCTTGACCTTTAAAATGCACTTTGGAAACTTAAAATATCTTAATTCGTCTCTGAGTAAAGGCCTGTTGAATTTACTGAGTTTGGTAAATTTCACGACATTGAGTAACTGAGTATTATAAAGAGTAAATTCCAAAATAGAGAAGAATATGAGTACATTCACTTGTATTTCCAACGGCTTATTAGATTTTAAGTGTCGAAGATTACGTACTTGAAAATAGAATTGCAAAATTCAAAATGGCGTATCCAACACGGCTGGTGACTTCTTTAGAAAATGACCTAACTGGCTTAAAATTTGTTATTTGAGTGTTTTCAGAGTCGCTAAAAACGATTCTGAAACTACATTATCACAACATTATAAAATTCAAAATGTCAAATTCAATATAGCGGTCGTCTTTTACAAAAAAAGACTCAATTTGTTAAAAAATGGTTATTTGGGGGTTTTTTGGATTGCAAAAAGTGAACTTAACATTAGATCATATCAAATATGATATAATGGACTAATAACCAGTGTGAAAATTCCCATGTGGGGTCCCATGCAGAATCCTACACGGTATTCCATATAGGGTCCTATATGGGATCCCATATAGAATCTTATATATCAACAAATAGGATTTTTCCTATCTGTTGCCAGGTAGTCGAATATATGGGATCCTATATGAGATCATATATGGGATCCTATATGGGATCATATATGGGATCCTATGTATAGTAATGGTCCTATTGTAGGACCATGAGAGGGTCAACTTAATTTACTAAGCAACGTAGATTAGGCAGGAAACTAGAGATATGAATTCTCGAAGATATGTGAATTAGCCACAAATCGTTTTATTATTTAATGTAACTCAATCTAGGTTGAAAATCGTATTAAGTCTAATCTAAAATTGAAGTTTATCGAAATACATTCAATCTATTTTATGATTATCATCGAAACTTTTCATTTAATTCTTGTAAATTATTTTATTTCTTTATCTTAGAATATATTATTATTTGTTACCAAATATGGTGTCATCAATGACTTTACCTTTTCACTCTAGAATAATTTATTATACAATTTAAATATCAGCCAGCAGGCTAAAATTCATATTGCTCTAGTATCTGACTCAACAATTGTCAGTCAGCAGACAAAGATATATTTAATTAACAGAAACTAGATTTAAGTCAACGATTTCAAGAACCTTGGATATCCGGCGAGCGAATTCCGGAGCAACAGAAATTACTATCATTACAGTATTATCCCATATAGGATTATACATATAAGCGGTACATGGTATCCGACATAGGATCCTACATAGAAACCTATATGGGATGATATGTGGGTACCCATATAGGATCCTGTACAGAATCCTTCGTGGAATCCCCATGGGAATCCCATATGGGATCTTATATGGGATCCTATGTAGGATTCTGCATGGGATCCTACATGGGAATTCTTCTTTGGTGAAAATTTGCACTTTGACAATTTATTTTAAAAAAACCAAACACTTTTTTCACGAAATCGCTCTAGTTGACAAAATCGTAGGTAATAAGAAATTCAAAAATTATAATTTTTCAACCATTGGATGTTTTTAAGAGCAGAAAAAACGAAAACGGGAATTAAATTGACAGACTTGCTGCAGAAAATGGCCGCTATACGTCACACGTATATCTTAAGAGATACATGTGACATGTCGCGGTCATTTTCTGTTTTCGTTTCTTTTGCTCTTGGAAACATCCAATAGTGAAAAAGTTATAATTTTTTAATGTCTTATTACTTACGATTTTGTCAAACAGAGCGATTTCCTGGAAAAAGTGTTTGGTTTTTTCTAAATAAATTGTCAAAGTGCAAATTTTCCCCAAAGGAGAGGAAAATCTTTGACAAACACTGTCGGGTTTGTCCATCGATCGTCCTTAAGCCAGTTGGGTCATTTTCTAAAGAAGTCACCCGCCATGTTAGATCCGACATTTTAAATTTTACAATTCTATGTTCAAGTCCACTGTCCACTGAAGGTTGTTGAAATTCAAGTGTATGTACTCATATTCTTCTTTATTTTCGATTTTTCTCTTTATAATACTCACTTACTCAATGTCGTGGAATTTACCAAACTCAGTAAATTCAACAGGCCTTTACTTAGAGATGAATTAAGATATTTTAAGTTTCCAAAGTGCATTTTAAAGGTCAAGAGTAGTACTTTTAGATACACTTACTATCCTTTTGAAAAAAAATTTCTCTCAAAGTTATAAGACCTACAATCTAGCAAAAAAACGTGATTTTTGCACTTTTAGGTTAAGATATCTCTAAAATCTGAGGTGATGGGGCTATTCTGAGGTCAGATTGGAATTCAGCGCGTCCAAAAACCTTCGGAAAATCATAGTCCGGTTCTTAATTCAAAACTTTGTCGGCCTGTATAATTCACAGATAGACCCATTGATATTTATTTTGTACGCACATTCAATTTCATCTTCTCTAAAGTGTAGTTCACAAACTACATGATTTTTTGTTAACATTTTTTTTTGTTCTTTGTAGGAACAACTTTCTGCCACAATTCTAGCACTTCATAAACATATTAAATTTAAGCACACTTATAAATTATAACAATAATTTTAACTAGTACATGCTTACCCTGTCGAAAGTAAACCACTCAAAATCCACTGAAAAAACCACTGGGCCAGTGGTTTTTTCAGTGGTCTGACCTGCATATCTTCAGATAGAATTTTTTTTGGAGTTGGGGTAACAATAGTACAATAGTTTTAAATGCCAAGTAGTTTTGTAGGGGAGTAAACTTCGACTCTTTAACGAAAAAAATTTACAAGCAATTTGACCTGGAAATTCAGGTCGAACACCGATTCCTGATTGTAATTTTTTTTCCTTTTATGGTTCCCATAACCCAAAATTTTTATGATTAAAAACTTTTGCAATTTCAAAAATTAAAATTTCAAAAATAAAAATATGAAATCTACTTATTTTCACGATTAGGAATATAAAAAAAAAATCTAAAAACTATTAAAATTGAAGAAAAGTAAATTTTCAAAGCTATTTTTAGTATTATGAAAAATAACTTTTTTGAGGAAATTTTTAGATATTCTTTATCGTTAGAACACGTAGAATATTAATATTTAATTTTTAAATGTATTAATGCGAAATTAGAGAAATTTTTGTTCCCGACTTTTAATTAAATTCAGGAGTCTTCAAGTTTTATGATCTCTCTGGACCCTTCTACGAGGCCTTGAATATATTAAAAATTGACCTGTGAAAAATTTGTTTCTTAACAAATAAAAATGTTTAAATTTTAATGATAGAAAATTGTTTCTTTTAAATTTAGAATCTGTAAGTTCTAACAATTACGTACATATAAAAATTTCCCCAAAAATCCTAAATTTAAATGAATAATATCGTATCTCATAAACGGTAGCAGATATTAAAAAACTGATGTCATTTTTGGATTTTTGAATAGAAGTTTGTATTATGTTAATAGTAATAACATATATTTATATAAGTGGCTAAATTCTTAAATAACAAATATAATATTGGAATAAATAATTTAAATTATTTAAAATTGTAAAAAAGAAAGGTTATCCTTCCATTTTATGAGGGTAAAGGCCATAAAACGGTTTGGGACTTCCAGGCCAACTGTCATAAATCAACCCTCACAATAGATATTTTCAGTGGCAAATTGTCCCAAATCACAACTGAGAAACCACTTAAAAACAACTGGGATTTCAGTGGTTCTGTCTCAGTGATTTTTCAGTGTTTTTCTTTCGACAGGGTATAACTTAAAAAATAAGCTAAAACAAAACTTTGCTTTAAAAAAAGAAATTTTACTTCCTTCACTGATTAAATCAGGAGAATTGCATTTTTCCACTGCACATACGGAAGGCATTTTTGCCTTAATCACATATTAACACTTGCACCGTAAACACTTTCAATAATAATATATGTAAGCTTTTGATGTCTAACAACTTTTCGTTATTAATTCGCAATATTAATAACAACCATATGCAAAAAACAGGTTATATCATTCCGTGATGATGCCGGTTCTTGTTTACAAACAGAGTTCTCAAACTGTCCGCGAAAAGCGCTAGTGCGCATAGAAGTGAGCCCATAGAAATTACGTTACGAAAGAGTGGTCTATTTTTAACGCGAATTCATTATGGCCGTTCAGTCTCCTAATACTACTCCCTGGAAAAAACGAAACACACCTAACCTCACTTTTAAGAAACTGAATTTCCTTGATTATTTTTAATTATTATGTATTGGCATTAATTTAAAAGTTTTTTAATAAACTATTTTTCTTAATTTAATAATATACAATGTATATTAATATGTAAATATGTTAATAATTAACCTTTTTTACGACGGGTGTCGTTCACTGTGAGGGAGTCGGTCACTGTATCTGTTACCCTATTTTAAGAGTTAAACGCAAAAATCATGATTTTATTATGTTTTTATAGTTCTTACCATAAAGATGTGCTAGTCGACAATTTTCACTATGATTTTCGCAATCAGCGCATCAAATTACGTAAGTATACAAAACATTAATAAGAGTTAAGGTTCGGGCTTTTCGGAAGTTTACTTAAATTTTTAAATCCTCTTTTTTTCTTTTGTAAAAATGATGTTAAAAAAATGTACGTACATAATAATAATGTTATTCAAATTCCAAATTGCGGATCTAAGATGTCGGACAAAAAATGTGAATTAAACTCGTTAAACATTAATATAAACGAGACGCTCCACGGTGAAAGGAGCCTTTTATCCAAAACATAAATTTGGAGTTTTTAAGTTCAATCGATAGAAAAAATATACAGACAAGCTTTCATACGGCGGAAAGCAATTTGACGTTTCCGCCTTAAAATCGCTGAACATTTATACTATTTTAATTTTGTAATTCCACGATTAAAATGTAGCAATAAAAAAGTAAAATAGGAAGTACAAAAAAGTGAATTTTTCTTACTGTGCTTTGGTTTGAATGTTTTATGTTTTGATTATTACATTCGAAACTTAAACGTGATACATCATTTTTAGAATTTGAGAAAATTTTACGAGCAAACAAGTTTTTATAAATTATTAATAATGAAACCCATAAAACTTTTAATAATTGTATTCTTTTATTTCTTCTTTATAAAAAATGTACAGTCTAAATCAATGTTTAAGACATACATGATTGTTTTTTTCCTTTAAAAACTTATATTAAACACTAACACATATTTATTTAATAGTTATTTTAAGTTTAAGAATGTTTAAAATTTTATTTACCCTAGTGGATATCCGAAACCTTAGAAGAACTTAAGTCTGTTTTCAGTGAACAGAATTTAACTAATGCATACTTTAAAAATACTTAAGTTCTTCTTTGGTTTCGTCAGTCTACGAGGGTACTAAAAACAATGAAAAATTATTAAGTATGAATACAGAATTGAGATACATTAATAACATTAAATTCATACAGATTATCAATAAGTTTTTAATATCTATCGTTTTTAATGCTAGGACTCAAATCGTTAAAATAAGAATGCAACATTGCCTCTTCTGCGGAAATCCGGAGCACTGGATTGCATACCAGTAACCTCTGCAAATAAATAAGATAAGAATTATTATAAATAATGTAAGGTATTATTAAAACACGTAATATACAATTATAATTTGAAAATTGGTCGTTAATTATATGTTCTAAATTCACAATACACTAAGTTTTGATAGAGATATGTTACACGGAGAAAATGTTTCAGATAAAGTTTACCATGTTAGCATGATACACCTCGGATCAAAGTGATTTTTAGAAAATTTTACCATTCAATTTATAATAGAACTTATTCAAGAATTAGAAATGTTTTATATAAAAATATGGATACACATCACTCTCCAGCATGGTAATTTGATGGTTGGAGGGCGATTCCTCGATTGCCAGAAAGTTAAGTAGTATTATAAATAGCACGTGGAAAAACTTTACCATGCTGGATGACAAGACGCTGAGCTCGAATTCTTGAGCTCAGAGCGCCTCGACAATGCTCTTGTCAAGGCTCCTGCTCACCAGCATGGTAAAGTTTTGCCAACTACACTACCGTCGGAAATTGTTGGTCCGATCGATTGGAGCGGATCAAAAAAATACAGCTCAAATAAGACCACGATATCTTGGTTAAAAATTAAGATAGAAACTTAACGTTTAAAAATTTGAAAAGATTATTAAATTCTGCGTTAGAATACTTATTAGTTAAAATATTTTAAAAATCCAAAGTGATTATATTACTTGATGTGTTAGAAAAAAAAATTCTCAAATTTTTCAATTATCGTTCCATATGTTCAGTTCGTTGCCTGATGTAGAAAAATTGAATAAAAAAATTGAATTTTATATTGTTCTCTTCGTTGAATTGACAGCTTTAATTTGAGCTAAGGGAACTTGAAAAATATTGAATGGTTCACGAGATATGACTAAAAACGTCCGAGCATATTTTTCTTAAAAACCTTCATTTTTAGGCAAAAACCACGTTTTTGATTGATTTTCGAGAAAAACATGCTCGGACATATTTAGTCATATCTCGTGAACCATTCAATATTTTTCAAGTTTCCTTAGCTCAAATTAAAGCTGGCAATTCAACGAAGAGAACAATATAAATTTCAATTTTTTTATTTAATTTTTCTAAATCAGGCAACGAACTGAACATATGGAACGATAATTGAAAAATCGAGAATTTTTTTTTCTAACACATCAACTAATATAATCACTTTGGAATTTTAAAAAATTTTAACTAATAGGTATTCTAAGGCAGAATTTAATAAGCTTTCCAAATTTTTAAATGTCAAGTTTCTATCTTAATTTTTAACCAAGATATCGTGGTCTTATTTGAGCTGTATTTTTTTGATCAGCTCCAATCGATCGGACCAACAATTTCCGACGGTAGTGTAGATGATCTTTTCTATTCAACCAAAAAATAAAAAGATTTCCTTCATATTAATTACAGATTTATTTCCTATAGAGATTACTTATTTCGCTAATTATAATTACATTTAACGATACAATCACGATCATAGTTTTAACCTTAAGATTAATTTAATATTTTTTTGAACTATATATACAAGACGCTATTTACCGAAACTAAACTTACGCCGCAATATACAAATATCTATATACACATTCACGCACACCGAACACGCTCGAATACATTTGGAATTAGAGATTCAAACTTTCCTTATATACTAACTGAGTAGAATTGTATCCCTTTATGAGAAACGGTTTTAATTCTTATATCTTTAGACTGAATAATTTTAATTTAAAACAATTATGTGTTAATTATTGCTTCCTTCCTTGATCAATTTTTTATATAAATCAAGTTTCAAAATTTTTGTAATTTCTATTAAATCTTTCTTTTTTGTCTTGCAATAATCTGTGAATCAAATTCAAAATGTTAATTTAGAACTTATTTTGTATTTTAAATTCTAAAAAGTATGACCAAAATATTATATTAATGTCAAATAGTTTTTTAATTTGAAAAAAAGTTTTATTTAATGTATAAAGTTATAATTATTCAGTACATTAATTAAATAAAACTTAAAGGTCTTGTTATAAAAATAACTTGCAGATATTTTAAAAATTATTATATATAATGTGTACAAAAACAATGATCTAAATTTCAAAAATAGGTATAATTAACAAAATCTTTGACTTTATCTTTTATTCACTTTAGATCAATTTCACTTGTGTTAATTTCGATTTCCGAGACTCCTGTATTATATAATTTTTAAATAAAGTAATTTAATAATTAGACAGAAAATTCTCATTTATCATGATTTTAATTCTTACAATGTTTAAAAAACCAAATATTCATTTATTAAAAATATATTATATGTATTATATATAAAAATATAAATATAAATGTTATTTAATATAATAATTTTTATAGAAACAAATTTGTATTTTTCTGCATTAAAAGTTTAATAACCTAGAAAATCCTATCTATTCTTTTAATCTGAATTAGTTCAAAATAATTAATTATTAATAATAATCAGAATTTTACTAAAATATTATCTATTTTTATATAACTTAAAAATAAACTAAACTAATAATTATTTATTTTTTACTAAATGATTAGTAGAAATATAGCTATTTGAATTAATAGCTAACTTTTTAATTTCAAGCTAGTTATTTTTAACTAGGCTTCCGTTTCCGGTACCGATAAGTAGTTGACGCGTTTGTGAGAGGGAAATAGTTTTGTGAAAAATTTATAAATAATAACTGAAGGGTGGGCTGTGGAGTGATTGGTAAGTGTAGAGTGAAGTGCGAGGGTGTGAATGAAAAGAGTGGATGAAGAGGTAATTGAATGAATGAAGTGTAAAAAGCGGCAAAAAAGAAGAAAAATTGTGAGGTTATGGTGACGGCATGCGAAGTAAGTGAGAGGTAGTATAGAGAGAGAGAGAGAGAGAGAGTGATAGAGTGTCGATAAGGTAGAACTTGACAATGTCGAATAAAGAGGAAAGCAATTATGCAAGTGGTAAAAGCGGGAATGAGTCTAAGGCGCGAAAATTTAAAAAGGAATTTGACGGGAAAAGTGTTGAATGTAAGGATTGTCAAGTTTTACTTAGGCTAATCAAAAGAACAGTAAAGGAGAACGATGAGGACTTAGATGAAGTTTGGGATGAAATGGACGAAATTAGGAAATTAGACAAAAAAAAGGTTTAAACAGATTGAGGGATTACGAAAGGCAATGAAAGCAATGTTAGAGATGATTGAAAAGTGGGAGGTAAGGTGGGAAGAGGAGAAAGAAGATATGTGGAAAAGTATGGAGGAGTTAGAAAAAGGAATAAAAGAGAGTGAGGAGAGAAGGACGAAAGAATATGTAGAAAGGGAGAGGGTAACATTAAATAAAGGAGTAGAAGAAAAAGAGGGGAGTAGAGAAAAAGTAGATGACGATTTAAAAATAAAAATGGGGGAATTAGCGATGAGAATAGAAGTGATGGAGAAGGAGAGGAGAAAAAGAAATATTGAGATTAAAGGTATGAAGGTAGGATGGAGAGAAGGCAGAGAGGAGGTAGGAAAAATGTTGTTAAGAATTGGAGTGAAAGTTAAGATCAAGAACGTTAAGGGTGTGAGAGGAATGGATATCGAAAAACCGAAATTGTGGATTGTGGAATTAGAAGATGAGAATGCTAGGATGGAAGTAATGAGATTAAAAAATAGGTTGAAAGAAAGTATGGAGAGAATAGATGTTGATAGAACATGGAGAGAGAGAAGAATAAAATGGCTGCTGGAGCAAAAAGCGTGGGTGGAAAGAAGAAACGGAAGAGTGGTGAAAGTGAATAGAGAAAGTGTTTGGGTGGATGGAGTGGAATGGCTGGTGAAAGAGGATACACAAGGGGTTATCAAAGTGGGACCGGAAATAGGTTTAGAAGAGGAAGGGATAAAGGAGGCCTTCGAACCCGTAAGGGATGAGTAAATAAATTATATATAGTTATTTTTAACTAACTCAGATTTAGAGAATTTGTTAAACGTTATTTATAAAAATAAATATTATTTTGAATAAGAATTTGAATAAATAAAAGTTATTCCAACTAAAAATTGAAAGTAATGAATTAAGTAGATCTTATAAAGGTATAATAAATAAAAAGTAAGAAAAATAATAATTTTAAAAAATGACATTTAGCTATTTAAAAATAGTAAAGAGTAAAAATTACCATAATTTAAAATTTTCAAAGCAAGAAAGAAACTTTAAAATATAAAAAATCTGCCTTTAAATTACAAGAAATTGGTATTTAAAAAAATTTACAAACATAGAAGTTTAGAAGTTGTAAAATATATGTTTGATAGTTTAATTTTACAATGATAAAGAAACCAAGTAGAGCATCATATCTGAAATATATTTAGGTAATTTTCTTTTTAATTAATGTAAAATACAAATATTTTTTAATTTATTATAAAATTTATCATTTTAGTATTAAATGTAAATAAATATTAAGAATTAAACTATTTATAGAAATAGACAATTAAAGAATCAAAATATTATAAGAATTTAAAAAATAAACTAATTGAAAGAGTAGTCAGTAAAATATGAAATATCTAACAAGTTTTCGTTTAAAATTTTTTTGTAATAGTTTCATGTTATAATTCAACGTAAGCTAAGCTAGCCTCTAATATAAGTATTAAAATTAATAATTTAAAAATCATTTTTCTTCGTTTTAATAGAAAGAGTTCTTGTGGAATTAACAGACAAATGATATATGATCCCATCTGCAAATTAAAAATGTAAAAAGAGGGGAAAAGTTTGATTTACCATGCGATAGGAATAAATTCTGAGTTTTGAGGAGAGTTTACCATGCTGGAGAGTCATTGGACTTGACGCTGAGCCCGATGTCTGATTACCCGCAGCATGATAAACTTCTGCACATTTCTCGGCAAACTCTTTTCAACTTTAATGCACATTTTACAGCTTTAAGCGAGTAGTCTTTTTCAGTCTACTTTTGACTCTCAAGTACCACGTATATATGGGGAAATTTTTCTTATTTTTTGAAAATAACTATCAGAATTTTGAACACAATATCTCAATTGTAACTTTGATCCGAGGTCCTGAATATAATATGGGAAAGATTACCTCAAACGTTTTCCCCGTGTATGACAAATCATGATAAGAATAATAATAATTAAATAAATATTAATGAAAATCGTTTAAGGAGATATTAAATTATCGAGTTGTAACAAGAAAAAATATAATATTTGTCCTTTATTTTATTTTACAAATACTGCTTAAAAAGAAACATTGAATCTAAAATTACACATATTTAACATTTAGAAGTAACAGCTTTTTGAAAAAGACAATTTCTAGAGCTGCTTGCTGTAGTACACATTGCACAAGATTTCAAATAATTCAATCCCTATATCTCAGTCAATTTTTTAAAAAATTTAGAAACTTTTGTGAAAAAATATTACTACTAGATAGGCCAATAATTTCACCGCATTAAACAATCATCCCTGCTTAAAAATTTGAACATATTTTAGAAAAAATGATTCTAAAACATAAGTACGAAAGTTGTTTATTTTAAATCCGGTTTGAAACTATCCTTTATCCATATTGGATATCCATCCAATACTAGATGTATACTTTTCTATCCGTTTGAATAACCGAATACTCTTTTGATCAAAGAATTAAAGCGAATAGAAAATGATTCACACGAATACATCTTTTGTCGGTAATAAGTGATGATAAACATTGAAGATGATGACGGATAGACAAGGATTGGGATACGCATATAAAAACTAAGGAGTCAGATGAATAGTAAAACACCTTTTTGTTCTCAGGCCTGTTAAAAAAATAGGACTTTCAGGCAAAACTGTACGAAAATCATCCGAAATATATTTCCAAGTAAGAAACAAAAACATAATCTCCAGACAAAAGTCAGTCAACATTTATTTCAACATTTAAGATCACGTCAAATCTTTACAGACTGCCATCGTTTAGCCTACATATATGTAAGCCTCTTCAGGACAGAAACAACTAAAATTACAAAAATTATAATATTAATATACATACAGTAAAGCAATATTAAAAACAATATAAATATATTTGAATTTGATTTAATTTAGCTATTCAATTGACTGACACCAAAATTTTAGTCCGTATTAAGTCCAGTTAGGTACTTTATTTCTCCAGCAGTATAAATTAAATTGAATTTAAGTTAAAATTAAAACGGAACTTTGTTCAGGTCTTTCTAAAATCAGTCCGCCAGTTTAAAATCTAATAGAAGTCCGGAATTAGTCTGACAGATGACATAAAAAATAAATTGGTTAAGGCAAAAGCGAGACTTTGTCCTTCTGAAATTAGGCTGGCACAAATTTCAAAATCATTAAAAAGTCTAGTAATGTACGAAATTGGTCCGTTATTTATTTATAAATTCAAAAGGAAGCCGGTTCAGTACGAAATTTGCTTAATATTTGACATTAAAAATAATTTGGATTATAGTCAAGAAGGGTTATAGTCTCTGAGGGGTGGGCGAACCATTTAAAATTCCATGCTCTTCCGGGGACGTTTTTTGTTAGAAATCAGTTACTAAAAATGTTTATTTTTTCGTTATTTTTATTACACTAGGCCGTCCAACGCCTGGTGAGGCAGTGCAAAGAAGGTTGCCAACGTCGCGCCAGTTTTCAACAAGAGCGCGGCTAAGGGCTGTACAACGAGGGCGTTTAGCGGATGAGATTCCCGCTCTTCGAGTCACTCTTGGCGAAAATCAAAGGGGCCAAGTCGCGCAGCAAAGGACATCTAACGTAATCAAAACTAAGTTTGATTACTAATCACCGATTATAAGGAAGGATGACTCAAGGGGAAAAAAGGCTGAATAAAATCCCTAGAATTATCGCCACGATAATTCCTTCCTTTCAGGAAGGAAGGTCTTCGTCTTGAGAGGTCGTAAAATTAAGTTCACGCATTTTGTTTTAAGTTTTAACCGCCCTAATGGCGGATTTTTAAACAGTAGTGTTTATAAAATTAATTCTGAGAATTATTGGTGATTGCCGCATCGAGTCTCCGTTTTAATGGTAAGTGGCTCGCTATTATTTTTAGCATATGTTGAAACTTTGGAATCGCCATGTGCTTCTGCCCGTCACAGGTCGTACCTTGTTTATTCTGATTAATTTAGTTAAAATTATACTTTTTCTTTCTTTTCTTTTTACAAAAAAAATTTTTTTTTACTTTTTTTGAAAAAAGACATTTTTTTCTTTTTTTTTTTCATTTCAAATAAAGCTTACTATGTGCACTTTCAATACATGCTATAGAGGAAATGTCTTTTTTCTTTGTTTTTGAATTATTAATTAATTAATTAATAAAAATTCGTTAAAAATGAAATATTTCACAAACCATTAAACTTTTGGTAATTTTGTGGCTATAAACGTAAAGCTTATTAAATTTCGGATCTAACAAGCATAATTTGAAGTCTTTTTGATAAATGGATACTAAATAAATACACATTTTTTATTTAATTAATTATTATTAATTATTTTGTTAGCATTCATTTATCAAAAATGCTGCAAGTTATGCTTGTTAGATTCGGAATTTTATAAGCTTTACGTTAGTATGCTTAAAATTATAAAAAGTTTATTTGTTTGTTCAATATTTCATTTTTTCCTAATTTCTTACTAATTTTTATTAATTTCTCAATTAATAATTCAAAAACAAAGAAAAAAGACATTTTCTTTATAGCGTGTATTGAAAATGCACATAGAAAGCTTTATTTTAAAAGAAAAAAAAAGAATAAAAAAATGTCTTTTTTCAAAAAAAATTAAAAAAAAATTTTTTTGAAAAAAAAGGTTAAATTTTGAAATTTTTTACAAAATTGTTGCACTATTGAAAAGAGGAGGAAAAAACCTTTCGAAAACATACAGGACAATTTTTTGTCAAGCTTGTTGCATAATAGTTATGATTTTTTAAAAAATACCCTCTTCACACTTGACCAGAATCTTCAGCCCTCTCCCCCTTCTACAATTTTCATTAGAATTTCATAATAATTGGTGGTTTGAGTACTGACATAGAACACTACATTTTGTGCAAATACTAGCCTTTTTAATTTTTTCGATTGGTACACTTAAGAAATTTTGCCCCATTTACTACATGTCAAACAAATCTTTAAATGTAAAAAAAATTGAAATTTCTAATTTTTTTTTGGTACCTTTTGATTATAATGTATCTATTCTTTGATCTATTTATGACAGCAAGAGTTATTTTTATACTTTATAATTTATGACAAAAAGGGTTAAAGCGTAAACAGAATTTTATACGGTCACGTCCGGGAACAGCCTTCCACAAATGTTTATGTGTCGTGAAGTTAGGAAACTTGCAGACTAAAAAGCACAATATCATGTGAAGGCAGAATAAAAATTAATCCAAGTTCATTTGTTTCTATTCTTGAAATATAAAACAAGTATTTTAATATTGTTTTGAAGCAAAAGTGAAAATAATGTTATTTTTAAAACAATACATCATTAACAGTTACCTACATATTATTGTCAAGAAATATTTTGACAATTTTAACATTCAAAAAAAGTTGAGTTAATATAACACCGAAAATTAGACTATGATTTGGAATGTCAAACATTTTTATTTCTTATCTAAATGGACGTGCTCAGAAGAAAAGAGATCTGAAAAGCAAATTGGTAACTTTACAGGAGAGCGATGTTAGAGATTTTGATCATATGAGATTTTGTATTTAAAAATAAATTTCTTTCAAGTCTTTACAATTTTTTTAAATTTGAAATTTTTTTTCCTTTATGTTTTAACCATAAAAGTTTGTCCGATTTTGTGTATCTCTTACCTTATTCAAAATATCAAAACAATGTATTTCTGAAAATTTAAAAATTTTAATCCCACATGGCACAGTGGGATGAAAGGGCATTTTTCGTCTCAAAATTCTAATGAAGGCCCAATTCTTAACGGATTTTAAAGTTTTTTTTTTAAAAATACTCATGAAGAATTGTTTAAAAAGTAAAAATGCAGGAAAATTGTGACTTTCCCAAAATAACCTACCTACATGACATTTTCCTAGTGAAGAAAACGATTTTTGTTAGAAAAATGATTTGTAAAATATATTTTCACTCATATTTAGAGCAAATTTTGATAAGAAATCTAAAAATTATACTTCTACGGGTTCTAGTCTACAAACATCAACAAATATATATTCAAAAATTCAAAATGGCGGATTATACTTGTCAATTTGATTAAAGTTCATTAAAATATCATAGTTCTTAGTTAAGAAGTGCTAAAAAACATAATTTATTTACAAAAAACTTGACTTTTGGTGTTTTTGATTACCAATCAGAAGTTAGCTTTAAAAAAATTGCAAATGTCGAATCCAATATGGCGGCAAATATTATACAATTTGTGTTTATTTCTTTGAAATTAAGTGTTAAAAAGCAATTAGGACCTCTACGAATGAATCTGAAGTTAGTCCCTCCGATTTTAAAATAGCGAATCCAATATGGCGGCAAATATACAATTTGTGTTTATTTCTTTGAAATTCAATGTTAAAAGGCAATTAGGAACTCTGCGAAAAAATCTGAAGTTAGTGCTTCTAAATGTTAGATTATAAATATTATATAAAATAAATAAATATTACAAAAATTTGATTCGCCATTTTGAAATCGAAAGATCTAAATTCAGATTCACTCGTAGAGACCCTAATTGCCTTTTAACACTGAATTTCAAAGAAATAAACACAAATTGTATATTTACCGCCATATTGGATTCGACATTTACAATTTTTTTAAAGCTAACTTCAGATTCGTAATCAAAAATACCAAAAGTCAAGTTTTTTGAAAATAAATTATTTTTTTGAGCACTTCTTAACTAAGTGTAATTTTTGAATATATATTTGTTGATGTTTGTAGACTAAAACCCGTAGAAGTATAATTTGTAGATTTCTTATCAAAATTTGCCCTAAATATGAGTGAAAATATATTTTACAAATCATTTTTCTAACAAAAATCGTGTTCTTCACTAGGAAAATGTCATGTAGGTAGATTATTTTGGGAAAGTCACAATTCTCCTGCATCTTTACTTTTTAAACAATTCTTCATGAGTATTTTTAAAAAAAAAACTTTAAAATCCGTTAAGATTTGGGCCTTCGGTAGAATTTTGAGACGAAAAATGCCCTTTCATCCCACTGTGCATGGAACCAAAACTCCATTGTGATTTTTACAGGAAATAAAAATGGATTCCAATATTGAATCCAGAGTTGGTTTTGTTTCACTTATATTCGTACTTAACCGGACTCTTTCCGAATTTAAAAAGTTTTAGCTAGATTAAATCCTAACCGAACACTCTTAAGATCTAAAAAGGGATAGCCAGACTAAAACCGTTTTTAACCGGACTCTTTCTGAATTTGAAAATCTATTACCAGTTTATTTTCCAACTTCATGATTCAAAACTCCGATCATTTTAACGAAAATAACTTTGAGTATCTCCTTTCGGACGAAATCCGTATTGAACCGCTCTAATTACAGATTAAAATCACAAATTTGTTACGATTCGGTAACATTGCGTGGTCGAGATTTGAAAAAAGAAGTTTTAAATTTCCTTCGGAGTTTGAACTTTTTCGCACAAGTTGGTAAGGCTTGTGCTTAATTTATTTTTAAGGTAGGTCTGTTATTGTTTCAGCTCTACGGGAGCTGTCATTGGACTGTTTAACTGAAAAAATAAATATATATATTAAATTATTTATAATATAAATATTTAGGAAAGGGAAAGAAAATAAGAGAGGAAACGTACTATATATGGTAGAGAATAAAGTTATTTTATTTTTAAACGACAGTAAAATAGCGTACCAAGAAAGAGGGTTGCAATTAATTCTTACCGATTATGCGGGTTATCAGATCAATGTTCACAATTATCAAGTTGAAAATGTTTGTTGGTTGGGAGTCAACGCGAGTATAATCGTTTCGTTTATTTAAAAATTTACAATTAAATTTCGCGTTTCGACTAAAGCTTTACATCGATCACCGATAATTGATTTTTGAATATTCCGGACAATCGATTTTACTTAATAAGTTTTCAATCTAGTACCAGTTCAACAAATAAAACAAAAGGGCGTTAACCGATGGGACTTGGCAAAAGTTAAACTTCACTCTTCGCAGTTGGAAGTTAAGTGTCGCACAGGTCGAATTCTGGGAGAACACTGACTTCCTTATATAGAGATGACCAGTGATTTGGTGTTGGGTTTTTCTTATTCATATCCAAATCATCGATGTATTACATAGATCGATGAGATGGGGATGAACTAAGCTCTAACAAAGAAGAAGAGTAAAAGGGGTGGAGCTTATTATTGAGGTTGAATGAGATCATCGCATAGTCCCTTTGTTTAATATTATTTTTAGTATTTAAATAATTTTGATCTCATAGATAATAATAAATACGAACAATGATAACAACAACAACAATAACAATAATCGTTGTTATAATAATGCTCCTTTTAACAATGTTTATTGACAAATGTGTATTTATTAATTTGTCTATTGTAGCATTTATTTATATAATTTATATAATTTTCTTAATTCTTATTGTTAATAACCCAAATCCCAATTCAAAGAGGTCTGATTATATTTCAATAATAAGGAATTTAGCAAATATTTTATCTTTTGCTCTACTTTTCATTTTTCTTTCGTAAGTTGAACTCTTAATTCTTTGTTTATAATACGTGCGCGGGTTGACGCCGAGTCAGGAAGTGCATTGATCTCGAATTTTGTAGATCTATTCTACTAGCAATACGGAACAATTCTATCACATTGCACTCTGCACGTGACTAATAAAATATTAAGAATTGGTCTTATCTTGCATAAATAGGTTTCAATGTTGATTAATTTTACAAACTGCAATATAACAAAAATAAAACAGTTTATAAAATTAATAATATAAATTTTGCGATATAATTATAATTAAAATTAACTATTTATTTTAAGTATAAGAAAAGTGATATTATTTTAAGTTTGGTATTTAAATTTTAATGTTCATAGATATAAAAATATTGATTTAGGCTCGCTCATCGAAGCGTAAAACGAGCTAAATCGTGCATGAATGATGAAAAATCATTACAGATTATTCAATTGACTTGTTTTTATTGACACTTTTTATTGATATTGTAGTAAAAATGCAATTTGACAGTAATAAAAAAACTACGTTCTACAAGGTAGGGGGGTGGGGTATTTGAAAAAATCTACTGTAGTCAAATTTAGGACTACGTAGTTTATGGACGACCCCAAAGTCACAAATACAGAACTACACTCATATTTTTATAAAATTATTTTAATCCTATAGACACAAACATGGCGCTTTTAGATGCCTGTAATCATGGTCTAAACGCATTCATTTGTTCGACCGGGTGAAAATAGCTTCCATTTTTTCCTTAGGGAAAAAATGAACCGCTGATCCATGCATTTTTTCACCACGGGACAACAATGGCCGCCATTTTTATACAGTCAAACAAGTGAATGCATTTAGACCCTAATCTACAAATATTTAAAAGCACCAAGTTTGTGCCTTTGGAATAAAAAGTATAGTAAGCAACACGGGTTTAAAGTCAGTCCAATTTGTTTAGAATTTTTATTATTGAAGTGAAAAAAAATTAATATAAAAATAGGGGGGGGGGGTGAAGAAACATGACGTATATTTAGGGGTAGGTGTTTTCTCTTACGTGACAAGACGTGACAGGAGAGGAGGAAGGGTCAAAAAGTTGAAAAAATGCGTGACGTCATATGTGAACGCTCCTATACATATTTTTTTAATCCTCTTATCATTCATTTATTCCTTTCAATTTTTTTTATTACATTTTGTATGAGGTTATAGTGAATGAAAAAGCAAAATAACAACAATAATAGAGTTCTTAATGTATTTTATGATTTCTTTTAGGGTTTAATATACATATACATATAGACATCTATATTTATTATAGCTTTATTTTGTTACAGTGATTTTAATAATTCGTATTCATCGTAATATTTAAAATATTATGTTAAAAAAATGAATAAGTATAAAAATAGCATCTGTGTTCTTATCCTTGTTCCTTTTTCCTTGCAACTTGGGAACGAGAAACAAAGGTTGGTTAGATTGAACAATTTTTTTTTTGTAATATTTTAATGATAATATTTAATAACATTTAGCTTTTCCAATTAATTAACTTAAAAAAAAGTACTTTGCACATATTGAAAAAAAGTTTTTTAGTCGATTTTCACACACAGTGTTGGCATCTAACACAAACAATACATATATCCGCTTCGGTGTACACGCAAAAGTTGGGTCGTATAAAAAGAAATGTTTTTATGTATACCACTCAGCCTTTTTATATTTCGTGTTAAAAAAATGGACTGCCTCACAACTGGAGCCGTCTCACAACTGGCGACTCTCCCCTATAATTAAAATTAACTATTTATTTTAAGTATAAGAAAAGTGATATTATTTTAAGTTTGGTATTTATATAGGGGAGTGGGCCCCAAGATGGACAGGGGCCCAAGATGGACATTTCGTATAAAATTTTTGTTTAAGGTGACAGCGCCTTATACTTTCTGACATTATTGTTGTTTGTATAGACGAACATTTTGATGCACATTTGAAGAAAAAAAACCAGTTGGTTTTTCTTCTACACGTACCACGTAATTTTGTGTCTAAAAAAGTTTTGTAACAATTTTTTCTCAAGTTGGTAAAGTTATTTAAATTTATGATTTAGAATGAGTACTTAACGTTATAATATTCTTTATTTATCGTATAATAATATTCTAAAATGATTTTACTAATTCAGTATTCATATATATATTTTTACTGGGGATTAAAAAATGGTGTCATGTACCCTAAGATGGACAGGCCTAAAATCTCAATGTATTTTTTTGCATATTTTCGATTTTACACTTTTTTCAATAATTTTTTGAGCCAATTAATTAAAATTTTTTATTTTCCACCATAAAATGTGATTTTATCGTTAGAGAATTTATTATATTGATATTTTTCGATATTTTATTACTTTTTACTGTTAAGCTATTAAATTAAAGTTTTTAGAAATTTTATTTCTTGATAAATTCCGTAAAATGATTAAAACTTAGTTCAAGAATTGTTACACGATGTTCATTTTCTATTTACTACCATTTTCAAAGACTTTTAAGAAGATGTCCATCTTGGGGCCACTTTTTTTTAGACCCAAAATTTTAACAATCAGAAAAAATGCTTTATAAAATGTTTATGTTTAAAATAAAATTTTATCTTTGTGGCCATAAGTTACATTATAAATTGTACTTTCATCCTGTATAAAACATTTTAATATATTTTATTCGGTTTGGATTCTACAGCAATAAATCGATAGGGTGTCCAACTTGGGGCCCTCTCCCCTATAAAATATTTTTATATGATATAAAAATATTGATAGAAAATTGATAATATAATTGAAATTCTGTAAAAAGCAGAGTACAAAAGCTAAGAATCTTCTTCGATTCTCTCTTGTCCCCATTTTCTTTTGGTGTATGAAACCAGAGTTTTTAACTCGGTTTGACATTTAAAGATTTTTCGCAATGCAAGGCTAGTGTTTAATCGCTCAAATTGAAGAAACAGAGCACAAGAGTCTTTTTCGATTCTCTCTTGTTCTCATTTTCTTTTTGCGTATGAAACCATAGCTTTTAACTCGGTTTGACATTTAAGAAATTTTATGCAGTGCAAGACCAATTAATTTAACATTCTTCCGCATATTATTTTCTTAGTTTTAACTTATCTAAAACAATGTATGCATAAGCATACACATATATGCACGCATACACACTGTTTATAATGTACGATATCTAACTTTTAAAATAGAATAAATAATTTAATAAGAAATTTAAAAAATTCAGGCCGCACGTAACAAATTACATGTTATATCTCATTTTAAAATAAAACTGAGCAAACTATTGTTAGCTTTTTGAGGTATAATTCGTTTTTGTCGAAATTAGATAATAAACATATACTTAAAAACCATTTCTAGAAGATTTTTTTGATCGTAGAGTACGAATCAAGTGTCAAATTTTTAAAATTCAGAATGTCGGATTCAATATGGTGAATACAAAATTTAAAATCGGGCAAGTACGAGTTACACCCGTACCAAAATCTAGGGTTCTGTACATACATTTACGAAACAAAGATATACCTTATTAACAAACAGAGAGCTCTAATTTGGTACACATATGTATTTTTACGTGTAGAGAACAGGAAAATTATAGGGAACATTATCTGGATTGACAGTCAAAACGTTGTAAAAAAAAGAAAAACTGCAAATTTTCGAAAAAAAGTTTTTTTCTCATAACTTTGAAACTATTTGAGCTAGAGGGCTAAAATTTGATACATTTGTATATTTTTATGTACAGATTATGAAAATTAATTAGAATGTACAAATTATGAAAATACTTCTACCTTCAAGTACATGAAACTTTTGCTTAAGGGTACAGGCTTGTATTTCAAATAAATAACATAAAAATCAAGAATTTTTTTATAGGGGGAGGCCCTGAAATTTTTATAGGGTATCAGGATTTATAACAGTCTTGATTATAGGTCCTGTGGCAGCCTTGATCAAGCCTTGTATAAGATTAAAAAATTTTTTTTGTTTTTTTCATAATTTTTCAATTATTTTGAAAAAAAAAGTTATAACAATTTTCAATTGCGTTTTATATAGTTTTTTTAAATTCTGGATATACAAATAAAAATTTTATTGGTTTGAGGGGTATTGTAGGACAATTAGGGTGAGCTCTAGCATAGGGGTCTAAACCTCTTTTTGGTGATCTTTTGAATTTTTTTTTGTGACCTCATAATATTCAATTTTATTTCCAAACATAACTTTTCCATAATCTGCATGCAAAAATACACGAGTGTACCAAATTTTAGCCCTCTAGCTCAAATAATGGCAAAGTTAGAGAAAAAAAACTTTTTTTTCGGAAATTTGCAGTTTCTCCTCTAGGTCAAATAGTTTAGAAGTTAAGAGGGGGGAAATGGTCCATTTTAATGCATTTTTGCTAAAAAAAGTTGTTATTTGCTTGACAACGCTATGAACATCACCTTGAATCATGTTCTCTATATTTTTCGTGCAATCTACACGTGAAAATACATAAGTGTACCAAATTTCAGCCCGCTAGGTCAAATAGTTTAGAAGTCAGGGGGGGGGGATGTTTTTTGGCTACGGACGCACGAGTCTCGCTATAAGGGTTCCGCCGAACACCGAAGGTGTACGGAACCCTAAAAATTAACAAATCTTCACGAAAATCGTAATTAGAGGGTTTTTGGGTTTGCCAAATATGCTTTCTGAATCAGATTTTATTTTATATCAATTGCAACCACCATTCACACATAACGGAATTTGCCCATTCTCATGTACAATTAGAAAGAATAGTGCTTGAGAAAATCTTATTATCCCCGAATAATGATTATCCTGAGGATTTCTTGATTTTTAATTTCTTTCTCCTCCATATTTAATCCGCCATTTTAAATTAAAAAAATCTGACATCGGATTTGTATACAGCAACTCCAAAAACCCCCTGAGTAATTATCTTCATAAGGCTTTATTGGTTTTTAATTTTTTTCTCAGCCATATTGGATTACCCGTTTTGAATTTTAAAAATCTGACCTCAGATTCGTGTTTAACGACCATAAAAACGCCAAATAATGATGTTCGTAAGGATTTATTGATTTTAAATTTTTTTCTCTGTCATATTAGATCCGCTATTTTAAATTTTAAAAATCTGATATAAGATTCGTATTCAGCGACCCCAAAAACCACCGAGTATAGTAATGATCTTCGTGAGCATTTGCTGATTTTTAATTTTTTTTTCGCCGCCATATTGGATCCGACATTTTGAATGTTAAAATCTAATATCAGATTCGTATTCAGCAACCTTAAAAACCATATGTACAGTATTGTTTGTAATAACTCAGCTATTATCTAAATTGCGAGACTCAAAGGGTTAAGATACTCCGTTCCGTGCGTTCGATTCGTTGAAAATCAATATTTTTTTACCAGATATTCTTTATACCATATTCTCTTCATAAATACACACAAAATAACATCCACTTATTTACACATGAAACTTGTTAAGTTTTTTTTTTTTACAGGACCCAAAATTTGATCAAAAGTAAACCAAAATAGGTTATTACAGTAGAACCTCGATAAGTCGAACCTCGATAAGTCGAATACCTCTCTAACTCGAAGTTTTTAGCGTTTCCCTTCCCTTGAAGCTTAAAAACCTCTATAACTCGAATTCTGGAACCTCTATAACTCGAGGTAATTTTGATTTCCCTAGAACAACTTTTGAATGTATTTAAACCTCTATAACTCGAAGTTTAGTTTGTCAACCTCTATAACTCGAAGTTAGTACGTATGGCCCTTTAAACCTTTATAACTTGAAGGTTTTGTTTGTCGCTACCTCTATATCTCGAAGCTAATTCAATAAAATTAACGGTCGTGAATTGTTATCAAACAGAGGTCCCTGCATTGATTTTGCGTGTTTAGTATACATTTATATCTTCAAGAAAAATGAGTGCGAAACGAAAATTAAAAACTTTATCATATGGGGAAAAGTTAAAAATTATTGAAAATGTGAAAAGTGGTGAAAAAAAAGATGTTGCTTTAAAATATGGCATACCTTTTCAACAATAATTAAAAATCAGGCTTCAGTGTAGAAACATTTTTTTATGTATAAATATACTGTATGCGAAAACCTCTATATCTCGAATTATATTTTCAGAAACCTCTATAACTCGAAACCCTCGATAAGTCGAAACCTCTTTAACTCGAAGTTTTCATCGTTTCCCTTCAACTTCGACTTATCAAGGTTCTACTGTATTAGCAAAAAATATTAATTCTAAAAAAAAAACGTTAAATTTATGATTGATGAGTATGGTTTCTATTGTTTTTGAGGTCGCTGATTACAAATCTGAAGACAGATTTCAAAAATCCAAAATGTCGGATCCAATATGGCAGACACAAATTTTAAAATTATTCAACTTCTATGAAACTTGCTACCCAAGGGTTTTTTGGGTCGCTGATTATAAATCTGAAGTCAGATTTATAATCAGTCAGATTTATAATCTGACTTGGGATTAAATTAAAAATGGCAGATCCAATATAGCGGACACGAAAATTAAAAAATTAATCAACTTCTAAGAAACTTTGTATCAAGGGGTTTTTGGGGTCCCTGATTACAAATCTGAAGTCAGTTTTCAAAAATTGAAAATGGAAGATCCAATATGACGGTCACAAAATTTAAAAAAGTTAAAATTTAAAAGTGTCAATTTTTATGAAACTTGTCATCAAGGGGTTTTTGGGGTCCCTTATCACAAATATGAAATTAGATTTGTAAAGATATAAATGCTGGATCCAATATGGCGGCCATAACATTAAAAATTATTTAATTTTTTTATGAATAAACGTCATTATGTAATGTATTATCTCAATAACAACGAAAATTTTTTATTTTGATAACAAAAAGTCGATCCATTTATTCAAATAGAAATGTTTGTAATAAGTCAGTTAGTTAGAATATAACAATGTAATATTTCTAATGTTGGACGAAATGAATTTAATTACAAGAAATTTAAGATACTTTTACATTACCTAAAAATGAGCTTAATTAATTATAAGTTCATTCTAACTAACTGATTTATTAGAAATATTCTTTTTGAATAAGTGATCAACTGTTTGTTATCAAAATAAAAAATTTTGTTTGTTACTGGGATAAGACATTACATACACTGCTGAGAGTAAAAAGATAGAAATCCTATCATTTTGAATCACTTTTTATCCGTAAGATATAAAGAGTTAAGAAATTTTATCTCATTCTATCACAAGTTTATTAAATGTTATCTCATCTTATCTTTTATGTCTATAAACCTATCTCTTTCATTCTTTTGTCTATGTCTTATTACCTTATCTCAATTTTTTTAGCTCTATCTATCAATGTTTATCTGCTTTCATCTCCTCTCAATATTTCTTTATTCAGTTCTATCTCTCTGTTTATATAACGGATTGCATATCTTTTCCAATAACTTCACTTCAGTCTCACGTTATCCTTGCTCTATCGCACTCCATCACATTCTATCCTCTAATAAATACAATGTACAGTCTGCCCTTTCAATCACCTCTTTTAAATCCTAATCTATTTCCTTAATACACACTTATTACTTTTTCTATGTGTTGTCAATAACATCAATAACCAATCTCTTTCTGTTATTTTCTCTATTCCCATCTTAACTTTGAAACTGTAGTTATTTTTCATTACTCTATCTTTTTCTTTCTTTTAATAAATAAATTAAATTACAAGTCACTTTTAATCACTTTTTTAAATTCTCATCTTATACTTTTTCTATCGCACTCCATAACATTCTATCACGTAATCCATAAAATATAAAGCCTATGTCTTTCAATCGCCTTTTTTATCCTAACCAATTTCCTTAATTCCCCTCTGCTAAATGTAAAAAGATAGAAATCCTATCAGTTTGAATAATTTTTTATCTGTGAGATAGAAAGAGTTAAGAAATAGTATCTCATTCTATCACACGTGTGTGTATCAAGTGTTATCTGATCCTATTTCTTGTGACTTCAAATCTATTTGATATATATTTTGCCTTGTCCATCAATCCCTATCCACTTTTATTTTCTCTTTATATATCTTCATTCCGTTCAATCACTTTGTTTATATAATGAATTGCATTTCTCCTCCAATCACTTCAATTCCATTTTACCTTATTCTTTTTTATCGCACTCCATTGCATTCTACCTCCTGATAAATAAAATATATAGCCTATCCTCTTCAATCACCTCTTTTCTATCTTAACCTATTTTCTTATTAAACACAGATTACTTTTTCTATCTTTTGCCAATAACATCAACATTCAATCTCTTTCAGTTTTTCCTTCTCTATTTCAATCTATTTCTTTCTTTAATCTCACCCTGTGCTTTCTTAATTGTTTTCCATCGCATCTTATATCTCCTAATGAATATAATGAACGTCCTATCCTTTTCAATATCCTCTTTTTTATTTTAACAAATTTTCTTAATCCTTACAATTCTACATATCACTTTTCCTGTATTTGGTCAAATACATCAATATCCAATCTCTTTCAGTCTTTCCTTTTCTATTCCAGTCTGTTCCCCAACATTGTAACTGTAGCTATTTCTCATATAAGCGCTATGTGCAAACACACTAGGGTAGCTGTCCTGCAATTTGATGATATAATAAGGGAAGGAAAGAGATAAAATATTTTAAATTTGAGTAATAGAGGTATGCATAGAAAATATATGATAGACATACTTAAACTCAGGTTATAGAGTTAGGGATAGGATGAGCTAAAAATAAACGACAGTTATGAATATACTTTAAATCAGGTTATAGATTTAGGCATACAAGGAGATAAAAATAAAGGATAGTTATGAGGAATTGAAAAATATCCATCCCTGCTGGAAGTAAACGGATTCAATATTCAATTGAATTCAAATTTTATCCTTTTGAATCCATGCTTTATCCATTCATATCCGTTTGATTAAAAAAGTGTCTGGCTATCTGTCTGAATCCGCATAGTTTTCTACCCACATCTTAATTCTTGTCTATACCTGAGCAACTTTACATTTTTGTATCACCTGCTACGGATAAAAGATGTATCCGCATAAAGCTTTTTTAATCTGTTTCAATCCTTCAATTGATAAAAATGAGTCCTGATATTCGTCTGAAACAGAAATTTTCTATTCGTCTACCAATACTCGTTTATCCGTGAACTACTACACGGATAAAAGATTTATCCGTGCAAATGAATTTTTATCCCCTTTAATCGTTTAAGGTCGGAGTCCAATGGTTCCGTTGTGCGTTGCGTTGAAATGAGATAGAAAAGGACAAAGTATATCTGTGTCCTATTCTTTCTCATTACAACGCAACGCATAACGGACTCATAGGACGTCAGCCTAATGCAAAAAGTGTTCGACGTTCTTTCACTGAATCCGCAAATTCTATTCGTGAGCCCGAACATGACGACAACATTTGTCATAAAAATCATTTGTAATGAGCAGAAATATGAAACAAACACAGAGATAGACATTGACATGGCGCCACCTCGTGATTGTGCAACACCATGAAAGTATTGAAAGCTTTGCGAAGACAGTTTTTATCCTCAATCAAGATTTTTTAAAAGTAACTTACAGATAGTGACGAATCGAGAAATGGTGAAAATTCTACAGATTGAATGTATTTAAGAATATTTTTTTAATCAAATGGAATGAAATGGATATAGAAAGATTTGCGTGAATTCATCTGTTATTAATAACTGTTTATGATAAATTTTAAAATATCGGACGGAGAGAAAAAATCGGGTGACAGATTGAAAACTGCGGTTTCCGACGTATAAACAAACGCTTTTATCCTGAAAAGATTAAAGTGGATAGAAAATGGAGATAGACTATAACCTTACATTCATTACTCTTTTTGTTAAAACTTTCATAGTCTTAGGTGGTCCAGTAGCTAGCATCCTAAAGATTATATTTTCTTATTATTAAAGTACACAATAAAACAATTGCTAAGAATGAAAAAGTTTCTTAATATTTAAACTTTTTTTACAATAAATTGGAAAAAACTAACAATTAATTTAATAAATTGTTATAAAAACTGTGGTACTTTTCAGGAATTAAATTGTGATCCAACAAGTACTTTAAATCGGCTTTTTTTCTGCTGATAAAGAGATTTTAGAGGTGTTGCAATTTTCCAAATCTTTATTTTGTGATTTCAGCGAGATCTGATGATTTTCTGAATTTTCCAGATAATTAAATTTTATCTCTGCTTGTTTATTTGGAGCAATTTTTATTTTGGTAATCTGAGAAATTTAAATTTTTTCCAAAATTGTGGATCTGCTAGTTTTGAGAAATTAAAAAATTCTTTCCTTGTCGGCTCATGAATAATATACTTTGGATCTTTAACTTTTTTTTTTTTTGCGTAGGATGTGAAAATCTGCTACCAGGTACCCTGTAGCCCGTACTACAGGGTTATGCGGGGGTGGCGATGTTCTGCCGACCCGCTAAAAACACACCCTTATTTGGGGACCTTAAGACCACTCCCGGCTAGCACTTTTCGCGCGTATCGCCATCGGGAGTAGTCTTATATCCCCTCCTCTGTCGCTAAAGCGACTTTCTCCCTTATTCTACGGGACCTCCATTCTTTGGCGACCATCGAGATCTTTGACCCTCATAACATAATATATGAAGGTCTCGATGGTTCGCCAATCTTCGGGAGAGCGAGTCATAAGCGGGATCATGTTCTCTGGTGTAACCTTGCGATTAACACCAGTAAACATAACCTGCCTCTCCGCGTCCCAACGCTTACAGCTAAAGAGTGTGTGCTCTGGGTCGTCCACTGGGAACTTGCAGTACACACACTCCGAGCTATCGACTTTTTTAAATCGCTCCAGATAGGAGCCGAAACACCCGTGCCCTGTGAGAGCTCGGGTTAAATAGTAGGAAACCACTCCGTGCTTCCTACTTATCCAGGTGGCGAGTGTAGGTATCAGCCGATACGTCCATCGGCCTGTCTCCTCCCCGCTCCATCGTTCTTGCCATCTGTCGACGAGTCTGCTTCTCGCATCTCGGCGACTTTGGTCCTTGCTGGGTCTATTATCTTCCGTGTATGCGGAAGAATTTCTCTTCTTGAAAAGGAGGAAAACTTCCTCCCTTTCTTGTTGCCAAAAGATCTGCCGGCGGGACGCTGGCAAGGACCAGAGCAGCACACGTCGGTACTGTCCGGTAGGCCGAAATGATACGTGTAGTAACACTTCTTTGCGCGGACAGTATCCTTTTACAGAAGGTTTTACTTCTGTCATTTCGCAGGGTAGGAGCCCATACAGGTGCTGCGTATAGCAGCTTTGAAAGGGCAACACTCGCCACCAGTCTCCTCTTTGCTTCAGAAGGCCCACCAATGTTCGTCATTAGACGAGCTAAACTTGCCGAACACTGTTCGGCCTTCCGACATGCTACGGCTATATGGTGTTTGAAATTCAAAAATTTGTGGAGTTCGACACCTAAATATTTGATATGATTCCTCCATTGGACCTCGAATCCGTCTATCTGAATACCAGGGGCTGTATAACCACGTCTGTCTGTGACTAGCAGCGCTTCGGTCTTTTCCAGAGCCATTTGGAGGCCTCTGGCCTCCAGCCAGCGCTTTGCCCGTCTCAGACATTCGTTCACCAATACGCCCAAGGCTTCTATAGTTTCGGCAGTGCATACGATCAACGCGTCGTCCGCGAATCCGATGATCACCGCGCCTTTAGGCAGACCCATTCGCAAGAAGTCGTCATACGAGACATTCCATACGAATGGTCCTATCCTCGAGCCTTGGGGGGCACCTCTCTGCATCTCCTCTTTCAGAGTGCAGGTGTCACCCTCGTATATTACCCATCTGTCGCTAAGATAATTATCCATTATCCGCAACAGGTAGGGCGGTATTCCTCTGTTTCTCATCGACTTGATGAGATCTTCCCATCGCGCGGTATTAAACGCGTTGCGTATATCAATGGCTACCAACGCGCAGAAGCCCTTTTTCTTCCCTGGTCCCAATTTGTTTTTTCCTTCTCTGGCTAGGTCCACCGCCTTCTGAATGGCGTCTACTGTGGACAGGCCTTTGCGGAAACCAAATTGGTTGTCAGACAGACTATTCTCTCCGGTCAAGTGAGATTGCATTCTCTGCAGAACCATGTCCTCTAGAAGCTTACCCATCGTATCTAACAGGCATATAGGCCTGTAGGATGAGACTTTATCTAGAGGTTTGTCTCCTTTCCTTAGGAGGACCAGCCTCTGCCTTTTCCAGTCGCGAAAAAACTCTCCTCTCTTTAAGCAGCTGTTGTAGCATTCTAAGAGAATCTGAGGTGAAGCAACGATCACTTGTTTAAGGATCTCGTTGCTTATCCCATCGATTCCAGGAGCCTTGCCTGGCTTCAACCTGCTGCCTGCATTCTGCAATTCTGTAAGAGTGAAGAGTTGATCCTCACCGACTTGACAGTCACTCCAGTCCATCCTAGGCCATGGTTCTGCTGGAGAAAACAAGAACTTTATAATTTGCCGGACCCAATCGGGGTTGTCTAGACCGGGGGTCTTTTGCCTCGATAACAATTTCTTGGTAACGATTTTATAAGCCAGACCCCATGGGTCATTTTCGACGTCACCGATTAGGTTCTTCCAGCTCTTTCTTTTTGCAGCGCGTATCTCCTTCCTGAGGATTCTCTTGGTCTCTGTATATGCCTCCTTCAGCAGAGGATCTCCGTTTGAACGGTCATATCTCCTTCTTGCTTTGAGGCATGTCTTTCGCAAAGAGGCCAATTCCTCTGACCACCAGTATACATTTCTTCTTCTTGGGATTGTGCTTCTACAACGCGGTATAGACGCGTCGCATGCGGTGACAATCATATTTCTCACCGTCCGCACCTCCCCGTCCAGAGTGTTCGGCCTCTTCACCCATCCCAGCTCCTCAATGAGGCGGGATTCTTCTAGGGACCGGCCGAACTTCTCCTTGTTAAGTTTCTTAATGTTCCACTTTGGGCCGTTCTCACGAAGAACTCCGTGGTTCCTGGCCCTCAGTGTGTTTCCCCTTGAAACTGTAAACTCGATATACTGGTGGTCGCTGTGAGTATAATCCTCCAGGACGCGCCAATTTTTCATACTTTTATGCAGAGGGATAGATGTGATCGTGAGATCAATGATTGATCCCTGCCCGTTTCTCCTGAAGGTCCAAGATCTCCCCTGGTTCGCAACCATCAGGTTGTTCCTGGAGATCATTTCTCCGACCAAGATTCCTCTTTTATCAAGCCTCGTCTCACCCCATTCTGGTGACTTAGCATTAAAGTCACCTGTAATGAGGGTATCCATCCTGGATTCTCTAAGGCTGATTTCGAGGTCATCAATCTGATCTTCGAAGGCTGACAGTTGATCGTTGGGTGAGAAATAACAGCTATACATACGCATGCCTGCCATTTCCACCCACACTAATCCACTGCTCGTCTCCAGGAACTTATCTGCCCGCAACTCGGAATTGCAGATCTGTATGGCTGCTCTTCCAGATTTATCCTGAAACCAGGGAGCGAGATCGTTCTTTCTGTTCTGTTCAGTGCAGAACAAGACATCGATCGTCTTCTCCCTGGCGGTCTGCATCAGGAGGTCTTGGGCCTCCTTGCACTTATGCAGATTGATCTGCAGAAACTTTAGGCTTTTGCCTGTTTAAGCTTCTGCAGTTCTGCTTTATATACCGGACAAGATGTGCTACCGGCCCAGTGCTTCAGTTCAGTTTTGCCTAAGTCTCCGCAAGTGATGCACTTGGGCTCCTGAACCTCACAGGTTTTGGCCTGGTGACCCGCGCCGCCGCATCTCCGACAGTTTTTGATTCTGTCGGGGCCTTTGCAGGTGCAAGTCGGGTGGCCGTATGCCATACACCTTTGGCATCTGACGGCTTCCAGGTGTTCACGGATTGAAGCGTTAATCCACCCAACCCGTATTTTTTCTATCTTTAGCAGAGTATTATACTCTGCCTCAGGGAGGCGTACCAACGCCAACATTGATCCGCGGAGTCGCGAGACAATGCTGACGGATCTCTCCGGGTTGGCACCGCCGAGCTTTTCATTTAGGGCCTCAGCAACTTCCTCCTTGGAGGTTGCTTCGTCAAGGTCCCTGATCTCCAATGTCCGCTTGTTTACGAGAGCAGTGACTGTGGCCCCCTCTCGAAGAGCCTCAGTCAACACTCCCGCAAACTGGGATGTATTTCCTCCTTTTTTGAGGACAAGGAGAAACTCATTGTTGAGTGTTCTCCGTGTTCTCAAAACTTCTGCCCCTGAATCCTCTGGCTTGAGGGTCTTCTTCAAGTCCTTCAGGATTTCAGCGAAGGAATTAGGATCCTTCGCTGAAATCCTGACGGCTTCGGTTTGCCTAAGTCTCGGAAGAGAAGCTTTCTTTTTTCGGGGCTTCTCGGCCTGCTTCTCCTTTTTCTTGGCTTTATAAAGCCTACAAGTATCCTTTTTTTTATCTTTAAAAGGCTCAAAGCCTTCTTCGTCTGGGGCTGTTGTGGCCTTTGCAGGCTGAGTGCCAGAGGGACCGGCGGCCATTTCTATGCCTAGAAGGTCCTGAGCACATGTCCTCCTTGGCTGAACGCTTTCTACATTGTTGGCTGCCTCGCCGGCCTTAACAGGCGTTTCCGCTGTCGCCGGAGGAAGCCCACGCCTTGTTTGTGGGACTCTTCGTTTTAATTCCCTTTCTTTTGGCGTTGGTGGGCTATCACCTTCCGTGCGGGGACGTTTTTTGTCGTCGCCTGTATTTTTCAAGCTAGCATTATTCAAGGCTGCCTTTGCAGACGTCTGGGTCTGCTTTTCAATAAACCGCAAATTTTTGCGGATTACTTCAAAGGCTGCCTCGAGCGCTGTAATTGCCTCTTGGACTTCCATCTTAATGTTTTTCTGCTTACCTATGCCCTTTTTAATGGTTGCAAAGAACTCTGGGACCACTCATCTTGTGTAAAAATCATATTGAATTTTGCTGAGTTTTCAATAGTGGAGTGCATACAATCCCCATCAGTTTGGGTATAACCTTTCACTAAATATCTACCGTCAAGAAAAGAAAAACTATATTTTAATTTTAATTTTGTTTTTTATTTTAAAAGGTGATTTTTCTTGGCAAAAAAGGGTTAAAGGTTTTAATTTATTTATTTAAATTTAATTTTTTTTATTTTTATAATAATGTTTTTACCAATTTATTTGAATAAATCATAATTAATGACTTTTTATTAATATTTACCTATGGGTAATTATTATTCCTAAATCAGAAGCAGCTTTTGTGTACATAGAATTCAGAATTTGATTTCTGTTTTGTCCGCCACAATTATTACTATAAAATTTGAATTCTCTTATCCCAATGTCTTTTTTGAGCAAAATATAATGCCATAAACAGCTGCTGATTTCATTGGCTCCTCTTTTCGATATGGTTTCATTCCAAATATAACATTCACCTTCTTTGGTTGCCAAATTGAATACCGTAAAATTAAATACAGATAGTTTCCTTTTATAATACATAACTGATGTTTCACATCGCGGAGTAGATAAAACTTTCTGTAAATCAAACGATGCACATAATGTTAATGAATTGGTTTTCGCTTGAATTTTGTCATCTTTTATTTAATCACGAGCTTCATTTTTATTTTGTATATGAGTCTTATGAGTTTATTGTGTTTCTTTATCGTCTTTTTTATCTTTATTTAAGGAATAAAATACTGCACATTGATCACATTGATCCTTTTTTAGTTTGTGAAAAAATAAATTGTAATCGTTGTTAAATATATATCGATAGCGATATTCTGATGCAGTGTTTGATTCGTTTTTTTCGTCCATCCAAATTTTATATAGTTCGTACATCTTACTTATAGTTAGAGTTTCGTCTAAATATTCTCTTGTTATGCTTGATCGACAATAATGTGACTCAATTATTGGAAATAATTCAATATGTTGCTTGACAGATTTTATAATATTCTCTTATGTTTTATTGAGTTTATTTGCGTGCTTACCTCGCATATCACTTTCAATTAAGGGTGTATTCCTATGTTCAAGGCTGTTTTGGAGGCTTATTTAAATATTTTTTTTTATACAAAATAACATTAAATCATGACAACTTTTTTTTACATTTTTTTATTTACATTTTCAACTATGTAAAAAAAATTTTTTGACACTTTTTACAATTTAATTTGTTTATAATATTATAAATTAAAGATGTCAGCTTCGAAGTGAGGTAGGTGGTTGGTGCGGGTTCTCGTTCCCCTGAACGTCCTCTAAAACAAATAAATCCAATAAATTATCGTTTTGTATGCTTGTGGTTATCGTCCGTAGTACAAAAAGACATTTTTAGCAATAAATAACAAAATGGCTGACTTGTAAACAAAAACGTTTAAAAATCGTGTTTTTTTAATGAACAAAAAGTTAAATAAAAAAAATTATTATTAAAATTAAATAATTTTACTACGGACCAGAGCCATGGTTGTATAGAAAAACATATTAAAAAATGAAAGCAATCGGATCGATAGTTTCCTTCCAATCACTCGCACCATTTTGAAAAATGTCGTTTTGAGAAAAACGCGTTTAAAGTTGAACAATAATATTCAAGTATGCTATGCATTAAAAAATGTTTGAAATGGTTAAAAAAAAATTTTATTTGAGGGTTTTTGGGGTCGCTGATCACGAATCTGAAGTCACAATTTAAAAATTCAAAATGGCGGATCCAATATGGCGGACAAGAAATTTTAAAAATAATTGTTTTTAGTTGAAACTTTCTACTCGGAGGTTTTTGGGGTCGCTGATTACAAATCTTAAAGCACTTTTCAAAAATTCAAAATGGTGGATCCAATATAGCGGACAAGAAATTTTAAAAATAATTCTATTTGCTTGAAACTTGCTACTCGGGGGTTCTTAGGGTCGCTAATTACGAATTTGTTATTAAAATTTATGTAAATAATTTTATTTTGTAAAAAAATTATACTTACATTAATCGGCATTTTCAGGTGCATAGAGCAGACCCTCTGTCTCCTCGTACGCGTCGTTTTCCACTAATTTGTTTGCTCTACTTGTGGCCATCACTTTTTTATGATAAATATTGATAATTCTATATCTTTTTCCGACGTATATTTATTTCCACGAAACTTTCTTTTATTTTCACCATAACATGCGCGTTTATTTTCAAAAGATGCTTAGTAACCGAAAGTCAGGCTTCAACTGACGACTAATAGCGAAACACTTATACAAACCAAATAGTATATACACATATATTCCGTCCCTTTATACCAGAGAGCAGCTCCCTAAAAGTTCGTACACAAACGTATATACAGTAAGGTCAATTGGCAAGCAGTCAGCCCACAAGTGCGACAAGGACACTCTTATATGCGTAAAGCTATTTGAGTCTCACTCGCACTCACGCTTCCCTTTGACCACTTGCCAATTGACCATACTGTATTATAAGACAAAGATTCATTGATCCATGGGAGCCAAATTGTGTAGGTAAAAAAACACTAGCACATTGAATAAAAAGACAAAGTCTTTATTAACGACGTTTCGTCAACATTTCGTTGACCTCTTCAGGCTAAAACACAATATATAACTTATTTAATAAGAGTTTTTTAACACGAACTAACACACATAAGTGTAAAAAGAGAAGATTTTTACCTCAAAGGAAAAAGTTATAAAATTAATACATCACGAGCTGTGAAATTGTCAAGATATGTTTACTTGTCCTAGGCCAGGGACAAACTGAATTAAATTGAAAGAGAGCGAAGATTACAAATTAAACGAACGTATATAAGACATTGTAGAATCAAAACAAATAAAAGTTAAATCGCCCAAATTCAAAGGGAATTTCACGAAATAGGAAAATTCTTTTGCAAAAGTTGCTTATAAGTTTTGTTTAAACTGTCGATATTATCTTTTTTATAAACACTGTTCGGATCATGGTTAATAAAAATCATTTCTGACAACACTCGCCTTCTCCAATCACGTTCATAGTCAACAATTATAGTACTTTTAAAATCGAATTCGTGATTGTTTTTATTACAATGAGCGTTAATGACAAAATTCGGATTATTGTTACTTGCATGTTCAGACACTCGTTTTTTAGGATTCTTTTAGTTTCGCCATAGTAAACAGCGTTACAATTTTTACAAGGAATTTTGTAAACAACACCGCATTTATTCCACTTATCTGTCGAATCCTTGCCTAATTTTACAACATTATTTAAGGATTTTACAATTTTGGGAATGGTACAGATGTTATAATTTTTTAGTGTGTGTTTACATTTAAAATAAAAATTTGTGTTTTTAAACGGAATAACAATTTTAGGCTGTTTGGCATACAAAGATTTTTTGAGACGAGATAATTCACCATTGTTATTTTTCTTTCTCTGTCTAATGCGATTAAGTCTCTCAGAAATACTACTGTTGACAAAACTTATTGGATAGTTATTATTAATGAGTAAATTTTTAATAAAATCATTATTCTTATTATGAAAACTCTTGTGAGATAGAGAGACAGCCCTATCAACAAGATTAAAAACAATATTTCGTTTTTGATTAACTGGGTGATTGGATAAAAAATTCAACAGTCTACCAGAAGACGTGGGCTTCTGATACCAGTCAAAAATGAATCGGTTGTTTTTTCTTATCAAAGTCAAATCAAGAAAATTTATTTTTCCATCATTTTCCAATTCATAAGTGAATTGCAATTTTTTATGATAAAAATTAAAAACTTCTAAAACTGTATTTATAAAGTCTTTGTGAATACAAATAATAGTGTCGTCAACATAGCGAAAATAAAACAGTACATTGCACTTAAATTTGTGTTTTAGAGTGTTTAGACAGTCATTCTCCAAATCTTCCATGCAAATATCTACAAAAAACGGTGAAATAGGAGACCCCATGGGGGTTCCATGAATTCGATGATAAAATTTATTGTTGAATTTAAAAAAAGTATTCTGAAATAAAAATTTAGTAATATCAATGATTTGATGAAACGGTATATCACATTTACTACTTACTTGTTGGTATCGTCTGTCTAAACTCTCCACTACTAATTCACACGGAACGTTCGTAAATAATGAACTGACGTCAAGAGACATTAAAACGTAATCCTTAGGAACATTTACATTTTTTAGTTTTTCTTTAAGTTTAAAACTATTGTTTATGTGAGAGGAAGGTGTAGAAACAATGTTTTTTGTTTTTGATATAAAATTTTGTCGAGGGAATGATTTGGAGAATTAACACATGAAACAATTGGACGAAGGGTATCTTACCCTTCGTATCTTAGGTAAACCATAAAAAAGTAGAAGTGTTGTGTCAGTTTGAGTTAAAGCATTGTTGTAAAATTTAGAAGATAGGAAGCCTTCATTATTCAAATCTTTCATAATATCAGCCACTCTGGATTGTAAATTAGTTAAAGGATTTTTGTTAATTATTTTATAAACATTTTTGTCATCTAAGAGTGTATTAACTTTTTTAATATAGTCAGTTTTATTAAGACATACCGTGCGGTTGCCCTTGTCAGCTGTGGTAAAAAATAAGTTATCGTTGTTTTTAAGAAAGCTTTTGGTATAACAAATTTTTTTGGCAAATTCTCTATCTTCAGATGTGATTTTTTGTTGACCATTTTTATTTAACGTAAATTGAATATTGTTTACTATAATTTTTCGAATTTCATTTTTAGCATCAGAGTCTACTTTAAAAAAACCTAGAGAAGATTCAATATTTTTTATTGTATTAATCACATCTGGTTTTGAGAAATCTGAGATGTAACAGTAGTTAGAACCCAAACTAACAATGTCAACATCTTCGTCAGGGATAGTGACGTCAGTTAAATTACAAAACCAATCGTCTCTGTTAATCAAATCATTAGAATTATTAGAATGTTCTTTTATATTAGTAGAGTTTTGAAATTTATTATTATGCGAAATATTAAACTTTTCTTTTATGTTATAAAAGTATTGGTCATTTTTATTAAAAAAATTGTCTAAAGTATCAGTATAAACAGAAGTGTTTTTCAAAGAGACTTTTATTTTTTGCAGTGTGTCATTTAAATAAGAAACGTGAATATTTATATCTTTAATTTCAAGATTCAAAAGTCTATTACTATAATTATTTAGAGATGTATCAAACAACTTTTTACAAAACTTACTATGAAAAGTTCTTGTTTTCAAATATTTGTTTATGTTTTTCAAATGTTTAGGAAAAACGTTATTCGATCGACAACGAGAAACCTCCGAGTAGAAAGTTTCAACTAAAAACAATTATTTTTTAAATTTCTTGTCCGCCATATTGGATCCGACATTTTGAATTTTTTAATTTTGACTTCAGATTCGTGATCAGCGACCCCAAAAACCCCCAAATAAACATTTTTTAACCATTTCAAACATTTTTTAATGCATAGCATACTTGAATATTATTGTTCAACTTTAAACGCGTTTTTCTCAAAACGACATTTTTCAAAATGGTGCGAGTGATTGAAAGGAAACTATCGATCCGATTGCTTTCATTTTTTAATATGTTTTTCTATACAACCATGGCTCTGGTCCGTAGTAAAATTATTTAATTTTAAACATAATTTTTTTTTATTTAACTTTTTGTTCATTAAAAAAACACGATTTTTAAACGTTTTTGTTTACAAGTCAGCCATTTTGTTATTTATTGCTAAAAATGTCTTATCTTACTACGGACGATAACCACAAGCATACAAAACGATAATTTATTGGATTTATTTGTTTTAGAGGACGTTGAGGGGAACGAGAACCCGCACCAACCACCTACCTTACTTCGAAGCTGACATCTTTAATTTATAATATTATAAACAAATTAAATTGAAAAAGTGACAAAAAATTTTTTTTACATAGTTGAAAATGTAAATAAAAAAATGTAAAAAAAAGTTGTCATGATTTAATGTTATTTTGTAAAAAAAAAAAAAATATTGAAATAAGCCTCCAAAACAGCCTTGAACATAGGAATACACACTTAATTAAAAGTGATATGCGAGGTAAGCACGCAAATAAACTCAATTAAACATAAGAGAATATTATAAAATCTTTCAAGCAACATATTGAATTATTTCCAATAATTGAGTCACATTATTGTCGATCAAGCATAACAAGAGAATATTTAGACGAAACTCTAACTATAAGTAAGATGTACGAACTATATAAAATTTGGATGGACGAAGAAACGAATCAAACACTGCATCAGAATATCGCTATCGATATATATTTAACAAGGATTACAATTTATTTTTTCACAAACCAAAAAAGGATCAATGTGATCAATGTGCAGTATTTTATTCCTTAAATAAAGATAAAAAAGACGATAAAGAAACACAATAAACTCATAAGACTCATATACAAAATAAAAATAAAGCTCGTGATTAAATGAAAGATGACAAAATTCAAGCGAAAACCAATTCATTAACATTATGTGCATCGTTTGATTTACAGAAAGTTTTATCTACTCCGCGATGTGAAACATCAGTTATGTATTATAAAAGGAAACTATCTGTATTTAATTTTACGGTATTCAATTTGGCAACCAAAGAAGGTGAATGTTATATTTGGAATGAAACCATATCGAAAAGAGGAGCCAATGAAATCAGCAGCTGTTTATGGCATTATATTTTGCTCAAAAAAGACATTGGGATAAGAGAATTCAAATTTTATAGTAATAATTGTGGCGGACAAAACAGAAATCAAATTCTGTATTTTATGTACACAAAAGCTGCTTCTGATTTAGGAATAATAATTACCTATAGGTAAATATTAATAAAAAGTCATTAATTATGATTTATTCAAATAAATTGGTCAAAAACATTATTATAAAAATAAAAAAAATTAAATTTAAATAATCAAATTAAAACCTGTAACCCTTTTTTGCCAAGAAAAATCACCTTTTAAAATAAAAAACAAAATTAAAATTAAAATATAGTTTTTCTTTTCTTGACGGTAGATATTTAGTGAAAGGTCATACCCAAACTGATGGGGATTGTATGCACTCCACTATTGAAAACTCAGCAAAATTCAATATGATTTTTACACAAGATGAGTGGTGCAATATTATTCAAGAAGTTAAAGTTAAAGATCCAAAGTATATTATTCATGAGCCGACAAGGAAAGAATTTTTCAATTTCTCAAAACTAGCAGATCCACAATTTTGGAAAAAATTAAAATTTCTCAGATTACCAAAATAAAAATTCCTCCAAATAAACAAGCAGAGATAAAATTTAATTATCTGGAAAATTCAGAAAATCATCAGATCTCGCTGAAATCACAAAATAAAGATTTGGAAAATTGCAACACCTCTAAAATCTCTTTATCAGCAGAAAAAAATCCGATTTAAAGTACTTGTTGGATCACAATTTAATTCCTGAAAAGTACCACAGTTTTTATAACAATTTATTAAATTAATTGTTAGTTTTTTCCAATTTATTGTAAAAAAAGTTTAAATATTAATAAAATTTTTCATTCTTAGCAATTGTTTTATTGTGTACTTTAATAATAAGAAAATATCATCTTTAGGATGCTAGCTACTGGACCACCTAAGACTATGAAAGTTTTAACAAAAAGAGTAATGAATGTAAGGTTATAGTCTATTTCCATTTTCTATCCACTTTAATCTTTTCAGGATAAAAGCGTTTGTTTATACGTCGGAAACCGCAGTTTTCAATCTGTCACCCGATTTTTTCTCTCCGTCCGCTATTTTAAAATTTATCATAAACAGTTATTAATAACAGATGAATTCACGCAAATCTTTCTATATCCATTTCATTCCATTTGATTAAAAAAATATTCCTAAATACATTCAATCTGTAGAATTTTCACCATTTCTCGATTCGTCACTATCTGTAAGTTACTTTTAAAAAATCTTGATTGAGGATAAAAACTGTCTTCGCAAAGCTTTCAATACTTTCAGGGTGTTGCACAATCACGAGGTGGCGCCATGTCAATGTCTATCTCTGTCTTTGTTTCATTTATCTGCTCATTACAAATGATTTTTATGACACATGTTGTCGTCATGTTCGGGCTCACGAATAGAATTTGCGGATTCAGTGAAAGAACGTCGAACACTTTTTGCATTAGGCCGACGTCCTATGAGTCCGTTATGCGTTGCGTTGTAATGAGAAAGAATAGGACACAGATATACTTTGTCCTTTTCTATCTCATTTCAACGCAACGCACAACGGAACCATTGGACTCCGACCTTAAACGATTAAAGGGGATACACATTCATTTGCACGGATAAATCTTTTATCCGTGTAGTAGTTCACGGATAAACGAGTATTGGTAGACGAATAGAAAATTTCTGATTCAGACGAATATCAGGACTCATTTTTATCAATTGAAGGATTTCAATAATAAATTTTCTTAATTTGACTTTGATAAGAAAAAACAACCGATTCATTTTTGACTGGTATCAGAAGCCCACGTCTTCTGGTAGACTGTTGAATTTTTTATCCAATCACCCTGTTAATCAAAAACGAAATATTGTTTTTAATCTTGTTGATAGGGCTGTCTCTCTCTCTCACAAGAGTTTTCATAATAAAAATATTGATTTTATTAAAAATTTACTCATTAATAATAACTATCCAATAAGTTTTGTCAACAGTTGTATTTCTGAGAGACTTAATCGCATTAGACAGAGAAAGAAAAATAACAATGGTGAATTATCTCGTCTCAAAAAATCTTTGTATGCCAAACAGCCTAAAATTGTTATTCCGTTTAAAAACACAAATTTTTATTCTAAATGTAAACACACACTAAAAAATTATAACATCTGTACCATTCCCAAAATTGTAAAATCCTTAAATAATGTTGTAAAATTAGGCAAGGATTCGACAGATAAGTGGAATAAGTGCGGTGTTGTTTACAAAATTCCTTGTAAAAATTGTAACGCTGTTTACTATGGCGAAACTAAAAGAATCCTAAAAAACGAGTGTCTGAACATGCAATTAACAATAATCCGAATTTTGTCATTAACGCTCATTGTAATAAAAACAATCACGAATTCGATTTTAAATGTACTATAATTGTTGACTATGAACGTGATTGGAGAAGGCGAGTGTTGTCAGAAATAATTTTTATTAACCATGATCCGAACAGTGTTAATAAAAAAGATAATATCGACGGTTTAAACAAAACTTATAAGCAACTTTTGCAAAAGAATTTTCCTATTTCGTGAAATTCCCTTTGAATTTGGGCGATTTAACTTTTATTTGTTTTGATTCTACAATGTCTTGTATATGTTCGTTTAATTTGTAATCTTCGCTCTCTTTCAATTTAATTCAGTTTGTCCCTGGCCTAGGACAAGTAAACATATCTTGACAATTTCACAGCTCGTGATGTATTAATTTTATAACTTTTTCCTTTGAGGTAAAAATCTTCTCTTTTTACACTTATGTGTGTTAGTTCGTGTTAAAAAACTCTTATTAAATAAGTTATATATTGTGTTTTAGCCTGAAGAGGTCAACGAAATGTTGACGAAACGTCGTTAATAAAGACTTTGTCTTTTTATTCAATGTGCTAGTGTTTTGTTACCTACACAATTTGACTCCCATGGATCAATGAATCTTTGTCTTATTATTAACAATGAAGAGCGATCAAATATTACCTTCTATGACCATACTGTATTTATAATATATATAAGGGTGGTCCATAATAATTATTAATTAATTATTATTTATTAATTATTAATTTTACAAATTAATGACCTCCGATTAGAATAAGACAAGATATTAAGTATTACCCACACAGCACCAGAAATTCCCTGAATTTCCTCTGAATATTGGTCCACATTTCCCGAATATTCGAACCTAATATTCAGGGAAGTTTCGTGGAAGCATCAAAATGTCCGCCATGTGGAATATTGGAGGCGAAATTTCCCTAAAAAAGTATTTCTAATTTTTAGGGAATTTCCTCATCTAATATTCCTAGAATATTCAGGGAATGTTGAAAAAAATTTCCAAGTTTTTTTTGATCTGATAATTGATTAAAATTATATGTCATATTTGACACCCGTAGGATTCTAGAACATTAGAAACTACTGCGCAGCCGTAAGTGTCACAGAAACCAATTTTGACCAGTGCGCATCATGTACAGTTAATTTATGAATACTATGAATATTCTAGGAATATTAGATGTGGAAATTCCCTGAAAATTAGAAATACATTTTCAGGGAAATTTCGCCACCAATATTCCACATGGCGGACATTTTGATGCTTCCACGAAACTTCCCTGAATATTAGGTTCGAATATTCGGGAAATGTTGACCAATATTATAGAGAAATTCAGGGAATTTCTGGTGCTGTGTGGGTATTTATTACTTTTACTTTGTCTAAATAATTTATTATTGTTAATTTATAACTTATAGTCAATAATTTGTCTTATTCTAATTAGAGGTCATTAATTTGTAAAATTAGGAAACAGTTGTGTCCTTCTAGGTGCATTTGTAAAGAATTAATAATTATTTACAATAATTTGTTTAAACAATTCCAATTGTTGTTGTGGTTAATTTTACTGAATACTTTTTTTAATTTATTAATTAATTTGTAAAATTAGGAAAAAGTTGTGTCCTTCTAGATGCATTTGTAAAAAATTAATAATTATTAACAATAATTTGTTTAAACAATTGCGATTGTTGTTGTTTTCATATGTTTAAACAAATGAAAAGTACAGAAAAATATCTATGAACATTCTTATTCATTGGGTTCAAACTTTTATGGAGCTACTTAGGTATAAAGATATGGAATAACAATACCCAGATAAGAAGGCTGAAGGCTTAATTATGGCTCAAAGATTAATTATGGCTCATGGTTCGATTAAGGCTTAAGCCTTGTATTGGCTTCAGGCTTGATTATGTCCAAGACTCGATTTTAGCTCAAGGATAAATCATAGCTCAAGACTTAATTATGGCTTATGGATTGATTAAAGCTTAAGGCATGTATTGGTTTCAGGCTTGAATATCTCCAAGACTCTATGTAGGCTCAAGGATGAATCATAGCTCAAAGCTCAATTACGGCTCAACGATTGATTATGGATTATGGATTGATAAAGGCTTAAGGCTTGTATTGTGTTCAGGCTTAATTGGGTTCAAGATCAATTTTGGCTCAAGGCTCAAGTATGGCTCAAAGATTGATTATGGCTTATGGATCTATTAAGGCTTAACGCTTGTATTGTCTTTATGCTTGATTGTGTCTAAGAATCGATTTGGCACAAGGATCAATCATGTCTCAAGGCTCAATTATGTCTCAATGACTAACTATGACTTATGGATTGACTGTGTCCAAGACTTGATTTTGGCTCAAAAACACAACTGACCTATAGTTGAATTTCAATAGTTTTGTGTGTTTTTGAGTGCTTGTAATCGAGTTCTTCCTCTCGTCTCATTGCTTTCTCGGTTTTTGCCGGTCGACATTTGCAATGCCCCCCGAGAAAAATTGCACCTGGTGTGCAATTGAAATTACAACACGTGCTATTAGGTGTCCTAAATGTAATTCTCCTTATCATAAAGAGTGTGTACTTCTAGTCGAAAAATTGGATAACGGTGCATTTGTCAAATGCTGCAAAACACGTGCTTCATCATCTGGTGACATTGGTTCTCATTCTTCGGCTACCGATGAACCCCCGTTATCCGCGAATGATGTTGACAGAATTGTAAGATTTGCTAACACTGATCTACATCAGAAGTAAATTTTTAGATGCCTCACTTATTGATACAATTAACTCCTCTTTTGAACATGTTTTTGTTTCTTTTAATTTTCAACACATTAATTTTGTGATTGGTACTTTTTATTTACCGCCTAATAGTAGTCTACAAGTTTATACTGATTTTTGTAATATAGTTGAATCAATTTTTTTTTTTTTAATTATACACTTGTCTATTGGCTTTTCGCACTTACAAGTGTTCACCGAGGAAATTTCCGAGAAATAGTACTTTAAACATAAGTACCAAGTATTGCATTCCTACAGGACGACTTTGAAGTAGGAGTACTCGCATTTGCCTGGACCACCCATAATTGGGTTTTCTCGACAGTGGAGAGGGAAAACTGTAGAAAGACCTCTTTCCGGAGTTCAACCGGTTTACCGACAGTCGAGTTCTAATGATCTGCACAGGTCAGTTATCGACAGTGCATATCATTATTCCTCGACGTCAAACCTTCCACTGAAGTTATCTCACGAGCCAGAAAACTCCCAGACGTGTCGGGGCGCGAACCCAGCAAGCTGGACTTGGTGCGACCGCAGGGTCTAGTATTTAACCAACTGAGCTAACTCCGTGGTCTGAATCAATTTATTTAAAATATCCGTTATCGAAAATAATTATTGTAGGCGATTTTAATCTGCCTTTTATCACATGGAATAAAAAATCGAACTATGAGTCATCCTGCTCTTATGCTTCTGGTGCTTCTCGTCAGCATAGACTGATTACCGACATTATCTCTGACATGGTAGAATATTTGAGTCTTAAACAAATTAATTTTTTTCATAATCATATGGAAAGACTCTTAGACTTAATCTTTGTTAATTTTACAAATTTTATCCTAAACATAGCAACCAACATTTTGTTACCGGTTGATGATTATCACCCTCCGTTATGTTTGGAATATATTTTTAATTACAGAATTAATATTATAAAGAATAATAATGTTACTCAGTGTTCGAGTTTGGATTTTTCTAAGGCGGATTTCAGTTCAATTAATACTTTTTTATTATCTACTGATTGGAACTGTTTATTTTAAATAAAGATGTTAACTCTGCTGTTAACATTTTTTATGATTATTTACTGTTAGCCTTTGATCCTTATGTTCCCTTAAAGTTCTTTCATCACTCTAAGTTTCCGCCTTGGTTTTCCAAAGAACTAATGAACTTTGTGCGTGATAAAAAAATTGCTCACGTTAATTTTAAGAGTAATTCCACTCAATCCAATTATGATATATTCTCTTCGCTTAGATCAAAATGCAAAGCTCTCTCTATTAAATGTTATAAAGATTATTTGTGCCGTGTTGAACTTACGTTAATCACAAATCCGAAACATTTTTGGTCTTACGTAAATAAAAAGCGGAAAAAAAGTCGAATACCCTCAAATATGTTTTTAAAAGATAATTTATCCTCGAATAACTTAGAATCAGCACAACTTTTTGCAGCTCATTTTAGTTCTGTCTATGATAATAAAAACTATGACAAATATAACTTAAACCTTCATCAAGACGCCGTAGATATTAATAATATTGTTATTACGCAAAATGACACTAAAAATAAAATACTCAAACTTGATGTTAATACTGGGGCAGGCCCTGACGGTATTCCGACTTTGTTGATACGCACCTGCTGCTCATCGATGATCATTCCGCTAACATTGCTATTTAATATGTCATTATCTCAAGGCACTTTTCCAACAATGTGGAAGAAATCAACTATCACTCCAATACATAAGAGTGGCAATGTGAGTGATGTGGAAAATTATAGGCCTATCTTGATACTTAATGTTTTTTCGAAATTGTTCGAAAGCATTATTTATGATAGATTGTACTACTCTTTTCGAAACATAATTATTGATGAGCAGCATGGTTTCGTCAAGGTCAGTTAATACTAATTTGGCTACTTTTATGCTAACTCTGTATCCGAATTTAAATGAAGGACTACTAGTAGACACAATTTATACTGACATCTCAAAAGCTTTCGACAGAGTTAATCATGATTTGCTATTATATAAACTAAGTTATTACGGAGTTGGCCAGCGGCTTATTTTGTGGTTTAAAAGTTATTTGTTAGATCGACTTCAGTCCGTGCGTGTTGCTGGTAACTTTTCTTCCGAATTTGTCTCGTCCTCAGGCGTACTTCAAGGATCTAACCTAGGTCCTTTATTATTCACTCTGTACATGAATGACATAAAAACTGTGATCCTTTTTTGTTATTTTTTGCTTTACGCTGATGACCTAAAGTTATATTATATTATAAGAAATATTTATGATTGTCTGAAACTCCAGTCTGATCTTAATAGAGTTTCCGATTGGTGTTCCCGTAACGGCATGTCTTTAAGTATTTGTAAATGTCTTCTTAGGACTTATTCGCGTAAAAAACTACCACTTCTTTGTGACTATGCAATTCATGGTATTTCAGTGGATCGAACGGATGTTGCTAGGGATCTTGGTGTTATTTTTACTAAAGATTTAAATGTTAATAATCATATCTCCGAAACAGTCAGTAAAGCACTTCGATCTCTTGGTTTTATTAAGCGTAATGCTGTTGGGTTTACGAGCTTGTCAACTATCAGGGTACTTTATTTTTCCTTTGTACGCTCGACTCTTGAGTTTGGATCTGTGATATGGTCTCCATATTATAGCCTCCATACACTCAGACTCGAGCGGGTACAGAATCGCTTTTTAAGGTTTGCTGCGTCTCAACTAAACATTGACTTCGATTATTTTACGCATGATTATTCCGACTTGAGACGCAGATTAAATATACTCAGTATGCAATCCAGATTACTTTTTGCTGACATGCTATTTTTTTATAAAATTATTCATAATTATACTGACTCTTCTATTTTATTAAACAGAATTAATTTCCATGCTCCACAAAGATCCTTGCGCAGCATCTCGCCTTTCTATGAACTTTTTAGCAGGACGAATTTTATAAAAAATGCGACCTTTAATAGGCTATTAAATAGAGCTAATTCCTTGAGCGACGAGATTGAACTTTTTAATCATAAATTATCCGTGTTTATAACATCATTAAAAATTGTAATTTTCGGAACTGGGTTTGGCAATGCAAATTGATTTATTAATTTTGTATGCGACTTTTCTTTCTTTTTCTATATTATGTAATGGGTCCAAACCCGTGTATTTTTCTCTAAATAAAAAAGGCTCAAGAATGGCAAAAAGATTGATTATGGCTTATAAATCTATTTAGGCTTAAGATTTGTATTTTCTTTATGCTTGATTATGTCCAATATTGACCATAATTGAGCATTGAGCCATAATTGATCCTTGACCCAAATTCGAGTCTTGGACATAATCAAGCCTGAAGTTATTACAAGCATTAAGCCTTAATCAATGCATAACCATAAACAATCTTTGAGCCATAACTGAGCCTTGAGCCATAATTGATTCTTAGGCCAAAATCGAATCTTTGACATAATCAAGCCTGAAGCCAATACAAGCCACAAGCTTTAATCGATTAATAAGCCATAATCAATCTTTCAGACATAATTGAGCCTTGAGCCATAATCGATTCTCGATCCAAAATCGAGTCTTGGACATAATCAAGCCTGAAGTTATTACAAGCATTAAGCCTTAATCAATGCATAACCATAATCAATCTTTGAGCCATAACTGAGCCTTGAGCCATAATTGATTCTTAGGCCAAAATCGAATCTTTGACATAATCAAGCCTGAAGCCAATACAAGCCACAAGCTTTAATCGATTAATAAGCCATAATCAATCTTTCAGACATAATTGAGCCTTGAGCCATAATCGATTCTCGATCCAAAATCGAGTCTTGGACATAATCAAGCCAGAAGCGATTACAAGCCTTAAGCCTTAATCCATCCATAAACCATAATCAATCTTTGAGATATAATTGAGCCTTGATCCATAATTGTTTCTTGGGCCAAAATAAAGCCTTAGACATTATCAAGCCTGAAGCCAATAAAAGGCTTAAGCCTTTATCGATCCATTGACCAAAATCAATCTTTAAGTCATAATTGAGCCTTGAGCCATAAATGAACCTTGCGACAAAATCGAGTCTTGAACATAATTAAGCCTAAAGACAATACGAGCTTTAGGCCTTAATCGATCCATAAGCCATAATCGATTTTTGAGTCATACATACGCCTCAAGCCATAATTGATTTCTTAAGCCAAAATAAAGTCTTGGACAAATCAAGCCTGAAGCCAGCAGAAGCCTTAAGCCTTAATCGATTGATAACCATAATCAATCTTTGAGCCAGACTTGAGCCTTGAGCCAAAATTGATCTTGGACACATTTAAGCCTGAACACAATACAAGCTTTAATTTGCTTTGGCTTGATTATGTGCAAAACTCGATTTTGGGTCAAGGCTCAATTATGGCTAAAAGATAGATTCTGATTATGGATCGATTAAGGCTTATGGCTTGCTTTGGCTTCAGGCTTGAGTATGCCCAAAACTCGATTTTGGCTTAAGGATCAATCATGGGTCAAGGCTTATGTATGGCTCAAAGATTGATTATGGTGATGAATCGATTAGGGATTAATGCTTCTATTGGCTTCAGGCTTGATTTGTCCAAGACTTTATTTTGGCTCAAGAATCAATTATGGATCGAGGCTTATGTATGGCCCAAAGATTGATTATGGTTATGAATTGATTAAGTCTTAAGACTTGTATTGGCTTCAGGCTTAATTATGTCCAGGACTCGATATTGGCTCGAGGATTAAGCATGGCTCAAGGCTCAATTGTGGCTTATGGATCGATTAAGGCTTAAATCTCGTATTGGCATTAGGCTTGATTATGTTCAAGACTCGATTTTGGCGCAAGGTTCATTTATGACTCAAGGCTCAATTATGGCTCAAAGATTGATTGTGGCTTATGGATGGATTAAGGCTTAAGGCTTGTAATGGCTTTTGACTTAATTATGTCCAAGACTCGATTTTGGATCGAGAATCGATCATGGCTCAAGGCTCAATTATGGCTTAAAGATTGATTATGACTTATTAATCGATTAAAGCCTATGGCTTGTATTGGCTTCAGGCTTGATTATGTCAAAGATTCGATTTTGGCCTATGAATCAATTATGGCTCGAGGCTTATGTATGGCTCAAAGAATGATTATGGCTTATGGATGGATTAAGGCTTAAGGCTTGTATTGGCTTCAGGCTTAATTATATCCAAAACTCGATTTTAGCTCAACGATCAATCAAGGTTTAAGGCTCAGTTATGGCTTAAAGATTGATTTTCACTTATAGAGCTTATGAGGCTTATCAGCCTTAAGCTATAATTGATCCTTGAGCCTCAATTGATCTTTGATCTAAAATCGAATGTTGGACATTATCAAGCATAAAGCAAATACAAACTTCAGGCCTAAATAGATTTATAGGCCATAATCAATCTTTGAGCCATTCTTGAGCCTTGAGCCATAATTGAGCTTTGAGGTAAAATCGACCTTGGACACAATCAAGCCTAAAGCCAATACAATCTTTAAACCTTAATCGATCCATAAGCCATAATTAATCTTTGAGCAATAATTGAGCGTTGGAGCCATAATTGATTTTTGAGCCAAAATCAAGTCTTGGACATAGTCAAGCCTGAAGCCAATACAAGGCATAAGCCTTAATCGGTCCATAAGCCATAATCAATCTTTGAGCCATACTTGAGCCTTTAGCCATAATCGATCTTGGACACAATTAAGCCTGAACACAATACAAGCCTTAAGCTTTTATCGATCCATCATCCATAATTAATCGTTGAGCCGTAATTGAGCTTTGAGCCATTATTGACTCTTGAGCCTAAGTAGAGTCTTTGACATAATCAAGCCTGAAGCTAATACAAGGCTTAAGCATTAATCGATCCATAAGCCATAATCAGTCTTTGAGAAATAATTGAGCCTTGAGCCAAAAATAATCCTTGAGCTTTAAGCCATGAGCCATAAGTGAGTCTTGATCTTTAAGCAATCCTTCATTTTCTTAATTATTTTTGACTATTTTTTTATGGCTCAACATGATGTAGCCAAAAAACTATTGAGATTTGGAGGTTTTTGTATTAGAATCTTTTGTTCAGGATATTATGAGCTACAAAACTGCAAAGTTTAAAAAAAATTTTCCTAACATTTTTTTTCCATGAAGCCTGTGCGGGGTCCTTTTTCAAAAATACTCGACTAAGTTATTACTACTCCTAAATACTACAAATTGACCAACTTTGATCAAAATCAAAAACTTGACTTGCAACTTTGATCTTTCAGGTATGGAAACTCTCAATAACTTATCCAAAATTCTGGAGTAAAATAAAAATTTCTCAAATTTCCGAGATAAGATTTACTCGTAAGGACCAAATCGAAATAAAATTGAATAATTCAGAAAACTCAAAAGATTATCAGTGCGTTTTTCAATCAGAAATCACAGATTTGGAAAATTGCAACACCTCTAAAATCCCTTTATCAGTAGAAAAAAGCCGATTTGAAGTACTTGTGGAAACACAATTTAATTCCTGAAAAGTATCACAGTTTTTATAACAATTTATTAAATTAATTCTTTGTTTTTTCCAACTTATTGTAAAAAAAAGTTTAAATATTAATAAATTTTTTCATTTTTATCAATTGTTTTATTGTGTACTTAAATAATAAGAAAATATGTGACTTGGAAAGTTAAAAGGGACCTTACGTTAAAAAATCTATTTTTTTACTGATAGGTGATTCTTAAAGAGAGTTTACTCTTTTGAATAAACTAAACATCAAAAAATCGAACTTTTTGACGTAAGGTCCCTTTTAACTTTCCAAGTCACATATATTCTTTAGGATTTTTCGATTTTTTCATTCTGAATATGTACATTTAATACAGTTTATTTGTTAACAAGTATTTTTTAACGTTTTGCAAAATACAATAAAGTAATTTTACAAAATATTTTGTTTTCTTAAATTAAATTTTATATTAACATTGTTTTAACTGTGTGATTTAATTTCGATAAAATTAATTTCAAAAGTAAATTAAATAAATAATCAGTAATAAATAAATAATAATTTTATATAAAAAAAAATTATGAATTTTAACTTCAGAAGAAAAAGTTTTTCTGGTTTTTGAATTTGTTATATATTCAAATTTCTTTTAAATTTTAATTTTTACCCATTTTTATTTTATTTTCTGCAAAATATGGTTAAAAAATCTTGTAATTTATCTGTATTTTTCGTTTTTAAAGTAAATGTTGTATTTATTATTATGTAAACTTACATTAAAAAATTCAATTCAGTGTTCATTTATCTTCTGTAGGTTTTTACAATTGTTTCTAACTGAAACGTACATAAATTTATATAATTTTCTGAAATGGTTACGTTTTCTTAGTGTTAGCTGAAATAGCACGTTTTCAAATCGTTTTCACAGAATGACACTTTTTGCTTTTGTTTTTCTGAAATGGCACGTTTTTAATCAAATTATTGAAAAAATACGTTCTTCGCTGTTCTTTTTGAAATTCCACGGTTTTGCTCCCAGCCGACGAGATAGAAAGAGAAAGCGGTATAGGAATACAAATCGCGTATTTCCCGGACATAGAAAATTCAATATCTTTCTATCACTTATTTTCTATCTCTTTCTATTTTTCTACTCTCAGCAGAGTAATCAAGTTTCTGAAAAATAAATTTTTTTTAAACTTTATGTCAATCATATTGGATGTGACATTTAGAGTTTATCAAATCTGACTTCAATTTTGTGATAAGAGACTCCAAAAACCCCTTAATATCAAGTTTCACAAAAATCCATTACTTTTTTAAATTACGTGTCCTCCATATTGGATACGACATTTTAAATATTTGAAATCTGACTTCGGATTGGTAATCAGGGACTCCAAAAACCTTTTGATACGAAGTTTCATAGAAATTGATTAATTTTTTAATTTTTATTATCGATATATTGGATCCGTCATTTTGAATTTTTAAAATCTAACTTCAGATTTGTAATCGGCGACCTCAAAAACAATAGAAACGATAATTAGCAGTCGTAAATGTTTCGTTGTTTTTTGTAGGGGAGCCCATGATGCTAAATGGGGATTTACTCGAGCGTTGCCTGGACGAAAAGATTTTGTAGTTTAGGTTGTAAGAAGAAGAAAAAAAGGTTATATAATGTATCCCCTTTTAGTGGTGGGGAAAGCGTCTACATATTTTCAAAAATGTAAAAAAAACAATGACATGGAAATACTTCAGCGTGTCTGATCATAGTAGTTGAGGTGCTGCGATGTGTCTGTTACAACCAAAGGTATGTCAATCTGCCGATTTGCGTAGTAGGGGTGGATTTCCGTATTGTTAGAGAGGATGTTAATTGAACCATAAAAATGTTCTCATTTAAAGACTGACGTTTCGGAAGGAACACAAACCCGTAACTAATTTTTTACAATTTAAAAAAATCGCCATCTTGTAATACTCGAGCGTGTCAGATTTGTATAAAGAAGGTTCAGCAAAATGTTGCAATTATTATTAATTAGTTATTGTAGATCCCCTCCCCAAACTAGCATTTCGCAAAACCCTTTCCTCTCTCTTATCAGGCTACTTTTGAACGCTTCCTAACCATCAAATGTGACGCATGGAAGTACGTTAAATTAAATAAGTATTTACAGTTCAATTTTTTGAGAAAATCTTGTTTATTTCAAAATAAAATACACTATTTCTAAAAATTACTTTCACTGTTCGTCTTTATCCGAAGAAATATCATCCTCGAAATCTGATAATTCTTTTGGGCTCAATATTACATGTAGTTTCAGTATCTGTAACAAGAAGTCGTTATAAACATTAACAATATTTTATTGATATCATGAATACCGTATTATGAAGGTATTAAAAATAAGTATACCTAAATCTGTAGTTTCGTCAATAATATCTTCGTATGCATCAGGTAATTGATTGCCAAGGAACCAAGACATTTGAAATTTTCTATCAACAATTGTCCACCCGTAATCTGCTGGTGACATGTTAATGATAATTTTTTTGTTTGCATTCCTCCACAAGCATGCAATGTATTTCGTTCGCAATAAGTGCTGCTGAAGCTCAGATTGGCAAGGTGGTAAGCAGCAAGCATCGTTATCCCTGGTAGATGACCGGAACCGTAGGAGAACGAATCTGGGTTCTTTCAGAGTACTGGTTCGTTCCCGTAGGGTTCTTTGTTAAATATTGGCAAAGTATAATGAAAATTGGGCAAAAGAGTAATTATTAGGACAAAGTGTAACTTTGTTAATAAGATTGATAAGGTTTTGGGTGGTAAAACAATGTTATTAAACAGAAAAATCAAAAATTCTGAAATTGATACTTTAAAGGTGTTTCCACATACAGTACTTGTCAACTTTTGATAGAGTTCGCGGCAGATTTAAAGATCTTCATCTGACTTGGAAAATTTAAGAGTAAAAAAAGTGTACATTTCTATAGAAATGTGCATTTCATTAAAAATAAAAATGTGTAACTTGACAAAGAAAGATAAAAAAGTGTAATTTTAAGTTAGAAATAATAAAGTGCAGTAACATATCCTGGCAACTTGGCCTAAAAACAAATATAGTTTTTTTTCCTATACTTTTTTGTATTTAATTAGTTAATTTATTATTTCATAACTATTTTCCTACTTTTTCTTTAAATCTTATCCTTTTATCCCACTTCAAGTATAATAAGAACTTATAAACATTAAATATAACCTCAAAGTGTCACAATGTTTTTAAAATATCTCCCTAACGTAAATAAAAGTTAATACGAACAAATTAGAATTTTCCAAGTGAAATTAAGAGATATGTGTCTTTCTGATGTATAAAAAAAAACATTTACACACAAATTTATGAGTATTTCAACTTTTTCTGGAAAAATTGGAAATAAAAACCATTTTCAATTTGACTTTTGTGACTTTTGAGACATTTGTGTCACTTATTGTTCAATTAAGAAAACCACTTATCTTTTCTTGATTCTTGTTAGATACTATTAGGTTCTTTAAAAATTCATATAAACTTTTTGAACATTTTAAAAATTAAAAAAGTGTCGACTAATTTTCCAAAACTAGCAAAACAATTTTCTCGAAAACACCACCTACCACTCATGCTCAAGATTTAATAATTCTGGTATATTATCGTTTTCAAGTTTATCATAATTTTAATACACAAAATTAAAAATCTCTAACTATACAATACTTTGCTCACCAGAAAACAAATAACAGGTTTTCAAAATATTTCAATTTTTCTTCAAAAATAATATCATCAGTAAAAAATTTAATTCAATTTTTATTTTTAATATTTCTTTTAAGCTCTTCAAAATAAAGTCAAATTATTGTCATATTATGTCAAATCTAAGTATCGAAAATCTGACGTGTTTTAAAAATTTTGAGTTATTTATAAATAAGTATTTTTCTGAAATATTATTTTCTTCAAGATTCTTATAATTTTCTTGTAATTCACCAGACAAAAAAAACAAGTGTACAAAAATAAAAAAAAATAAATTTTTTTATGATTTTCCAATTTTTTTCCTAAAATGTAACCATAATAAACTTTAATCCAAAAATTATCTTTTTCATTTTATAAATTATTTCAAGCTCTACAAAATAAAGTCAATCTTTAAAAAATTTAGAGTTTTCTATTTTTTTACACTTGTTTTTTTTTTGTCTGGAATATTACAAGAAAATTACATACACTGTAAAAAATGAAAAAAAGTTACAGTATGAAATCGTAAAATTACATGTAAAAATATGTGTAATTTTACTGCTTTCAGTGGGGTGAGAACACAATTTTTAAGGTTAAAAGTACAAGTAGACATGTAATTTTACAAGTTTAAGAGTGGTACAAGTACGCGGCGTGGTAGTAGTACAGAATAAATCTGTCACAATGTTGCTTTTGAAGTAGGTAATTTTCGGACCTACTTTGAAAGAGACAAGTTTAAAGTATAATGTAAAAGTACATAAAGTTGTAAAGTTAATTTTTGCTAGTGTAAATAAGGGGCATTTCTAAAAGTTAAAAAAGCTACTTTAATTCAGTATAATTTTACATTTTCTACATTGTAATATTACATAGTTCAAAGAAGCATAATTCATTAAAACTTAATTTATACCACTTTAATAGTAGGTAATAATCGGAACCACGTAGAAAGTGGTAAAATTACAAGTTTCTTTTTTTACAGTGTATAAGAAACATGATGAAAATAATATTTTAGAAAAACACTTATTTATGAAAACTCGATATTCTTAAAACATTTCAGTTTTTCGATTTTTTTGAATTTACATAATATAACGAAAATTTGACTTTATTTTGTAGAGCTCGAAATAATTTTCAAAAATGAAAAAGATAAAATTTGGATTACAGTTCATTATGGTAATATGTTTGAAAAAAATTGGTAAATCATGAAAAAATTTGGTTTTTTTTATTTTTGTACAATTTTTTTTTTGTCTGGTAAATTACAAGAAAATTATAAGAAACTTAAAGAAAATAATATTTTAGAAAAACATTTATTTATAAAAACTCGATATTCTTAAAACATTTTAGTTTTTCGATATTTGGAATTGACATAATATAACGAAAATTTGACTTTATTTTGTAGAGCTTGAAATAATTTATAAAATGAAAAAGATAATTTTTGGATTAAAGTTTATTATGGTTACATTTTAGAAAAAAAATTGGAAAATCATGAAAAAATTTATTTTTTTTTATTTTTGTACACTTGTTTTTTTTGTCTGGTAAATTACAAGAAAATTATAAGAATCTTGAAGAAAATAATATTTTAGAAAAATACTTATTTATAAATAACTCAAAATTTTTAAAACACGTCAGATTTTCGATATTTGGATTTGACATAATATGACAATAATTTGACTTTATTTTGAAGAGCTTAAAAGAAATATTAAAAAAAAAAAATTGAATTAAGTTTTTTACTCATGATATTATTTTTGAAGAAAAATTGAAATATTTTGAAAACCTGTTATTTGTTTTCTGGTGAGCAAAGTATTGTATAGTTAGAGATTTTTAATTTTGTGTACTTGTTTTTTGTCAGGTTAATTACAAGAAAATTATGATAAACTTGAAAACGATAATATACCAGAATTATTAAATCTTGAACATGAGTGGTAGGTGGTTTTTTCGAGAAAATTGTTTTGCTAGTTTTGGAAAATTAGTCGACACTTTTTTAATTTTTAAAATGTTCAAAAAGTTTATATGAATTTTTAAAGAACCTAATAGTATCTAACAAGAATCAAGAAAAGATAAGTGGTTTTCTTAATTGAACAATAAGTGACACAAATGTCTCAAAAGTCACAAAAGTCAAATTGAAAATGGTTTTTATTTCCAATTTTTCCAGAAAAAGTTGAAATACTCATAAATTTGTGTGTAAATGTTTCTTTTTTATACATCAGAAAGACACATATCTCTTAATTTCACTTGGAAAATTCTAATTTGTTCGTATTAACTTTTATTTACGTTAGGGAGATATTTTAAAAACATTGTGACACTTTGAGGTTATATTTAATGTTTATAAGTTCTTATTATACTTGAAGTGGGATAAAAGGATAAGATTTAAAGAAAAAGTAGGAAAATAGTTATGAAATAATAAATTAACTAATTAAATACAAAAAAGTATAGGAAAAAAAACTATATTTGTTTTTAGGCCAAGTTGCCAGGATATGTTACTGCACTTTATTATTTCTAACTTAAAATTACACTTTTTTATCTTTCTTTGTCAAGTTACACATTTTTATTTTTAATGAAATGCACATTTCTATAGAAATGTACACTTTTTTTACTCTTAAATTTTCCAAGTCAGATGAAGATCTTTAAATCTGCCGCGAACTCTATCAAAAGTTGACAAGTACTGTATGTGGAAACACCTTTAAAGTATCAATTTCAGAATTTTTGATTTTTCTGTTTAATAACATTGTTTTACCACCCAAAACCTTATCAATCTTATTAACAAAGTTACACTTTGTCCTAATAATTACTCTTTTGCCCAATTTTCATTATACTTTGCCAATATTTAACAAAGAACCCTACGGGAACGAACCAGTACTCTGAAAGAACCCAGATTCGTTCTCCTACGGTTCCGGTCATCTACCAGGGATTCCGGACGTTCAATGATAAGGGTCGCGACATATCTGACACTTTGTAAGTCTTATTAAAGATTTCCACTCTCGCTTGGTTAACATCAGATACTTTTTTCAAGCCATACAAGTGACGGATTAAAGATTGTAGAATGTCAAAAGAGTCTTCTATATTATGATCCTCAGACCCTACATCTGTAAATGTCTTCTAAAAAACATTCGAGTTCATAAAAATTTGCAGGTTTTTTTTCCTCGCCTGTAAAGTGCTAAATTGTAGACACATCCTGTAAGCACATGAAGAGTCGGTAGCGCTAGTGAAATTGTTTGAGCGAGCTTAGCATAAAGAGCAGATATGTCCATGTAACGGCGTGCATTGCTAATTCCCAGATCCATCCATATTTTAACAGATGCGTGGAGAAGTTCCACATTGGCCAACATGATGACAACAACATCTGTGTCTGAAGTTCTGACTGTAACATTGAAATCTTCTTTTATTTGACATGCCAAAAATACAATTTTTGTATCTGCTTCCTCATGATCAGGACATGAGAGTTCATGGTCGATTGTCCGGGTGACTTTATTATCGGTAACCGAATATACATAGCACATATCATGATAAAGATAGATTTTTTTATGACCAATAATACCTGCCATCTCTTGATGCGCCCAGTGATCAATTAAAAACTTGACAAGAGCTTCTTTGAATTTTTAGTTTTTCAATTTTTTTGCAAAATCTGCTGTTCTTGTTTGTTGAGGTCCAGAGATGTAGACCTCCTTGTCATCTACACTACGTCGAAAAACATGCTCGTTATCTTTGATCGAAGGAATAAAGTAGCGATCGAATACAATGATTGCTCGATTTGTTGAATTACTGACAAGACATTGTAGTATCTTCTTTGAAATATCTCCAAAAGTGCGCGGCACTTCTTTGAAAGTATTTAACAACAAGAAGCAATTTACAATTACAAAATCTAAATGCGATGGTCGTAGATCCATTTCTTCAATTTTTTTTTTAACTCATGGGTCAGTACCGACTTAACGGTTTTGTTAAAAGAACCATCTATATAGCACAGCGACAGTGGAACTGCAGTTATTGGAAAGCAAAGTACTTTTTCAAGATTGACGTTCGTGTTTAGGGATAAAGCCAATAATCGACCAAATAAATCCCGCTGCAATTTAACTACATGTACTTTCTGGCCAATTTTCATAAGTTTCTTTTTTTTTAAACTGGCGAATGTCAAAACAAAATTTTTTTTTCATGGTGTCGTGTAGAGTGTCTTTACCATTCAGTGTTTCAACGAAGAGGTCAAAATAATCGAGTGTAACTCCAGCATTTAAATCTGGGCGACGTGCAATATCCTTAGGACACAGGTAGCTACTGTTTATAGTTGAAAATGACATTTTAGTCTCTAACTCTTCCAAAGCAGTATAAGAGCAGCAATGCCTATACTTAGACAAAATATTTATGATTTTCTTGCTGTTACACAAGCTTTTCACTGCCAAACCTACAGTAATATGTTTCGATTTTATTGCTCAAAGCAGCGTACATCAGGTCTTGCCTAAGAGAAAAAATAGTAAGTTCATTTTTATTTGTTTTTTCATGAGTCTTCTTTGAGAAATGACAAACATTACCCGAAATCAAAGTTTCTAAGAAGCACTTCAGTAGTTCAGGTACATAATCGCACTCTCGTGTTTTCAAATCTTCAGTTGTACAATCTTCAGTCAATTTCGTTTTAGTGCAGTTCAAAATTTCTTCACGAAGTTAGTGTGCAACAGAACGAATTGCTTCTTACATTGTCATAGATTTGAACACATCGTTCAACGCTAGAATATGCATTAAATGAAGTAAGAAATTTTTTCTTTTCGTCATAGATTAATATTATTAATCATAACATCATAACAATTTATTTAAAACTTTTCTTGATGCAATTATTTTGTAACATCCTCGTTTAAAGTAATTGAGCAATATCTAACCTGTCAACACTCGTTCTTTTTTAACACAGTAATTGACTGACAGTAAGTGATTCAAAGGTGCAGTAATAGAAAAATCAGTTATTACTTTTCATTTTGAAATTAACTTTAAGATACTATTATAATATGTATCGATCAAAAAATCAATTTTTTTTAATCTATTTTTGTGGTCTAAGTGACCTTTCAATGCTAATTTTGTGAATTTTATTAATTCAGTGCTTTGTTATTGTCAAAATATTTCCAGAGCGGTAGAATCGTGTTACTTTCAGGGAGACTTTCATGATTCTGATGATTATTTTGACACCAAGGAGCCTGCCCATAAGGATAATTTACAACCAGTACAATGTTTTATTTGCGGCAAATCACGCAAACGATTACGGGGACGTGAAGTCCAATTAGCTGTTAATAAATTTCGTACTGTTAAATTGTTGAAAAGTACAGCCGCGGAATTTAATGTCATTGAAATGTTGGAGAAGATCAGTTCCTTCTCTTTCAACTCTAATATCCCTTATCATAAATGTTGCAAAGACCAATACATACGAGATATTTCAAATGAACAGGAAAGTGAATTTATAAAAAAGAGAAAAGCTTCAAATACATCATATACTATGTTATGTGAAATGATAGAAGAGTACGAGGTAAAAAATAATGAATGTCTGTTTTTTGATCATGTTAAAAGAGAATATCAAACATTGCTATTGAAGAAGTCGAAAGCATTATCTGATTCTATAACGAGTACTTCATTCTCCGACCGTCACTTGGAAAGAAAATTAATGGAGACTTTTGAACGATTAACATCATAACAATTAATATTTGTTGCCAATAATAACCTATTTTGGTTTACTTTTGGTAAAATTTTGAGTCTTGTAAAAAATAGTAAACTTAACAAATTTCATGTGTAAATAATTGGATTTTACAGGGCATATACGAAAAAAAAGTTTTTTCCATGCAAAATACATGCAAAATTTTAATAGCGTACAGGCACCACTAAATATCAATTCAAAAAAAATAAAACAATACGTCTCGATTTTTTTTTGAATTGTAATAAAATGAAGGGCGAAAATAGATTAAATTCAAAAATGTCATTTTTAATGGCCACCCTACTGCAAATGGATTAAATAATTTTTGGAATCTTTAAGCTTCCAATTTAATTCCAATTTAAGCTCCTTTCTTCCTAGAAACTTCCCGTGGTAACTTCCAGAAAGTTTCCACAGATAACTTCGAGGAAGTTTCCACGGGAAGTTTCCAGGAAGCTAGTACTGAAGTCTAAAAAAATTATTTAATCAATTTGCAGATTACTTATTTTGTGATGTTTAATGAATAGCGCCAACTTCAAGGTGTAGAGTCTCTCTCTTTTGTATTTATTTTAAAAAAATGAATAAAACATCAAAACGTGGATTTCAAATTACTATTTTTCGAAATTTTGTACCGCAAGTCACATTTTTCAAAAAGGCATCTTATTCCTTATACTTTAAAGAATAATTTAGTAATTTTTATTTTTAAACCTAAAGAAAATTAATTGCGTGATTAGCAAAATTGTATTTTTTATTATGTCTTCTACATTCTTCCATGTTAAAAGGTTGAAATTCATTCTAAATATCTTAATAAGTAGCATCGCTTCCTACCTATAAAATTATATCATTGTATTCATTGAATGTTCTATTATTGTATGATATTTCAATTAGAAAAATATTAAAAGAAATTTTTTTTTCGAAAGAACTATCTTAAATTATTAAATGCTAAACATGAAAAAAATATGTGTTTCTTATTGAGACCAGCTTAACTTTTTATGAAACGCATAATTTATATTAACAATATCGAAAAATTTTAAAGTAATGATTTAAAAAGAAATTCCGATAATAAGCTTGTAATAAAACTTGACTATTAAAATTTACCTAAATAAATTAATACAACACAATACCAAAATTCAATAGGTCAATTCAATAAAATCCAAGATTTGGTACTCAATGGTTTATTTAGAGTTAATTGCAAATTCACAATTCTGAGAACAGAGAAATTATTTATCGAAAGAGCACACACTTCCAATCACAGGCCACTCACTTATTCTCACATCATCCAATCGTTCAATCGAACCCCTCGGCGATACAAGATTGTATTGTAAGTCTCTCACTGGTCCATACATTACCATCGATGATGAAGAATGGCCCAAATGGTTCCTCTAGTTGGTCGTAATCCTGCACCAGTCTCGTCCACAGTTCCCAATTCAATTGGGCTTGTATAATTATCGGGTCCCAAGTCCACAGTCCTGATAATTTTTATGGGCGTCCCCACCACTTCACAAAATCTCACCCACAGGTATAAATATCCAAAAAAGTGCACACAATTTACAATAGACAACGACCCATCTAGGGGTAGCTATATTACTTCAAACTTAACACAAGCAGTTTCGTCAAGTTAAAGTTTACTATCCGGACGCACAGGTAGCCCTCTCGAGAGTGTCCTTTCTCAAACGTTTTTCAAACACTCTCCCCACCATTTCCTCAATTTTATATGAATCATCTTCATCAACTATCATATCATAAGCTAATTGTTTAAAAAATATTTGTATTTGTTATAAACAAATTAGTGGACATGAGATGTTTTGATTTGATATTTATCAATTTAAATCGGTCTATTATTTAATATTTGTAACCAATTCGACGCCTTCCGTTCATAGAATGCCTATTCGAATTCCAATGCAGTAAGATTCTTATTCAAAATTCCGTGCAATAAAGGTCCTATTCAAATTTACGTTCAATAAAAGTCTTATTCAAGCTTTCGTGCTATATAATACTTATTCAGAGTAGAGTGCAATATAAGTTTTATTCAAAGTTAACTACAATATAATTCTTATTCCAGTTTTCGTGCAATATAATACTTATTCAGTATTTAATTTATTATTTTTTGAATAATATTTAATGCAAAATAGTTAATTTGCAATATAGTCTTAAAGATTAAGATTGAATATAATGAAGATTTCCAAATAGTTTAAAAAATGTTTTTAAACTAAATTAAGCCAAAAACTCACTTTATTAGTAAATTAAACGTTATCTAATAGAATATTTCAATTTTGCAGGCGGCAAGTTTGGAACTCATCATATTTTTAATTGGTTAGTTCATCTATAAATGAAAACGTTCTCCAATAATATCACGATTTAATAGAGAGAGTCTTTATGAGACGTAAGAAAATGAATTTTCTCTATGTGTAAGAAAATGCGTTTGGAGGTTGGGGTGGACAGTCAAAAATTTGGAAAAAGTGCGTGACGTCATTTTTGAACGATCCTTATTGTGGTTTTAATTATTAATTTGATTTTTAACGGGATAATTTTACAGTATAATTATGATTTTACACTAAATATTTGTTTGTTGAAAAATAAATAGCTACCTACTTAATAATACATTTTAACTAAATTTTAAAGTTTTTTGATTTTATTTAATAATCTTAATTTTAATTAATAATTAATTAATAATCTCTTATTATTAATAATAATAATAATAATAATAATAAATGGATTGCTTGGTGCCTCCGTTACCAAGCAGCTCAAAGATACTGATCCTACTTGGCTCAGTACTAAGATGACCATTACAGAACATCGTATAGGTATTTCATCGGGTTGGTAAGGGATTTGTGATACCCTTTACTGGATATCACAGAATTTCTGAGCCGACTGGGTCAAGTACTTAAATGGCATTTGAGATGGGGTTTTTGACACCCCAATCGGGCGCCTTTCCAGGTGGCGGATAGGGGAAGGCCTCTCAGATATGGGAGGTACCGAGGAAATTAAAATACCCGGGGCGGACCAAAAGTCAGATAGGGGTAAGCACCCGATATAATTGTCTACTCTGTGTTGGGATAACCTCCCACACAAAGTATTTGCGGTTACGACGACTGTAACGCGCAGTGCCACTCACAATAGGTTTCTCTCGGATGGAGATCAGGGTTCAGTTGGGCGTGGCAATAGGATAGAACCCAGGCGACGACTCAGCAATGACCAGGGACAAGCTCGATTAAGGTTAAAATGGACGGAGGAACTTCGGAGGGACATTTTGTTGTGTTGGCAAAATAGTTCCCCTAACAGAAGAGGATACATGCAGAGGTTACATGCGCGATGGGTCAATATGCACCCCCAATACGCGGAAATGACGCCTCAGTACTTAAGAGATCAGGTATCCTCTCTGAGAAAAAGAATTTATGAAGCTCTTCTCCAAGACCAGAAAGACCCCTAAGAGAACACACAAATTTTGTGTGAAACACCAACGCCAGCAGCCGAAGATGGAAACATGAGATCGAGGGAAACCAAAATTCATCTCAAGGTTTCCATTAAAATGGATAAAATGTCTGAAGGGGACAATGAAGAAGGTATCTCTAAAAAAGCATCCAATAGCGTTCCTGGCCACCGCGTAAGAACAACAGCGGTAAGGGACAGGAACACCCATATAACAGTAAACTGAAAACACCTCGAGCAAAAGAATCGCGCTCTTGCTTACCTTTCAAGACGGAAGGAGCAAAAGCAGATAAGACTACGTAAGGCTAGAATGGGAGAGGTTGTTTTAGTGAGGTATTACCAAAGCACGTGGTCGAGTCCCACACGAACAAGTGCGTAAATGCATTTTTTTCCTCTCCTAAACTTGTTTTGTAAAAAAAAAATAAAAAAAATGCAATATTTAGTTTCAACGATAATAAAATATATTTTTATTACAAAGAACTGTTTATTTTATTCATATTATTATAAATGCATTTTCTCATACAAGTGAACCAATAGAACAAGAAGTTATTCTTCCTCATCACTAGAATTTTGAGCAGTTTCTTTCTAAATCTAAATTAGTGAAAAACTACTAATAAAATGAAAAATTAATTTTTTTTTTCATTTCATTAATAGTTTTGCACTAATTCAGATTTAGAGAGTTCTTTTTCTTGAAATGAATTATAATAATCGTGCTACTTAGACGGAATCATATAACGATTTGAGATCTTTAAGTATGGCTGCAGGAAGACCTTGACAACTAAAAAAAACTCTATTAAGTTTGTATTTTTTAACAATACATGGTGTTTTTCTTTTCTGGTAACAATTGTTCCGAAATGCATGCCTAATTATAGGTTATATAGTAATTTTTGCAGTTTTCTTTAGATGCTGATACTTGTTTGATTTTGAATTTTGCAGAGGAATGTCCTTTTTTCTAGTTTTTGGTTTTGCTACTTTAATGATATCGCACCATTCACTTAGACTTAGAGTATAACTTTTTAGACCTTTTGCTTGCCTCTCTAATGTTACATGGATGGAATCGCTTTAGATTTTGTTAAGGCGTAAATAAACATTGCAAAAACTTGCTTGTTCTTATTTTGCACCTCCACTCTCTCTCGCAGTTATCAGACCTGAAATAAAAATCGATATTTCCTTCAAATAATTTTTTTCTAAAGAGTGAAGAAGATATATGATAAGACGTTCGCATTAATTTTTGCAATTTTATCTAAATTAATTTTGTCTGTACGAGTTGTTCCCATAAATTCTTTTTTTAGCAGAGTTGGCTCCGGAATCTACATTTATACGAAAAAGGTAGTAAACGTTAATTTCTACATCGCCATTATATATATTTTATAATGAATTTTGACTTTTAAATTAAATTCCAGAAAACACTTTAAGTATGTAATTACTTAACCTTATTATATTTTTAATACCTACTAATTCAGTTCTTTCTGATGAATTTAACAGAAATAGTTTTTATTTTATTTATTGATTCATATTTTGTAACATTAACGTATTTTTTCAAAGGTGTATGAAAATTTTTTTAAATTATTTTGTGAACAAGATTGATATGTCATTCGTTGTACAGTTTTTTGTTATTTGTTATTTTTTAAAAAACGAATGACAACAGTCTCGTTGACAGAAGAATTCTAAAAGATTGAATACATTTTTTGAAAAATAAGTTAATGGTACAAAATATGAGTCAAATAATGTCATAAAAACATTTTGTATGAATTGGTCAACACAGCAATTGAATTGGCACTCATTAAAAAAAAATATTCCAAAATAAAAATTAGTTTGATATTTAAAAATAGGGTAATTTTTAATATTTTGATGAAATATTTTTAATTTATTCTTATAAAGAAACATATAGTGGATTTTACGATTATAAAAATACAGTTTTATCAGAGAAATTATTTACTGATTAAAAAGTTAATTAGGTTATACTCAATTAAGCAAATACCACAAAAAGTCTTTTCTGCAATTTAATTAAAACGTTATTATTATTGTGGAAATTAAAAGGATGTAATTCTTAAAGTCACAATAATAATTGAATATCAAATGGACTCGAGAGCATCTACTTCAACTGTACGTAATTCAAAATTGTATATTATACAAATTAAATGTTAAGGGGTCTGTCTCATACAAAAATTTCAAAAAATCGATTTTCCAAAAATATTTTTTTTATACTGTATATGTATCTAGAAATCAGGAAAAAATAGTTATTAATATTTCCAAGCACAAGAAGAGGTTACAGAAGCCAAAAAATAGAATGATGTCTCCGCACAGTCAGAGCAAAATGTAATTTACCGTTCCAAAAGGTCGTTTGTATGAGACAGACCCCTTAAAAAAAACTTGTCTTTAATTAGTAAAATTTTTTATTATTGGGACAATCTAATATTATTGTTTGAGGAGATATGATTATGTTCTAAAAATCATAGAGAATTTTAAATTTAAAAATTTTTTTTAAATGGAATTTGAGTCAATCCGAATATTTACTTATCAGAACTTTTAGGTGACCCAATTCATATTTAACAAAATTTCCATTTTACAGAATTTATTTATAACGAACTTTTCAGTTAAAAAAATTCGAGTTTAACCGATTATTCATTTAGCAGAATTCTTATTTAACAAAATTTTAAATGACTAAAGTTTTTTAACACCGGAATGTCCATTTGACTAAATTAATTCGGTCAAATTAAAATTCGATCAAATAGCCATTTTGTCATTTAAAAATTCTACTCATTTAAAATTCAGTTAAATTAGAATTTTGCTAAATAAATATTTGGTTAAATTCGAATTTTTCTAAATAAAAAGTCGGTTAAAAAAAATTCTTTTATAAATAAGCATTTGGTTACCTATAAATTATGTTAATTAAAAATTCGGATTTATTTCAATTCGTGTGAAAAAATTTAAAAAATTATAAGTCGACAAAAAGGAAATTGTATCTAATGAAATTCTATAGATTCAAATTATTTTAAATAATAAATTTGAGAACATAATCATGCATTCCTTGTTTGATCAAATTTCAAAGCATTTTTTCTAAAACTTTTTAAGTATAACTAATTTATGAACTTAGGGCAATAGCATAACTAATTAAGAAAAAAAGGAAGTATTTAATTTATTAACAGTAATTATTTTTTATATAGATTTGTCAGAAGAAATTACTAAATTACTGGATATGGATTCTGGAGCCGTTTTTGAAAAAGCAAATAATTTGTGCGGACACGTTCTACCACCAGAAAATATTTTAAATTAAATTTTCGAAATTGATATAAACGATTCGATTTTGGGAACGGTTACTTCAAATAAATAATTTGAAATTTGAAGCCGAAAGTTTTTTTCTACTGAATCTATTTCAAATTTCCCTAACTTTATAAATGACAATAATTTTTTAAACAATGACGATTCTGACTCGGAGGTTGACATAAGAGATTGCAGCTAAGGTGACTCTTTCTTTGTACATGATGAAGTGTTTTGTTCTTTAGATGAAGAAGTGGAAATGACTCATGAATCTACAGAAAACATATTTCTTGATCCAGATAATGACAAAAATTCCAGTGAACCTGTATCTGTAGAGAAAGGAGAAAAGAGATTATACAAAGAAACAGACAAGTTATTAACAAAAAAAAGAATATGTAATCCCTCGAAATGGAAAAAAATATTACAAAAATGGAAGCAAATCTCGGTTTAGAATATATGTCACTTACAACAACAAAAACTGTTGAAGCTCGCACTATTAAAAGAACATGTGGTTCAGGATGTAGATTCCAATGTGAAAATAAAATTTCTGAGGATGCATCAAGAGCCTGGCAGCAAGAAAAAAACATACCGTAGAACATATACAATCAATGACAGAGATAACAAAGTTATTGTGTGCCAGACAATGTTTTTAAACTCATTAAACATCAGTAAACAAACTGTCAATACTGCTTTCAGAAAACTTAGGAATGTCGACGCAGTTTTAATTGATAAAAGAGGAACTTCAAAAACCAGACCCCGTGCTGTTGATGAGGATTTAACAAAAAGTGTAATGGAACATATAAATATGTTTACAAGAGTAGAATCCCATTATACGAGAAAAGACTCTAGCCGTAAATATTTAGAAGTAACTTTAACAAGAAACCGTTAGCTACGAAGCATTATTATTATGACGTTTTTAACACAAAATTTAATATTGGTTTCTTCCAACCAAAAAAGGACCAATGCGACCTGTGCGAAAGATTCAAGAATGCCTCTGAAAAAGACAAAGAGCAGTTAAAAGATAAATATGATACCCATATTGCAAACAAACAAAAATCAAGGCAGCTGAAGGAAGAGAAAAAAATAATGGTTCAACAAAATAATCACAGCTCTATGATATTTTTCGATTTTCAATAAGTTTTGACGACAATAAGAACAGAAGCCAGCTCAATTTATTATAAACGAAAACTGTCCGTGTATAATTTTACAGTTTACGACATTGGAAAACATAAAGCTATTTGTTATGTTTGGTGTGAAAATGATGCAAGAAAAGGGTCTAATAAAGTTACCAGTTGTCTTCTCCATTACTTGGAAAAAAGAGTATCCGAAGGAATTACCGATTTTTATTTCGGGTCTGATAACTGCGAGGAGCAAAATAGGAACAAGCAAGTCTTTGCAATGATTGTTATGCCTCTCCAAAATCTTCTTTATATTAATACGATACCGAGAAAACTTCGTTCGTCGTCGTACACAATTCAAACTTCACCTACTTTTTCCAATAGGCAACTTACAAAAATGTTCATTTTATCATGTTATTACGGTTTGTAACAATGCGCACTGGCACTATTCTTGTCAAGCATGTTAAACTGAACATTTTTTTATACACAACATATTGTTGCACATGCACAGTAGTGCACCACTACTGTGTAAACGTGCGCACTACAAAACCAACATTTCACATGCGCAGTTGTTTTGTATTGCTGTTCCACATGCGCAATGATGCACAGTGATAGTCACACATGTGCTCTGACCAAATTTAAAAATTACGCATGCGCAGTGCTGTACTTTACCAGATAATTAAATTTTCAATACAAATAGTATACTTTTTTTAATAAGTGGGCAGTAGAAATACGTTTTAATATTGCGCATGCGTAACAATGTAGCATTATAAGTGCACAGGCGCAAAGATACCTTTATTTAAAAAATTGGTTAAAATTGTTTTTTTCCATTTTTCTTGTAATTAATAACACAGGCACACAAAAAAAAAAAAGGTCAAATACCAGAGGGCAGACCAACATATTCCTAGGTTTTTGGGGTCGCTGAATCCGAATATGACCATGAAAATATTATCTGCTTGCCCATTTTCCCCCTAGCCCCCCCCCCTTACACCTCTCGGGGGGTAACATTTCAGTTTTTCCAAAAACGTCGAAAAGGCAGTCTATTCCTATGTTTTTTGGGGCGCTGAATCCGAAAAAGACCACCAAAAGCCAATCCCCCCCCTCCTGCACCCCCTAACACCCCCTGGGAGGGGGTTGGAATTTCGAATTTCACGAAAAGTCGAGTTCGGTGGCTATTTCTATGTTTTTTGGGGCGCTGAATCCGAAAAAGTCGGAACAGAAACTCAAAGAAGGGATTTTTGATGGGCCAGAGATTCGGAAGTTGTTGTGCGACGCTGAGTTTAAAAAATCAATGACAGTTGTGGAAAGAAATGCTTGGGTTAGCTTTGTAAATGTAGCAGAAAATTTTTTTGGCAATAAGAAAAGTCCAAATTACAAAAAGGAAATAAAAAAGCTGCTGCAGAACTACAAAAAACTTGGATGCTTGATAAATCTGAAACTGCATTTCCTGGAGTCCCATGTAGACTATTTTCCGTCGAATTTAGGGGACTATAGCGAAGAGCAAGGTGAAAGGTTTCACCAGGATCTAAAAGAAATGGAACGTCGTTACCAAGGGAAGTGGGATGTGAATATGCTGGCCGATTACTGTTGGACACTAAAAAGGGATTCACCAGAAACAAAAAGGGCTCAGAAAAGAAAACCTCTCAGAAGGTCATTCGAATCCAAGCGAGTACGGTACCATAGGCAGAAATGAATGCCAAAAAACTAGTGATGCATTTCGAGAATCTGTCCTTTCATAAAAGATAAAAGAGACGAAAACAGTACATTCATTTGTTTCCAATGTAATTTTCACGAGATTCTCATTTTTTCGAGACTTTTTGAGAAGAGATCTCGCTCAAATGCATCACTATAAAAAAACTAAATGAGCGAAATTCGTTCTAAGGAAAAACACATTAAAGCAGCGCCACCAATCGTGAGAGGCAAGGGGACTCACGTTAAAAAAGCACCCCAAAGGGAACAAAAACTACCACGTCCACGCCGTTGTTCCTGGGTCGCGCTAAGTGTAGTAAAATCAAGATCCATCAAATTGTGCTGGTACATACTTGTGTAATCATCGGTGCCTACCTAGTTATTATTTATTCAAATGCGTAAAAAAAACATTGCTTATTCTTCTTAATTACACATAAAAGAGAACATATCAACCCCCCTCCCAGTGTTAGTAACTAGATGCTAAGAGGTGAATAACGGAACGAATTTACCTTTGGTGTCCTTTTCCAATTTCACCGCCCCCAAAAACATAGAAATGGACACCGAACTCGACTTTTCGTGAAATTCGAAATTCCAACCCCCTACCAGGGGGTGATAGGGGGTGAAGGGGAGGGCCAATTGGCTTTTGGTGGACTTTTTCGGATTCAGCGCCCCAAAAAACGTAGAAATAGATACCGAACTCGACTTTTCGTGAAATTCGAAATTCCAACCCCCTCCCAGGGGGTGATAGGGGGTGAAGGAGAGGGGGAATTTTCTTTTCGTGGTCTTTTTCGGATTCAGCGCCCCAAAAAACATAGAAATAGCCACCGAACTCGACTTTTCGTGAAATTCGAAATTCCAACCCCCTCCCAGGGGGTGTTAGGGGGTGCAGGAGGGGGGGGATTGGCTTTTGGTGGTCTTTTTCGGATTCAGCGCCCCAAAAAACATAGGAATAGACTGCCTTTTTGACGTTTTTGGAAAAACTGAAATGTCACCCCCCGAGGGGTGTAAGGGGGGGGGGCTAGGGGGAAAATGGGCAAGCAGATAATATTTTCATGGCCATATTCGGTTTCAGCGACCCCAAAAACCTAGGAATATGTTGGTCTGCCCTCTGGTATTTGACCTTTTTTTTTTTTTGTGTGCCTGTGTAACCAATAATAGAAAAGAATATTCAAATTCAATCTAAATATTAAAATTTAAGAAATTTAATAGAAAAATTTATATTATTAAATATAAAAACTAATAAAAACGTTAAAAATGTATTCAATTTTAATAATTTTATTCTTTTTTTCTTTAAAATATTTATAAAATGTAACAAATTTTGTTCTGAAACTTATCAATTTTTCATACTTTAAAAAACCATTTTCTAGGGGTACCGAGGGGGGGGGGGGGGGTTTATAATTATTTAACATACTGTCAAAAAATCTTCTATTTAATCAGTGTTTAAAAACGTTTTTTAAAATTTACTTATTTATTGAGAATAAAGAGTTTTAAAGTTCTCCCAGAATTCATGAAATTGCACATGGTAATCTTCTATTATAGTAATACGATACCGAGAAAACTTCATTGATCGTCGTACACACTTCAAAGTTCACATACTTTTTCCAATAGGCAACATACAAAAATGTTCATTTTATTATGTTATTACGGTTTGTAACAATGCGCACTGACACTATTCTTGTCAAGCATGTTAAACTATACATTTTTTTATGCACAACATATTGTTGCACATGCGCAGTAGTGCACCACAACTGTGTAAACGTGCGCATTTCACATGCGCAGTTGTTTTGTATTGCTGTTACACATGCGCACTGATGCACAGTTATAGTCACACATGTGCTCTGACCATACTTAAAAATTACGCATGTGCAGTGCTGTACATTACCAGATAAGTATATTTTCAGTACATATAGTATACTTTTTTTAATAAGTGCGCAGTAGAAATACGTTTTAATATTGCGCATGCGTAACAATGTAGCATTATAAGTGCACAGGCGCAAAGATACCTTTATTTAAAAAATTGGTTAAAATTGTTTTTTTCCATTTTTCTTGTAATTAATAACCAATAATAGAAAAGAATATTCAAATTCAATCTAAATATTAAAATTTAAGAAATTTAATAGAAAAATTTATATTATTAAATATAAAAACTAATAAAAACGTTAAAAATGTATTCAATTTTAATAATTTTATTCTTTTTTTCTTTAAAATATTTATAAAATGTAACAAATTTTGTTCTGAAACTTATCAATTTTTCATACTTTAAAAAACCATTTTCTAGGGGTACCGAGGGGGGGGGGGTTTATAATTATTTAACATACTGTCAAAAAATCTTCTATTTAATCAGTGTTTAAAAACGTTTTTTAAAATTTACTTATTTATTGAGAATAAAGAGTTTTAAAGTTCTCCCAGAATTCATGAAATTGCACATGGTAATCTTCTATTATAGTAATACGATACCGAGAAAACTTCATTGATCGTCGTACACACTTCAAAGTTCACATACTTTTTCCAATAGGCAACTTACAAAAATGTTCATTTTATTATGTTATTACGGTTTGTAACAATGCGCACTGACACTATTCTTGTCAAGCATGTTAAACTATACATTTTTTTATGCACAACATATTGTTGCACATGCGCAGTAGTGCACCACAACTGTGTAAACGTGCGCATTTCACATGCGCAGTTGTTTTGTATTGCTGTTACACATGCGCACTGATGCACAGTTATAGTCACACATGTGCTCTGACCATACTTAAAAATTACGCATGTGCAGTGCTGTACATTACCAGATAAGTATATTTTCAGTACATATAGTATACTTTTTTTAATAAGTGCGCAGTAGAAATCCGTTTTATTATTGCGCATGCGTAACACTATAGCATTATAAGTGCACAAGTGCAAAGGTAACTTTATTTTTTTTTTTAAGTCCAACGAAAAGTAAAATTTTGTTTTTCTCCACTTGTAAAATGTTGTGCGTTCAATTTAGTCTTCAAAATTATATGTTTTAAACATTGGATTAAACTTTTTTGCTAACATGTTTTTTAATGTCAGTTCATGTTGAAATTGTTAAGCAATCATTATTTGTTACGATTTTTACCATTGCACATACCTAACGTTTGTAGAAAGCTACTGCGCATGTGTAATGTTAGTAAAAAACTGCTGCGCATGTGCTAAATCGACAAAAACCTACGCGCAATTTTTTTTATTAGTTTTGTAAGATTAGTTTTTTATTTTGTATCCAACTTTAAGTATATTTTTCTTACATTTTGAAATAATTGGTTTAGAAATAATATATTTTATACTTTTTTTGTGTTAATACATTATTTTTAAGTTTTATTTAACAAATTGTTTGTGAAGCATATTTTGCTTTTTAAACCCTTCTAATGTTAGTCATTATATATATTTTTTATACAATGTTGCCCAAGTCCCACGACGTGGACGTCTTGGATAGGTATATATATTTATATATATTTATAATATATATTTGACTCCCAGCCAACGGTCCCCTTTTATTTATTTTTTTTTTGCTTTTAATCGATTATACAGGAACAAAATGGCGCTTTTTTAGGATAAAAAACGTATTTTTACCTTAACCGACCTTAAAAAAAAATGACAAAAAAATTTTTTTAATAAAAGGGGACCGTTGGTTGAGAGATATATTTCCAAATAACTAATTTTTTTTAACCCCATGAGTTTCAGATGATTCCACGATTTTGAATTAGGGGCACCGCAACAGACTCAATTTTTGACATGGTCTACATCAAGTGGATGCAAGTCCTTTAATTTCAAATACTTTTTTTTCTTTTAAGTGAGAACTCACTTCAAATGTTACAAAATAATGTAAAAATAAAATCATTTAAAAATATTTAGTAGTTTCGTAAAAAAAATAGTTTAAAAGGTGTTTTTTTTTGCCCGTGAGACCATACCCCCCCCCCCCCTTAATATGATAATTTATTTTTAATAATTTTTATAATAATAAAATATGACAATAAAAAATATTATAATATAAAAAATTTGTAAAATAAATATTAAACATTCAATGAACAATAAGTTCACTAACATTTTATAAAATGTCCACATCAATAAGCAATTAAATAAATAATAATCATCGAGCGAGCGTCAGCGAGCGAGGTTCATTACGCTAGTTGAATATTAATATCAGACACTCGTTTCTTGAAGTCGGCCACACTCAAAACGAAGGCGATTCTGTCCATGCAACAATTGAGAGGCAAGCAGAAGGCCGAAAAATCTATACTCTAAGTGAATTGTGCGATATCATTAAAGATGCAAAATTAACAAAACCAAAATATCAAGTTATAAACGTATCCTACGACATGATATTTGATTTCAAGGACTTGTCATCTAAAATGAATTGGCCTAAAACTAATATCAAACAAAAAAATAGAAAAAACGACATTCCACTGCAAATTTCCAAAATCAAAATCCAAAAATTTCTAAAGAAAACTGCAAAAATTATTTTATAAACTATCATTAGAAATGGATTTCGAAACAATTATTACCAGAAAAGAAAAATACCAAGTAAATCTTAAAAAATATCAACTTAAAAGAGTTTCTTTCACTTGTCAAGGTCTTCCTGCAGCCAAAATAAAAGATCTCAAATCGTTGTGTAAAAGTAATGTGATCCCGGATGAGTACCTTGATTATTACAATTCATTTCATGACAAAGAAACTGCTCAAAATGCCAGTGATGAGGAAGAATATCTTTCTGTTCTATTGGTTCACTGGTTTGCAAAAATGCATTTATAATATTATGAATAAAATAAGCAGTTCTTTGTAATAAAAAAAAATATATATATATATATATATATATATAATGGTAATACCTCACTAAAACAACCTCTCCTATTCTTGCTTTACATATTCTAATCCACTATTGCTCCATCCGTCCTGGAGGGTAAACAAAAGCGTGATTCATTTGCTAGAGTTGTTATTCTTGTTTCTTACACTGTTATTCTTACCCATTGCCGCTGGTGTTCTTAAGCGGTGGTCAAGAACGTTGTTAAATGCTTTTTTAGAGCTACCGAATAGGATCTTATAATAAACAGTGCTGCCGAACCAGATTGAGAGAGTTCAGAAGAACAACCTTCTGCATGCGAACCGCCAACGCATTAGCCTTGTGCTCGCAGCTAGAAATCTTTTGTAATTGGCTCACAAATGAAGCTCGCATCCCTCCTAAACAACCGAGTATAAGAACAATTAATCTGACCCTGTAGTTTGGATATATTTTACTCAATTCAAACAGAAGGTCTTGATACTTTGTCCGTTTCTCATCCTCCTTTTGAGTGATATTGCTCTCAGCAGGTGCCGAAAACTCTATCACACAAATGTGATAATATGATAATATTGTTAGAGATTTATTGAGAGTATTTTGAATATGGTGGGCTTTGAGGGCGCGTGCGCTGTGTGATAGATATAGAGGGCGTTGTATTTTGCCGGGAGCGTTGCTCGTTGATGCGGCTTGGGCATCAGATTGTCTTTGGGACCGAGAATGATATGTTCGTGTGCGTTAGAGCACGTTATGCTTTATTTGTCGAAAAGAAAAGGTTACAGTGTGTAATATTTTGTGTAAATGGTTCTTAGTGTATTATGAGCAAACTGTTGATATTAATAAACGCCTTTTTAAATTAAATGTATAATAATATTATTAAATTTAGATCCTAATTTAAAAATATAATTTATTTCAATTTAGCTCTTATAAACTGTTATTGTTTTTAAATAATATTTTTTTTAAATAATAAAAATATGCCTAGAAAAAAACTAGTAATTCACTGTGCGTTTAAACTCGGTTTAACCCAAAGGTTCTTGCACTTCTGATTTTTTTGTGCAAAAGTGTTCTCTGAGGTATAAATAGTAAGAAAATATTTTTTTTAAAAATCGTTTAACGAGCTATTTCAATATGCGTGCCAAATTTTGAAAATAACATTACATTTCTTCATTAAATGCATATAAACCAAGGCTGTCCTTTGTTTACTTTCTCTCATATGTAATGTAGAATAGTTGCAATATATTAAACGCTTCATTATATACAGTTAGTTTTATGTTCTGTTCAATTTTATACTACAAAATGTTGAAAATAAAAAAAAATGATCACATGCTAAATGACTGTATATAATGAAGTTGTTAATTTATTGTACCTATTCTACAATACATATGAGAGTAAGTAAACAAAAGACAGCCCCGGTTCATATGCATTTAATGAAGAAATGTAATGTAATTTTCAAAATTTGACGCGCATATTGAAATGGCTCGTTAAACGATTTCAAAAAAAATTTTTTTTTACTATTTAAACCTCAAAGAACATTTTTGCACAAAAAATCAGAAGTGCAAGAACCTTTGGGTTAAACCGAGTTTTAACGCACCGTGAATTGATAGATTTTTAGTATCAATAGACAAATAGAATTTTATTATCTAATGTGACTAATATTAATATGAAAACATGAAAATATTCTGAAAGAGCTTGAGATAGAAAGAAACCAACAGCCATTTATAAAATTTCCATCTATTTGATATTATAGTGCTTGTGTGTGTGTGTTTATACATGTATATAAAGCTTAGCTTGTGTTGTACAAACTTGGCCTGAAAATTAGTGGTGGCCGATAGAATAATATTAGCTGGCGTGTGATGGAATTGTAATAAGGCCTACGAGCATTTTTAATATCAAATAGATGGAAATTTTATAAATGGCTGTTGGTTTCTTTCTATCTCAAGCTCTTTCAGAATATTTTCATGTTTTCATATTAATATTAGTTACATTAGATAATAAAATTCTATTTGTCTATTGATACTAAAAATCTATTGGACTATCAACTGTTATAATTCTACCAGATTTCTTTCCGTGTATATGTAAAGAAATTTAAAGCTCAATTAAAAAATTAAAAATTGTAATTAAGTACCTATAGAAAATTAAAAATTTAAAAACAATATTAGATTTGGGTTTAGAATTAATATAAATATTCTTTTTAGAAATTCTATTTCTTTTAAAAAAATTTATTAAAAAATAAACAGAAAAAATTAAAATCATGAAAGCAAACTTAAGTTTTTCCTGTTCTTATACTTGTTGTTCTGAATTATTTTTCTTTTGAAAAAAATATTTTCTTTGATGAGCTATTATAAATAAATGAATATTTGTCGTTAAGATTCAAAATTAATATTAATTTTAATACAATAAAAAGCTTTAATATATTTAGTAATTATTTCAATTAAAACAGATTTTCTTATTTAAAAAAAACTTTAATTTTTTTGTACATATGTTATTAATTTCCCGAATAATTTATTCTTCGTCAAAATAATTAAAAATTAATTATAATTACTAATTAATTTATTTTGTAAAAACTTTACAAAAAAGATGAATTCAGATAAATGATTATGTAATTAGTATCCAAATTCAATGTTATTTTTAATATAATTAATATTATTTATTCTGAAAAGTTGTATTGTTTCTTTTTAAATTTTAAATTAACAATATTTCCATGCGTTATTTATTTATTTTTATTTTCAAAATAAACTTTAATATTTTGTTATTACTCGTAATAATTCGTTTTATAGACAGTTGATGTATTTAGAAGCCAAATAGTCCAGTCAAATAAGAATTTTTTCAAGTTATAACTTCGAACTGACGTTTTATTCGTCTAAAAGCTTCATTTTGGGGACCAAATAAAGTACCTAACTTTGGTACATCGAACTCCTACCGGAACCCGGAAATTTCTTTTGAAAAGTGTGCCAAAAATCAGTCTTTTGTGAATTGCTGTGTCCCATTACATTTTAGCGTCTAAATAGTTATGAGAAAAAAGAAAGTGTATGAAATTCTGATCAATTTAAAAAAAATAGATCCCTGTAACTACAAAATTGACTGAGATACAAAATCTGAAAACCCCCGTTTTTTTCGTGATTTTAGCCAAAAATCTGTATTTTTTAGTTTTTTGTGTACCGTTTTTGACTCAACTATTTTTCGAAAAAGTGGTCCACAGAAAAGTTAAAGCCCACTAAAGTTTGAAAAAAAACCAATGTCGTAACCCTAATAGTGTCCAAAATACAACTTGTCAAAGTTGAGCACTTTTCTGAATAAATGTGATATTTTCTTCGTATAAATAATCTTTTTTTTTTATCTTTGCAATGTTGACGTATAAGAAGGTTGACTTAAGATTATTAAATTGTGCGTTAAGCATAAAGCAATATTTAATTTTAAAATTTACTGTATTATATTATAATTTTTTTCAAAATGCACAATTTCTTACCAAAACCTAAAAACTTTTAATCCGAGACTAATCTCACAAAAAATTATACTATTTCAAAACATTTCCCACGTGCCTAAATGAATAGTTGAATATGATGATAAAATGACTTTATAAGTCTGCCAATCAAAAGGCGTGACCGGAGGGGTAGGGGAACCCCATAATATGTAGGTAGATCTTAACATACATATTGACTTAATTCAAAACACACCAAACTTCTCCCACGATCTATTCGGAGTTTAATGTGAGTTTTAAAATCAGTCTGTCGCTTGGATCGTGTAATCTTCCCAATCTGCTGGGGGGGGGGGGGGCATGTCATTTTTAACATATGTGAATCGACTTACTTTAAAACATTCCAAACTTATGATGTGGTCATTTTAGAGTGTAATAAGAGCTTTAAAATCAGTCTGCCAATTGCTTCGTGTGATCCCCCACCAAACTTCCAGGGGGGGGGGGGGGCAGTAACTAACTACATATGAATTGACGTATTTCAAAACACTTCATTCATGGTATCTGGTCAGTTTTGAGTGTATTAAGAGCCTTAAAACCAGTCTGACGCTTTGATCGCGTGACCTCCCCCCCTAGTCTTCCGGAGGGAGGCCATGTAATTTCCTAATTAGGAATTGACTTATTTCAAAACACTTGAAACTGGGTATTTGGTTAGTTCGGAGAGTAATAACAGCTTTAAAACCATTCTACTGCTTTGATCGTGGACTTTCAGTCTTCCGGAGGGGGGGATGGTATATAAGTTACTATATGTGAATTGACTTATTTCAAAACACTTTAATCTTGGTATCTGGTCCGTTTTGAGTGTTATAAGAGTTTTAAAGTCAGTCTGATATCTAGCTCACGTTAACCCCCCCCCCCCCCCCGTCCTCGGCGCGATCTTCTCACATGGTCCATGCGTCATACTGGTTTAATCAATAATCATATTTTAATCATATTATTCATATACCAAGTTTGAAGTGTTTTGAAATAAGTCAATTCATATACAGGGTGTCCGGAAAGTCTGGAAACGGTCAAATATCTCGGAAAATATTAATTTTAGAAAAAAAAGTTTTAAACAAAAGTTGTGCAGTAATAAAAAATCTATTATGTGAAGTTTTAAGAAAAGAGGCCCGGGGCCCAGTGTAAGGCCCAAGGGAGAAAAAGTTGTTTTTTGTACTAAAGACCAATAACTTTCAACTGAATACTAATAATGCCGGTGATTTTACGAATCCAGACATGTGTGACACATGCCCAAAATATTGGGCCCAAGGCCCAAAGTAACATTAAGGGTACATTATGTGCCTCTCGTAAATCTGTTTAATTACCATAAAGTCAATATTGCATTCCGCATAATTTTCCAAACAAATAATCAGAGTTGTGTACGACGTAGAAATATTCTTGGGCCTTGGGCCCAATGTAAGACCCAAGATCAAACCAATGTTTTCGGTAAATAAGATCACAAAATTTTTAGTAAATATTTTCTGTCGTCGTGACTCCTTAAAATAGGACATGTGTGATACATACCCAACATTGTCACATTAGGCCCAAGGCCCAATGTGACTTCCTGGATAAATTGCGTGCATTTCGTAACTAGGTTTAATTACCTTCAAAGGTCAGGAATGCGCTCCACAAATTTTTCCAAACAAATAATCAGAGTTGTGTACCATGCAAAATATTCTTGGGCCTCAGGCCCAATGTAAGACCCCAGGTGAAATCAATGATTTCGGTAAAAGAAATCTCAAAATTTTTAGTGAACATTTTCGGTCATCGTGATTCTTTGAACTACTACATGTGTGATACATACCCAACATATTGGGCCCAAGGCCCAATCTGACATACTGGATCAATTACGTGCATTTCGTAAATAAGTTTAATTACCATAAAGTCGATATTGCATTCCACATAATTATCCAAACAAACAATCAGAGTTGTGTACGACAAAAAAATATTCTTGGGCCATGGGCCCAATGTAAGACCCAAGGAAAAATCAATGTTTTCGGTAAATAAGATCTCAAAATTTAAAGTAAATATTTTCTGTCCTCATGATTCCTTAAACTAGGATATGTGTGATACATACCCAACAAATTGGGTCCAAGGCCCAACCTGACATCCTGAATAAATTCCGTGCATCACGTAAATAAGTTTCATTAACCTAATCACGATAATGCGATTTGCAAAAATTTCCAAACAAATATTCAGAGTTGTGTACCACTTAATAATATTCTTGGGCAATGTGCCCAATGTAAGACCCAAGGTCAAATCAACGTTTTCAGTAAATGTAATTTTAAAATTTTTAAAGAATATTTGCTGTCATCGTGATTCCTTGAACAAAGATATGTGTGATACATACCCAACACATTGGGCCCCAGGCCCAATCTGACATCCTGGATAAAATACGTGCATTTCCAAACTTCTAATAAATTTAAGATCAGCATATAGTATTTTTCAATAAATTAGTCTAACACAAAAAAATGTTTAGAGTCAGAAAAATTACTGACAGCATTAGGTGTAGAGAAATTGTACAGGGGGTGAATTTTAGGGGATGATCAAGGTAGGTCGTCACTTCTCATCAATCTTAGATGAACAACAAATCAATTAACAATCAATGAACATGACCCAAAAAAATGATTGCGCTTAGAAAAGTTACTAAAAGCGTTAGGTGTAGATAATTTGTACAAAGGGTGAATTTTAGGGGATGATCAAGGTAGGTCATCACTTCTCATCAATCTTAGATGACCAACAAATATTTTCCAATCAATTAACATGAATCAAAAAAATAAATGCGCTCAGAAAAATAAATGATAGTGTTAGCTGTAGATAATTTGTACAGGGTGTGAATTTTAGGGGATGATCAAGGTAGGATTGATCACTTTTCATCAATCTTAGATGATCAACAAATATTTCCCAATCAATTAACATGACCCAAAAAAATGTTAACGCCCAAAAAAATTACTGAGAGCATTAGGTGGAGTAAATTTGTAGAGAGGGTGGATTTTAGGGGATGATCAAGGTAGTCATCACTTCTCATCAATCTTAGATGACCAACAAATATCTTCCAATCAATTAACATGACCCAAAAAAATGATTGCGCTCAGAAAATAACTGAGAGTGTTAGGTGTAGATAATCTTTACAGGGGGTGAATTTTAGGGGATGATCAAGGTAGTTCATTACTTCTCATCAATCTTAGATGTACAACAAATATTTTCCAATCAATTAACATGAATCAAAAAAATAAATGCGCTCAGAAAAATAATTGATAGTGTTAGCTGTAGATAATTTGTACAGGGTGTGAATTTTAGGGGATGATCAAGGTAGGATTGATCACTTTTCATCAATCTTAGATGATCAACAAATATTTCCCAATCAATTAACATGACCCAAAAAAATGTTAACGCCCAAAAAAATTACTGAGAGCATTAGGTGGAGAAAATTTGTAGAGGGGTGGATTTTAGGGGATTATTAAGGTAGGTCATCACTTCTCATCAATCTTAGATGACCAACAAATATTTTCCAATCAATTAACATGACCCAAAAAAATGATTGCGCTCAGAAAAATAACTGAGAGTGTTAGGTGTAGATAATCTTTACAGGGGGTGAATTTTAGGGGATGATCAAGGTAGTTCATCACTTCTCATCAATCTTAGATGTACAACAAGTCAATAAACAATTAATTAACATGACCCAAAAAAATTTTTACGCTCAAAAAAATTACTGAGAGCATTAGGTGAAGAAAATTTGTAGAGAGGGTGGGTTTTAGGGGATGATCAAGTTAGGTCATCACTTCTCATCAATCATAGATGAACAACAAATCAATTAACAATCAATTAACATGACCCAAAAAAATGATTGCGCTGAGAAAAATAACTGAGAGTGTTAGATGTAGACAATTTGTACAGGGGGTGAATTTTAGGGGTTGATCAAGGTACGTCATAACTTCTCATCAATCATAGATTACCAACAAATATTTTCCAATCAATTATCATCACCCAAAAAAATTTTTGCGCTCAGAAAAATTACTAAATGCGTTAGGTGTAGATAATTTGTACAGGGGGTAAATTTTAGGGGATGATCAAGGTAGGTCATCACTTCTCATCAATCTTAGATGACCAACAAATATTTTTGAATCAATTAACATGACCCACAAAAATGATTGCGCTCAGAAAAATAACTGAGAGTGTTAGGTGTAGACAATTTGTACAGGGGGTGAATTTTAGAGGATGATCAAGGTAGGTCGTCACTTCTCATCAATCTTAGATGAACAACAAATCAATTAACAATCAATGAACATGACCCAAAAAAATTATTGCGCTCAGAAAAATAGCTGAGAGTGTTAGGTGTAGATAATCTTTACAGGGGGTGAATTTTAGGGGATGATCAAGGTAGGTCATCACTTCTCAATAAATCTCAGATGCACAACAAATATTTTCCAATCAATTAACATGAATCAAAAAAATAAATGCGCTCAGAAAAATAAATGATAGTGTTAGCTGTAGATAATTTGTAAAGGGGTGGATTTTAGGGGATAATCAAGGTAGGTCATCACTTCTCATCAATCTTAGATGACCAAAAAATATTTTCCAATCAATTAACATGATCCACAAAAATGATTGCGATCAGAAAAATAACTGAAAGTGTTAGGTGTAGAGAATTTTACAGGGGGTGAATTTTAGGGGATGATCAAGGTAGGTCATTAATTTTCATCAATCTTAGATAAACAAAAAATATTTCATAATCAATTAACATGACCCAAAAAAATGTATGCGTTCAGAATATTTACTAAGAGCGTTAGGTGTACATAATTTTTACAGGGGGTGAATTTTAGGGGATGATCAAGGTAGGTCATCACTTCTCATCAATCTTAGATGACCAACAAATATTTTTGAATCAATTAACATGACCCACAAAAATGATTGCGCTCAGAAAAATAACTAAGAGTGTTAGGTGTAGAGAATTTTACAGGGGGTGAATTTTAGGGGATGATCAAGGTAGGTCATCACTTCTCATCAATCTTAGATGACCAACAAATATTTTTGAATCAATTAACATGACCCACAAAAATGATTGCGCTCAGAAAAATAACTAAGAGTGTTAGGTGTAGAGAATTTTACAGGGGGTGAATTTTAGGGGATGATCAAGGTAGGTCATCACTTCTCATCAATCTTAGATGACCAACAAATATTTTTCACTTAATTATAATCACCCAAAAAAATGTTTGCGCTCCGAAAAATTACTAAAAGCGTTAGGTGTAGATAATTTGTACAGGGGGTGAATTTTAGGGGATGATCAAGGTAGGTCATCACTTCTTATTAATCTTAGATGACCAACAAATATTTTCCAATCAATTAACATAACCCAAAAAAATGTTTTCGCTCAACAAAATTACTGAGAGCATTAGGTGGAGAAAATTTGTAGAGGGGGTGGATTTTAGGGGATGATCAAGTTAGGTCATCACTTCTCAACAATCATAAATTACCAACAAATATTTTCCAATCAATTATCATCACCCAAAAAAATGATTGAGCTCAGAAAAATAACTGAGAGTGTTAGGTGTTGACAATTTGTACAGGGGGTGAAATTTAGGGGTTGATCTAGGTAGGTCATCACTTTTTATTAATCTTAGATGAGCAACAAACATTTGCTAATCAATTAACATAACCCAAAAAAATGTTTACGCTCAAAAAAATTACTGAGAGCATTAGGTGGAGAAAATTTGTAGAGGGGGTGGATTTTAGGGGAAGCTTAAGTAAGGTCATCACTTGTCATCAATCATAGATTACCAACAAATATTTTCCAATCAATTATCATCACCCAAAAAAATGATTGAGCTCAGAAAAATAATTGAGAGTGTTAGGTGTAGACAATTTGTACAGGGGGTGAAATTTAGGGGTTGATCTAGGTAGGTCACCACTTACCATCAATCTTAGAAGAACAACAAATATTTCCCAATCAATTAATCAATCATCTAAGATTGATGAGAAATGATGACCTACCTTGATCATCCCCTAAAATTCACCCCCTGTACAAATTATCTACACCTAACGCTCTTAGTAATTTTTTTGAGCGTAATCATTTTTTTTGGTGATGCTAACTGATTAAGAAATATTTGTTGTTCGTCTAAGATTAATGAGAATGATGACCTACCTTGATCATCTCCTAAAATTCACCCCCTGTAAACATTATCTACACCTAACGCTCTTAGTAATTTTTAGGAGCGCAAACATTTTTTTGGGTGATGATTATTAAGTGAAAAATATTTGCTGGTCATCTAAGATTGATGAGAAGTGGTTACCTACCTTGAGCATCCACTAAAATTAACCCCCTGTACAAATTATCTACACCTAACGCATTTAGTAATTTTTCTGACCGCACACATTTTTTTGGGTAATGATAATTGATTGGAAAATATTTGTTAGTAATCTATGATTGATGAGAAGTGATGACGTACCTTGATCAACCCCTTAAATTCACCCCCTGTACAAATTGTCTACACCTAACACTCTCAGTTATTTTTCTGAGAGCAGTCATTTTTTTGGGTCATGTCAATTGATTGTTAATTGATTTGTTGTACATCTAAGATTGATGTGAAGTGATGACCTACCTTGATCATACCCTTAAATTCACCCCCTGTAAAGATTATCTACACCTAACACTCTCAGTTATTTTTCTAAGCACAATCATTTTTTTGGGTCATGTTAATTGATTGGAAAATATTTGTTGGTCATCTAAGATTGATGAGAAGTGATGACCTACCTTGATCATACCCTAAAATTCACCCCCTGAACAAATTATCTACACCTAACGCATTTAGTAATTTTTCTGAGCGCAAACATTTTTTGGGTGATGATAATTGATTGGAAAATATTTGTTGGTAATCTATGATTGATGAGAAGTGATGACGTACCTTGATCAACCCCTAAAATTCACCCCCTGTACAAATTGTCTACACCTAACACTCTCAGTTATTTTTCTGAGAGCAGTCATTTTTTTGGGTCATGTCAATTGATTGTTAATTGATTTGTTGTACATCTAAGATTGATGAGAAGTGATGACCTACCTTGATCATACCCTAAAATTCACCCCTTTTAAGATTTTCTACACCTAACACTCTCAGTTATTTTTCTGAGCACAATCATTTTTTTGGGTCATGTTAATTAATTGGAAAATATTTTTTGGTCATCTAAGATTGATGAGAAGTGATGACCTACCTTGATCATCTCCTAAAATTCACCCCCTGTAAAAATTATCTACACCTAACGCTCTTAGTAAATTTTCTGAGCGCAAACATTTTTTTGGGTCATGTTAATTGATTGGGAAATATTTGTTGTTTATCTAAGATTGATGAAAAGTGATGACCTACCTTGATCATCCTCTAAAATTCACCCCCTGTACAAATTGTCTACACCTAACACTCTCAGTTATTTTTCTGAGCGCAATCATTTTTGTGGGTCATGTTAATTGATTCAGAAATATTTGTTGGTCATCTAAGATTGATGAGAAGTGATGACTTACCTTGATCACCCCCTTAAAATTCACCCCCTGTAAAAATTCTCTACACCTAACACTCTCAGTTATTTTTCTGAGCGCAATCATTTTTGTGGGTCATGTTAATTGATTGAAAAATATTTGTTGGTCATCAAAGATTGATGAGAAGTGATGACCTACCTTGATCATCCCCTAAAATTCACTCCCTGTACAAATTATCTACACCTAACGCATTTAGTAATTTTTCTGAGCGCAAACATTTTTTGGGTGATGATAATTGATTGGAAAATATTTGTTGGTAATCTATGATTGATGAGAAGTGATGACGTACCTTGATCAACCCCTAAAATTCACCCCCTGTACAAATTGTCTACACCTAACACTCTCAGTTATTTTTCTGAGAGCAGTCATTTTTTTAGGTCATGTCAATTGATTGTTAATTGATTTGTTGTACATCTAAGATTGATGAGAAGTGATAACCTACCTTGATCATACCCTAAAATTCACCCCCTGTAAAGTTTATCTACACCTAACACTCTCAGTTATTTTTCTGAGCACAATCATTTTTTTGGGTCATGTTAATTGATTGGAAAATATTTGTTGGTCATCTAAGATTGATGAGAAGTGATGACCTACCTTGATCATACCCTAAAATTCACCCCCTGTACAAATTATCTACACCTAACGCATTTAGTAATTTTTCTGAGCGCAAACATTTTTTGGGTGATGATAATTGATTGGAAAATATTTGTTGGTAATCTATGATTGATGAGAAGTGATGACGTACCTTGATCAACCCCTAAAATTCACCCCCTGTACAAATTGTCTACACCTAACACGCTCAGTTATTTTTCTGAGCACAATCATTTTTTTGGGTCATGTTAATTGATTGGAAAATATTTTTTGGTCATCTAAGATTGATGAGAAGTGATGACCTACCTTGATTATCCCCTAAAATTCACCCCCTGTACAATTTGTCTACACCTAACACTCTCAGTTATTTTTCTGAGAGCAGTCATTTTTTTGGGTTGTGTCAATTGATTGTTAATTGATTTGTTGTACATCTAAGATTGATGAGAAGTGATAACCTACCTTGATCATACCCTAAAATTCACCCCCTGTAAAGATTATCTACACCTAACACTCTCAGTTATTTTTCTGAGCACAATCATTTTTTTGGGTCATGTTAATTGATTGGAAAATATTTGTTGGTCATCTAAGATTAATAAGAAGTGATGACCTACCTGGATCATCCCCTAAAATTCACCCCCTGTAAAAATTATCTACACCTAACGCTCTTAGTAATTTTTGGGAGCGCAAACATTTTTTTGGGTGATGATTATTAAGTGAAAAATATTTGCTGGTCATCTAAGATTGATGAGAAGTGGTGACCTACCTTGAGCATCCACTAAAATTCACCCCCTGTACAAATTATCTACACCTAAAGCATTTAGTAATTTTTCTGACCGCACACATTTTTTTGGGTAATGATAATTGATTGGAAAATATTTGTTAGTAATCTATGATTGATGAGAAGTGATGACGTACCTTGATCAACCCCTAAAATTCACCCCCTGTACAAATTGTCTACACCTAACACTCTCAGTTATTATTCTGAGAGCAGTCATTTTTTTGGGTCATGTCAATTGATTGTTAATTGATTTGTTGTACATCTAAGATTGATGAGAAGTGATGACCTACCTTGATCATACCCTAAAATTCACCCCCTGTAAAGATTATCTACACCCAACACTCTCAGTTATTTTTCTGAGCACAATCATTTTTTTGGGTCATGTTAATTGATTGGAAAATATTTTTTGGTCATCTAAGATTGATGAGAAGTGATGACCTACCTTGATCATCTCCTAAAATTCACCCCCTGTAAAAATTATCTACACCTAACGCTCTTAGTAAATTTTCTGAGCGCAAACATTTTTTTGGGTCATGTTAATTAATTGGGAAATATTTGTTGTTTATCTAAGATTGATGAAAAGTGATGACCTACCTTGATCATCCTCTAAAATTCACCCCCTGTACAAATTTTCTACACCTAACACTCTCAGTTATTTTTCTGAGCGCAATCATTTTTGTGGGTCATGTTAATTGATTCAAAAATATTTGTTGGTCATCTAAGATTGATGAGAAGTGATGACTTACCTTGATCATCTCCTAAAATTCACCCCCTGTAAAAATTATCTACACCTAACGCTCTTAGTAAATTTTCTGAGCGCAAACATTTTTTTGGGTCATGTTAATTGATTGGAAAATATTTGTTGTTTATCTAAGATTGATGAAAAGTAATGACCTACCTTGATCATCCTCTGAAATTCACCCCCTGTACAAATTGTCTACACCTAACACTCTCAGTTATTTTTCTGAGCGCAATCATTTTTGTGGGTCATGTTAATTGATTCAGAAATATTTGTTGGTCATCTAAGATTGATGAGAAGTGATGACTTACCTTGATCACCCCCTTAAAATTTACCCCCTGTAAAAATTCTCTACACCTAACACTCTCAGTTATTTTTCTGAGCGCAATCATTTTTGTGGGTCATGTTAATTGATTGAAAAATATTTGTTGGTCATCAAAGATTGATGAGAAGTGATGACCTACCTTGATCATCCCCTAAAATTCACCCTCTGTACAAATTATCTACACCTAACGCATTTAGTAATTTTTCTGAGCGCAAACATTTTTTGGGTGATGATAATTGATTGGAAAATATTTGTTGGTAATCTATGATTGATGAGAAGTGATGACGTACCTTGATCAACCTCTGAAATTCACCCCCTGTAAAGATTATCTACACCTAACACTCTCAGTTATTTTTCTGAGCACAATCATTTTTTTGGGTCATGTTAATTGATTGGAAAATATTTTTTGGTCATCTAAGATTGATGAGAAGTGATGACCTACCTTGATTATCCCCTAAAATTCACCCCCTGTACAAATTGTCTACACCTAACACTCTCAGTTATTTTTCTGAGAGCAGTCATTTTTTTGGGTTATGTCAATTGATTGTTAATTGATTTGTTGTACATCTAAGATTGATGAGAAGTGATAACCTACCTTGATCATACCCTAAAATTCACCCCCTGTAAAGATTATCTACACCTAACACTCTCAGTTATTTTTCTGAGCACAATCATTTTTTTGGGTCATGTTAATTGATTGGAAAATATTTTTTGGTCATCTAAGATTGATGAGAAGTGATGACCTACCTTGATTATCCCCTAAAATCCACCCCTCTACAAATTATTTACACCTAACGCATTTAGTAATTTTTCTAAGCGCAAACATTTTTTTGGGTGATGATAATTGATTGGAAAATATTTGTTGGTAATCTATGATTGATGAGAAGTGATGACCTACTTTGATGAACCCCTAAAATTCACCCCCTGTACAAATTGTCTACATCTAACACTCTCAGTTATTTTTCTGAGCGCAAACATTATTGGGCGTGATGATAATTGATTGGCAAATATTTGTTGCTCATCTATGATTAATAAGAAGTGATGACCTACCTTGATCATCCCCTAAAATCCACCCCCTTTACAAATTTTCTCCACCTAATGCTCTCAGTAAATTTTTTTGCGCGTAAACATTTTTTTGGGTCATGTTAATTGATTGGCAAATATTTGTTGCTCATCTAAGATTCATAAGAAGTGATGACCTACCTTGATCATCTCCTAACATTCACCCCCTGTACAAATTGTCTACACCTAACACTCTCAGTTATTTTTCTGAGCGCAATCATTTTTTTGGGTCATGTTAATTGATTGGAAAATATTTTTTGGTCATCTAAGATTGATGAGAAGTGATGACCTACCTTGATTATCCCCTAAAATCCACCCCTCTACAAATTATTTACACCTAACGCATTTAGTAATTTTTCTAAGCGCAAACATTTTTTTGGGTGATGATAATTGATTGGAAAATATTTTTTGGTAATCTATGATTGATGAGAAGTGATGACCTACTTTGATGAACCCCTAAAATTCACCCCCTGTACAAATTGTCTACATCTAACACTCTCAGTTATTTTTCTGAGCGCAAACATTATTGGGCGTGATGATAATTGATTGGCAAATATTTGTTGCTCATCTAAGATTAATAAGAAGTGATGACCTACCTTGATCATCTCCTAACATTCACCCCCTGTAAAAATTATCTACACCTAACGCTCTTAGTAAATTTTCTGAGCGCAAACATTTTTTTGGGTCATGTTAATTGATTGGGAAATATTTGTTGTTTATCTAAGATTGATGAAAAGTGATGACCTACCTTGATCAGCCTCTAAAATTAACCCCCTGTACAAATTGTCTACACCTAACACTCTCAGTTATTTTTCTGAGCGCAATCATTTTTGTGGGTCATGTTAATTGATTCAAAAATATTTGTTGGTCATCTAAGATTGATGAGAAGTGATGACTTACCTTGATCACCCCCTTAAAATTCACCTTCTGTAAAAATTCTCTACACCTAACACTCTCAGTTATTTTTCTGAGCGCAATCATTTTTGTGGGTCATGTTAATTGATTGAAAAATATTTGTTGGTCATCTAAGATTGATGAGAAGTGATGACCTACCTTGATCATCCCCTAAAATTCACCCCCTGTACAAATTATCTACACCTAACGCATTTAGTAATTTTTCTGAGCGCAAACATTTTTTGGGTGATGATAATTGATTGGAAAATATTTGTTGGTAATCTATGATTGATGAGAAGTGATGACGTACCTTGATCAACCCTTAAAATTCACCCCCTGTACAAATTGTCTACACCTAACACTCTTAGTTATTTTTCTGAGAGCAGTCATTTTTTTGGGTCATGTCAATTGATTGTTAATTGATTTGTTGTATATCTAACATTGATGAGAAGTGATGACCTACCTTGATCATACCCTAAAATTCACCCCCTGTAAAGATTATCTACACCTAACACTCTCAGTTATTTTTCTGAGCACAATCATTTTTTTGGGTCATGTTAATTGATTGGAAAATATTTTTTGGTCATCTAAGATTGATGAGAAGTGATGACCTACCTTGATTATCCTCTAAAATCCACCCCTCTACAAATTATTTACACCTAACGCATTTAGTAATTTTTCTAAGCGCAAACATTTTTTTGGGTGATGATAATTGATTGGAAAATATTTGTTGGTAATCTATGATTGATGAGAAGTGATGACCTACTTTGATGAACCCCTAAAATTCACCCCCTGTACAAATTGTCTACACCTAACACTCTCAGTTATTTTTCTGAGCGCAAACATTATTGGGCGTGATGATAATTGATTGGCAAGTATTTGTTGCTCATCTATGATTAATAAGAAGTGATGACCTACCTTGATCATCCCCTAAAATCCACCCCCTTTACAAATTTTCTCCACCTAATGCTCTCAGTAAATTTTTTTGCGCGTAAACATTTTTTTGGGTCATGGTAATTAATTGGCAAATATTTGTTGCTCATCTAAGATTAATAAGAAGTGATGACCTACCTTGATCATCTCCTAAAATTCACCCCCTGTAAAAATTATCTACACCCAACGCTCTTAGTAAATTTTCTGAGCGCAAACATTTTTTTGGGTCATGTTAATTGATTGAAAAATATTTGTTGTTTATCTAAGATTGATGAAAAGTGATGACCTACCTTGATCAGCCTCTAAAATTCACCCCCTGTACAAATTGTCTACACCTAACACTCTCAGTTATTTTTCTGAGCGCAATCATTTTTGTGGGTCATGTTAATTGATTCAAAAATATTTGTTGGTCATCTAAGATTGATGAGAAGTGATGACTTACCTTGATCACCCCCTTAAAATTCACCTTCTGTAAAAATTCTCTACACCAAACACTTTCAGTTATTTTTCTGAGCGCAATCATTTTTGTGGGTCATGTTAATTGATTGAAAAATATTTGTTGGTCATCTAAGATTGATGAGAAGTGATGACCTACCTTGATCATCCCCTAAAATTTACCCCCTGTACAAATTATCCACACCTAACGCATTTAGTAATTTGTCTGAGCGCAAACATTTTTTGGGTGATGATAATTAATTGGAAAATATTTGTTGGTAATCTATGATTGATGAGAAGTGATGACCTACCTTGATCATACCCTAAAATTCACCCCCTGTAAAGATTATCTACACCTTACACTCTCAGTTATTTTTCTGAGCACAATTATTTTTTTGGGTCATGTCAATTGATTGGCAAATATTTGTTGCTCATCTAAGATTAATAAGAAGGTATGACCTACCTTGATCATCTCCTAAAATTCACCCCCTGTAAAAATTATCTACACCTAACGCTCTTAGTAAATTTGCTGAGCGCAAACATTTTTTTGGGTCATGTTAATTGATTGAAAAATATTTGTTGTTTATCTAAGATTGATGAAAAGTGATGACCTACCTTGATCATCCTCTAAAATTCACCCCCTGTACAAATTGTCTAGACCTAACACTCTCAGTTATTTTTCTGAGCGCAATCATTTTTGTGGGTCATGTTAATTGATTGAAAAATATTTGTTGGTCATCTAAGATTGATGAGAAGTGATGACCTACCTTGATCATCCCCTAAAATTCACCCCCTGTACAAATTATCTACACCTAACGCATTTAGTAATTTTTCTGAGCGCAAACATTTTTTGGGTGATGATAATTGATTGGAAAATATTTGTTGGTAATCTATGATTGATGAGAAGTGATGACCTACCTTGATTATACCCTAAAATTCACCCCCTGTAAAGATTATCTACACCTAACACTCTCAGTTATTTTTCTGAGCACAATCATTTTTTTGGGTCATGTTAATTGATTGGAAAATATTTTTTGGTCATCTAAGATTGATGAGAAGTGATGACCTACCTTGATCATCTTTTAAAATTCACCCCCTGTACAAATTGTCTACACCTAACACTCTCAGTTATTTTTCTGAGCGCAATCATTTTTGTGGGTCATGTTAATTGATTGAAAAATATTTGTTGGTCATCTAAGATTGATGAGAAGTGATGACCTACCTTGATCATCCCCTAAAATTCACCCTTTGTACAAATTATCTACACCTAACGCTTTTAGTAACTTTTCTGAGCGCAAACATTTTTTTGAGTCATGTTCATTGATTGTTAATTGATTTGATGTTCATCTTAGATTGATGAGAAGTGATGACCTACCTTGATCATCCCCTAAAATTCACCCCCTGTACAATTTCTCTACACCTAATGCTGTCAGTAATTTTTCTGACTCTAAACATTTTTTTGTGTTAGACTAATTTATTGAAAAATACTGTATGCTGATCTTAAATTCATTAGAAGTTTGGAAATGCACGTAATTTATCCAGGATGTCAGATTGGGCCTGGAGCCCAATTTTTTGGGTATGTATCACACATATCCTAGTTTAAGGAATCATGAGGACAGAAAATATTTACTTTAAATTTTGAGATCTTATTTACCGAAAACATTGATTTTACCTTGGGTCTTACATTGGGTCCATGGCCCATGAATATTTTTTTGTAGTACACAACTCTGATTGTTTGTTTGGATAATTATGTGGAATGCAATATCGACTTTATGGTAATTAAACTTATTTACGAAATGCACGTAATTGATCCAGTATGTCAGATTGGGCCTTGGGCCCAATATGTTGGGTATGTATCACACATGTAGTAGTTCAAAGAATCACGATGACCGAAAATATTCACTAAAAATTTTGAGATTTCTTTTACCGAAATCATTGATTTTACCTGGGGTCTTACATTGGGCCTGAGGCCCAAGAATATTTTGCATGGTACACAACTCAGATTATTTGTTTGAAAAAATTTGTGGAGCGCATTCCTGACCTTTTAAGGTAATTAAACCTAGTTACGAAATGCACGCAATTTATCCAGGATGTCACATTGGGCCTTGGGCCCAATGTGACAATGTTGGGTATGTATCACACATGTCCTATTTTAAGGAGTCACGACGACAGAAAATATTTACTAAAAATTTTGTGATCTTATTTACCGAAAACATTGGTTTGATCTTGGGTCTTACATTGGGCCCAAGGCCCAAGAATATTTCTTCGTCGTACACAACTCTGATTATTTGTTTGGAAAATTATGCGGAATGCAATATTGACTTTATGGTAATTAAACAGATTTACGAGAGGCACATAATGTACCCTTAATGTTACATTGGACCTTGGGCCCAATATTTTGGGCATGTGTCACACATGCCTGGATTCGTAAAATCACCGGCATTATTAATATTCAGTTGAATGTTAATGGTCTTTAGTACAAAAAACAACTATTTCTCCCTTGGGCCTTACATTGGGCCCCGGGCCCCTTTTCTTAAAACTTCACATAATAGACTTTTTATTACTGCACAACTTTTGTTTAAAACTTTTTTTTCTAAAATTAATATTTTCCGAGATATTTGACCGTTTCCAGACTTTCCGGACACCCTGTATAATAAATTATATACCACCTCCCTAGAAAGACTTAAGGGCACACGATGAAAGCAGCAGAATGGTTTCAAAGGTGTTATTTCTCTCCAAACTAACCAAATACCAAGTTTAAAGTGTTTTGAAATAAGTCAATTCATATGTAGGAAATTACATGGCCTTCCTCCGGAAGACTGGGGGGGTCACGCGATCAAAGCGTCAGACTGGTTTTAAAGCTCTTATTACACTTAAAACTGACCAGATACCATGAATGAAGTGTTTTGAAATACGTCAATTCATATGTAGTTAGTTACTGCCCCCCCCCCCTCTGAAAGTTTGGTGGGGGATCACACGAAGCTATTGGCAAACTGATTTTAAAGCTCTTATTACACTCTAAATTGACCACATCCTAAGTTTGGAATGTTTTAAAGTAAGTCGATTCACATATGTTAAAAATGACATGTCCCCCCCCCCCCAGCAGATTGGGAAGATTACACGATTCAAGCGACAGACTGATTTTAAAACTCACATTAAACTCCGAATAGATCGTGGAAGAAGTTTGGTGTGTTTTGAATTAAGTCAATATGTATGTTAAGATCTACCTACATATTATGGGGTTCCCCCACCCCTCCGGTCACGCCTTTTGATTGGCAGACTTATAAAGTCATTTTATCATCATATTCAACTATTCATTCAGGCATGTAAGAAATGTTTTGAAATAGTACAATTTTTTGTGAGAGTAGCTCTCGGATTAAAAGTTTTTAGGTTTTGGTAAGAAATTGTGCGTTTTGAAAAAAATTATAATATAATACAGTAAATTTTAAAAATAAAATATTGTTTTATGCTTAACACACAATTTAATAATCTTAAGTCAACCTTCATGTACGTCAACATTGCAAAGATAAAAAAAAGATTATTTATACGAAGAAAATGTGCCTGCTCACATTTATTCAGAAAAGTGGTCAACTTTGACAAGTTGTATTTTGGACACGATTAGGGTTACCACATTTGTTTTTTTTTAAAATTATTCAAAATTTAGTGGGCTTTAAATTTATTCTGGACCACTTTTTCGAAAAATAGTCGAGTCAAAAACGGTACACAAAAAACTAAAAAATACAGATATTTGGCTAAAATCACGAAAAAAACGGGGGTTTTCAGAGGTTGTATCTCAGTCAATTTTGTAGTTACAGGGATCTATTTTTTTTTTAATTGATCAGAATTTCATACACTTTCTTTTTTGTCATAACCATTTAGACGCTAAAATGTAATGGGACACAGCAATTCACAAAAAACTGATTTTGGGCACATTTTTTAAAAGAAATTTCCGGGCTCCGGTAGGAGTTCGAAGTACCAAAGTTAGGTACTTTATTTGGACCACAAAATGAAGCTTATAGACGAATAAAACTTCAGTTCGAAGTTAAAACTGAATTTACCCTAATTTCAGACTAATTTGGCTGGACTACAAGGAATTCGCGTGTGAACACTATATTCCCAAAAATTTGAATTGACTGTTTTGTTTTATCTTTTACAATAATTATTTCTCTTGTTTTTTAAGATAATTACGCATGCGAATTTATGTTCTATGGAAATTCCGAATGCGGAATTATGTTTTAAGAAAATCCCGCAAACGGAATTGTGTTTTATGGGAATACCGCATGCGGAATTTTTTATTTAAAATTCCACTTTCTGCATGTGGAATAATGTTTTTAAAAATCCTGCATTCCGTATGCAGATTTTTTTTTGAAAAGTCCACATTTCGCATGCGGAATAGCGTTCTTAAAAAATTCTGCATTCCGCATGCGGAATTTTTTTTGTAAAAATTACGCTTTCTGAATGCAGAATAGTTTTTTTTTTCAAAAATTCCGCATTACCAGAGTGTCCAGCGAAATCATGGAATGAAATTCCCGTACATTTCCCGTACATTTCCCGCATGAATTTATAAAATTCCCGCATTTTTTTGACACTCAAAAAAGAAAGTTCAGTTGAATTAAATAAACATAAACAGCAAATTTAAACTATGTTTAGAATGAAATTTGAATAAAACTTCAAATTTTTATTTTGTCAAAAAATATGACGGACAATATGTTGGACAGGATTTTCCGATCTCAATAGGCTGAATTTATTAAAAAGAAGCAAAATTATTATGTTATTAATTCAAAGATCGTTTATATCTGCTGTTTATATTGACCATGGAAGGGTGTACTCGATGCTTCTTTAATTAAATAAACAATTAAATTAACCTAGTTTATTTGATACCTATAAAAAAGTTTTATCAGTGTAAATAAACATTCGATTCCTTGTAACAAATGATTTGGTTTCCAGAAACAAAATTATTATTTAAATGTATTTGTTCCGTTTATAAGGTTGATGAAACCAGTAACCAAAAATACTCTCACCTGGTTTCAAAGTTGTAAATGTTGAGTTATTAGAAATAATAGAGTGTCACAAGTGGTGAAATTTTAATTTTGTTGCTATAAAAAAGAGCTAAATATTATTTTTAAAGTAATTTCGAAATTTGGAAAAATTATTAAAAAATAATATTCAGCTCTTTTTTATAGCAACAAAATTGAAGTTCCACCTCTTAAGTCACTCTATTATTTCTAATAAATCAACATTTACTAATTTATTTGGTCTTTTAAGAGCGAGAAACGTCAACATTGAAATCAGGTGAGAGCATTTTTGTTCTCAGGTTTTATCAGTCTTAACCAAAGTATTTTCTTGAATTAAAATACGTGTTTAATAAAACTTTATTTATTTTACGCAATAAAAAAGTTTGGTTTATTCAACCAAACGTTTTGATTCATTCAATAACTTTTTGGTTGATACATATAGTAGGTAGATATACATTAAGTCAAATTCAAGATATGCTTAAAGAAGCATCAATCGCGTCTAGAAAATGATCTCTTATTATTAATTGCATAATAATAATTATTGTTATTAGTTTAGAATTATAAATAACAAATTAGAAATTAATTATAATAATATATATATATATATACAAATAAAACTTTTAGTTAAGAAGTTCAAGTATTAGAGAAAAATAAATAAGAATTAATTAAATGTAAACCAAAATATTTATTTGAACCAAATGAATTTGAGAAAATAATTTGTTTAAATCAAACAAATTTCTTTCTTGTATGAAACAAACTTTTTGGTTAGATTAACAAAACCACTTAATCAAATGTAATAAACCATTTGCCAAATTCAAATAAAAGCATATAATCAAATAATTTGGTTATACACTACCGGCCAAAATTGTGGGAACACTTACAAAAATGGGATTAAAAATATGTCCGTCTTAAAATGTTAATAACTTTGTCAGATATTAGCGAAATTAGACTTTTTATAGACTATTGGAAAGCTTATTAAATTTGCTTTTAAATGATCCTCTTTTAAAGTTTTTTTGATTAATAGAAACGGAGATTCAATGTGATAAAGACAAGTGATTTTTTCGTTTTTTGTGAATTTTCATTGTTCAAGTTTGGTGGGCTGCATTTTCTAGGAAAAAAATTGGAAACATTTGAAACTAGGCTAAATTAAACCTTGAACTATTAGCTTTAAAATAAGCTAAAGAAAATTAAAATATCTTGACTAGTTCAAAAGTTATAAGTAAATGTGTATAAAGAACAAAACGCAACAATCCCTTCGTTTCCTTCCCTCTCGCCCTATTTGCCATGTATTAATCAGCCAAAAGTGGAGCGCGCACTAGAATCGTTGCTTTTTTTCGTATCATACGTTCACTTATAACTTTAGAACCAATCAAGATATTTATGTTTCCTTTAGCTTATTTTAAAGCTAATAGTTCAAGGTTTAATTTAGCCTAATTTAAAATTTTTCCAATTACTCTTCCAGAAAATGCAGCCCATCAAACTTGAACAATGAAAATTCACAAAAAACGAAAAATTCACTTGTCTTTATCAAATTGAATCTCCGTTTCTATTAATCAGAAAAACTTTAAAAGAGGATCATTACACTGCAAATTTTATAAGTTTTCTAGTGGTCTATGAAAAATTTCAATTCGCTAATATCTGACAAAGTTATCAACATTTTAAGACGGTCATGTTTTTAATCCTATTTTTGTAAGTGATCTAACAATTTTGGCCGGTAGTGTATATATAAACCAAAAATTTGCTTAACTGTATATCAATGCATTTTTTTGGTTTATTCAAACTTTTGGTTGAAGCAAAGGGATTTTTTTCTGAGTGTGTGAATATTATTTTATTAATTTGAAATATTCTTATAAAAATATCCACTACATTATAAATATTTAATTTGATTGACACGTTTATATTTTATTTTATAATAATTGTGCATTGGTCAATGAGGACGCGAAAGTTTCCAAAATTTATAAAAAAAATTTGTGTACATAATCTTAAAGTTAAAATTCCCGATGACAGAAAAAATTCCCGTACATTTCCCGCATCAAAAAAATTTCCCGTACAATTCCCGCTTTTCACGCATTTCCCACACGCTGGACACCCTGATTACGCATGCGGATTTCGCCTTTTTAAAATTCCACATTTCGCATGCGGAATAGTGTTTTTTGAGAATTCCGCATTCCGCATGCGTAATTGTCATAAAACACAATTCCGCATGCGGAATTTCCATAAAACACAATGCCGCATGCGTAATTGTCATAAACACAATTCCGCATGCGTTTTTTTAAGCAAGATGGTATAACTAGTAAATAAATAAACCTTAACAGTCAATATGATCATTCACTTTATAATAATTCTTTAATAATCATACGAAACACGCCACAAAAAAAATGTTTTAACCAAAGCATGTTCAGCTCCCACAAACCGGGCGGACAGTCGACCCAGTGCTCTGGTGCTGCTATTATAGCAGTACGGTGTAACCACACACCCAGAGTGGGACGACAGGCTTTCCGAATTTCGGTCGCCCAGTCGTCCCATGAATTTTCACCCACTGGGAGTGCAGACGACCCAAAGGTTTCTTGGTGATAGTTTTCATTCAATTAATTTTACCGCAAGTAAGACAGAAATTTAAATGCAATTGAAGGTGATAAAGTTGACGATCTGAATTAACAGTCTAACAATTGTGAAACAATGAACAATGTATAATACAAATTTTTCTTTGTCAACAGTAACAGGTACCTAGCCAGGGAGGGCCCAGGAGGCCCGAGCTCCCCCGAAAATTTTTTTACTCGTTGAAATTTTTTTTTTCTGCGAAAAATTTTTTTGCTACGGGAGCTGTGGGTATGGAATTTTGGCCCGACCCCTCGACAAAATTTTCTGGTTTCTACTAAACTCTAACCATTGGTTTTTTGTGACTTACACTTTAAGCCTAGTAGTTATTCCTATTAATTTATTATTAAAAATTGAAAAAAGTAAAAAGAAAAAACTGAAATAATTTTCTGATTTCGCTATTGTTGAAGCTCATCAATACTACATAAATTATTGTTAACAGTAGACCAAAACGTATTTACAACTATATATATTAGGGTGTTTCAAAAAAAGAAAATGTTTGAAAGTCGTTTAAAGTCGCACGGAAATCGACTAAAAATGGAAAAAAATAACCCCCATTTTTTTGTTTTTTGATCTGACAATATTAAGGGGTGCAGCTTGCACCCCCTATTTTCCCATTAGAAATACATGGAAAAAGTGTACTTTTTTAAAAAAGTGTTAAAATTTGTTCATAATTTTATCGACAAAGGCTCAGAAGTTTATGAGACCTCTATAAATGTCCAAAGTTAAAGAAACTGTGGATTATTATTTTTTATTTTGCAATCTGACCCTCTCTAGGGGTGCGTTAACTAACCACCCCTAAACATGAATTCAGAATTTATAAGTAAATCGGTCTAAAATATTATTTTTTTACCTTGCTTTTTTTTAAAAAATTTTGTACTGAACAAAATTCAAAGCTCGCTGCATTTTTAAATAAAATTTTAATTGTTTAAACAATTTTAACTTGTTTAAACAATTTTATTCATATCTTCTGTTTTTATTAAATATCTTTAAAGCTTACAACGTTTTAATTATCAAAGAGAAAAACAATTAAATTGATATAATTTAATTAATTTAATTTAATTAATTGTTTAAATTCAACTTTTTATTAAATTCACCTAGAATCATTTGGTTTTTTGCAATTTTCATTGAACAACTATAAGGAAGTTATTTATACACAATTCGCAATATACAGTCAATTGTTTAGACAATTTTAATTTGTCTAAACAATTTAATTTTTTTATATTTTTTAATTTGATTAATTTTTTAAATAGCTGTCAATTCTTTAAAAACAATTCACAGGAAACTTTTATATGAAATATTTTGTTTATTTGTTTACTCAATTTAAATTGTTTAAATACAACTTTTCATTAAATTCAGCTAGAATCATGTGGTTTTTTAAAATTTTCATTAAAGAATTATAAAGAAATTATTTATTCATATTTCACAATATACATTCAATTAAAAATGCGTCGTAATAATTATATCAAGCTTTATAACAGCACATATACACGTATAAGTTTATTAATGAAAAATAAACGAAATTGGTAGATGCTAGGTAAATATAAGGTAAAAGAGATATAAAAAACTTCCTCTATGAGTTTTTAAACAAAATTAGTTAAACCCTTAAAATATGCGAAAAATGAATTGTTTATGCAAATATAAATTATTTAAACAATTGAAAAGTCTTGAAAATTGCAGACGAAAAAGTCGTGATATGTCCTTAATGAAGATAACAAAAAATGAAATCCTTCTAGGAGAATTTAATGAAAAATTGTTTTTAACAATTTAAATTGTTTAAACAAATAAACAAAATATTTCATGTAAAAATATCCTGTCAATTGATACTAAAGAATCGACAGCTATTTAAAAAATTATTCAAATTCAAAAATATAGCAAAATTAAATTGTTTAAACAAAATTAAATTGTTTAAACAATTGACTGTATATGGCGAATTGTGTATAAATAACTTCCTTATAGTTGTTCAAAGAAAATTGCAAAAAACCAAATGATTCTAGGTGAATTTAATAAAAAGTTGATTTTAAACAATTTTTATCATTTAAACAATTAATTATAAATTAAATTAATTAAATTATATCAATTTAATTGTTTTTCTCTTCGCTAATTAAAAAGTTATAAGCTTTAAAGATATTTTATAAAAACAGAAGATATGAATAAAATTGTTTAAACAATTAAAATTTTATTAAAGAATGCAGCAAGCTTTGTATTTTGTTCAGTAATAAAATTTTTAAAAAAAAGCGACGTAAAAAATAATATTTTATACCGATTTACTTATAAATGCTGAATTCATGTTTAGGTGTGGTTAGTTAACGCACCCCTAGAGAGGGTCAGATTGCAAAAAAATAATAATAATCAAAAGTCACTTTAACTTTGGACATTTATCGAGGTCTCATAAACTTCTAAGCCTTTGTCGATAAAATTATATACCGATTTACTTATAAATGCTGAATTCATGTTAGGGGTGGTTGGTTAACGCACCCCTAGAGAGGGTGAGATTGCAAAAAAATAATAATATTCCACAGTCACTTTAACTTTGGTCATTTATCGAGGTCTCATAAACTTCTGAGCCTTTGTCGATAAAATTATGAACAAATTTTAACACTTTTTTAAAAGAATACACTTTTTCCATGTATTTCTAATTTGAAAATAGGGGGTGCAAGCGGCACCTCTTAATATTGTCAGATCAAAAAACAAAAAATAGGGGTAATTTTTTTTTCATTTTTAGTCGATTTCCGTGCGACTTCAAACGACTTTCAAGAATTTTCTTTTTTTAAAACACCCTAATACATATATATACATATTTACAAGATTATTCGACTCAGTGTGGTTGCCGGGACTATTTCATCGTTTTGCTTTTTGAGTAAACTTCTTTTTTAGAGCAGATTGTGTTGGCCTTGTAGAGTGGCTTTGTAAACATTCCAAAATAATGTGGGGTAACGAGGTGCTACAGCTTTGACTCGTCCTCTTCCACGCCCAGTTGCTGGTCTGCCAATGATGTAATACTCTCCAAAATGCTTTACAACTTCATTAAGTTCCTCAGGTGCCTTATCTTTCAATAATGTATAAGTTTTTTTCGATACAGTTACTGGCCTAGATGAGAGAAACATCCTGCGAGTTCTGTACCGGGAAAAACTTCAGAACAGGCAATAATATTTGCATTTTCGAAATCGACCATTATTCTCTGCGGTGAGAAGTTTGGAATGGAAAAACGTTCAGGGCCAAGAACAACAGATCGTAATACGGCAGCATACTAAAACCGAATATGAAGTTAGATTTGTCAGATTGGCTTGATATATTGGCTTGATATACTAGTGTATAACTACATATATATCCCCTCTACATTTAAATTGCTCTCTAAATCTGAATTAGTCAAAAATGACTAATTATCTCAGTCATTAATGACTAATTCAAATAGGGCGGATTCGTTGACTGTGAATTAGTCAGCAGGTACTAATTCAATCACTAGCAAATGTGTAACTAAATGAATTTGTAGCTTTAGGTACTAAATGAATTTGCAGACTATAAAATATTAATCATCTAAGACATTGGTCGTGGAATTGCATTAAACTAATGTTGATAAACTATTCCCAAACTGTAATTAAAAAAAAAAAAAATATTTGGAAGCCTACAAACAGTATTAGTATTAGACTCCTTAATTAATTTTAATTAATAATCAACTACCTAACAGAAAAATCCCCTGTCGCTGGGGATTGAACGCACGACCCTACCACTAACAGTCCGCAGCCCTAACCAACTATCCACGCAACGCACGCTGTAGGGTTTCATAAGAAATTTGAAGCCATTCTTACTACAGACCACACATAAAGTAACACTGTCAATTATAGATAATTAGTTTACAATGTGTTTTACTAATAATATTGAGTTTTATACTCACAAAAACATTCTTTCATTACTACATTTTGAGTCACAGTTAGAAAAATGTTATAATAAACTTTAATTCATAACTGAATAATTAAATTTAATTCATTTATTCTACATGTAATAGATTTTTTTATTTTAAATATTAATTAAATACTTTATTATCACATAAAGAAAAGTATTGTGTTTCAAAATGACTTGAAAAAAGTAATGTCTATTATGTATTATAATGTAAGGTTATATTTATTATTTTGACTTATTCAATTTGTAATACATGACGACAAAATAAATTAGTAGAATAACGCTACTAATTCATTTAGCAAAGAAATATGACTATTTTTTTCGTAGAAAGAGATGAAATAACTAATTTAGCAATCAAAACTGACGCTACTAATTCCATTAGCCAAATTTTGACTAATTCAAATTTAGAGAGTAGAAATAAGAATTGTCAACTTGGCTAGATTTGGTAAGATTACCTAAAAAAACTGCTCAAAAAAACACAAATTTGAGACAAAATAGCAAAAAGATTTCGCCGAGAGACTACACTAGCAAACAAATTGACTAGTGTTAACAACTTAAGCTCACTTCGAAGATTTAAGTTTCAAAATATTAATAATGTTTTTAAAGGCTGAGAGACGAATTTCATATTTTCCTATAAAGCGAGACGCATGTAACACTTAAAAAAAAAATTCGTAAAACCCATTTTTTTAAAATCAGGAGGTCTCAAAACGTCCAGAAATGTGGGTTTTAGCAAAAGTCCAAAATCGCACAAATTTATGACCTCATTTAGGATGAGAATGTAGAAATAAATTTCTTCAAAATTTCCAAAAAATTTTAGAAAAGTCAGTATTTTTTGATGCAGTTTTATTAGAGGTGATGAATTAAAGTAAATAGGAAGAAAAAACAGGAAGTTTATTCATTTTTTTTTTAAATAATAGAGTTTCTTCTTTTTTCCATGTGTAAAGTGTATTTTGAGGATTTTCCAGGTTATTAGCAATTAAATGGTTAGTTTCTTGTTAATTTCTACTTTAGTTAAGTGAGATGAGAATGCGTCAACAGTTTGCTGACCAATTTTTACTTCCCCCCCCCCCCCCCCCGTTTTCTCTCCAAACAAGACTTTTATACAAATGTAAAACTTAAAAAATTCATATCTTTGTGGGGTTGCATTATATCGGAAACTTTTATAAACGAAATTTGTTTGATTTTACTTGTACTTTAAGAAAAAAATTAGAGAAAATGTTTTTTGAAAATTACAATTTTTTTAAATTTTGAAAATGTTTTATTTTTGATAATTTTGGACGGAAATGGCTGGCTAATGAACTTCACCTGTATTTTTGTACCTAGAAAATGTGTACCAAAGATGAAGTTGATACAATAATTTTTACTCAAGTTATCCGATCCCGAAATTTTAGTCTACAGACAGACAGACTGACCGACATACAGACAGACACTTTGCTAAAACCCATTTTTTTGGAATCAGGAGATCTCAAAACGTCGAGAAATGTGGGTTTTAGCAAAAGTCCAAAATCGCACCAATTTAAGACCTTCTCATTTAGGTTGAGAATCTAAAAAATTTAGAAAAGATTATTAGAAGCTGAGATATACAACTAAGTCACATTTTCACATACACATACACACATACACACATACACACATACACATACACACATACACATACACATACACACATACACACATACACACATACACATAAACACCCTTTATACATATATATATATTTTTAAATTTAATATATTTCTAATTAGATTGCATAAAAGTTAACATATATATAGTGATTTTTAAAGCTTTTTTTACGGGCTATTCGATGATAATAAATGTTTTTTTTTTAAAAAATGTTGACCTTTAAATTCAAGGTCAAAGTGTTAATTTGATTGTATCTCGAAATCGGAGTTTTAAAAAAAAATTTAACCTATCTCAATGAAAAGCTTGACTTTTTTCCTATAAGATATGTAAAAATTAGAGTGGAACTCTAAATACTTCTGTCAAAAATACATCTCAAATACCCGCGCGCGCTCGAGAAACCACTAGTTACTCGCGCGGGTCGCGTTATTCGAGCACGCGCGAGTATTTGAGATGTATTTTTGACAAAAGTATTTAGAGTTTCACTCTAATTTTTACATATCTTATAGGCAAAAAGTCAAGCTTTCCATTGAGATAGGTTAAATTTTTTTTTAAAACTCCGATTTCGAGATACAATCAAATTAACACTTTGACCTTGAATTTAAAGGTCAAATTTTTTTTTTACAAAAAAACATTTATTATCATCGAATAGCCCGTAAAAAAATCTTTGAAAATCACTATATACATGTTAACTTTTATGCAATCTAATTAGAAATATATTAAATTTAAAAAAATACATTTTAAAAAAGTTCAAACTTTTAAAACTGTGTAACTCAAAAACTATTTCATGGAATTTGAAAATATTTGGTATTTACACTTCCACCAACATTGGAAACATTTTAGCAAAGTTTGAATAAATTTTATTTTTTGACCTGGACAGTTCAGGAATTTTGCCCCATATATGTATATGGGTCAAATTTTCTCAAGTGTCCAGCGTCAAAATTAAAAGTTGTTAAATCGAACTACTATTTACACAAACTTTAGTGCTATGGGTTAGTACTTTAACCACCAAATATTATGCAATTTAATTTAAAATTGTAGAGGGAGGAGGGGGTTGAAGATTTGGGTAAAGTAAGAACATCGAGTTTTTCAAAAAATCGTAGCCGCTAAATAACAAAATGAAAAAAAATTTCACCTATACGTTTTCGAAAGGTTTTTTCCTGCTCTTTCACATGGTAAAAAAGTTTTTTTTAAAAAATCAAAATTTAACCCTTTTTTTAAAATTTAAACTTTTTTTGACTTTTTTTAAAATGAACCCTTTTTTTATTTTTTTTTGTCTTAAAAGAAAGCTCAACTTGTGTACTTTAAACATACCAAAAGAACAAAATGATGTTTTTTGTTGTTTTCGAATTATTAATTAATTAATTAATAAAAATTTATAAAAATTGAAATAATTTACAAAAAAATTAAGTTACGGCAATTTTAAATCCTCCACTTTGAAGCTTATCAAAATGCGCATCCAACGAGCCTTATATGAAGTATTTTGGATAATTTTATGATTTATAAATAAATATTTATAAAAAACTAATTAACAAATATAAATATAATCCATAAAAATAAAGGTAGTGTTAAATTTTTTTTATTAGGAAGGTTTTTCAATCCTACATTAAATAATATCTAGCTAAAGTATTTCCAACCAGTGAAAATTTAAATAAGACATTTTTACATCCACATCTTTATGCATGCGCCGCGTCGAGCTGCACAACTTCGTTAAAGCTACTTGTGTAACCACCGAGCCTAATATTTTTATGTCATTTTCTACAGAACAGTTATTATTCATTTTTTACTAATTAAATATTATATTTTTTCATAATAATTTGTATAATTTAATTTTATATATATCGTTTTAAAAATTACAAAACTTTAAATTTTTTTATAATAATAATTAAAATTTTTTGATCCTAATATTTAATATTATGTGCATCATTTTTAAAACTCGATTTAATTATTTTCTGCTTCCTCTTGGAAAAAATATTTAACATTTTTTCATCCAAACTTAATTTATAGATGTTTGAATTTTAATGCGCGCTTAATGTAGTGTTATGAATTTTAGTTTTTGTAAATTGTTTCAATTTTTATAAATTTTTATAAATTTTTATTAATTAATTAGTTAATAATTCGAAAACAACAAAAATCGTCATTTTGTTCTTTTGGTATGTTTAAAGTACACAAGTTGAGCTTTCTTTTAAGACGAAAAAAAAGAAAAAAAGGGTCCATTTTAAAAAAAAGTCAAAAAAAGTTTTAATTTAAAAAAAGGGTTAAATTTAGATTTTTTAAAAAAAACTTTTTTACCATGTGAAAGAGCAGAAAAAAACCTTCCGAAAACGTATAGGTGAAAATTTTTTTCATTTTGTTATTTAGCAGCTACGATTTTTTGAAAAACTCTATGTTCTTACTTTACCCAAATCTTCTACCCCCTCACCCCTCTACAATTTAAATTAAATTGCATAATATTTGGTGGTTAAAGTACTTACCCATAGCACTAAAGTGTGTGTAAATATTAGTCCGATTCAACAACTTTTAATTTTGACTCTGGACACTTGAGAAAATTTGCCCCATATGTATATATCACAAAACTTTGTACGCCAATCACATTTAAATGACTTGAGCGATTTAACCAAAATTTTGTGGAATATTAGGTATTAACACAAGTTAGCTTTGTGAACTTAGAAAATTCAAAAATTTTAATTACAACGAAAAATATAAGAATTTTACAAAAAAAATTAAAAACCTCAAATTTTTTTTGGATTACTGATTTTTTGTTAGATTACTTCTAATATTTTTGCATTCATTTTTTTATGTAAACAACATATTTGTCTATAAATTTTAAAAATTAAATATCAAAATCAATTTTAGATGAAACAATAGAAAATATCATTTTTTAAATCTGATTTTTTTTTAGGTAAAAAAATGGAAAATCAGTTAATCAAAAAATTGCAGTTAAACTTCTAACAGTTCGTTTATCTAGCGGTCTAACTTTTTATATTAATAAGACCTAAAAGAGAACCTGAGGGAAAGTAAGTTAGCGTAAGTTCAGTTTAAATTAATTGACATTTATTAATTAATTAATTTTCTGCCATCCATACAACTTAATCGTAAGTATTAACTAATCTTTATTATTTATTAATAATCAAACAAATTAAACAGTCTTTTTCTTTTCTTTTAGGTGACGGTTCATCGGTGGAAACACATCCGTAAGTATCAACTAAACTTTCTATTTTTATAATAATCAAAATAAATTAACGATCTCTTTATTTTAGGTGGCGGTTCGTCGGTGGAAACACATTTGTAAGTATCAACTAAACTTTCTATTTTTATAATAATCAAAATAAATTAACGATCTCTTTATTTTAGGTGGCGGTTCGTCGGTGGAAACACATTTGTAAGTATCAACTTAACTTTTCTATTTTTATAATAATCAAAATAAATTAACGATCTCTTTATTTTAGGTGGCGGTTCGTCGGTGGAAACACATTTGTAAGTATCAACTTAAGTTTTCTATTTTTATAATAATCAAAATAAATTAACGATCTCTTTATTTTAGAGGGCGGTTCGTCGGTGGAAACACACTCGTAAGTATCAATTAAATCAAAATAAATTAACAGTCTCTTTTAATTTGAATCACAGTTTAACAGTGGGAATGGTTCACTACATAACACTTCACCAATTCGATGTGCGCGGTCCATTTGCCGTGTTCAGTCTCAGTAATTGATCCGGGTTCGGATGTGACCCGTGGCTCCTCTGATTGGATGCTGCTCCTCTTAATCATCTAACCAAGACTTCCGGTAGCTTTTCGGCATGCACCGGAGAGAGTGGGGTTTTCCGGTAGCCTTACGGCGTACACCGGAGGGGATGTCGATTCTGGCGGCCTCACGGCGCACACCAGAGTAGAAAAACGGGAAGCTTCCGGTAGCCTTTCGGCGTACACCGGAGGAAGTTTACTCGGACAAGAAAATTGAGGATCTCAGCAGCCTCACGGCGTACACTGAGATAATAGTTAGTGTCGACCGGGCGAATAAAGCCTTGCGGCGTACTCAAACGTGACCGGGTTTACTCACCTCGCTAGTACTTTACTCGCGCTGACTCGGCAGACGACTCTCGGACTATTGGGCTGGGACTTGGTCTCCTGCCCTTGGCTTCTCACCGACGCTGGGCGCTGACTCCTACCTATGGCAGTCGAGTGAGCTCTCACGGTGGTCCGGAAGGCAATTTAAATGGACCGAAAATGTAGAGAAAATCGGATAACGCAGTTTTATTTTATACATAAAAACAAAACAAAATCAGTTGAACTTACATCTTGATTAGATCATTTACGCGTTTTAGAGCATTTTAAAAATTTTGATTTACAAAAACCTTGAAATTGTTGATTTCAAATTGCCTCCTGCCAAATTTGGTTTTAACGGAAAAATTTCTACTTTAGCTTAAAATGTAGGTTATTATGTTTAGTTTTAAGTGAAAAGTGGCACCTTTTGAAATTGCAAATAGAGAATCCAATATGGCGGTCGATTAAAATTTTTTTTTAAAAAAATAACCAAATACGCTTGAAAAATTTTTACTTCGTAATTTTTTAGGTTATTAAATATAAATTTGACGTTATATTTTCAAAACCTAAGATAGCATAATTTTAAAAAGAGTTATTAACAACGACTTAAACTCGCTCCAACGAAAATAATCGAAATTCATTTTGAAAAAAATTATTGCTCTACAAAAAAAAATTTAGTTCAGGTTCCAAATCTATAGAAGTTACATAAGAGGACACTCGTTAATTATTCAAGGTGATAACAAGGGATAGTAACCCCCCAAAAGTTACCCCAAAGAAAATAATCCAATTTAATTTTGATAAAAATTACTGCTTGATCATAGTAGGTGATAACAAAAAAGAACAACCCTTAAAAGTCACTCCAAAGGAAAATAATCGAAATTAAATGTAAAATGAACTTTCAGTTCACACAAAAAAATTGTTTATTCTAAATCCATGAAATTAAGAAGAACCTAATGAGGTGACTTCCATGCATTTAGGACAATAACATTGTGACATGGGATAAACTTTAAAAAATGAGATGCGTTCTGAAGAAAGGGACCTAAGAAGCAAATTGGTTATTTTACAGGAGAGCGAAAACAAAAGTCGAGCGCGCATGGTAATCTGTACAAATCAAGAGATTTGAACTGTTATAACTTGAAAAATATTCAATAAAAAATTTTCCTGACTTTAGATAATGAAAAAGGAACATTTAATAAAATTAAAACATCCATGAACCGAAAAACGGTTTTTTGCTTCTTAGATCCCTTTCTTCAGAACGCGTCACAAATAATGTCGATTATTTTCTTTGGGCTAACTTTTGAGCGGTTGCTATCCCTTGTTATTACCTTGAATAATTAACGAGGTCACTCTTAGGTGACTTCGATAGACTTAGAACCTGAACAAAAAAATTTTTTTGTAGAGCAATAATTTTTTTCAAAATTAATTTCGATTATTTTCTTTGGGGAGAGTTTAAGACGTTGTTAACTCTTTTTAACAATATGATATATTAGATTTTGAAAATCTAACGTCAAATTTGTATTTAATAACCTAAAAAATCACAAAGTAAAATTTTTCAAGCGTATTTGGTTATTTTTTTTAAAACAAATTTTAATCGACCGCCATATTGGATCCGCCATTTGCAATTTTAAAAGGTGCCACTTTGCACTTAAAACTAAACATAATAACCTACATTTTAAGCTAAAGTTCAACTTTTTCCTTTCAAACCAAATTTGGCAGGGGGCAACTTGAAATCAACGATTTCAAAGTTTTTGTAAATCGAAATTTTCAAAATGCTCTAAAACGCGTAAATCATCTATTTAAGATGTAAATTCAACTGATTTTGTTTTGTTTTTATATATGAAATGAAACTGCGTTAGCCGATTTTCTCTACATTTTTGGTCCATTTAAATTGCCTTCCGGACCACCGTGCTCTCCTGGCTGATCGGCCTCGAGTTAGAATTGAGCAGGACAATTATAGCCTCAACTCGCGAACTTGATCGCGAGTGGGGTTGTCTGCCGTGAGAACAGAGTTCTCTAGCAGCAATTCGAGGAACCCTTTCTGAAGCCTCAGGGCTCTCTAATCCGCGCCCGTCCCTGCGCTACCCACGTAGCACGCGTTTGCATCGCCTCGGGGTTTATGTAATGTCTTGTCTTAAGACGAACCGTTACAAACTTGGTTTAGGTGTGTATTGTAGGTCGTTAACTCGGATGATATCAGAAATAAAAACTGGGCCTTTTAAGGCACAAAATAAAAAAATTTAGTTTTGTACAGTTCTTTTCAGAAAATATTTTAAATTATAAGAAAGATTGTTAATAATATTCAAGCTGTTAACTTTTAGTCTGAAAATAGAAATTAGTCATTGTAGAGCCTATAATAAAAAATTATTTCTGCAAAATTATATGTACAAAATATTATAAAACATATCATTAAACAGGTAAAGGGTGTACTTCCGGCGAAGAAGACATACCTAGTAAAAAGCCTAGCATTAGTGAGTATTAAACTTTTTACACTTTAATGCCAAATTGAATTCATTTTAAGGAAATAAATGGAACTAATTTGATTACTTTTGAATAATTGTATGAATATGAATATTTTAATACAATTTATTTCACATATTGATAATTCAACAAATTAGCTTTAATACGATTGAACTTTGAACGCCCTATGCGACATTTTAATGCACTTTACGCGGAAAAAAATAATTTCTTGAATATTACTGAACTTTGTACTTGAGTTTGGGGCAAGGAAGGAAATTAAGTACTAAATCAAACCTAAATATTTTAGGTAAATAATGAACTAGTTTCTGAAAAATTCTTAAAAATTAGATTTAAAATAAAATGTATATTTTGACTTTTTTCGGTCTGATTTTAAACATACCATTTACCTATAGATTGGTAATTTTAAATTAAATATTTTAAAATCTGAAACAGAAAGATCCGAAGCTGGACGATTCGCACTCGCGACCCCTCACTCTAAAGGCGCCCCACAGTGCGAAAAAAAAGACGCTACTGGACAAAATTCTGCTGACAAGCCAAATCTCAACGGATTTTAACTTTTTTTTTTTAAATTCTCAGCATGAAATGCGCTTTAAGCCTTGGGTGCCACTTTTTAAAAATTTTGTACCATAACCTCAAAAAATTATTTTATACCTGAGAGATTCCATATGAACAGATCAAGGTAAAAAAATTGTTTGCCAATTATGCCTAAATTCGAAGTATTTATGGTGCATATAGATGGTAATTTTTTTTTTCAATATTTTCCGAGTGGGAGGGGAGGAATTTTTTTGGGTTTTACGGTACAACGCAAATTTCAGTATTTTTTTCTAGTTAACAATTAGATAAACAAATTTTGCTACTATCAGTTTCGGTAGAGTTTTTCATGGCCTTTCAATTGATGATATGTATTTAAAAAAAAAAATTTTTTTGACAAAAAAAAAAATGAAAGTCAAAAATAAATTTGAGTTTGGTTTGGTGAAGGACACGATCTTTTTTTTTTTAAATCGAAAGCTGAGGTTTTTTCCTATAAATGTATGTGCATGAAAAAGTTGGCCTAAAATGTTTAAGCCATAAAATTTAGCGTTTTAGAGTGGAGCGCTGCAGACTCAACGCGACCAGAGGCATCAGCGATCTAAAACTCTAATTTTCATGGCTTAAACATTCTAGGCCAACTTTTTCATCTACATACCTTTATAGGAAAAAACCTCAGCTTTCGATTAAAAAAAAAAAAAAAAGATCGTGTCCTTCACCAAAAAAAACTCAAATTTATTTTTGACTTTCATTTATTTTGGTCAAAAATTTTTTTTTTTAAATACATATCATCAATTAAAAGGCCATGAAAAACTCTATCGAAACTGATAGTAGCAAAATTTTTTTATCTAACTGTTAACTAGAAAAAAAATACTGAAATTTGCGTTGTACCGTAAAACCCAAAAAAATTCCCCCCCTCCCATTCGGAAAATATTGGACAAAAAAAATTTCCAAAAATTACCATCTATATGCACCATAAATACTTCGAATTTAAGCATAATTGGCAAACAATTTTTTTTACTTTGATCACTTCATATGGAATCTCTCACCTATTTAAATACATTTTTCAGTGATCAATGTCATCTGTAAACGATTTTTATGATTATTTTTTGATCACTGATGATATATTTAGTGTCGCATTATTAAAATTTACAATGGAGGATACAAAATGGCTGATGAAATTTCAAAAATGTATGTTTTTTCCATAAAATCCATGACCAGAAGTATTTTTTATTCATAAAAGTTCGTAATATGTGTATCGATTGTTACATATCGAAAATTTTGTTACATAACCTTAAAACAAACTTTTAATCGAATTGGAATGCATTTTACTGATTAATTTTTTGTATGAAGGTACAACATTTGTGTTTTGAGAAACTATATTAAAAAGTAAGTGAAATGGATGAATATTGATATTAAAAACACTGAAAGATTTGAAAATTTTTTAATTATACTTTCATCAATGCCTAAGCCTAATAAAATGACCCAACCACTAAAGGCAAGGTCAATTTATTTGTAGGGGTGTGAAGATAAAATTTTGAGTTACAAAAAACGTCTAATTTAAATAAATTTTGAAAAACTGTTTACAAAAGAAGTTGTGTAGCTTGATCGGATAACGTTTATAAGTTTTGGTTTCTTTTAACCTCATTGAACTGATAAGAGGATCTGAACCAACAAGGAGATGGTGCATAATGTCCTCATTGGTGGCTTTTCTATTATTCATTCGGCTGTTATTGCTTTGAGCATTTCTGAAAATGTTATTGTTTGCCTCTTGAGACAAAGTGAAGAGCACTTAGCCTTTTCTATTCTTTTTCAGTATTTTGTTTTCTGGTGTACTTGCTGTAAATTTTTTAAAATTTATGTTGTATGCGATGTGCAATAAATATTCCAAAAAACGGATCAAATAATGAAGAATTGAAAGACTGAATACTCTTCCTTTTTGATACAATGTTTTAAGTGATCCAAATCTTTTACAAATTTGACTCCTACTTCTCAAACATTTCAACACTTTCATTCTTGCTTTTTGTGTGTTATATATTAGCGTACAAGATAAATCTTGATATCAGATAATTTTAAAACTTTGATGCATTTGATTTCTCATTAAAATTATCCCAATATGTTCTATATTCAACTAAGGATTTTGTTTCAAAGACCCTAAATATTTTTCAAGAATTTTTTTTATTATAGATTTAAAGTTTTCCATTCTTTATTATACTGAGTTAAAAATTAATAAAATTATTTCTTTCTCATCTAAACAATTTTATTTCTAAAAGAATATTTTCTGACTTTTAATTCATCAGTGACTGTATCATATTGTATTTTACATTCTTTCAAGTCACAGTCCCATAAAATATTTTATAAGTTTATGTAATTTACTGCGTGAGCTGCTACTAAAGCAATATTAACAAAAAAATTGTTGGACTTTTTACCCAAGTGTAAACAAAAATTGAAATTAATTAATACCGCAAAGTAAAATTAATATTAACTTACAGTAATTCAAATAATATATGCGATACTACTGTCAAACTCACATTTCATAAAATGTGGAACATATAATTAAATAATTTTAAAAAAAAATTATTGCAAATGAAAGATATAGATAATTAACAGGACATAGATATCTAACATTCTTAATATATACCAACCGCAACTTTTTAATTTTTAAATCTTCTAAATCAAAGAATTTTAATGTTAAATTGACTATTACTTCAGTAAGGAAAAAACTAGATCTAATTTTAAAAAGTAAGATGACGATCGTCGCACAGAATCTTCGATAAATATCGATATTTGTATATAACGATCGTCATTTCTATAAACTGATGTTTGTATCTTCATTACCAAGGTAAATGTCAATTCTAATTTTTAATTCAATTCTAATTACACAATAAGCTATTTAAATTTGTGTAATATTTTATGGGACTACGATTTCAAAGAAAGTAAAAGCAAGATAGATATACTTATTGATGGTATAAAAAGTTTGGATAATAATCTCTCGGAAAATGAATTGCTTGCAATAAGGGAAAAATTAATTTTTTCATTTTTGCCTCAGTACAATAAAAAATGGAATACTGTAAAGCGAACAAAAAAAAGGTTGATTGAAAAATATCCAGCATTCTTAGAAACAGAATTTTCAGTTAAATTCAAAACATCTTCGGATAATTTAAAAAAAAAACGGAAATCCTCGCAAGTCTTAAAGAAAGCTGATGTCAATAAAGATCGTCCTCTATTGTCTTATGAACAAGGGTCAACAAAGACTAAAAAGAGGCGTCTAGATGAAACATTTGACAAATGTTCTCCTAAAGATTTAGTAGGAGCAATACATCGGAAAATTAGTAAATCTGAAGTTAATCAAAGCATTGATGATTCTACTAATGATAATAATGAGTGCGATAAAAACAAATGTTTGGCCATGTACGTTGATATAAATCAGGCCTGCACAAGCAAGCAGCTCCGGAGCACGCGTAAGGGGAAGTGGTTTCCCTACCATGCGGACGGATAAGCATGTGCAGAGGTAAGAGAGGCAGAGCGAAGGGTGGAACGTACGAATGGTGGAAGACCGCTTCCCCTTACACGTGCTCAAGAGCTGCTCGCTTGTGCAGGCCTGATATAAATCTTACAAAAAACAAGTATAAAAAATTAAGAAAACACAATCCAATAATTAACGGAAATAAGATCTATCCACCATATTATGAAATTTTAAAGGCCAATAATGATTGCTACCCTGAAAATATTAAAATTACAGAAACTGGTGCTAGTGTCAACTTAATTTCATTGCTTCATCATACAACAGAAAGGATACTACTATCTTTAGGTGATAACAGTTTAAAATCTGTTGAGAATAAAAAACTAACTCTAATTGGAAAATGGGGGATGGATGGTGCTTCAGGGCAGCAACAACTAGGCAAAGATGGTCCTCACAGAATGCTGCTAATGACTCGAAAAATGATAATGATGATGACGATGAAGATAATGATGATAGTGATGGAGATGATGTTAATGATAATAATGAGGATGATAATGATGTTAATAATGATGTTGATGATGATGGTAATGGTGATGATGGCGATACCAACGGTAATCAGTGTAGCAATGAGAATAATAAAAATTGTCCAGAATATCCCAGTGATGCCTCAGTTTTTATCATAACCTTTGTTCCTCTTCAACTGTGTGCTGAAAATGTAGCTATTTGGACTAATGATACACCAAATTCCGTTCATTTCTGTCGACCAATAGAATTTGTATTTGTTAAAGAATCCCTGGCTTATGTACAAGAAAGATTTAATCATTATAACAATACGCTTAAGAATAATAAGAATTACAGTCTTGTGGAGTGTACCATGATTGATGGTAAAGTATGTAACTTTTTAACCGGACAAAAAGCCTCAAATTGTTGTAATATTTGTGGAGTAGAACCCAAATTTATAAACGACTTGGCTCATGTAAAAAATCGCATCTACAATAAAGAGTATTACTTATTCGGTCTTTCAATTCTTCATTGTTGGATCCGTATTATGGAATCTTTATTGCACATTGCATACAACATGGATTTTAAAAAGTCTATCGCCAATACACCAGAAAACAAATTACTGAAAAAGAATAGAAAAAGGATGATTCAACAGTTATTAAAAGACAGATTGTCGCTCTCAGTTAATGTTGTGAAACAAGGAAGTGGAACCACAAATACTGGTAATGTTGCTCGATGTTTTTTGTCCAATTCTGAAATTGTGTCTCAAGTTACTGGACTAGACAAAACATTAATTCAACGATTCCACAATATTTTACAGGCTTTATCAAGCGGAAAAATGATAGATTGTCTTAAGTTAAAAAATTACTGCAATGATACATCAAAAATGTGCAACGATCATTACAGTTGGGACAGAATGCCACCATCAGCACACAAAATTCTTGTGCAAGGAAGTGAGATTATTGAAACATTTAAGATTCCTATTGCTTGGCTGAGTGAAGAGCCACAAGAGGCAAATAATAACATTTTTCGAAAAACTCGAAGCAATAACAGCCGAATAGGTAATGGTACAAAATTTTTAAAAAGTGACACCTAAGGCTTAGAGCGCAATTCATGCTGAGAATTTAAAAAAAAAAGTTAAAATCCGTTGAGATTTGGCTTGTCAGCAGAATTTTGTCCAGTAGCGTCTTTTTTTCCCCACTGTGTATCCACTAGTTCACGGACGCTGTTACAAGTCTTTACATATACGTTATATACGAGCAACGGCTTGCAGTGCGCTACAAGACAGTGGGCGTGAGTCCACGCCTCCTAATGTATAAAAGTCAGGATCCGGTTCAGTAGTATTTACTGAAATATAAAGTGCTGAACCATATTTTAGTTTCTACATTACCGTTCTGGGATTTCTTCTGAAGTTTTGTTAGTTGTTAATAAAAGCTCATCAAGAATCGTCAAATTTTTTCTATTGCCCCAAACTTATGAATAAATTCCGTACTTATTCATGAATATTTTTTTTCCGTGTAATAATGCTATTTTCAATTTTAACCTGCGGTCGAACCTAATGTGATCTGAAATGCTCTTATACCTGATATCAATTTGATGTTTTTCGATCGTAAAAGACAATATAACTTTTTACCGGGTACCTATAATTTTAATGAAACTTGGTATACTTATGTATCTGGATGCGCTGATTACGAAAATGATAGTAAAAATTAGCGCTTTATTGCGTTATCATGGTAATCATAGAAAAGTTGAATATTCTTTTACATGTAAGAATATTCTTTTTGGTAATAGCACCTTAATTTTCGGAAAGTTTTTCATAGTAAGTTTCCCTTGTGAACTTTCCAAAAACTTTAATTCGAAACTTCTCAGAAACTTCGAAGAAGAATCTCTTGAAAAATTCCCTTGGAAACTTCATGGAACCTTCCCGGAAACTTCCATTGGATGAATCTCTTGAAAACTTGCGTTAAAACTTTGCAGTTATTGTTTTTTTAATTTGAATAATAAATATTTTTTGTAATACACGATTTTGTAATTTTTAAAATCAATCATAGCAAATCTTTTCAAATGAGATTAATTGTTAAATAGCGTTATAAAATGTTAGTGAACTTATTGTTCATTGAATGTTTAATATTTTTTTTACAAATTATTTATATTCTAATAATTGTTATTGTCATATTTTATTATTATAAAAATTTTTAAAAATTAATTATCATATTAAGGGGAAGGGGATATGGTCTCACGGACGAAAAAAAACACCTTTTAAACACCACGTCGTGGGAGTTGGGCAACATTGTATAAAAAATATATATAATAGCTAACATTGAAAGGGTTTAAAAAGCAAAATATGCTTCACAAACAATTTGTTAAATTAAACTTAAAAACAATGTATTAACACAAACAAAGTGTAGGCTCAGTCTAGCTGAACCATGTCAACAAAATTCCATTGATTTTCTGAAATGTAAAAACTTTCATAAAAATCTGTAGTTCACAACATAACAAAAAAAACACTTTTAACCGTTTTTTTAAATTCCATGTCTTTGTTAGTTTTTTTTTGCATTAAAAAATTTTAACAACATTTAAACTATATATAAGCGCGTTATTCATTTGTTAACTTAAATGAATTAAAATAGTTATTAACTAAATAAACCATTTTTTATTCATTTAAATCACATAAATATTTCAAATTGTTTATAAAATTGATATTAAAAATATGTAATTTTTTATATCAAAATTTTGCAATTATATTCGTTACAAAGAGTGAACATTTTTAGATAATCCACATAAGTTTTATTAATTTATTGCAAACCACTGTTGAGTTATTAATATTTCTTTAAAATATTGTTAAAATTTGTTAATGCAAAAAAAACTAACAAAGACATGGAATTTAAAAAAACAGTTAAAAGAGTTTTTTTTTATGTTGTGATTTTTTACAAGTGGAGAAAAACAAAATTTTAATTTTCGTTAAACTTAAAAAAAAAAAAAGTTAAATAAAGGTACCTTTGCGCTTGTGCACTTACAATAATACAGTGTTCCGCATGCGCAATAATAAAACGGATTACTACTGCGCACTCATTAAAAAAGTATACTATATGTACTGAAAATATACTTATCTGGTAAAGTACAGCACTACGCATACGTAATTTTTAAATTTGGTCAGAGCACATGTGTGACTATCACTGTGCATCATTGCGCACGTTTACACAGTTGTGATGCACTACTGTGCATATGCAACAATATGTTGTGCATAAAAAAATGTTCAGCTTAACATTCTTGACAAGAATAGTGCCAGTGCGCATTGCTCCAAACCGTAATAACATGATAAAATGAACATTTTTGTAAGTTGCCTATTGGCAAAAGTAGGTGAACTTTGAAGTGTGTACGACGACGAACGAAGTTTTCTCGGTATCGTATTAACATAATAGAAGATTACCATGTACAATTTCATGAATTCTGGGAGATCTTTAAAACTCTTTATTCTCAATAAATAACTAAAATTTTAAAAAAACTTTTTTAAACACTAATTAAATGGAAGATTTTCTGACAGTATGTTAAATAATTATATACCACCCCCCCCCCCGTTCCCATAGAAAATGGTTTTTTAAAGTATAAAAAATGGAAAAGTTTCAGAACAAAAATTGTTAGATTTAAAAAATATTTTAAAGAAAAAAAGAATGAAATTATTAAAATTGAATACATTTTTAACGTTTTTATTAGTTTTTATATTCAATAATACAAATTTATCTATTAAATTTTGTTAAATTTCAATATTGAGATTGAATTTGAATATTTTTTTTTATTATTGGTTATTAATTACAATAATAATAGAAAAAAACAATTTTAACCAATTTTTTTAATACAGGTACCTTTGCGGAAGTGCACTTACAACGAAACAGTGTAACGCATGCGCAATAACAAAACGGATTTCTACTGCGCACTTATTAAAGAATGTATACTATATGTACTGAAAATTTAATTATCTGGTAAAGTGCAGCACTGCGCATGCGTAATTTTTTAATTTGGTCAGCGCACATGTGTGACTATAACTGTGCATCAGTGCGCATGTGTAACAGCAATACAAAACAACTGCGCTTGTGAAATGTTTGTTTTTTAGTAAGCACGTTTACACAGTTGTGGTGCACTACTGTGCATGTGCAACAATATGTTGTCCATAAAAAAATGTTCAGCTTAACATGCTTGACAAGAATAGTGCCAGTGCGCATTGCTCCAAACTGATGTAATAACATGATAAAATGAACATTTTTGTAAGTTGCCTATTGGAAAAAGTAGGTGAACCTTGAAGTGTGTACGACGACATCGAACGAAGTTTTCTTGGTATCGTATTAATATAATAGAAGATTACCATGTACAATTTCATGAATTCTGGGAGAACTTTAAAACTCTTTATTCTCAATAAATAAGTAAAATTTTGAAAAAACTTTTTTAAACACTAATTAAATGGAAGATTTTCTGACAGTATGTAAAATAATTATATACCCCCCCCCCCCCCGTTCCCCTAAAAAATGGAAAAGTTTCAGAACATAAATTGTTAGATTTAAAAAATATTTTAAAGAAAAAAAGAATGAAATTATTAAAATTGAATACATTTTTAACGTTTTTATTAGTTTTTATATTTAATAATACAAATTTTTCTATTAAATTTTGTTAAATTTCAATATTTAGATTGAATTTGAATATTCTTTTCTATTATTGGTTATTAATTACAATAATAATGTAAAAAACAATTTTAACCAATTTTTTTAATACAGGTACCTTTGCGGAAGTGCACTTATAACGATACAGTGTAACGCATGCGCAATAACAAAACGGATTTCTACTGCGCACTTATTAAAGAAAGTATATTATATGTACTGAAAATTTAATTATCTGGTAAAGTGCAGCACTGCGCATGCGTAATTTTTAAATTTGGTCAGATCATTGCGCATCCGGAACAGCAATACAAAACAACTGCGCATGTAAAATGTTTGTTTTGTAGTGCGCACGTTTACACAGTTGTGGTCCACTACTGCGCATGTGCATCAATATGTTGTGCATACAAAAATGTTCAGTTTTACATGCTTTACAATAATAGTGCCAGTGCCCATTGTTACAAACCGTAATAACATGATAAAATGAACATTTTTGTAAGTTGACTATTGGAAAAAGTACACTGAAAAAAAAATTATTTGATTCAATTAATTCAAATTATTTGAAAAATATTTACTTGGTTCAAATATTTTGTATTTAGATCTAAAAAATATATATTTGATTTAAATAACTTAAATTATTTGAATGCCACTTATTTGAATCAAATAAATCGTAATTGAATTAAAAAAATAATTAATTGAATCTAATAAATGAAATTATTCAACATAAATAATAATTTATTTAAAACAATTAATTTATTTATTTCCCTCAAATCTTTGGTTTTTTGATATAAATAAAAATTATTTCACACAATAATTTTATTTTATGTATTCAAGTAAACTAAATTATTTAAAACGAATAATGATTTATTTAATGCTAATACATTATTTTATAAAAACAAATCAAAAATACTTTGATCAAATAAATATTTAATTGAAACTATAATAGTGAGTTATTTGTAACCATTAATTTATTTATTTCAGCCGAATATTTTTTTGTTTAATACAAATACAAATTATTTAAGATAATAACTTCATTTTATGGATTCAAGTAAACTTAATTATTTTATGCGAATAATGATTTATTTAATACTAATACTTTATTTTATGAAAACAAATAAAAAATACTTCGATCAAATAAATATTTAATTGAAACTATAATAGTGAGTTATTTGTAACCATTAATTTATTTATTTCAGCCAAATATTTTTTTGTTCAATACAAATAAAAATTATTTAATACAATAACTTCATTTTATGGATTCGAGTAAATTAAATTACTTAATGAATTGAATTGTTATTGTTCAATTTTGATTTAAATATTTAATATTCTGTTAAAGTATTTTTTATTAAATTAGTTATTTCTCATCTTTTATTGATTTCGGTCACAATTAATATTAGAAAGAATTGTTTAATTTGTAAATAATAGTATTTAATGGTTTCTTCATAAATTACTATTTATAAAAAGTTTAATATGATACTAAACATATCACAAATTAAAAAAGGAAGCAACCCTTACAGACCTGACGTACGAGTAGAAGATTTTAATATTTCTCAACAGAGCTTGCGTGTACTAGTGCTTAAGCGTTTGATTTGCGTGCGTAGCGTTGAGGGTTCGAATCCTCTGTAGGTGCGATTTTTAATTATAAGTATATAATTGTTTATATGTGCGAAATATGTTGTGTAAAAATTGTAAAAACCTTTATAAACTATGAATTCATTCGTTTAAAGGAATAAATAACACAAATACTAGAATAATACCTTAAATAAATAGAAAACCAGTTACAAATAAAGTAGAACTCAAGTATGAATAATAATTTAGAATTAATTTTATGATTTTAAAATTATTTTTAAATATTTTATTAGTTTCCTAACATTCTGGGACTCGGGAATTTTGAATTAAATAAGAAGTTTACTTGAATTAGATAATTTCTAATTAGTTACAAATAATTTATTTACTTAATGCAATTAGACATTTACTTGAGATAAGTAATTCTTGATTTAAGTCAAATTTAAATTTATTTGAATTTAATAATTTTTTCACTTGATGCAAATAGATTTCATATTTGGGCTTAATAAAAAAATATTTGACGGAATTAAAGGGATTTTAGTCAGAATTAAAACAATTATTCGTGATAAATAATTAAATACTTGATACAAAAAAATGTTTAGTTCTTTCAAGAAAAACATTTTTTCCATGCAAATAAATATTTATTTGAATTAAATAACATGAATTATTGAATTAAGTAATTTTCATACTTGATTTAAACCACTATTTATTAGTTTTAAGTATTCCATTTATTTGGTTAAAGTAATTTTTATTTAACGCAAATTACTGTTTATTTTATGCGATAATATAAAATACTTAGGACCAGTAAATATTTATTTGAGTCAAATATATATTTAATGGATAATAGACAAGTAAATGATTTACTTGGATAAAATAATTTTTATTTGATTCAAATAAATTTTTTTTTCAGTGTAGGTGAATTTTGAAGTGTGTACGACGACGAACGAAGTTTTCTTTATTTATTTTATTTATTTATTTTTTTATTTTTTATTAAAGTGACCTGATAATGGTGGCAAACCAAGCCACTGAAACGTCGTCGTACTGTGAAAAATAGTATTTTTTCCTTTTTTTTCCTTATCTTCCAGTAATCGAAAAAAAGTGTTTTTGTTGTAAATATAATGGAAGAAAAAAATATCACTTATATAATAGAAGATTACCATGTACAATTTCATAAATTCTGGGAGAACTTTAAAACTCTTTATTCTCCATAAATAAGTAAAATTTTAAAAAAACTTTTTTAAACACTAAATAAATGGAAAATTTTCTGACTGTATGTTAAATAATTATATACCCCTCCCCGGCATCCCTAGAAAATGGTTTTTCAAAGTATGAAAAATTGAAAAGTTTGAGAACAAAATTTGTTAGACTTTAAAAATATTTTAAAGAAAAAAAGAATAAAATTAATAAAATTGAATACATATTTAACGTTTTTATTAGTTTTTATATTTAATAATACAAATTTTTCTATTAAATTTTGTTAAATTTCAATATTTAGATTGAATTTGAATATTCTTTTCTATTATTAGTTATTAATTACAATAATAATGTAAAAAACAATTTTAACCAATTTTTTTAATACAGGTACCTTTGCGGAAGTGCACTTACAACGATACAGTGTAACGCATGCGCAATAACAAAACGGATTTCTACTGCGCACTTATTAAAGAAAGTATACTACATGTACTGAAAATTTAATTATCTGGTAAAGTACAGCACTGCGCATGCGTAATTTTTAAATTTGGTCAGATCATTGCGCATGCGGAACAGCAATACAAAACAACTGCGCATGTGAAATGTTTGTTTTGTAGTGCGCACGTTTACACAGTTGTGGTCCACTACTGCGCATGTGCATCAATATGTTGTGCATAAAAAAATGTTCAGTTTAACATGCTTTACAAGAATAGTGCCAGTGCCCATTGTTACAAACCGTAATAACATGATAAAATGAACATTTTTGTAAGTTGACTATTGGAAAAAGTAGGTAAATTTTGAAGTGTGTACGACGACGAACGAAGTTTTCTTTATTTATTTTATTTATTTATTTTTTTATTTTTCATTAAAGTGACCTGATGATGGTGGCAAACCAAGCCATTGAAACGTCGTCGTACTGTGAAAAATAGTATTTTTTCCTATTTTTTCCTTATCTTCCAGTAATCGAAAAAAAGTGTTTTTGTTGTAAATATAATGAAAGAAAAAAATATCACTTATATAATAGAAGATTACCATGTACAATTTCATATATTCTGGGAGAACTTTAAAACTCTTTATTCTCAATAAATAATAACATAAGTAATAACATGGTAAAATGAACATTTTTGTAAGTTGCATATTGGAAAAAGTAGGTGAACTTTGAAGTGTGTACGACGACGAACGAAGTTTTCTCGGTATCGTATTAATATAATAGAAGATTACCATGTACAATTTCATGAACTCTGGGAGAACTTTAAAACTCTTTATTCTCAATAAATAAATAAAATTTTAAAAAACGTTTTTAAACACTAATTAAATGGAAGACTTTCTGACAGTATGTTAAATAATTATATACCCCCCTCACCGGTACCCCGAGAAAATTGTTTTTTAAAGTATGAAAAATTGAAAAGTTTCAGAACAAGATTTGTTAGATTTTAAAAAGATTTTAAAGAAAAAAAGAATAAAATTATTAAAATTGAATACATTTTTAACATTACAATACGAAACTTCCAGGAAACTTTTGAGAAATTCTGGTGCTATCTGGGGTGTGAAGTTTAATAAAGGATATTCTAAATTATATAAAAATCGGGGTTCCACTTTTTATGGTATCCCAATTTCCCCGTATCCGTTTAAAAAATTACACTATTTATGATTATGTGTTTAAAAAAAATTTACAGTTATAATTTCGCCCTAACCTTCTCTTATCTCTCTAAATTTCTTAGAGTGAAAATTTCACTCTAATTTAGGAGTGAGATGTATATTCACTCCAGATTGAGTGAAAGTTCACTCTAAAAGAGTGAGATCACTCACTCTAATGGAAAAAGTGCAGAAATTCACTCCAGTAATTGGAGTGAATATTCACTCCAAGAGTTAGAGTGAAACTTTCACTCTATTTTGAGTGAACGTAAGCACTGTACCTTATAACGGCAGTTTGTAAGTTTTGTACCAACGAGTGTATAGCTTAATGGGTAGAGCGTTAGGCTTTAGGCCTGGGGCTCGCACGTTCGAGACCCCTCAGTGTCAAATATTTTAATTATATAAGTTTAGCGTTAGTATTAAGTTGTATGTTGTATTTGTAAATATGATATAAAAAAATGTTATAAAATACTATAAATAACAAATATCCTTGAGACTAAATAAATACGAAAATACCACAGTACTGACAGAAAGTTACTAATTAAAGAGGTTCAATATTTATTTTTATTTATTATTTTTTAAAAATAAGATATTATTCCTTTAAAGTTATAATGTTATTCAAATTTTCAAAAGCTTTAATTTACCCAATCTAAAATAGAAGTGGGGAATTCGATCTAAGTGGAATAAGCCGCCATTTTAAATCAGCTGAAAAATTCACTCTAATTAGAGTGAACTCGTCACTCTATCTATAGAGTGAATAAATTCGCTCTTTCATTGAGTGAACATTCACTCTATATGAAGTGGCTCAATTTTCACTCTAAGAAATTTAGAGAGTAATCTTATCCATTTATGAAAAACCCAACTCTTTATAACGCTTTGACCCAATGGTAACAATGTAGAAAACTTGACTTCCAACTTTTATGATACTTTTCATTTCGTAAAACCAACCCCAACTTTATAGAAAAATTTACACTGAAAAAATTCTTGTGGTAAATCCTACTACAGTCCCTTAGTAGAGTGAAAAGTAGTTAAACCTATTACATTTGTAATTAATTCAACTGTTGTTACCTAGTTAAAATAACCATTTTTATGTAGTTCAAAATTCTTAGTAAAATTAACTATCGTTCGTAGTTACTTTGAATTACAAAATTAGTAATAGAATTGAGAACAAAGAAATGATAAGCGCTACTGTATAATGTATAGTAAAATAACTATACCGCGATTAGTAAAATTAACAGACTTCTTGTAAATTGAACAATGTAGTAGAAACTACTAAGAATTGTATTTGCAACAAAATTTACTAAGTTGTAAAATACAGTGATTTATTTTTACTAGTTTAAATAGTAAAATTCACTAAGAAAATTGGTTAAATCTAGAGATAATCTTAGTTACTTTTACCTGTAACTTTGTCATTAACTTCATTGCAAAAATGTCATTGTTCTTTATTGAACTAAGAAAAGTAGTAAAATTTACTGAAAAAGTTGGTTAAATCTAGAGATAATTTTAGTTACTTTTACCTGTAACTTTGTCATTAACTTAATTCCAAAAATGTCATTGTTCCTTATTGAACTAAGAAATGTAGTAAAATTTACTACTTTGGATAGTAAAGGTACCTGCGGATGAGTAGAATGTCCTTAAGTTTTATGCAAACTATCGAAGCGTACATGCGTGGTTAGATGGTTAAGGTATCGGCTTGCGCATGTTAGGGTCGTGCGTTCAATCCCCAGCGTTTAGGGATTTTTCTCTGTTAGAAATATATTAATTAAATAATATAAGGTGTCTTTAAACAGAAGTAGTAGGAGAGAGGGAGGAAAAATGTATCTTAATAATAATAAATAATAATAAAAAAAATTTATTTTACTACTTTAAGTAGTAAAATTTACTAAGAAAATTGGTTAAAGCTATAGATAATCTTAGTTACTTTAACTGCAACGTTCCTTATTGAACTAAGAAAAGTAGTAAATTTTACTAAGAAAAAGTTTGTTGTTTGTACTTGATTAACTAACTAAAATCAATTAAGAAAAATTATTGTAACAATTGTATTATTATTTCGATTAACCATTTAAGTAGTAGTTGACATAAAAGAAAAAATTTCATTGGGGACTTATTGAACTTAGAAAAGTAGTAGAAAAGTAGTAAAATCTACTAAGAATTTTTTTCAATGTACCTTCCGGTTTATACATACGCTGCGCTAAAAGCAGTACTTGCATATGTGTTATAGAACCTTGTCTATTCTTTCGAAGAATATTTATTTTGATAAAAAAACTCATAGCGCATAAAATGCGTATTTTTATCAGATCTACAATTTTTGTTTAAAATATTTTTAAAATTAAGAATATTTTATTAGATAACAGCAAAAAACTGTGAATTATGGTAGATTTTTGTTTTTTTACATTATAATAAAATTGGCGTCAATTTTCGTTATGATATTCGTAATCAGCACATCAAAATACGTAAGTAACGAATTTTCAAAGAAATTGAAAATATGTGCTAATCGGAAGTATATCCAATAAAGGATATTAGAATTTAATAATTTTTGGATGAGAATTATGTTGCTTAGAAAAGTTTGTGGATAAACTTCCGAAAAGCTCGAACCTCAAATCTTTTTGATACTTTGCCTACTTATTAAATTTAATGCGCTGATTACGAAAATCGTAGTGAAAATTGTCGACTAGCTCATCTTTATGGTAAAAACCATAACAAACCATAAAAATAATGTTTTTTTGCATTTATTTCAGTAAATTAAAAAAATATATAAAAATATTTTAGCTAAAAGTTGTAGGTCTCATTAGAATACACATTTTATATTTCTTTCATTTTTTTCTAAATGTGCATAGTTTTCAAGAAAAATGCAAAAAACTAGAAATCATCATAAATACGTTATTTATAACGTAATTTACGTATTTTTGTGTAATTGTTTAAGTTGGTTTGTTGTTCAAAGGGCTAGCTCCTAACCCCCCCCCCCCTAGTCTTGGACAAAATACCGGGGGGTTGGGGTGCCATACTGAAAGTGTAATGTAGACACAAATGTATTCCTAACCTGAAAATAGGTTTGAAGGTGTATAATGATAAAAAATAAAGTACACGTGAAACAAAATTTATCTCCATATTTACCTCGACGAATCCTTTAATATCGATTTAATATTGATTTCTTTTTATAATATTTAATATTTAAAACTTCATAAATATTAAGTTGCATATGTACGCAGAAAAACATTGAGAAAAACTAAAATATTCGAAGTTTATTCAATCCAAAGACTATAGACAATGAACACTGTTGACATTATATTCAGGATTTCTAACTTTGCAAAGTTGACATGGTTACTTTCTTAAAGGCAAGTGCGCATGATTTCTTCTCGTGCAGTCAGACATCGAAATGCGCGCGATAATATGAAATGTTTTCTTAAATAACATATTTTAAATTGATGAGGGATCATTCACATATCACGTGATACAAATTTGAGCTAATTTCAACCCCCTCCCCCCTCCTCGTGATACTTTTTCTATTGCTAAAAAATTAAATTTCCATGAACCGTGATATTTTGCCTACCCCCCTCCCCCCCCTAAAGATATCACGTGATATGTGGACGACCCCTGACCAAAACTGTCGGTCTTAGATATAATTCAGGATAATTCTGGTAATTCAAGATAATTCATGACAATTCACGATAATTCATGGTAATTCACGGTTATTCAGGATAATTCGAGATAATTCAGGATAATTCAGGTAATTCAGGATAGTTCAACACAAGATTTTTTTATGTATTTTAGAACAAAACAGAAGATATTTTCAGCAAAAATCAAAATCATCTTTCGGTCGCTTTTTGAGAAATTTGATTTTTTCTGTAAAATTGCGTAATTTTTCGCTTTAAAATATTTTCATGTAAATAATTATCAAGAAAATGTGTATAGATGTATATATATGTATATATATGAACCATTCGCCGGAAAAACGGCTTAAGTCGGAAATAGACATTTTGAGAAATCTTAAATTTAAGATTCATTTGTAAGTTATAAATAATTTAATGCATTATTATTAGCATTTTCTTGTCTACTACAAATGTTGACTATTTTAACTTTTTTATAGTCTTTGTTAAAAATGTTAAATATGAACAGTTTTATGTGCGAAATAACATGGGTTTACACAACATTAAAAAATTTCTGGTAAATCCATTAACGCCCTTACTTAGGAAAAAATTTATGCCAAAAAAGTGAATACGGAAAAGAGGACCGTTGACCAAATAATAATTTTTGACATTAAAAATTGTTTAAAAAATAATTTGTTTAAACAATTTGTTATAAACCAATAGAAAAAATGTATAAATTATGAAAAGTAAACAGCGCCATTCGATTGTACGCGAAAAATTACGAAAGGAATATGTGTGACATGTTTTAATTTTCCACTCCATTTGTTATAGATAATCACTAAACAATAACAATGACCACTTAAACCCATCTTAGCCCATGCTTAGAGAAATGTTGATATCAAAAATGTAAATACGGGAAAGAGGATCGTCGACAAAATTAATAATACTTTTTGACATTGAGAATTGTTTTAAAAAACATTTGTTGATAACAAATTGTTTAAATAATTTTTATTGTCAAAAATCATTATTTGGTCAACGGTCCTCTTTGCTGTATTCACTTTTTTTATATAAAAATTTCTCTAAGCATGGGCTAAGATTGCTTTAAGGTAATTGCTATTGTTTATTGATTATTTATAAAAAATAAAGTAAAAAATTAAAAAATGTGACACATATTCCTTTCGTAATTTTTCACGTACAATCGAATGGCGCTGTTTTATTTTTTATTAATTTTTAGTTTTTTCTATTTGTTTATAACAAATTGTTTAAACAAATTATTTTTTAAACAATTTTTAATGTCAAAAATCATTCTTTGATCTACTGTCCTCTTTCCCGTATTCACTTTTTTGATAACAATTTTTCCCTAAGCATGGGCTTAAGTCGACTTAACCCGTTTTTCTGGCGAACGGTTCATATATATATATGTTACGGTAAAAGTACAAAATTGGTAAATGTGCACATTTACCGGTAAATGTACACATTCACCAATCTAGTTGGTGAATGTGAGAAATTTTTAAAATAATGAAAACATTGCGTACATTTACCATGTAAAATTGGTAAATGTGCGCAATGACCATCGTTGGTTGGTAAATGTTCATATTTTATTTTGTAAACATTTCAATGAGATACAAATCAAATTTTTTTATATTTATTAAAACAACAGCTGCATCTTTTTAAATTTATCCTCAAAAAACCAAAATAACTATTATTTATCCTTATCACCGTCTGCTGTGTTTGCAGATCAATTAAATCCACTTGACATCTTGAATTAAATTCTGAGCTAAGCAAAGGTTTTACAACTTTTACTTCTTTCTTGCTCTTCGATTTTTTTGGCATGATTCATAAAGGCTTAAATATAACATTATATTATCTCAATCCTAATATTTGAAAATTTTTCTTTTAGTTCCATCATGACTTTGTTTCGTCCACCATGTCCAACATTTAAATAAGCATCATGAATAACATCAAAAATATCATCATTTGTCACAAAATATTTCAGTTTACTGTTTTTAGAAAGTGAAGAAATTAATTTTTATTTCTTTTTAATTTCATTTTAGCATCACACACTTCTTGCACAATTTCAATATATTCTTCCTTGGATAAATAAAAAGAATTATTATTTTTTGCATTTATAATATTTTCTGCAAATTCATTAAATTGTTTTTTCATTTCAACACATTCACTCATTTTTATTTAGCGAAATTAAAGTGAACTGACAATTTAGCAATCAAAAGCAAACTGATAGAATAATAACTGAGATTGCCAATATAAACATTCTACTTTTACAAATCTGTTCTCTTTGTATAAGGGGGATTTCATATCAACTGATCAAAGTAAAAAAAAAATTTTTACTTGTGACTTTCCAATTCAGATAATACCATTTTCGATAGATTTTTTTATGCCCTTTCTATTTGTAATATGCATTTTTGAGAAAAAAAATTTTTTGACCTTCAAAAATGAAGGTCAAAAATAAATTTTGGTCTTTTTGGTTCCGAGACCGGGTATTTTGTATTTTTTTAAACGAAAGCTGAGACTTTTTCCTATAAGAACCCATAAATCAACTTAAGGGACCGAAATATTTGATAAATGTAAATTAACAGTTTTGTACTCGCTCGGGCGCTGCGGGTCAGTGCGCGACTCAGGGCAGTGTTTGGTATTATTAGTAGTGGTATATGGAAGGATATTTTAACGCTCTCTGTTTTTTACAGGGTTGAGACCAGTGGCGGTTTTACTGGGGTCGAATGGGGCGACCCCCCCCCCCCCCCCCCGAGAATCTTATATTTGTTAAAGAGAGATAGAGATAGCACTATGGTACTATCTCTTTCTATCCCATATATCGCCCCTCCCGAACACTTTGCGTAAAGCCGTCCCTGGTTGAGACTGTCATCGCTCGAATGCCAGCATTACGTTAACGTAGAAATTTAAAAAAAAATTTAAATAAAAAAATTAAATTTATGAAATATCAAATTATTGAGAACATTAGAGTGGGTTTGGAGTGTACAGCAAAAAAGTTGAACTGTTGAACAGTTGGTTGAACTGTTATGCTCTGTCTCACAAAAGGTCTCCAATTATTTTATACACTGAAAAAATACTGTGATGAGATTAGACATTTGAGTATGGTTGACAGGTTATGTAGAAGTTTGACAACTATACGTTCGAATTTCCCATAATGCATCGGTGCGCCACTGTCCATTTTACCTAACCTTACAATATGACTCGCGGTTTCACACAGCCGTATGGCTAAAGCACCAATACGTATAGCAGTTTCCAAAACAGCAATAAAATATTGCCAATCTGCCCATAATTATCGCACTTCCACGGAAATATTTTTTTCAGTGTATATGTATATTTATAAATACATATATATATTATACATATTGTATTCTAAAAATCGGTTAGTATTAATATAATGATATGCTGGTATATAATTAAAAATTGATACCCCATAGGAAAAAGCTCTTTTTTGATTTTCGTAAATTAGCCACAGAATTATCTTAAAAAATTCTTATAAGTCTTAACTCAATCATTTCTGAACAATTATTTTTAAAAATTCTAAAATTTATTGAATTACGAATTTTTATTATCTATTTTTTATATAGTTGCAAAAAATCATCATAAAAATATAAAATTTCAAACAAATTTTAATATATTAGTTTTTAGTTATTTCTCTAAAGTTTCTCACTAAAAATGATATAATGTGACAAATTATTAACTTTAATTAATGGATGTTTCCTCATTCCTTGAAACATTAAATTAGTATTAATTAATAATTGATAACAAGTTCCTATCAATTTCACTTATGTGTAAAAAATCTTTATTAAATCTAATCAGATTCTATAGAATTTAAAAAATAATTTTATTTTAATTATTTTATTTAAAAGACAATAATTTGTTTAAATAAATACTTAAACTTTACTGAAAATTTAATTCTCATTACAAACTGTTCTAAAGAAACCTTATTGTTTTTAACTTAAAAAGTTAACAAATTAAAAAAAAATACAAGCTTCTAGGTTTATTTGTATAATTTTTATTATCGGTTATTAATAATAAATTGTTTTAAAAAACTAAAAATTCATCAAAATACAACTTAAATAATTTTAATGTATTAAAATTAGTTTGAAATTTTATATTTTTATGGTAATTTTTTGCAACTATATAAAAAATAGATAATAAAAATTAGTAATTCAATAAATTTTAGAATTTTTAAAAATAATTGTTCAGAAATAATTGAGTTAAGACTTATGAGAATTTTTTGGGATACTTCTGTGGACAATTTACGAAAATCAAAAAAGAGCTTTTTCCTCTGGGGTATCAATTTTTTTTTATATACCAGCATATCATTATATTAATATTAACCGATTTTTAGAATACAATATGTATAATATATGTATTTATTAATATACATATACAAAATAATTGGAGAGCTTTTGTGGGACAGAGCATAACAGTTCAACCAACTTTTTTGCTGAACACTCCAAACCCACTCTAATGTTCTCAATATAATTTGATATTTCATAAATTTAATTTTTTTATTTAAATTTTTTTCAAAATTTTTACGTTAACGTAATGCAGGCATTCAATCGATGACAGTCTCAACCCTGTAAAAAACAGAGAGCGTTAAAATTAGTGATGCATTCAAGCGAGAATAAACAAGAGAATTTCAAGATCGAGAATTTGTATCGTCTGTCAAGACAAAATATTGATATTGTATTGTTTTAACCAAGATTCTTGAAAAAATTCGTGTCAATATGATTTTGACACAACACATTTTTGAAGATTGTTAAATTTTAGGTAAAACATTATCTTGTACAATTGATAAAATTAAAAAGATTTGGACTTTAATTAATTAAATTAATCAGTTAAATTGATAATACCTTTTCAATTTATATTTTTAAATCAAATATTTATATATTATAACCCAAAAATCTCTAATTTTAGCAATTGTACAAAATAACATTTTACTTAATTTGTACAATATAACAATCTTCAAAAAAGTTTTGCTTTAAAATTGTGCTGACTCAAAAATTTCTTTTGAGTATAGATTTATTTTAGATTTATTTATTTAGCTTAATTTTTAGATTTTATAAGGTAGCATATTTTCTTATGTAGCAAATAATTTCTAATATTTAAAGCTTTTAAATGAATTTTTATATTCTGCTTATATTTATTTTAAAATATTACAACACAACCTGAAATTTATAAGAAAATAAAAATTGGCATAACCCCACATGATAGTTAAATGATTTGTAAACAATTATTTGCCACGTTGCTATAGCTTGGTGGGTTATGTCAATCTTTATTTTCTTAATACCAATTATTGGAAAGAAATTTTATATAAAAAATGAACTTTTTTTTAGATTAATTATTTTCTTTTATATCAAATTTTTCCAAGTTGAGACGCTTTTTCTAAAATATAATCCAAGTTGTAACGATCGATTGAAAATCTTTTTATTAAAATTTGTTATATATTTTCTTTCAGTAAATTTGTATTTTAAATATTAATCAGCAGCAAGTAACTTTTTTTTTCAACATATTTATTTAAATATAAATACTACTCTTAACAGTAAAAATTAAGCTAAAATAATTTTTTTTTAATTAAAAAATCGTTTACAAATATTTTTAAACTACTATTTTGTTGAAATCATTAAAAATTAATGGAAACAGAAACAATAACGACTTTAGATGCATTTATTGTATCTATTACACTTATTAAAAAAATTTTATTATCTGAATCAAGATTTGTCAAGTCTTGAACAATTGAATATTCAATAATCTTGGGTTAACAAACTTCTCGATATTTCGAGATATCTGAAACAAATTCAAGATAATCTTGTCTTGAAGTGCATCACTAGTTAAAATATCCCATATACCACTACTAATAATACCAAACACTGCCCTGAGTCGCGCACTGACCCGCAGCGCCCGAGCGAGTACAAAACTGTTAATTTTCATTTATCAAATATTTCGGTCCCTTAAGTTGATTTATGGATTCTTATAGGAAAAAGTCTCAGCTTTCGTTTAAAATAATAAAAAATACAAAATACCCGGTCTCGGAACCAAAAAAACCAAAATTTATTTTTGACCTTCATTTTTGAAGGTCAAAAAAATTTTTTTCTCAAAAATGCATATTACTAATCGAAAGGGCATAAAAAAATCTATCGAAAATGGTATTACTGAAAATTTTTTTATTTATTTATTTCAGAGCAAAAAATTACCAAATAAGACGGTAACCCAAAATTTTCACCCCCTCCCCCTCAGTAAATATTAACCGAAATGTAAAAAAAAATTTACCCATAATTAGCATCCAATAGGACTACAAAATACCTGAATTGGAAAGTCACAAGTAAAAATTTTTTTTTACCTTGATCAGTTAATATGAATAATATAATATCAACTTTTATAGATTTGTTTAAACAAATTTTCGAAAAAATGAATTTTTTCCGTAAGAATTCAATGTTAATTTTCAAGATCTCAGTAGCAGTGGTAAATATTAAATAATTTTTTTTTTTTTACTGTGTAATATAAACGTAATTTTGAGCATTGCAAGGGGTACTAAAATTTTAACCAGATAGAAGGCACATATAAAATAACGTTCTCTCACATTTTAAAGAAAATACATAGAAAATCTATTTTTTCAACTATAACTGCCGGGGAAACTACCTTAATTTAAAACTGTCTATATTTATTCGAATAAAAAAAATGTATTGGTACATAGTTATATTAGACATTGTTAAACAAATTATTGGTATTTCTTCATAACTTTTTTTCTTCTGAATTTGTAATTTGGTGTATTATTAAACAAACAAACAAAATTTATTAGTACATGCACATTAAATATTGTTTAAACAAATTATGATTATTATTGTTTCATTCTTTCTCAACTATAAATTTATTTTTTTTTTAGTATTCCTTAGGTACTCTAAATAAAAGTTCAGAAAAAAGTATTATTGGTTTGATTCATTTCTACAAATTTTTGTTTTTGTTTAATAATATACCAAAAATTACAAACTAGGAAAAAAGTAGAACTATCAATATAAGATTAAAAAAATATTATTAATTAACAGAACAAAATGTTTATATAATTGTTAAATTATAAATTAAAAAATGTTTTATAACATATGATTTTGTTTCAAGAAGAAATTTGCATAATTCAACATTCCTATTCTCTAAGGATAAACTAAAAATTGTTAATACTAAACAATTATAATAATAATTGATAAATAATTTAAACAATTTAAGACATTTTTTAAAAAAACACAGTAGGTAATATATTTTTTGTTATTAAAAACATTTAAAACAAACAGATTTAGATGATAGAGAAAAAACTAGTTATTTCCAATTTTTTAAAGGGGAGGGGTTTGAGACGTTATAAAAATTCAATTTTGAAGAGAAACACGATTTGCTTATTGAATAGTATAATATCAACTTTTATAGATTTTTTTTAACAAATTTTCGAAAAAATGCATTTTTTCCGTAAGAATTCAATGTTAATTTTCAAGATCTCAGCAGCAGTGGTAAGTATTAAATAAAAGTTTTTAAAAATAAGTGAATAATTCCATCGTTGCTGATTTTACGTCTACAGATTGTAAAAATTATTTATATAAAATGATTCTACAATAATCAACTTATGAGTAAAGTGAATTTTCAGTTGCCAAAATACATCTCATCTTATTTAGGGCGCTTCAGAGAAAAATATTGATAAAAAATGTACGAATATAATAATGTATGAGTGAAGAATTTGTATGCAAAAACACTAATGATTTCAAAAAATATTCCAAAATAATAATAGGAACACCTGCGCACAATGTAAGTGAAACGAAAACAGCGCAACGCGATTTCACATTGCTCGTGGATGTGCCGCGCGGAGAGGTAGAGATACGCGTGTCCCGTCACAAAAAACACAATAACTTAGCTTCTAATTGCGGGCCACGAAATTTTAAAAAAGGTATTTAATCGACACAAAATATCCTACGCAATGAAATTTGAACGAACCTTCTAGGACGTTGAGAACATTGTTAATTTTTCAATTAAACAATTAATTTTGCAATAACAATTACTAAATATTTCCAATAAAATTTTTTTTTATTTAAATTAAAACTACAATACTTACTACACACTCATACTAAATTTCATTAAAATCCGACCATTATATCCTGAGATATTAATTTTTCAATTAAGCACTATAAAAATCTTCAATTGTTTATAACTAACGTAAATTTAATTTTTTCGAAAAATCCTTTGGACCATTTAATAAGTTCATAATGACGTTTAGATTTTTCATAAAGCCAAATAAATACAATAAATTTGAAAAATTGGCTGTTACACTTCAGGAATTTTGACTCTATACTTAAGGGTTTTCGAGATCGTTGTTTACGAATCTGATGTTCCTTTTTAAAAATTCAAAATGCCAAATAAAATATAATTTTTTTCCGTTCTTCAAGAAGGCAGATTGTTATAACTTATAAATTGTAAGGATTAGATAGCCTTGAAAAAAGCTGATTGTTGTAATTTTCAAATTGTAATAATTTAGTAGCCTTGAAAAAGTCTGTCTGAAATAAAATTACAAAATACATTCCGTTATAATATTACTACTAGCAAGTTTTCATTTCACTCCCTCGTGTTGTTGCCTGTTTAATTTTTCTCACGGGAGGTTCATAACCAGCAACCTTAAAAACCCCAAAGTAAAAAGTTTTAAGCAAATTCAATAGATTTTAAAAAAATTCGTCCGTCATATTGCATCAGCCATTTTGAATTTTGCAAAACTGACTAGAATTTCGTAACCAGCGCCCTCAAAAACCCCAAAGTAACAAGTTTCAAGCGAATTCAATGAAGTTAAAAAAAATTCGTCCGCCATATTGGATCTGTTATTTAAAATGTTAAAAAACTGACTTCAGATTCATAATCAGCGACCTCGTAAACCCCCGAGTAACAAGTTTCAAGCAAATTCAATGATTTTTTAGAAACTCGTCCGCATATTGGATCCGCCATTTGAATTTTAAAAAACTAACTTCAGATTCGTAATCATCAACCTCGAAAACCCCCAAATATCAAGTTTAACGCGAATTCAATGAATTTTTAAAAAATTTGTCCACCATATTGGATCCGCCATTTTGAATTTTGAAAAACTGACTTCAGATTCATAATCAGCGACCTCGTAAACCCCCGAGTAACAAGTTTCAAGCAAATTCAATGACTTTTTAGAAACTCGTCCGCAATATTGGATCCGCCATTTTGAATTTTAAAAATCGGACATCAGATTCGTAATCAGCAAACCAAAAAACATTAAAATATGTAGTGACCCAAAATTTTTGCATTTTTTTTCAAAGAAATTAATAAATATATTAATTCTTTTGAGCATTCAGCGTCTTCTGCGCGACATTGTAAGTACGATGTTTTGAATTTTTAATTCTGCCACTTTGCAATTAAAAGGGCATTAGTGTACGAGTATTTTGAGCTACAATAAGTTTATTTTCGTTAATTAGAATTTTGGACAGAGCTCTAAGCCGGTTAACGTGAAACGTCCCAAATATATATATATATATATATATATATAATTTATATTATATTATGTATTATAATATATTATATTTATTTGTTTAATATGTAAACGGTCTACAAAAGAAAATACCCTTTCATACAGATGTATTCATATTATGGAAATGTATATATGTCGTAGGCAAATAGAAGAATCCGTCAGCTGCCTAGGCAGTTAGCTAACCGGCGCCGAATAGACGAACGAGCTTCATTTTTACTCTCATTCGTCTATTCGCCTGAAAGGACCAGGCAATTAGGTAACTGGCTAGGCAGTTAGCTATTCGACAAATGCAGTTTAGGCCAATAGAAGAAAATCATATATTCATTGAAATCGTCATATACTGAAATATTGGAACGTTTTATTCACGGTTAATTCTGTTACCATAAAATAAAATTACAATTCATATAAGAATAATTATTTATTGTAATTATAATTATATATAAAAATAGAAAGTAATATTAATATTTAAAAATATTATAAATCATTAAAATTATTTACCTATATTATTATTATTTTTGTTATAATTATTTTTCTATTTTTATTATTTTTCATTATTTAACTGTAAATTTCTAATGGGAGTATCAAAAATGAGCTATAAATTGTAAACAGGAGATTGAAAGAAAATAAGTTTAAAGCTTAATGAATGTTATAGACATACTTATCGTGATAGATTGTAAACAAAAATCGAAACAAAATAAATTTAATAGCTTATAATTGAATATTAGAGAGGAATATGTAACAACGAAATTTTATTTAGTATAATAGTATTTCTCTTACTCTCTGCATCAAAATTCAAGTTAACATGAGTGTAAATAAAATTGAATTTGAGGAAAAATTCAAGTCGTTTTATAGTAAGTAGAAAGGTAACAGGGCTGTTTGGGACAAAAAATGCTTACAAGAAGTAACTACAAGTGGAAGGCAGGGTTTTAAGAAATGCAACTGCAAATCATCGAAATCTCAATGCAAATCAAAACGATGCGTTTATTTCAAGTCAGGAACACTATGCAATTCTCGCTGTCATCAGAGCCAACCTTGCACTAATAAATAATGTGTTTAATTCTAAATCAATAAGAATTGTAATTTTATTTTATGGTAAAGAATAAAAATAGAAAAATAATTATAATAAAAATAATAATAATATAGGTAAATAATTTTAATTATTTATAATATTTTTAAATATTAATATTATTTTCTATTATTATATATAATTATAATTACAATAAATAATTATTCTTCTTTAATACGAATTGTAATTTTATTTTATGGTAACAGAATTAACTGTGAATAAAACGTTCCAATATTTCAGTATACGACGATTTCATTGAATATATGATTTTCTTCTATTGGCCTAAACTGCATTTGTCGAATAGCTAACTGCCTAGCCAGTTAGCTAATTGCCTGGTCCTTTCAGGCGAATAGACGAATGAGAGTAAAAATGAAGCTCGTTCGTCTATTCGGCGCCGGTTAGCTAACTGTCTAGGCAGTTAGCTAAATAACGGATTCTTCTATTTGCCTACGACATATACATATATATAAAAGAAAATGGATATAAACATTAAAAAAAGAAAAACTTATCAACTTAAAAAGAAGAAAAAGTTCACATATAAGCGCTAGAACATGTCTGAACTGGCATTAGTAACTAAAACAATATTACTCAGTCTCGTTTTAAATATCATTAGGCTATCATAAAAAAGCAATGTTATCTGAAAGAAAATTAGCCTCTCTTCCTCTAAAATTTGTTCTGAAGAATCTGACATGGAACAACTTATAATTTCTAGTAACTTTACATGGTGCAGAGAAATCTATTAATGACAACAACGTAGGACATCTAATAATAATCATTAACTAACTTATATAGGAAAAACATGTCAGCGTAAAGAAATCTGGATGCAATCAAAGAGATGCCAAGATAAGCACGCAAGGCCGAGTAATCGTGGCTAAATCTGTTAAAATTTAGATTTAATTGGTGAGCAGCAAAATGTAAATAGCGGTTCTGAACTCGCTCAATTCTTATTATACGATGTACATAATAAGAAGACCATATGATCAACGCATATTCCAAGATCGATCTTACGAGAGTAAAATATATTATTTTAATAGTTATCAAATGTTTGAAAGCGGCGGCATTCCTGATGACAAAACCAAGATCTCTTAGGATCCTGCTTATAACCTGCGATATATGTTCAACGAAAGAGAGAGATTCACAAATAATAGGTCCTAGGACTTTCACTTGGTTCACTCTCATAATTCCTCATTAGGCCGACAAGAATTTGTGGCCTTAAACATTACAGACGATTCTTATAGGATTTTTTTTGTACAATCTGAATCTGACCTTCAAAATATGGGATTGCCTCTAGTTTTTAAGCAACAAAGCTTTAAAAATTCCAAAAAGCACGTTTTTGGCATTTTTGGACCATCTGTAAAACGACAATAAAACGCAACAAAACAGTCTGCATAGCACGAAATAAAAAACCTAAAACCTTGCTCTTTAAAACCCTTAATTAAAAAATTTGGTACAAATAACGCTAAACAATTAGAAACAGTTTTTCTATCCTGACGCGTACGACGCACAGTGGGGAAAAAACAATGCTGCTAGACAAAAGTCTACTGTAAATTCAAATCTTAACAGATTTTAACTTTTTTTTAACTTTTCAGGAAAAATTGAGCTATAATCCTAGGGTGCTACTTTTATAAAATTTTGTAACATAACCAAAAAAACTTGCTTTATATGTATTCAGTTAGCTCGAATACCAAAAGTAATGTCAAAAATTATTTATGAAATACTGTAACTGAAAGGTTTTTGAGTCCCTTTATAAGAATGTAGCACCAAATTTGCAAAATTCAAAATGGCGTATCCAAGATGGCGCCAGAAACATACAAAAATTTATTTACGCCTCCCAAGTAGTAAAGCTAATTACAAACAAATGACACAAGTTGAGAAGGGTTTTTGGGATCGCTGATTACGTATTTGATGTAAAATTGGCATTTTGACAGTTGACAGCTGTCAAATAAAGTGTCACCGTTTCCAAAAAGCATTTAATTTTTATGAAAGTGACTGTACAAAGGTTTTTGGGGTTACTGAATACGAATATGATGTCAAATTGAAATTTTTGTTGTTGGCAGCTGTCAAATAAACTATCAACTTTGACAAATAGAAATTAATTTTTTCTAAAAAGGGCAGGAAAATGGCTTTTGGGATCACTGATTTTAAATATAATGGCATATCGACACTTTGACAAATGATAACTGTCAAATTAACTGTCAATTATATGAAAAGTTGATAAAGTTTTTCGTTACTATGACAGCTGTTTTCCATCTTATTGTTAATATGTCTCTAAATTCATTAGCAGAAACGCATCGAATTCTTTTACGATATTTTATAAAACAGAATCACTTTTTAGCAAAGTTGAAAGTTGATATCAAGTTGTACTCAATTTAACTTTATATTCCTAATCAGGGATCACGAAAACTGTCGTGGTCAACACAACAGTCAACTGTCAAAATTTCAATTAGACATCATATTCGTAATGAGCGACCTCAAAAACCCTTATACTGTCACTTTCATACAAATGAAATGCTATTTGGCATAGTTGACACTTTATTTGACAGCTGTCAACTGTCAAAATGCCAACTTGACATAAAATACGTTATCAGCGCCCAAAAAACCCCTATAAACTCGTGTCATTTGTTTGTAATTAGCTTTACTCCTTAGGAGACGTAAATAAATTTTTGTATGTTTCGGTCTCCATCTTGGAAACGCCATTTTAAATTTTTTAAATTTGGTGCCAAATTCTTATAAAGGGATTCAGAAACTTTTCAGTTACATTATTTCATAAATAATTTTTGACATTATTTTTGGTATTCGAACTGACTAAATAGATATATAAAGCAATTTTTTGAGATTATATTACAAAATTTTAAAAAAGTAACACCCTAGACTTATAGCGCAATTTTTCCTGAGAATTTAAAAAAAAAGTTGAAATCCGTTAAGATTTGAATTGTCAGTAGACTTTTGTCCAGCAGCGTTGTTTTTCCCACCGTGCGTCGTACGCGTCAGGATAGAGAAACTGTTTCTAATTGTTTAGCGTAATTGGTACCCAATTTTTTTGATTATGGGTCTCAAAGGGCAAAGTTTAGGTTTTATTTCGTGCCATGCAGACTGTTTTATTGCGTATCTTTATTGTTGTACAGATTAGATGGTCCAAAAATGTCATAAACGCACTTTTTGGCATTTTTAAAGCGTTGTTGTTTAAAAACTAGAGCCAATCCAATATTTTCAAGGTCAGATTCGTTTTTTACGGAAAAAATCCTATACGAATCGGCTATAGTATTTAAGGCAACAAGAAACTTTTAAAATTTTGTCGTCTTGTGATTATGTATGAAATAACAATACATACCTATAAATATTTAATTTTTGATTTAGAAAAGGATAATACCGAGCATTTCGGTATTCAATTCCATATGGTTAATTCAGAAACATTCATCTAGTCTATCAAAATCTGATTGTAAATCTTTAGAATCCTGACAAGATATTATTTTAAAGAATTTTAGATCTTCCGCGAATAATAAAAAGAGGGAAGATTTAAAAACTGATTTGATGTCTTTGATATATAAAATAAATTATGATGACTTATCGCGAGATTTTAATAGATTAATATGTAATATTTATTAAAAGAGTAGAAAGGGGTCCGACTCGCGACCGGTCTCACAATTCGTGCACAAAACTTACCACATATGTTGTAATCAATTGTTCACTCAGTGTTTAAGCAAAAGAATCGAGAGGGAGCGATCGACAAGCATACAATAACCAGGAGAGAAACAAGGCGAACTTACTAATTTTCGCTCGACAAGTGAAAGATGATCGAGGAGTGCAGGCACTCGTTGAGCAATATATATCCAAAAAGCCGCGTAACAGCGGGTGGTGATTATTCACGCAAAAACGTAACACAGTTTAGTATAGTTTCCAAAAATTTATTAGTGCACTACACTGCGTTTATAAGAACAACGATAAATATAATAATTATTTTGACAATTGTGAAGTCACGTTCGCTAACGTGCGTCGCTTGCATCAATCTGGCGCAGTTGCCGGCAACAGGTGACGGCATCGTCTGCTGCGCTAACGCTCGACGTGCCACCTGAAACTAGAAACGGCGCAAATTCAAATCTTTATAGTGTCACTTATGCTATAATTAAATTAAAAGAGCGAACTGGGAGGGAGACAACGATTTAATAATTTAAATAACGATTTAGATAGTTACACTCCCCCCTTCTAGATCGCTGTTACCCTCCAGGTTCGATCCTGTTCGCCCCTTTTGGCATTTAAAGGTCTCACCTGGTTAAGGCACTGTAAAAGCGAAAAGAATGATATTAAAATAGAAACGATTAAAGAAGAAACTTTAACTTGGAATTATACTAAAAACATATATACCAGAAAAATTAATTAAATCATACTTTCAATGTATAAAATGTTGATCGCTTTCTCTCTTTGTAATAGTAATTAAATTCTCATCTCATAGTTGCGTAATGCAGGGAGTAAGTTGACTAAGGGAGAATATCGGATTTCAATTTTATAATCTTTATTAATAATCGGAAGTATCAAAAATACAAAATCATAAGACATTTTCGAGGCTTTTGGTTTCAAGAGGTAGCGTTAAACCTAATGAATTAGTAAACTTACAAGTTATAATTAGGAAAAGAAACGAAAATGAGAAAAACGCACTTTGGCACGCATAGGCGTTATAGTGTATTTTACACCAACTTTCTGCAAAAAATAAAAGGAGATAGCGCCTTATGGGCGATCGCACAACGCGGTAACAAACTTATATAATGAAGGTAATGTTTTGTCGCTCTCCATTGTTAATAATAAAGAAAAGAGAATATTCGATCCGGAGGAGCAAAATTGTGTAGGTAACTAACACTAACACATTAAATAAATTCAGATATTAATTTATTAGCAACGTTTCGTCTACAATTCGTAGACATCTTCAGGCTGTAACAATAACAAGTGTGAACACTGAGTAAAATTTTTTAACACGAACCAAACACAGAATGTACATTTTATGAAAAAAATTTTTACCTCATACGGAAATTAAAAATATTTTAAGACATCACAGAGAGTGATTTGTCAGTGTGTTCACTAGTCCTAGGTCATGGACAAACTAACAGAAAAGTCTGATAATAACGATTAAACGTCTAGACGACGAAAACAAATACAGAATAACATTGAGAAATCAAAACAAATCAAAAATAAATTAAATTAGACAGTTAAAATTACGATTAAAACAAATCAAGAAATCGGAAAATTTTTTGTAAAAGCTGTTTGTAAGTTTTGTTTAAACCATCGAAATTTTCTTTAACATTTTTGCTATTCGGGTCACTATTAATAAAAATCATTTCAGACAGAACACGCTTTCTCCAATCACGTTCGTAGTCAACAATTTTTGTATTTTGATAATCAAATAATTAACATTTACTTTCTTTCTCTTTTTTTCTAAAGTTCCCTATTTTTTCTACAAATCTTGGGCTTCCTGTCCGAGTTGGCCGATCTTTGCTGAATCCGAAGAGGTGCCAGTTGTTTCCTGTTCAGTCACGGTCAGCTGTTCCGGGTCGGCGAACAGTGACTCATCTCTCGTTGATGGGTCCGAACTTGCTGCTTCGAGCCCAAGCAATTGGTTGGGGTTCGGTAGACCCACAATAGCTTCTCGCTGGTCGGACGAACAGTTTGGTCCCGAATCTCTCCTAGTTGATAGTGATTATAAAAAGGAACTATTTGCGAGTGGCAGACTCGCCAAATCGGAGTCGTGCGACTTCAGGAGGCTTACTGACGATCGTGGCGCATGGCCGGTCCTTTGGCTTAGTAGCTTCAGACGTCTGAGATGTAGATTGGTCCAATAGATGTTGGGCCAGGGCGTTGCGCTTAATGAGTCCATCGCGGAGCATCCGTTTGCGACAAGTCACACAGTTCAGATCTAGTAGATTGCGTAAGCGTTTACATCCGCTGCATCTTAAGCTCTCCGGGAAATGGTAGCGGGTCATGGCACTGTGTGGCCAAGGACAATCTTTGTTGCTGAAGTCAGGAGAATCACATTTCCTGCAGAACTTGCCGTTGTAGGGCTTTGGGCAATTCCTGTGACCGTGGCCCTTGACGGAACAGTTGAGGCACCCCTCAGGAGCCTTCAGTCGTAAGTGTGGCTCTCTCATTTCCTCCTGGGCACGATAGACTTCAGCGATCGTCTTGACGAATAAGTCACGTATGCGTGTGTAGAGATCCTCTACGTAACGGTAGTCAGCCAGTAAGGCATCATAATCGACGCGATACGCGTTCACGTCAGCTTGAAGCTTGTCTGCCTTCTCTTTATATTCAGCGGCTTCTTCTTTGAATTTAGCTGCCTGAACTGTCAGATCACGGCTTTCCTGGTTAAGATCTGCTAACATCTGATAGGGGAAACTGGGGGCTGATGAGGCAGAGGCCACCGGCTTCTTCTTTAATGTTTCGAGCTCCTTGCAAAGTTTGTCCGTTTGTCCTTCTCTCCTCGAACAACTGAGTAGCGAGCATGTGGCGTGTATTTACAAGGCTTCCAAGTCTGCCTTTCGGAGCGTTACCGTGCTGTTTGGCTCTTCTGCGAATTCCAGATTATAAAAAGGTTCGAGCTGTTCCGTTGGGTTCGTTAGAAGGTGTAGGACCCTAACTTCGGGGAAGTTCAGCGGCGTAACACTTGAGTTGGCGGAGGCATCCATGGCGTTGGCTACCCTGCAAAAATATTTACAACATAGTATAGAGTCTACGACTCGGTCTCACTACTTTCAAATCTCCAACGTGGTATTTGCCAACCTTTTTCCCATGCGTATCGCTAATAACGACTACCATGAGTGACAATTTTTGCGAAATTACTGCTGGACCTTTATAACGTGGTGCCAGCTTCGAACTATAAACACGTACTGAACTAGATAAGGTATTGTTAGGGTAGAACACCAGATCGACGATTTCAAATGTAATGCTGTTTTTACGGTTTTTATTATACGTTTTCCACTGCTTGTTGCTGGCTTTTAACATCTCGAATTTTACTCTTTCACGAAGCGCTTCTATACGCTTTACGCGTTCAAGCCAGTCGTTCGTAGAACCGGGGGTAGTATCGTTAGTGACGTTAACGTCGGTCATTGGTCTTCCAGTTCGTCGTGGTTCACGAGTGAGATTCAGGAATGCAGGGAAAACACCTAGGTAGGAATGTACTGAGTACTTGCGAAAATCACGGCTAAGCATTCCTTTTCGTTGGTGGTATAGTTTAGCTCAGCACCTCTCAATGCCATTGTACTTTGGGACTTGCTAATTTATTTAGCGGGCACTGCACTCTCGCTATATTGAGCAAATGTCGATGGTACCAGTTAACTGAACCATTAAATTGGCGAAACTCTTTACGGTTACGTAGACTGGGGCGTTCTAAAATCGGTTCGATACGCTTCGGATTCGGTTTAAGCTCATCTTGGTCGAGAAGAAATCCCAAGTATTCGACCGATGATTTGGCGAAGTGGGATTTATCTCGGTTAATGGATAGACCAGCTTTCTGTAGTATCGTAAATACGATGTCTAGCAGAAGGATGTTCTCCACAAACGTTTTGGATATTATTATACAATGGTCCAAATAAGCATGGACTTAATCGATGAAGCATTCGGGTAATTTATTTTTTCGGACATGGTCAACGAATTTGTCTTCAAGTATATCGGTTAGGGCTTGAAAAGTGGCTGGCGAATTCGTGAGGCCAAAAGGCATTTGAATCCGCTCGAATTGTCCACGACCAGGGACGATGAAGGCAGTGTATTCACGTGACTTCGGGTCCACCGGTATGTGGTGGAATGCGTCGGTAAGGTCAATAGTGCTAATAACGTTAGCTGCGGATAAGGCGTCTAATATGCTGTCCATGCGCGGACAGCTGATGCTGATTTTTTCGTCACTTTATTTAGTTGACGATAATCGATGCAAACCCTTGGCCTGCCATCCTTACGATACGTAAGCACGACGGGAATAGCATAACGGCCATTGCTCGGAACCATAAATTTCTTTTCTAAGTAAGAATCGATTTGAGCATTTATTATTTTATTAGCTTCAATGCTTCTGCGATATGGCTTTAACTTAATTCTCGTCGGATCGGTCAATTCGATGACGTGGGTAGTCAAATCAGTTACACCGGTTCCTGAGGCAAAATTTGATAATTTATTATTGATAAAATTGTCTAAGGTTTTCCGATGTTCTGACGTTAGCTCTATCAATTGCATGGAATTGAGTGAATTTTCCGTACCATTCACGAAATTTAAAGGTAGCCGAACTTTAGACCCTTTTATGAACCAATAGCGCCGGATTGCGTCGATGACGACTTCCCATGGGAATATGAAGTCCATTCCTAAAATAATGGTCGATGCAAGTCTCTCGAGAACTGCAAACCACAATTCGCCGTAACAATCGTTAATCTGTGCGTTGAATTTTGTAGAATAACGTGGCGAGGCGATGTAATCTCGCTGTGCGAGTTGTATGCCTGCGCGCGTTATTGCATCTTTCAAGGGCTCGTCGTTCGCTAGATTTTTAATTTTATCAAATAGCTCTCCTGACATAAAGATGCGGTCGCTACCTGTGTCGAGGAGGCCTGTAATTTTATTATCACCAATTTTAATTGATACTTTGATCGTGATTCGTTTTTGCGACGGTAAGGGCGGTGCTGGCCCTTTATTTACTATCTGCCAATGTTTTTCAACTGTTGCTGATAAGCAAGTAGTTGAAGTAGCTAAGGGCAGTGACGTGACTGAAAATATGCTTGGTCCTACTGAGCCCATAGGTTCAGTGGAAGGGGGCTCTTCGTCAGAGTCTGAGTATTCCGTCTCGGATTCGGAGTAAAAAGCATCGTCGTAGTCGCTTTCGGAGTAACTAGTGTTGTTCCTACTGGCATATGCTTGATTAAGCGTTGATGAATTTTAAGGAACACACGTTGAGTCCTGAGCGTCATGACTGCAACTCGGAATTGCACGATCGTCAGTGTTAGCGTTTTTATTAAAATTTAAATGTTTTGAATCGATAGCCGTATTTGGATTTCCGATTAAGTTTGTTTTCGTTTCGCCAGGGAGATCTAATCTCTCCTGGCGCTGCAGTCGTTTTCTGACTGGTCAGTGTGGCCAGCGTTTGGACGCTGATCGTGATATTGGCTACCGTACGGGTTTTGCCAGGGATGCGAGTGTTGAGTAGGTGGCGCAAGTGGCGGCCAAGGTGGCTGCGCTGGAGGTAACCAAGATGGCTGCGTTAGTGTGCTTACCTTGCACTGGCCATCCATGTGTCAACTTGGTGGGGGTACATGGAATTGGTGTTGGTAATTCTAATTATTACCATAATTACGGCCATAACCGTTCCAATTGCCTCTGTTCTTCTCACCTCGGTTGTTATTGAAACGATTACCGCCCCTAAAACCATTATTGCGCCCCCTGTTGCAAAAATTACGGTTGTCTGGGCCGCGATTGAACTGCGCGGTCGTTTTACTATCTCCTCCCCCTTCTGCGACGAAGCAGGGGCTGAGGAGTGCTGAAAACCGCGCGTGGGTTATGAGCGGCTACCGGAGGAGAGAGGGGCTGAGTTGCGCCTTGCGCAGCCTAAGCGTATGTGCTCTTTTTCCGATTGTCGGTACCGTGTATTTTCTTGTGTAAGACATCCATTTGTCTTGTATAAATTTCTAATTTGTTTAGGTTAGTTTCCGGTTCATTGCTTGCTTGTTTTTTCCGTTATTGTTTTTGTTGTTTTTAGGTTTCGATTCCGGTTTTAATTCGCTATCTGGCATTTCGGAGGAGGTTAAGTCATTTTGCGATGATTCTGATTCGATCGCATTTAACTGATTTTTGCTGCATGTGGCAAGAGGCTTCTTGCTGTCTTGCTCGCGCATTTTATCGGTATTCTGCGTGATTTCAAGTTTTTGTTGGTATTTGCGAATTTTCTGGATCAGTTCGTCATAAGTTGAGAACGTATCTCGGTCAAATTGCGCAATTAAATCAGAGATCAGACCCGAGTAGATTTTGTCGAGCTGACTTTTTTCCGATACTTTACAATATAATTTATTGTAAAATGCGCTTATGCGAATGATAAATTCGATCCCTGATTCATTGGCCATTTGCACGGCACGTTGAATTTTATTCGTAATTTGCTAGTCGTCGTCGGTGTTACCAAAAGTTTTGCGAAACTTTGTTGCAAATTCGGGCCACGAAGTCTAGCTATTATAAAAAGTCGTAAACCATTTATACGCAGAACCGGCGAGAATTTGCGAAAGTACCGAGAGCACGTGATCAGGATTGATCGCTGATGCGCTTAATTTACATTCGAATTCGTCGTTAAAAACATTTGCGACTAGATTTCCAGGAAATTTTAATTCCCAGGATTTAATGATTTAATGGATGTTCGCAATTTGATTTTGCGTGGCAGGTAGTGGTCTTGCGATCGGATTTGGAATCGGATTTGGTTCCGTAAATCGGCTTAAGTTTTGCGATTCTGTTAGGTTGCTCGAGTTTGGTAACGTTTCGTAGAAATTAAGAACGTTGTTAAATTTGAGGGTACGAGCAGGAGAGGGGACTCTCACCGACGGAATCAAGAAGGAGAGTGGGGGTGGCGCGCTTGAAGCGTTTATTTCCGTGCTTCATGCAGTGCTTGTTTGTGCACTCGTAGTTTTTACCGTAGTGGTAGGGATAGTGGGAGGTAACGAGTTGAGCTGAATAGAGTGCTCGTCGCTCATGTGCTTGTGTTTGATGGATTCCCATCAAGAATCATGCCATAGCGATTGCGCTTGCTTTATTTGTAATTCCCTAACTTTGCGCGTTAGGGTCTGAATTTCGTATTAACCTGATAGGTATTCATTTCTGAAACTATTGTGTTTGTAAAAGAATTTATATTTTGGTTAGTTTCGGATCTAAGCGTATCTATTTGCCGGGAAGTATCGGAAATTACCGTTTTAATTAAATTGTGTGATTCCGTGAGGTGTTTGGCGAAAAGATCGCTTATTGTTTTTTGAAAGTCAGCATTATTTTGTTTTTGTTGCTCTGTAAAAGTTTGGATGTCCGAGAGGGCATTGTTAATTTTTCTTGAAGTTAGGAGTGTTGCCGATTTTCTGTGAATGCGATGGGTGTTGTTGTGTTTTGAAATGACAAGTTTGAGAATGGACCCGGTTGAGTAACCCGTGGCGTTATCCAGAACGCTTTGCGTTTGATGCCGAACTTTTTGCGCTTCATTAAGAACTTTTTCTCGTTGTTAAGGCTCATTTTGTTCTTGATTTGAAGCGCTTTGCGCTATTTTCGGAGCGCTTTGCGTTGCATGGTCAACACTTTGCGTTGTGACGGGCGGGGGTTGTGTTCCGCCGGGAACATTTTCTTGCCAGGAATTTCCCAGTAGTTGCTCTTGAGTGAAAGGTGTTTCACTAGCGGTTGTGACTACTGGTGTGGGGATCGGTTGTCTGGTGGGGGATGATCGTGGAGTCATATTCGAACGTTTAAACCCACCTTCTTGGAATTTTGCTTCTTGGATTTAAATTTACAAGCGTTTTTCGCTTTAAGAACACTTTAGAGAAGCAATTTTCTTCTTAGGAATAAACCGCATGGCGACGCCATTTTGCGACCAGCAAAAGGAATTTTCTGTCGAAGAGATTGCATAAAAATAGAGAATTTTAGTAAAAAACTAAAATAAAACGTTGGGCGCCATAAATGTGACGACTTATTGCGAGATTTTAATAGATTCATATGTAATATTTATTGAAAAAGTAGAAAGGGGTCCGACTCGCGACCGGTCTCACAATTCGTGCACAAAACTTACCACATATGTTGCAATCAATTGTTCACTCGGTGTTTAAGCAAAAGAATCGAGAGGGAGCGATCAACAAGCATACAATAACCAGGAGAGAAACAAGGCGAACTTACCAATTTTCGCTCGACAAGTGAAAGAGGATCGAGGAGTGCAGGCACTCGTTGAGCAATATATATCCAAAAAGCCGCGTAACAGCGGGTGGTGATTATTCACGCAAAAACGTAACACAGTTTAGTAAAGTTTCCAAAAATTTATTAGTGCACTACACTGCTTTTATAAGAACAACGATAAATATAATTATTTTGACAATTGTGAAGTCACGTTCGTTAAAGTACGTCACTCGCATCAATCTTGCGCGGTTGCCGGCACTTATGCCACAATTAAATTAAAAGAGCGAACTGGGAGGGAGACAACGATTTAATAATTTAGATTACGATTTAGATAGTTACAAAATAAGAGTGGACTAAGATTAGAGCCCTGCGGAACACCTGATGTAACTAGGAAGGGTTGTGAAAAGTCATTACCAATACGAACCGATTGGAATCTGTCCGAGAGATAACTCTCAAAGACGGACATTAAATTGCCCGACATCCTCAAATCCCCAAGCTTTGTCATGAGTATACCATAGTCAACCCTGTCGAATGCTTTGGAAAAGTTAGTGTAAATAACATTAATTTGTTCAACCTTTTCAATATTTTTAAGCAAAAAATTAGTATAAATACTAAAATTAGTAACAGTTGACGTACCCTGCAGTAATCCATGATGTTCATCAATAATAATGTTAGAGACCGATTTATAAACTGTATCAAAAATTAGGCTTTCAAAAATTTTAGCAATAGCACTAAGAATCGTTATTGGCCTGTAGTTAACCACCTATCCTTTATTCCCAGACTTATAAATCGGTATGACGATGCCTTTTTTCTATTCGGATGGAAAAATTCTATCAGGCAATGCTTTATTAAATAAGATAAACAAAGGTTCTGTAAATACTACGCAACAAGATCGCAGGAAAAAAGGAGAGACTTCATCCGGACCAGCACCCTTATTTACATCTAAATTTTTTAACTTACCTAATATTTCCTTTCTAGTCAATGCAATCAGTTGAAAGTCAATACTGTCCCTCGTTGTTGTGTTTAAATAATAATTATTTGTAGAGGAGGCTTGTGTATACACAGTTTTAAAATAGTTAGCAAAGAGGTTAGAAATCTCTTTAGGATTTTCAGCCGTCTCATTACCAAAACAAATTACGTCAAGAATTCTTTGACAATTGCGCATGGATTTCACATGAGTCCAAAATTTCTGTGGAGTCTCAATAATCATTGTTTCGGTTTTAATTATATAATTATTATAAAAATATAATTTAAAAATATAATTATTATAATATTATATATTAAGTATATAATTATAACATTCTTATTTTAAAGCAAGAAATTACATTATTTTTATTATTATTAAATTATTATTATTATTATATATTATATTATATATTATAATTATATTATATATTGATTATATAATTATTAACATTCTTATTTTAATGCGAAAAATTACGCGATTTTACAGAAAAAATTTAATTTCTCAAAAAGCGACCGATGGATGATTTTGATTTTTGCTGCAAATATCGTCTTTTCTATTCTATACCTCTTTTTAATTTTTTATGTGACACAAAATTTTAGTGTTAAAACAGATCACTTGATTTTTTTCATTCATGTTTTTTTAACAAAATATAAGAAGCTACTTTAAAACTGTTATAGATTCTACCCAGCTGAAAAAACTTGTACAAGATCATAGTTCTGTTCTTGTATTATTTGTTGTGCATGACGACTGACCTGAAGTTGCGTACTAGAGCACGCATGGCTTCAACCTAAGAAATTGGAACAAGTTCTTGTACAGGTTCATGAATAAGATCTTTCACAAGAACACCTACGCGTACAAGATCTTGTACATGGTTTGTGTAGGTTGTAGTAGGTTCTTGTACAGGTTCAAATAACAAAAAAAATTAACGCTGACGAGATTCGAACCCGCATATATCTCAACTAACGCACGCTTTTAAACCCACGGCCATTGTTATAAGGAAGTAAGTATACAAAATAATAATTATAAGTTAGCTAAAATGAACCTGTACAAAAACATGTGCAAGACCTTGTACGAGTAAGTGTTCTTGTACAAGATCTTATACATGAACCTGTACAAGAACTTATTCCAATTCTGGGCTTGAACCTGTACATGTTCTTCTACAAGTTCACGCCTCTGATCGCGTACGAGAAATAATACAATAACAGGTCCAAGATCTTGTACAAGTTTTTTTAACTGGGTATCTATTAAATTAAACATTATGATGAATATACCTGTAGTAAATCTTTCCCTCTAGTTGCCAATTTAGGAGTAACTTGAGATAAGCCTTGCATTGGGTGATATTGAGGAAATGGTTTGTAGTCAGGAAGAGTTGTAAGATCCGACCAGGTCTCTTCTGTAGGTGTACCCAACATTTTAAATATTCTTTTAAGTTGATCATCTACATCTGATCCTGGAAATAGTGGTCTGCCAGCATTCGCCAATTCTTTGATAAAATTAAAAGGTTTTAAAATGATGATCTTTTAAAAGTAAATTGCAAATATTCAAGTTACAATATAGTTTTTTACGCTCCGCTACTAATATTTTTAAAAAAGCGTACAAAAATGTGAATTTATTAAACATTTTACATGAAGGGTAGCATGACAAAAAGAGTGAAACGCCAATTTTTCGAATTTGAGATTTTGACATTAGAAAATTAAGAAAGGTTATTTACACATTTTTGTAACGGGATTTTTTTTTTTTTTTTTTTTGTATATTAATATTTTAATAACTACTTGTAAAGAGGTAGGTATTAATTGTAATCTAACCTAAATTTTATTACCCGATATCGAGCCAAACATTTATTTATTCGTTAGTTTCTTGAAAAGAAACTGTTTTTTTAACAAACTTATTTGCATTTGATTGGTCGATTTAGTAATTTAAAACTAGTTTCCCAGTTTTTTTTAACTCGTATACTTTTTTCACAATTAACGTTTGGCACAATTTTTGTATATTTCTCGTTAATATAGAAGTTTATCTTAAAACGGTTTTCTTATTTGTATTTTAAATAGTCAGCAAAATCTTTAAATTTGTTTTTTCGCTTTCTGTAAAGAAACGAAATTGACGCTTGACCCATTCTGTCTTGCTACCCTTCAAAAGTAGAAATTTACAAGAAAAATTGTAAGCACTCTGATAAGATTCCGTACACACATTTAAGTTAAAATCAATATTTCATATTAAATGTATGAGTGATGCTCCGTGTGGCGACTCAGCTGAAAAAATCGCTCAGATTTTATGCAAAAAAGATATTATTTTTAAACAATTTTTTTCTTATCAATATTATAACATGCTTAGTCACTGCGATATTATTTTTTCTGTCTTTTAACATTTTAACATTTATGGGAAAAAAATTATGATTTTTAAAAAATATTATTTACCAAGAAAAGTCAAATTCAAAAGTAAAATCAAGCAAAGTATTAAACCTTCCATACAAACAGTGACATCACAAAAATCGTTCTATAAATACACTTATAATTTCTCCTTTCTCCCAACCCCAGCATCTAGTCTGTGACGTCATTAATGTCTGCCTATAATTTAAGTACCCCTTTCCCCTTACATCTCCTCCTACTCCCTTACTCCCTTTGAAAAATACTTAATCAATTAATAACATTATTTATATTTTAAAAATACTTGTATCCCTAGTAAATGATCGTCACCGATTGCGAACTAAAAAAGTACCGATAAAGTCCATATTTGTTCCTGATGTTAAAACTAGAAATAAATACATTCCAATTGTTTTGTACAGTACTTAATTTAAAGAGACTAGTTATTTTTAATCATTTAAAGAAGTATTATCTAAAAACGCTTCAAGAGAAAGCTGCTTTCTCTATCCGCGTTTCCTTGTTATGTCACCTAAGTGGATCTCGAGCGACTGTGCTTGAGCGCCTCTGCTCGTTTTGCCTGTTCTAAGACTCTCCTGAAACAGGTGCATTTCCCGGAACCTGCGACGTGAGACGTCTCTGTCGTGCGCCGATCATCCGAGCGCAAGAAACAGAACACCACATTTCTGCATTCTGCCAGGGTGTGGCCAGACTCTCTGCACTTAAAACATGCAGAAGATCTGACCAAACCCCTACACTCGGCCTTTTTGTGACCATAGGCGAGGCACATATAGCACCTATTCACCATTATCTACCTGCTGAGCTAGCAGCTCAAAAACCTTACCTTTATCCTTCCTATATCCTCTAGTTTTACGGCTTTCTCATGGTCTGCGACCGCGTTCGACAGCTTTACTTCTCTTTTATTTGGTCCTAGTATCGAGATCTGCCTCTTTTCTCGGAGAGTATGCAGCAGCTCCTTGAGAGCAGCAACCACCTCCTCATTTCTGTCAGACCGGCAATGTCTCGGATTTTCAAACTTATCCTTGGGTCCTTTAGAGCCCCGACGGTACCCACCCCCTTAACAGCTTTAAAAACTTCAGTTGTAAAGGCTCTAACATCTGAGCTCCCTCCTAACCTTAGGAGGATGTACTTCTTTCCTAAGTTTGCCAAGGACAGAAGCATAAGTCTATCCTTCGCAATCTAACCAAAACCTTCGACTTTCTTTGCCTGACCGACTCTACCGCGATTTTAGGGGGTATGACTTCAGTCACCTCCTTTTTCAAACCTTTCTTTAGAGCCTTTACTTTTTCAGCAAGGGCTCCGCAGGCTTTTTCTGCTTCTTTGTTTTTGGAGGTGGCCCTCCGCTATTCTCCCTATTCCTTTTGCTCTCCAGGGCAAGGGCTCTCATTGTCTGAGCCTGGAAGCGCTCCTTAACCTTCTTTCGGTCAAGTTGACCATCCTCTACTTGATCGAGACCAATTTCAAATATACAAGCGTCATTTTTGGCCTCTATATGTTTGTTATTTAATTCAGGGATCCACTGGCTGAATTTCTTCAAGCTAGCCTGAATCTCTGCAGCAACTTTCCTTTGGATCTTTATTTTGTCAAGCAGTTTTTGGAGCTCAATCTTCATTTCTTCCTAAATGGCGGCTTCTTCCGCTCGAAAAGTTTTGTACTTAAGGAGGTCTTCTACTCTCGCGGTTACAAACTTTTTTTTTACTTAATTCCAATCTATACACGGAAAAAAATTATTTTTCGAATTTTACAAAACTTTTTTGTACTCTTGGATAAAGCCATTTACAAAACCCAGTTTCAGGTATATACAGAACAGTTTTGTAAAATATCCTGAAATTTTAGCACAAAGTGTAAAATTATTTGCAGTTACTGCAAAGAATTCCGTAACTTGCGCTGAAATTTCAATACATTTTACAAAACTTTTCTGCACATACCTGAAACTGAGTTTAGTAAATGGCTTTATCCAAGAGTGCAAAAAAGTTTTGTAAAATTCGAAAAATTATTTTTTTCCGTGTATGTATCTGAAAATACGCCACAGAAAGGATTCCTCGAGAATCACATTCCTTTGCATGTTTTTGGGAAACGAAAAAATGCACGAATTTTTGTTCATTTTTAGCGTTTATTAATTTATAATAATTCCATAATTAACAAATTATGGAATTCTAATTTCTAATTTCCAATTTCTAATTTTTTTATCTTTTCTGATGTATAAAGACCCCTAAAAAAACAAAAAACTTTGTATGGACCCGGTATCTTTATTATTAAACGAGTTATATGCAAATGAGTTACCAAGTTCAAGTAAAGAGGAAAAAAGAAAAACGTATGCCTTTCTGTTTATAGAGAGTGAGAAGCAGATGCTTTACCGATTGAAGGAAAAGATGAGAGAAAAAGTAAATTTTGTCCTTTTCCTTAAAGTTATTAGCCTCTATTATTACAAAAGGTTTTCTTGAAAGATAATGAGCCAGCAAGTAGACTATTGTTTCTATTAAAACTGACCCTCATTAGATCGTTTGAACGATGGATAATGAAAATGTAATTAGAAGAAAAAAAAAGTTGTACAATGAGGTAAATTTTCAGTAAAATTTTATTCAAGTCAGTTGTACTTGAATTGTGACTGTCGCTTGGTTATATTTTCATGCTAAACAGTTTTACAACAATTTTTTTTTCTTTTTTCTTTGACAAAGAGTAAGAGAGATAGAGAGTTTGAGAGGTAAAGAGTTAGAAAGTTAAGATTAAGGGATAAAAAGTTAAAGAGATAAATAGTTCGAGAGAAAAAGAGTTAAAGGGATAAAGAGCTTTTGAGAGATAAAGAGTTAGGGATATAGAGAAATTGAGAGATAAGGAGTTAAAGAGATGAACAGTTTGAGAGATAAAGAGTTTAAAAGATAAAAAGTTTTGGAGATAAAGAGTTAAAGAGGTAAAGAGTTTTTGAGAGAAAAGTAGTTTGAGAGATAAAGGGTTTTAGAAATAAAAACTTAAAGAGATGAATAGTTTCGGAGATAGAGATAAAGAGTTAAAGAGGTAGTGAGATCGAGAGATAAATAGTTAAAGAGATAAACAGTTTGAGATATAAAGAGTTTGAGAGATAAATAGTCGGAGAGGTGATAAAGAGTTTTAGAAATAAAGAATTAAAGAGATAAAAAGACTGAGAGATAAAGAGTTAAAGTGATAAAATTTTTTTGAGAGATAAAGAGATTTAAAGATAAAAAGTTTGACAGATAAAGAGTTTTAGAGATAGATAGATTGAGAGATAAAGAGTTTTAGAGATAAAAAGTTCAAGAGTTTGGTTGATACAGAGTTTGAGAGATAAATGGTTTGATAGATAAAGAGTTTTAGAGATAAAGAGTTAGAGAAATAAAGAGTTTCAGAGATAAATAGTTTTAGAGATAAAGAGTTAAAGAGATAAAGAGTTTTAGAGATAAAGAGTTAGATATATAGAGAGATTAAGAGATCAAAAGTTTTAGAGATACAAAAGTTTGAGAGATTAAGAGTTTGGTTGATACAGAGTTTGAGAGATAAATAGTGTGATAGATAAGAGTTCCAAAGATAAAGAATTTTGAAGATAAAGCGTTAAAGAGTTAAAGCAAAGTTAATAGATACATAGTTAAAGTAATAAATAGTTTTAGAGATAAGAACTTTAAGAGATAAAGAGATTGAGTGATAAAGAGTTGAAGAAAAAAAGAGTTTGAGGGATACAAGAGTTTGAGTGATTAAGAGTTTGAGAGATAAATAGTTTGAGAGATAAAAAGTTTGAGACATAAATAATTGGGGAGAAGAAGAGTTAAAAAAATAAAGAGTTTTTGAGAGATAAAGAGTTAGGGAGATAGAGAGATCAAGAGATAAAGAGTTAAAGAGATGAAGAGTTTTTGAAATAAAAAGTTTGAGAGATAAAGAGTTTTGAAGATAAAGAGTTTTGAACAGGAAAAATAGTTTTAAAGATAAGGAGTTTTAGAGATAAAGAGTTAAAGAGTTAAAGAGTTAAAGAGATAAAGAGTTTTGTACAGTAAAAATAGTTTTAAAGATAAAGTGTTTTAGAGATAAAGAGTTAAAGAGTTTGAGGAATACAAGATTTTGAGAGATACAAGAGTTTGAGAGATAGAGAGTTTGAGAGATAAAGAGTTAGGGATATAGATATCATCTTTGCATGTCAGTGATTTAAATGTATCTGAAAAATTTCCTTATTTCTCGATTTTAAATTTGCAACAGGATAGAGGAAGATCATTCAAAATCGATAAGAAGATAAGAATTAAATTAACATGTCTGCTTTATTCTGTTTTACATTTGAAAAAAATAATCGCCAAATGTAACTAAATTGTTTTCTTATGTGTTATTAATGCTAGAATTGAAATTCCTTCGGTTATATGTTGTTCGTAAATTTAAATAATAATAATAATAGTCTGTTACGGTGCACTTCTGGAATCATCGAAATTAAAATTATTGTTTTCTGCATTTATCTCTTTAAATATTGCTAATATAAAAAAAATGTATACAATAGATGTAGATCTTATTAAAATTTACAGTTTATGTTTGATGCATTTTTAACTGATACCAATTGCTTTCGAAATAAATGCAAAAACCATAAATCACTATAAATGTGACCAAATACCCACATTATATCAATATTAAATTACCTAAAGATGTAAATACGTTATTACATTACGTAACATTACATTCATTACTTACTTTCATGTACATATTACGAAAATCATATTTAACAAAATTGTGAACTTGATCATTTTTATAATAAATACTATGAAAACTAACAGAACTGCTGGTTTCACCACCGATGTCTACTTTCGACTTTCAGTCTGGCACCACTACGCCCTGGTATTTTTTACAAGACACGATGAAGGGGTTTGGAGGCAAAGTCCCCCGAAACAACAAACCAACTCAAAATATTACACAAAAATAAGTAAATTACGTTACAAATAAAGTATTTTGTATTTATGTAAGCATAGCCTGTGTTTATGGCGGTTGAAAGTTTTTTGCATTTTTCTCGGAAACTATCGCGGAGGAAAATTTGAAATTAATGCTTGCACCAAGACGGTCGGCTGCACTCTTTTTTTTGGGAGGCATACGCGACCAAATAAATACATGGAAAATACATTAGTAAAAGTGTTGGGTGCGCATGCCTCCCACAGCTAGTGCATTAGATTTCACCAGTCAGAAGTTTGGGAGAGATGCGCTTTCAAAGATAAGAGAGATACCTCTCCAAATTTTTCTCCATGTATAGATTTTTTTGAAATAAAGGAAAGAACATAAAATGTATATTTCAATTAGACTAACAACTGTTTGGGAAACTATTTTTCGAAATTTTGGGTATTTTTTTCAGATGTGTGTCAAAATCCACTATTTTTTAGGTTTTTATCATTCTTAACGAGAACATCAAATTTGCGCCATTTTTCACTATAATTTTCGTAATCAGTGCATTATATTACGTAAGTCCCTACTGTAAAAACGTACGTAAGATCTGTCGTAAGAAGGTAGGTATGTACATACATGTGTACGCATATAAGATCTCAGGTGACACAGACGAGATCTCGTATAAGATCTTATGTGAGAACGTAGGTACGAACGCATGTAAGTTCTTATATTAAGTTCCGTCATGCGCCGCGTATAACGTTACTCAATATGAAATTGAAACAGCGTTCTTATATGAGTTCTCATCTGCGCACGTATGTACGAACACATATACGAACACACGCAAGAACTTAGGTGCGAACACACCTAAGTATTCAATTAAATATTTTAAATTAAATATATTATTAAAAAAAAATTCTCGTCAGCGGGATTTGAGCCCATCTAACCTGAGCCTAAGTACGCCTTAAACCACTCGGCCACTGTAGTTATAGAAACAAGTTTACAAAATCTTAGTCATGTTTAATCCACAAATTTCTCCGGAAAGACATGACTAAGATTTTGTAAAGTTGTGTCTATAACTACGGTGGCCGAGTGGTTTAAGGCGTACTTAGGCTCAGGTTAGATGGGCTCGAATCCCGCTGGCGAGAATTTTTTTTTAATAATATATGTAATTTAAAATATTTAATTGAATACTTAGGTGTGTTCGTACCTAAGTTCTTACGTGTGTTTGTACATACGTGCGCAGATGAGAACTCATATAAGAACGCTGTTTCAATTTCATATTGAGTAACGTTATACGTGGCGCATGACGGAACTTAATATAAGAACTTACATGCGTTCGTACCTACGTTCTCACATAAGATCTTATACGAGGTCTCGTCTGTGTCACCTGAGATTTTATATGCGTACACATGTATGTACATACCTACCTTCTTACGACAGATCTTACGTACGTTTTTACAGTAGGGGTATACCAAGTTTCATAAAAATCGGAATTGTGTTGCTTTCGGAAGTATATCCCACTTTCAGATACTTGCAATCTCTTTTATTACTACACTATTCTGTCAGTGTAAAATGATAACAAACAAAAATGTTTATTACACATTTTTTGCGTTTAAGTGTAACATTCAGACATAAAGTACTACTCTACAGGGCAAAGCAGATAGTTCTTACTATAAGTAAGTAAAAGATATGTACAAAAATAAGTCAGTCAGTGAGAGAAAGAAATAAGGAGAAAGAGAGACTTTAAATTCGTATTAGGGTTCACCTAAATAGCGAGATGGAAGTACATTTAATAAACTTTTTAGAATGTTAATAGTATTGTCCGCCGTACAGGCCCGTATACAGAAATTTTTTTAGAAGCAGTTATAAATCATGTAATATTATACCAGGGGGAAAATACAGTTTCTCCTCTTTCAATGAACAAAGAGTTGTTGCAAAATTTTAATTTCTAATATTGGAATTTACAGTCATTTTCAATGAGTTTTCATGACATTCAGCAAATTCTAAAATAGCAGAGTTACAATATTAACCTTTTAAGGCACACAATAATATAATTCTAAAATATTTCTTTAACCCGTTGTGGTCACCCGGGGTGTAGGACACCCCAGGACTACTTTGCGTTCAATGTCTTTGAAACCACGCATAAAAACCTTTAATCTTCAAAATAAATATACTTTTTGCATAAAACATGGCATACATGGATATATCATAAAGAAGTAGAATGACAGCGTTTTTGCGGCCTGGGGTGCGGAACACCCCATGTGACCATTTATAGGTGTGACCACTACGGGTTAAGAAAAGAGCCTGTCAACGACACGAAGAAAGAGGCGCGCGTAGCGCGCAATTCATTGTGCTAGTAGCAGATTAACTCGTAAGTTACTACAATCAAGTTATAAAACATATGTTAACTTTAAACGCGTTTTCCCGAAAGTAGTGTTTTTTAAGCTGTCCAGTAACACTTTATATAATAAAAATGGTCCAATTTTAATTTTTTTTAAATTACTTAGAAATTATGCCGATAGGTTTTCCCGTGTACGATTTTCAAAATATTATTTCGTTTTTTTATAGCCCATAAAAGTAAAAAAAAGCGAAAAAATGAAAATTTTTGCAAATTTTCGCATAATTTGGACAAATTGCAAAATAAAAAAAATTTGTCACGGGAAAACCCAGCCAAGGTAACTATAATTAAAAAAATTTCATTTTTTGATTTTAAATTACCCCAGTGGTGAAAATGTGACTGGAGCCGTACCCTTGAGAGTAGAAGACCCCCTTAAGCCGGTCGGGCTCGCAATTACTAAGACCATAGGTTGTGGCATTACTAAATGCGCTACCACAGCTGCTTAGGCTTGCTGCACTTTCGCAACGCGACCTACTATGACCTTTCAACGTCAGGAGCTATGGATTGGTCCCTACTGACCCTGGTCCTATGACTCTCGTCGCTGGTAGTGTCATTCTACTCTTCCTTGGGCGCCTATCATCGTTTTAGTTTAAATTAAATCCATTCATATGAATCCCACGAGCCTTGGAGAAAAACGGTCTGTTCACACAGAGCTCCGATATATGGATAAGGCATTAAATCGCTAGAAGGGCGCCCAGGATCCTAGAGATAACGTATGACACATCTTCAGCCGTGTCACTGACGACGACAGTGCGTCCGTCGCTCAGGACCAAAGCATTAGCAACCGACGCCTGCACTTTACAGACGCCAAATTGAAGAACACGTAGGTTAGGCGACGTTCGCACCATCTCCGACAGACATCGGCCTCCAACCCTAGATTGAGACTACTGCACATCAACATGGGATACCAATCAGGCGGGATTCCGATTTTGGAATCCGAATTAACGTCTTTCTCACATGTAGCTAGTGTACTAAGTACCTGAACTGCGAGTACCTGAATTAACGGGGTCCAGTCCATTCCCCGGTGCTCAAACTCGTCAGACAACGAGAGTCAATGAGTACTGGAAAGCGCCGAACAGCTCGTCTAGTGATACGTTTGGTGTTTTGCATTAAATCTTAATATTTAGTGGATTTTTAAAATATATTTGTCCAATTTAATAGAACGCATTGGTTTTAAAGATATTTAATATTTTTTCACTATTCGCATGAAAAATATGCCCAAGCAGGAGAACCGTCAAAACACAACCCATTGCATCGTTTGTAATAGAGATGTTCATTTGAGTTGCGCCGGAGAAAACCCGAAGTCCCAAAAACTTTCACGTGTGTTCACTGCGATTCGGAATAATTTTCATCAACTTTAATTAATTATGATATATTCTTTCGTTTTCATTCACAAATATATCGATTTACAAACTGTACAATAATTTCTCGAGATTTTTTAAAATCTCAAAAACAGATTTTTGCTCCAACTGATACAATTTGTAGAATTTGAAACAATTTAGTCAAGTTACTAATACCAAAAGAAAAATTATTTCTCGTACTACACAACCAAACATTTAAGCTTTGAATTTTTTAGAAAAGTAATTTTTTGCGAGTTTTTGGCCAAAATATAAGGATGTCCAAGAAAACCCCACCTTTCCCTATTATATAAATACATTATATGATAAGTCAGTTTAATCAATTATTTTTAAAAAAATTTTAGAATCTGTGATTTTTTAAAAGCGTCAATTGTTTTTCTCAGCCTGAATAGAGTTGTGTCCTTATACTATTCTATCGACGACAAAATGGATTTATTTTATTAAATTATTTAATATTTTTTTAGTTAAATAAACATTTTTATTATTTTGAAATGATGATACTTTAAAAAGCATATCTAAATGTATAGAAATCTCATGTTATCTCAAAATTGAAAAAATCGAAGTCATGCTCTTTTACCTTTCAGCCGCAGACTTGATGTCACCACATTTTGTTATAAAATATATTACATTTTGCAACAAGTACGCGAAAATGCTTTATTGTTGTTAGTGAAGCACTAATGGGAAGGTAAGATGCATAACCGTATCCCCACTCTCTGTATATGCTCTCCATTGTCCCATTAGTGTTTCACTAACAATAAGGCATTTTTGCCTCACATATTGGACAAAACAATTTTTTTCTTTAAAAATTAAATTTTTAGCTTAATCCGGAGCCAACGACGAGAACATACAGGCGAACGTCCATACGGCGGAAAGCAATTCGACGTTTCCGAGTGGAAACGTTGGAGTGGTTGTATGACTCCATTTTTTTAACTTTCCATTAGTTTTTTTGAAATTTTTTATTATTTATTAAATATTTTTTTCTACATTTATTAGTATTTACATTTTTTAGTAATTTTTATTATTTCGAACTAAAAATTTTAAACATTTTCACATTAATATGTCGAGAAGAAAACTCCACCGCTGCTTTTATAAATCTTAAATGAATAAGATTCATCCTCAAGTGAGTTAATCTAGTATTTTTCAAAGAACTTAAAAAACATCATGATGTACTGATTCGACAGTTTGGTCGGACCAGCATTTTAAGCAGTGACGTAGCTAGGCGAAATATAAGGGAGGGCCACAAAACCTCGCGAGGCCCCTAGTGTATCTTTCTTTTTTTACTATAAGTCCTCTAACAGCTTTTGTCTCTGTCACCAAAGTTCTACGAAACGCAAAGTCCCATAAATGAAAAAAATAATTTTTGTTAATTTCTCAATTTTTATTTGAAGCAACTATTATTTGAAAATTTAATTTCAAAATTTTAAATAATTAAAAAATTATTGCTGGTTAAAATTAACTGTTTTTAAAAAAAACAATACGTAAAATCAAACAAACTATGGGCAAAAACGTTAACAAAGGTAAGTGTGATTTGGCCGCTATACTATTCAACCGTGATCAAACTCTAATCAACTAGGTATTGTATCTGTCCGCTACACAGAGTTTACAATTAACATGTTCCTAATCTTTTATAGCATTGCCGCCAACCACAAAAATATGATAAATTGAACATTTAATACCAATTTGCATTCGCAAGTTGTTTAAGTCTTTAAATCTAGGAATTTTTAAAACGTTGCCTAACTGCTGCCATTCATTGGGCAAGTTTGAGATAGATTTTTTAACTTTTCAAAATTGAACACTTACTAATTTTATTTGGGACCACTGCTATAATCTTGCAAAATACGGGCAATTACAAACTCGACTTCTTAGTTTTAATAAAGAAACAATTACCTATTTTGCACCATTGCTAAACAATTGTCAACCATTGGCTAGTTTAAAATCGATATTTTATTTTTTTTTTACAGAATAATTGCCGATGGTTGACAATAGTTTAGTAATTGTTTCGAAAACAGCAATTGTGTTTGTTTAAAAAATTAAAAATGGGTTTTAAAATTTCTCACAAATGACAAGACTTCAATAATGGTCAGAAATAAATTTTGAAAAACAATAAAGGTGATTTTAAACTTGCCAATGGTCCGAGCTAATTTATTGTTTGGTTATAAAAAATAAAAAATCGTTATCAATGATTGCAGTCGCGAAACGACTGTGGGACAATGTGATGCAATGAAATTAGGGGGGCTTTATCCAAGCCTTAAAGACCTTTTTAAAAGAACTTATAAAAAACTTACTACTTGTGCAGTTAATAGTTGGATTGAGGACCCATTTTACTTTTCGCGCGGAGTCCTTGACCATACAGTAACGTCACTGATGTTTTCCAAATGTTTGGCAATGGTTTGTCAAATCTAAAAAATCGATTTTTAACTTTCCAAGACCCGACTGTATCATAAAATAATAATTATAAATATTAAATAATATATATTAGGGTGGTCCATGAAGACGAAAGTCTGAAATGTTTTGCTCCTCCCCCCCCCCAAAAAAAAAGTTTACAAATAAAAAAAATACCCCTGTTTTTTGTTTTAAATCGGAAAAAATTTAGGGGTGACTATTATTCAAATAAACCTATCGAGTTGTAGTTTTTCTAACCTAACTATTTTTTATATTTAAAATTAAGCAAATATTCAGTAAAATTAACCACAACAACCATTTGCAAAACCATTTGTTTTAATTTTAAAACAATTATTATAGGGTAATAATTATTATTAATTCTTTACAAATGCACCTAGAAAGACACAACTTTTTCATAATTTTACAAATTACTGTGCTCTGGTTAGAATAAGACACATTATTGACTATAATTTATTATGTTTACTTTGTTTAAACCATGTCTTATTGTTAATTTATAACTATTATCTAAATAAACTTAGAGAGTTGTAGTTTTTTCTGACTTAACTATTTTTTATATTGAAAATTAAGAAAAAATACTCAGTAAAATTAACCACTACAACCATTTGCAATTGTTTTAATAAATTATTATTAATAATTATAAATTCTTTACAAATGCACCTAGAAAGACACAACTTATTTCTAACTTTCCAAATTAATAGACACTGGTATGAAAAAGAAAAAATATTGACTATAATTTATTATTTTTACTTTGTTTAAACCATTTATTATTGTAAATACATGGTGTCTACCGAAACATGATTTTCAAATTCCCTGCAAATTCCCGGTTTTCCCGGATCTAAAATCACATTTTTCCCCGATTTCTTTTATGTATGATTAATAGCTATAATATTAAAATAGTGAAAAAATTAAGTGCGTAATATATAAGTTTTTAAGGTAAAATTGATCTTTGAAGAAAATAATTCCAAAATGGCAAAAATAATAGAAATTTGAAAAAACAAAATGAAAGATAACAAAACTAATTAAAAATTAAGTAAATAATTCAAATTTTGAAGAAAAGACTTGGAAAATGACAAAAATAATTGAAAAATGGAAAAAGAAAAAAAAATTGATGTCAATACATAATTAAAAAATTGGAGAAACAAATTGATCATGAAAGAAAATAATTAAATAATTAAAAAATCATAAAATTGATAGAAATTTGAAAAAAAAACATAAAAAATGATAAAAATAATTAAAATTAAAAAAAAAATTGAGAAATGACAAAAATAATTAAAAATTACAAAAATAATCAAAAAATGGAACAACTAGTCGAGAAGGGACAAAAATAATAATTGAACCTTGAAAAAAAAATAAAAGATGATAAATATAATTTAAAATTATGTAAAAAATTTATGTTTTTGAAAAAAAGTCGTAAAAAATAAAATAAATAATTGAAAAATGGATAAACAAAATAAAAATTAGAAATCAATAATTGAAAAATTAACGTTTAAAGAAAATAATTAAATAATGACAAAATAATTGCAAAATCCCAAAAAATTTGAAAGTTGAAGAAAATACTTGAAAAATGATAAAAATAATTAAAATTAAAAATAAAAAGCAATTGACAAAATGAGAAAAATAATTTAAAAATGAAAAATTTAATGTAAATTAAAGTAAGAAATTAAAGAATCCATGACAATAATTTAAAGATATAAGAAAATAAGTTAAATTTGGAGAAAGTAATAAAAAAATGTCGAAAATATTGATAATACTTGAGAAATGACTAAATTATTTGAAAATTTTAAAAAACAATTAAAAAGTGAAAAAAATAATTTAAAATAGTAAAAAATAGTCAAAAAATAACAAAAATAACAGAAATTTGAAGAAAATAATTGAAAAATCACAAAAAAAATAAATTTTAAGGTAATACGTGAAAAATAAAAAAAATCGGACAAGTACGAGTTACACCCGTACCAAAATCTATAGGGTTCCGTACATTTATGAAACAAAGATATACCTTATTAACAGAGAGCTCTAATTTGGTACACATATGTATTTTCACGTGTAGATTACAGGAAAATTATAGGAAACATTATCTGGATTGACAGTCAAAACGTTATCAAAAAAAAAAAAAAAATGCAAATTTTCAAAAAAAAAAGTTTTTTTCCTATAACTTTGACGCTATTCGAGCTAGAGGGCTAAAATTTGGTATATTTGTATATTTTTATGTACAGATTGAGAAAATTAATTAAGAACGTTCAGATTATGAAAATACTTCTACCTTCAAGTACATGAAACTTTTGCTTAAGGGTACAGGCTTGTATTTCATATAAATAACATAAAAATCAAGAATTTTTTTTTAGGGGGAGGCCCTGAAATTTTTATAGGGTGTCAGGGCTCATAAGAGTCTTGATTATAGGTCCTGTAGCAGCCTTGATCAAGCCTTGTATAAGATTAAAAAATTTTTTTTGTTTTTTTTCATAATTTTTCAATTATTTTGAAAAAAAAAGTGATAACAATTTTCAATTGCGTTTTATATCGTTTTTTTTAATTCTGAGTACACAAATAAAAAATTTATTAGTTTGAGGGGTACTGTAGGACAATTAGGGTGAGCTCTAGCATAGGGGTCTAAACCTCTTTTTGGTCATTTTTTGAATTTTTTTTTTGTGACCTCATAATATTCAATTTTATTTCCAAACATAATTTTTCCATAATCTGCATGCAAAAATACACGAGAGTACCAAATTTTAGCCCTTTAGCTCAAATAATGGCAAAGTTAGAGAAAAAAAACTTTTTTTTCAAAAATTTGCAGTTTCTCCTTGACAACGCTATGGCCATCAATCCAGATCATGTTCTCTATATTTTTCGTATAATCTACACGTGAAAATACATATGTGTACCAAATTTCAGACCTCTAGGTCAAATAGTTTAGAAGTTAAGGGGGGGTGGGGGGAATGGTCCATTTTAATGCATTTTTGCTAAAAAAAGTTGTTATTTCCTTGACAACGCTATGAACATCACCTTGAACCATGTTCTCTATATTTTTCGTGCAATCTACACGCGAAAATACATAAGTGTACCAAATTTCAGCCCTCTAGGTCAAATAGTTTAGAAGTTAAGGGGGGGGGGAATGGTTTTTGGCTACGGACGCACGAGTCTCGTTATAAGGGTTCCGCCGAACACCGAAGGTGTACGGAACCCTAAAAATAATAAAAATTTGAGATAAATAATTGAATAATGACATGAATGATTGAGAACTGGTGTTAATAATTAAAAGAATGTAAAATTGAAAAAAAAATAATTGTCAATTGGTGTAAAGTATTTAAAAATGATTGATACATAATAATAAAATTATTGAAAAAAGTGCCTAAATTTGAAGAAAAAAAATTGAAAACTGTGTAATAAATTGAGAAATTGATGACCATAAAAAAACATTGAAAATAGTTATTGAAATTTGATAAAAATAATTTTTAAATGTTAAAACTAATAGAAATATGGAGAAAATAATTAAAAAATTATAAAAATAATTTAAATTTTATGGAAAAATTGAAAGACGACGAAAGTAATTGACAATACTGGTTTAAAAATTAAAAATTTGTAGACATTAATTAAAATATTCAAAAAGTAATTCAAATTAGAGGAAACTAATTAAACAATGTCAAAATTTATTGAAATTTGAAGAACATAATTGTATATAATAATAATAGATAATTATTATTTTGCTAAGAAAGTGAGAAAAGTGATTTTTTTTAAAGTGAGTAATAGTGACTGATTTAAAAAAAAATGAATAAAAATGAGAAAAGTAAGTCACTGGCCGCCCTGAAAATGCTCAAATTCGCTTGAAACTTGTTGCACTTTCACTATTTTGAAAATCTAATTTCAGATTAGTAACCAGGAACATGGATTACTACCGAGTAACAAGTTTGAAGTGAATTTGAGCAATTTTGCAAAATATGTCTGCCATATAAGATCCGCCATTTTGAATTTTGAAAAAATTGGTAAATCTGACATCGTTTTCACAATTAGAGACTTCAAAAACGAGTAATAAGTTTTAAGCGAATTTGAAGAATTATGAAAATTCCGCTAGGTGGCCACCTGTTAAGAACACGTGTATTTTTCGTCTGTTTTACTTTTCGTTTATTTTACTAGTCGATATATTTTTACTGTGACTTTTGATAATTTTCTTGTTTGGAAATTATTTTCCATTTCGTTGGCTGATTTTAATTTAAACCGCATATGTTTTATTTTAACTGTGTGCAGTGTTTTTCTATGTGATGGGTTTCTAACCTAAAATCTCTCTGTGAATTATTCAATTTATGAAATGTCGTTTGATCCCAAACGAGATAAGATCTGCCCTAGCTGTAACAAGACTGCTGGTGCTACTGCTGTTCCTTGTGCTGTGTGCAAAACTTTTTATCACCCTAGTTGTACAAATCGCACAGCTCTTCTTGATAACGGTGGTTATACGAAGTGCTGTGGTCGTCCAACAACACCGACTACAACTACTCCTCAGAATGTATCATTGCCTTCTATTGCGGCCCAAACATCATCAGCATCTTCTGGTTCTGGTTGTTCATCCACATCTATGTTGGCTGCTGATGGAACTCTTGTTGCACCTGCTATATCATTATTTACTGTACCAAATTTGATACCATTACAACCTCAATTGACATCTGTTGAGGTTAGGAAAATTAAAAGTAATGAGTTGTCATCTCATTTAAATAGTATTACAACTGTGTTGACGACTTTCTCTAATACTATTTCCAGCAAGCTAGATAGCATATCCTCTCGTCAGGATGTTAATGAGCATAGAATTGGAGAATTATCTACTAAAGTATCAGACATTGGAGATATTGTAAACAGTTTTAAATTGGAAATTGAAAATAAATTAAAATCGGTCAGCATGAATTTTCATCAATGTGTGGTGGAGGCTGAGGACAGGGTGGTAAGAAAGAATAATGTTATTTTATTCAATGTTCCTGAGCAGGAAAATCCCGCTCCTGTATCGTCAAATGACTCTGTTGTCAACATCAGAAACCACGTGACTCATCTGCTTGATGGTGCTATATCGAATGAATTACTAGTTAACACCAATATAATTCGTTTGGACATTACCTCACAGACACGTCTGAGGCCACGTCCAGTGAGAATAGCATTCGAGTCTCAAAACAAAGCACAAGACTTTCATCGAAAATTTCTCAATGTCAAGAGAACCCAGAATCAATCGACGCTGAAGGATGTTTGGATAGATTTCGATAAAACACGGGCGCAACTTAAGGAACTTGCCGAATTGAAAAAGGAATTACATCGTCGTCTTTCTACAGGGAAGACAGGAATTAAAATCTTATACCGTCATGGCAGACCCCTCATTCAACGAGCAAATGTAGCGGAACCAGTCATGTAATGTATGACTCAATGTCTTAAAGTGCTCTTTACTTTAACTGAGACATGGTTTAATTTCAGTATCTCCACATCAGAACTAAGTTTTTGTGAATAAGATGTTTTTATATGTTACAGAAATGTATTTTATCAGTAATTCACTTTTAGGAGATGGAGACCTCACTTTTAGTTTAATTTACTTTTAGTGGAGACAGAGACAATTGTTTTTATTTTACTGGTTAATGTTAACAGGCTGGCCTAGCTTACAATTAGTTTAATTCGTAATAATTTATTTGTATAAAGTCATAGTTATTGATAACAATTGATATAATTTATATGTTATAGTTTTTTGTACCTAGCTGGAATTGTATTATACTTCATGGGTCTTAGACACCCGTTTATATCATTAAATAAAATAAATAAATAAATAAAAAAAACGAATTAGCTGAAATTTTTAGAAATTCCCGGATATAATTTTTTCCCCCGGCAATTTCCCGGATTTTTCCCGGTCGAACTAAAATCCCGGCAAATTCCCGGTTTTCCCGGAATTCCCGGTGAGTAGACACCCAGTAAATAATTTACAAGTATTATCCAAATAAATGTAGCGAGTTGTAGTTTTTTCTGACATTACTACTTTTTATATTGAACATTAAGAAAATGTTCAGTAAAACTATCCACAACTACCATTTGGAATTGTTTAAATAAATTACAAAGCCCCACAAAAAAAGTAGTCTGTACATTAAACCAGACTACACGTTTCCTACGTATTTTGACCTCCTGAACACCAACTTGAAATCTAGAAAAACTTTTATAAGGTGTTTTTTTTAAATTGCAAAAAACGGTTTTTAATTGCAAAATTCAAAAAAATGTAAGTTTTTTCCTTAGGAACTAGGCAATACATTTCAAATGTATTTTAGTGTTATATGCACAAATTTAATGTTATAAAAGCAATACTAGTGATAATTTCGTTGTCATTTGCAAAAAATTAATTGATTTTTGCCAAATTAGTTAACATTTAACGGACGTTCTTTGTAAAACGGAACAAACAGCTCAATCCGAAATTCCTGATAATGGATTTTAATCATCTTAGGTCTAAAATGTTCGTTATCAATTGCTCTTTAAATATCCGTTGTGTCTTTTTGAAATTTTCAAAATTTAATAAAATTGTCGGATGCAATTGAAATTATTTACACGGGAGTTTTCGGGGTTGCTGATTACAAATATGATGTGAGAGTTTCAAAATTCAAAATGGAGGATCCAATATGGCGGCCGAATTTTTAAAAAATTATCGGATTCAATTGTAACCTTTCACTCGGTCTTTCTGCAGATTTTCCGAAGTTTTTTTTGCAGACTTTCCGCAGTCATTCTGCACAATTTTCACAGTCATTCAACACAGTTTCCGCAGACTTTCTGCTCAGTTTCTACAGACTTTTCGCATGTTTTTGCGGATTTTCGGCACACTTCTCGTTTATTTTTGCAATCTTTCTGCAGACTTTCCGCAGATTTTTCGCAGACTCTAATCCGCTGAAAGTGTGCGGATAGTCTGCGGATTGTAGCACTTAGACTGCCATTATTTTCGTTATCAGCAACCCCAAAAACCCCCGAGTGGAAGGTTTCAATTGCATCCGATAATTTTTTTTAAAATTGAAAAATTTCTATTGACATATTGGATTTGCTATTTTGGATTTCGCCAACAAAGCATGATAACTTTTCAGGGACGTTAGTTACCAACAATTTAAGCCATCAAACAATTGTTTCGAACGTCAATTCTTTTTTTAACATGTTTATTAATGCGAACTATCTATTTTTTACTGGTTCCCAGTCGCACAGTGGTCCAAATCGTCAAAAATGTGGTCAAAAGTCTAAAAAGTGCTTAAATCTTTCTAAAAATCATTACTTCGGGGTTTTAGAGGTCACTGATTTTGAAATTGATATTATTTTTTTGAAAAACAAAATGGCGAATCCAATATGTCGGACCTGAAATGTAAAAACTACTTAAATCTTTATAATAATCGTTACTCGGGGCTTTTAATGTCACTGATTTTGAATTCGATATTATTTTGTTGAAAAACAAAATGGCGGATCCACACTGAGAAAAATGAGTTAGCTACTATATGGATAGCTAATTTTTAGCTGTGGAAGCTAATTAATAGTTGTGTTAGCTTAAAAATTAGCTATCCATATAATAGCAATAAAATTTAGCTAAGGTAACTAAGTCTTAGCTTTAGCTGCTAATTCTTTTTCTCCGTGCAATATGTTGACCCTAAAATACAAAAACTGCTCAAATCTTTCTAAAAATCGTTTCTCAGTGGTTTTTGAGGTCACTGCTTTCGAATTTAATAATATTTTTTGGAAAAGCATAGTGGCCGATCCAGTATTATGGATCAAAATGAAAAAATAAAAATTAATTTTAAAAAAAATCGGTGTTTAGGAATTTTTGTTCAATTTTGATTGATTTATTTATATAGTTATACTTGCCTGTGAGATATTGTGGAATAACAAATATATACAGTAAAACCTCGTTAACACGAACTTGAAAAGACCGTAATTTTTGTTCGTGTAAACTGAGTGTTCGTGTTATTCGTTAAAATTAAGCCTAAGTTATTTTCAAGGGACCGAAACTTTTGTTCGCGCTAAAGCGAAATTCGTGTTATCCGAGTTCGTGTTAACGAGGTTTTACTGTAATTAAATAATAAATAAATAAAATACTGGGATTATTTGAGCCGTTGATAACCAAATTGATGTCCACATTACAAATCTCATATATTAATAAACTTAGCCAGTACAAGCAAGCTATTACAAGTGATGATTGCTGTAAACCTTTAAAAGTATAAACATATTTTATTCATGTGTAAAATATATCCTATCGGCTAAGAGATGTTGTATGATAGCCTGAAACCGTAAAAAACAATAATAATAAATTTTTTTATACAAAAAATAATATTTTTGTGAAGTGCACGTGAGAACTGATTTTCACTTTTTGCACAAAAGGTAACCACAAAAATGCAGAGACCATTCGTGGCAGCTAATTTTGCAATATGATTTGTCAAAATGTATAAGAATTAATTTAAGAACTTAAATTTGACAGGATCTATCAAGACTTTTTTTACAGCACTACTTTTCTCAGATTTTTTTGGGTGCAAAATAAATGCGATATACCGATTCAAGTTACTTACAGAATTATAACATTTTACAGTACTTAAAAAGCAAATATTAAGTCAAAAATACACCCATTTATTATTATAATCCATTTTGCCGATTTAAAATTAAACCAGTTGTTTTTTAATAAAAATAGTTCTCCATATTACGTGAATAGTGAAGAATTACTTTTATAACGTTTGACACTTCCACTTTTGTTTATAAAGTAAATAAAGTAGCATTTGTGACGACATCTAGTTATTATCGTTGGCATTTTCTAATGCCCTGAAGTGTTCTTTAACAAATTCATGTGAAAAAGAACTCGAGAAAAAATTTTTTTTTACGACTTTTGGCCAGCTTTTTGGGATTTCGGACCACTGTGAGTCGCCGTATTGAGCTGCCATTTTGAAAATTTCAAAAAGGCACAACGGATATTTAAAGAGCAATTGATTCTTTAACGAAAATTTTAAGCCTAGGATCATTAAAATCCATTAGCAGGATTTTCGGATTGAGCTTTTTGTTCCGTTTGACAAAGAACGTTCCTTAAATGTTAACTAATTTTGCAAAAATCAATTAATTTTTTGCAAATGACAACAAAATTATCACTAGTATTGCTTTTATTATTATAAAATTAAATTAATTAAATAAATAAAATTAAATTTGTGCTTAGAACACCAAAAGACATTTAGAATGTATTGCCTAGTTCCTGAGGGAAAAAAATTTCATTTTTTGGAATTTTTCAATTAAAATTTCATTTTTTGCAATTTAAAAAAAACCACCTTATAAAAGTTTTTCTAGACCTCACACTCGTGTTCAAGAGGTCAAAATAAGTGGGAAAAGTGTAATCTGGTTTAATGTACAGACTACTTTTTTTTGTGGGGCTGTGTTATTGAAAATAATTAATTTTTACAATTATTTTAGGAGGTGGATGCTGCTAATTTTGCCTAATATCTTATTATTTATAATATAAAAATTTAAAAGTAAAAAAACTACAATTGCTAGGTGTTTTAGAATAAAAGTTAAAAATTAACAATAATAAATTGTTTATTCTTGTATTTTACGTCTAAGATTATCAAATAATTAACGAATAACGACACTTTCGGACAGTTTTATATTTTATTTCATTAAAATTTAATCCGACGTTTCGAGAAACGAACCGTTCTCATTCTCAAGGACTGAAATACAAATATAATAATTGTATATGAAGTTTTGAGTAAAAAAATATTACAATTTTGCTTCCTCATAGAGGAAGCTTTGTGATCGTTAAGATTTTCGATTTTCCAAAAATAGTCTAAATCGACTCATTTTCATCTAAAAAGCGTAAATTTTCATTCCTAAGCAAATATCCAGATGTATGTGTGTGTGTGTGTGTGTGTATAGCGTTTTTTGTCGCCAGGATATCTCGAGAACGCTTCAACGGATTTCAATAAAATTTGGATGACTTTTTAAGCTCGTGAATATCTAAATTTGGACACAGGGATTTTTGAAAATACCCAATCAAATTTTGTTGAGCACCTTTTTTCATCGAAACAATCGTTTTTTGCCAAAATTTTTTTCCAAGCTAAAAATACAACTTAATGAATAAAAAAATCATATTCCTTATCTCAAAACGAATCGATTGACCTATATAACTTTTATAATTGATCAAAAATTCGTAAATTAATTGATGTTTTTTTCATTTTTTTGCAATTAAATTTTTTTTTTTTAAGAATTTCTCGAATTAAATTTTATATTATTAATGTATTGCTTTTTCTATAAGAAAGCAAATTTGTTTGCTAACTTTGAAACGAAATATCCACGAAATGGACATAATTTTCACCTAGTAAAATAATGATAATAATAATAATAATAATATTACTAATAATATTAACCCTTAACTGCTAGACTATCGGGATTTAACGTAACTGCTAGATTGGGTCTACGGGACCCGAGCGATTTTCAAACGCTGATTGCTCAGAGCCTAATGAACATATCGGGAAGTCTTTTTTTTTTAAACTTATTGCCAGAACCTGTAGAAAAAGAATATCTAGCTTAAATTAATGTGTCTTTAATATTTTTTTAAATATTTCAAGAAATGTAAAGATACTTTTTTAAAAAGTCGTTTTTTCAAATAGCTATAGTAACACCATAAATAGACATAAATAAAATTTCTAAGTGGATTTTTAAAGCTTTAAACATGTACCTTAAGTTTGTTTAAGCCATTTTTTGATTGGCTGAAAAAAACATATTTTTTGGGAGAAATGAAAATCATCAAATTTGGTTCATTAAGTGGAGTCACCTGATAAATTTCAACCCATCGAAATATATGTTACTTATCGGTGCCAATTTTTTTCTGGGACTATTTTGGATGTAAAAGAATGCCATATTATTAAAATTAAATTTTAATTTAATTTTAATTTATGTATGTGTATGTGTATTTATGTATACGTACATATGTGTGGGTAAATGTGTATGCGTGCATAAAGTTTTTTGTAGAGGATTTTCCATAAAATTTAAATTGGTTATTAAAATCATAAATATCTAAATTTGAACTTAGGGATTTTTGAAATTAACTAATCAAATTGTTTTAGTATCTTTTTAATCAAAATAATTCATGTTTTTTTAATTTTTGTTTTTATTAACTTAAAATATTGAAAATATTATTAAATTATTGCTTCCTCTATGAGGAAGCAAATTGTTTTGCTTCCTTGAAAGCGAAGTGTCCATGAAACGGACAGAATTCACACCTAGTTTAACATTTTTATGTTAATAATATTGTCACTCATACTGAACATCTAAACCAACAATATGAGGCACACATGAAACAAGATAAATAAAAGAAAGAAAATTGTTCTTCCTTCAGTCAAAAATTAAAATCATTATACTAAGACGGTCGTCAATACATCGAACTTATTCGTTCGTGAATGAAAACCATGCATTCGATGCCCTGTAAAATATTTTTTTTTAAAGAATTACAGTGGACAACAGTGACAACTGGCTGGATTGTAAATAAACAGATTTTTAATTTAAAAGCATGGATACATAAGTGAATATGAATTAGACACAACAATTTAAATTTCAAGACATTGAGATAAAATTATTATTTTAATATTCGTAAAATTGAATTAAACGACGGGCTAAAAAATTATAAATCAGTTTTTTTAGTAATACCATTTTTTTCTTCTTTTTTAAATGAAAACCATTTTGGCAAATTTTTTTATTTGTAAATTAGACTCATTGTGTAAAACTTTTATTTCATCCCATAAAAACTGATGTGAAGTGTCATCAGGGACATTTTGATTAAGATAACATGTTATTACATTATGATATTTTTCATTTTTATGGTTTTTGTTTAGTATGTGTTCTCTTATTCTTACACCTAGAGGTGTACCTGTTTCTCCAACATAACATTTTCCACATTTACAGGATATTTTATAAGCTACTCCTGTTTTTTCTAAAATATTACTGGGGTCTTTACCTAGTTTTATAAATTTATTTAGTTTAGAATTTACTTTAAAAACAGTTTTAATGTTATGTTTAGAAAGCATTGCTTTTATTGTCTGAGAAACCTTTCCATGATATGGAATTGTCATAAATTTTTCAGTTTTTTCGTCATCATTTTTATTTTTTTTTATTTAGTGAATAATAAAAAATATTTTTAAAAATAGTTTCCTGGTGAAAAATTTTTTAATCTCTACTTCATATAATTGAAAAAAATTAGAATCTTTAAATAAAAAAAAAATTTTATGCATAATTGTGATTTTATTACATATCTTGGCTGATCCACAATTCCAAAAAATACGGAAATAAGCCTCATTCTCAAAAAAGTAGACTTTAACAATCAATAATATGAACCCATTGACATTTTTTAGCACTAGTCAAACAAATACACAAAGATTTCAAATACTTTTTCATTTTTTACTTTTAATTGTTTGCTTTTATTTGATTCCGCGCACAGAAATGAAGCTCAATAAGCAATAATAATTTATATTAAATAACAAATTCTGTAAAATATTTCAGTTGGTCATCTCTCTCGCATTGCCATTTTCACAGGACTTACCCTATTAAAATGTATTTTAAATTTCCTGACATTCAAAAAGAAATATATTTCATTTCAATTCTACATTTACGATTTTTTATTTTTAAATGCTGCTATTTGATTGGAAAATACTTTATTCTAATCTGTTTCATTAGCAAATATCAAATTCAAAATAAATTAAAATAAATTAATATCATACCGTCAAGTAGGGCTATTTTGTGCGCCTTAGGGCTATTTTGTGCACGCGAGGTTTTTTATGAATAAAATCTTTATATTCAGTTGCTTAAGTTTGCTACTTGGTATAAATATTTTCTGATATCTAGACTACAGAGAGTACTAAATGAATTTACTCGATTATTTATCAGAAATCAGAAAAAAATCGTAAAATCGTGAAAAACACGCAGAAAAATTTCAAAGTTCTCAAAATTCTGTTCAGATCTCCGGAAGTTTAAAAGTGTTTTTAAAGGTATTAATAATACTTGTTCACCATTCAATTGTGATGATGTATACGTAATGCGCTAACTTTTTATTGCATATTTTAAGAAAAAATTGTAAAAAACTGAAAAACCAGGGTTTGGTGGGTTATTTTGTGCATTCTTTAAAATCAAGTTTTTTTTAATAATTTGTTTTGTAGTTAGTAAAAATTACTTTAGAATTTCATTTTAAAACATTTTTGTCTTATTTTTGTTATAAAAGACAAGAAATAAGTTTAAAATTTCAGTTTTACATATGGTGCCTTAAAAACCTCAAAAAAGTAATATTAATAATTACATGCTTTTCAAGTTAATTTTCAAACTTTTTCCCTTAAAATAACTCTAGAAGTGTAATAGATGTTATTTGCAGTAAAATTTTCTTAAAGAAATAACTTTCTTTGTAAATCTACTTTTTTGTGAAATTTTAGTGTTTTACTTTCAAATTAGTTTAACAATTCCTAGGAAAAAAATATTTCTGGCTTTGTTTTTCTTTATTGTACTCTAAAATATCTAGAAATTATATTTTATACAGCAAAAACGTTAAAAAAATTTTTTACACAACTTTATAAATAAGCAAACTTTGATGCACAAAATAGCCCCACCATGGGGTTTATTTTGTGCACAACTTTGAGTTTCTATAACTCAGACAAAAAATTTTTTCTTAGCGGCTAACTCATAGAACACCTTTAGACGGACGTCTACAACATAACTGAATAGATAAATTCTTTATTTTTTTAGATTCTGAATTTTAATAAAGCATAGAGTGAAAGAAGAGCGGTTTTGTGCACAAAATAGCCCCACTTGACGGTAATTAATTTCTAAACATTTTTATAATAATAAAATATGACAATAAAAATTATTAGAATATAAAAAATTTGTAAAAAAATATTACTAATTCAATGAACAATAAGTTCACTAACATTTTATAAAATGTCCACATCAATAAGCAATTAAAAAAAGATAATAATCGCAAGTTGTTTAATTATTTAAAGATTTTCATCATGGTAAGATTTATCAGACAGAAGCAGTGTTGTATCAACTAGGTTTTTTAAAATCGAAATCTTATGTTGTGTCGGGTGGTTAGACAGAAAATTTAAAAATCTTCCTGAAAAAGTTTATTTCTATACCAGATGGTCCTTAGAGAACCATCCATATCTTTTATAATTTTTAAATTTAAAAAATGTATACTATTGTCAATTTCAGTTTCATATGTAAATTGAAGTCTAGGGTGGTAAGAATTAAAGACAAAGTTTCCTCATTTTTTTTTTTTTTAATAAAAAGAATGATATCATCGACATACCATCGGTGTTCCAAAGATATGTTTATACAATTTTTTGTCAAATTAAAAAACAATATTATTCATTAAAATGAGAAATTGGAGTTGACAGCAGATTGGCAGGCTTAAGAAGGAGAATAGGCGACGCTAAGGAGAAGATAGAAAGGAAATTAGAGGAAGAATTTTTGGGGTACGGTGGATGGTGGGATGAGAAGTGTGAAAAGAGTAAGGAGGCGTTAAGAGAAGATATAAGGAACTGGAGAAAGGAAAGGTTAGATAAGGGAGAATATAATAGGAGACACAGAGTGCACGGAAGGCTTCTAGAGATGAAGAGGGAATAAGATAGGAAGAGGTATATGGAGAGCGTGGAAAAGGCGGTAAGAGAGGGCAAAGAATGTGAAGTATTAAATAAAGAAAAGAGGAAAAGGCAGGAGATAAATCAAGAGATTAGCTTAGAGGAATTACGAGATACTTTAAGGAGATGTATGGAGGGGTAGGGTGAGAGTGAGGGGAGAGGGCAGGAAATTAAGAGGAAAGGTAGAGGGAGAGGAAGAGGTTAGTTGGGAGGAGGACAGAAGGGCAATAGATAAATTGAAGAGGAATAAAGCATCTGGGATGGAAGGAATGGAAAATGAAGAATTGAAACATGTGGGGAAGGAGTAAGGGAAGAGATATGGAAAGTGGTCAAAGATGTATGGGAAGGGAAACGATAGCCGGAGGAGTGGAAAACAGGGGTGATAGTTCTTATAGTATAGAAGGGGGAAGGAAGAAAGGTGGGAGACTATAGAGGAATCACTCTGATACCTGTGGTGCATAAAGTATATGCTGAGGTAATCAAGAGTAGACTAGAAAAGAAGGTGGAAGGGTTAGGTTGCATCCCACATAACCAAACAATATATATGTTTTGAATCACTTAGTGAGCAGGAGAATGGAAAAGAAAGGGGGTACTTTCGACTTCAAATCGGCATTTCCGTCAGTTAAAAGGGGAGTCCTGTGTAAAGTCTTTAAGGATAGAGGAGTAGAGGAGAGTATGATAGAGAGGATAAAGGAGATTTGTGAAGACTCAAAAGTGAAGGTCAGAGTGGGAGGGAAGTACGGAAAGGAATTCTGGCTGGGGAGAGGGTTAATGCAGGGTTGTCCGCTGAGTTCTTTGCTTTTTAATCTGCTGATAGCGGATTTGAAGGAAAGTTTATGGAGGAGAGAGAAAGGAGGAGTAGTGCTAGGGAGATCGAGGATATATACCCTAGCGTACGCGGCTGATGTAGTGTTGCTTACGGAGGATACTAGTGGAATGCGGTTGTTACTGAGTGAATTTGAGAAGTATTGGTGTGAGAGAGACTTGTGGGTGAATATGGATAAGACGAAAGTGGTGAGATTCAGGAAAAGAAAGGATGTGAGGGATGAGGTGCTAAGATTGAATGGGAAGGTTGTGGAAGAGGTAAATGAATTTTGTTATTTAGGATATTGGTTGAGTCGAATGGATCGAATGAGTTGAATGTGGAGAAGAGAGTGAAGAAGGCTAGTAAAATAATGGGACAAGTGTGGGGGATAGTGAAAAAAAGGTTTAAGGGAAGGTTCTAGTCAAAAGTCCCGAAAATTAACGTAATTTTAGAAATTTTTTTTGAGCGAACACAATTATTTTTTGAAAAAACTTCTTATGGTATTTATTGGTATATATTTGAAAAATTTTACAAAATTTTTTTAAGGAAAAATAATTAAAAATAGCGGCTTTAGCCCTTCCTGAAGAAAACCGTGCGTGGCAGGAATCCAAGTGCGCGGGGCACTCTACAGCCCTTCCAAATGATCTGAATTGAAAAAACCAAAAACATTCTTAAACTAGATAAAATTGGGGATCTCATATGAATCTCTAATTTAAAAAAAAAATTAGGGTCATTTGAAGAAGAAAAACCTGTTTTTTCCTTTTTTTTTTTTTTTGCTTTATCGTAAAATAAACAGTAACAACAATTTTTAAAAAAACGCAACCTGATGACCCCCTAAATTGAATAGGCTTTAATTTCAGCCGTCAAACATCGAAATCGGTTCAGCCGTTGAAGGTGAAGCGTACCCCGCGCGCAAAAGAAAGGTGTTTAGAGAAAAACGCGTTTAAAGTTTGACAATGAAAAGATCGTATGTAATGTTTTTTTTTAAACTTATGTCTAATCAGCTATTCCAGGACCATATAAGGTTCCTTCCTGATTCTTGAAGAGAATGAGATTTGAACGAAAATTTCACAATGATTTTCGCGAGCTTGGCATTTTTGAAACACACCGCTTAGGCGGTGTGAGCGCGCGTTTTAACTTGTTTTTCGGCCGACGCAATTTTCGTCTAATATGCTGTAACTCGTAAAATAAATTAGATAGAGAAGTATTCTTTTGTATAAACATTTTCAAGACCCTAAGGATGAAAATAAAGCAATAAAAAAAAGATTTTTTTTTGTTGATTTGGACTAGAACTTCCCCTTAAAAAAGATGGAAAAAGAAGAGTGTGGATGTTCGATGCGTTGGTGTGGTCGGTCGTAAGTTATGGTGTGGAAATATGGGGATGGAGAGAAAGAGGGATGGTTGAATGGTTGCATGAAAGGTTTATAAGGTGGGTGATGGGGTGAGTGGAAGCTGCCCAGGGTATATGATCCGAGAAGAATTGGGTAGGGATAAAATGATGGTGAGGCAAAGGAAAAGGGTATGGGGTTTTGAGGAGAAGCCGAGGAAAGGAGGAAGTAGTAGAATAGCTCAGATGTGTTGGAAGGCTGTTAGGGAAAGAGAGGAGAAAGGGACGGAGAGTAGAATTAGTTGGGAGAAGGAAAGTAGGATGGTAAGAAAGAAAGAAAAAGGAAAAAAGACGAGGAGTTGGGAGGAATTGGAAAAGCTTATAAGGAAAAAGAAATTAGGAGGAGAGATGGGAGAGAATCAAGGAATCTAGATACAATAGATGTTATGGGATGGTGAAGAATGAAGGTGTGCCAAGGTATGTGAATGCATGGAAGAAAGAGAAAAAGTGGAATAGTGTTAAAATTTAGGATGGTTGAGAAGATTTGTAGAGTATGTGGGTTTGAGGTAGAGGATTGGGCGCATGTGTTGGATAGATGTACTGGAGTGAATGAGGAGGAAAAGGGTATAGGGGAGTGTGTAGGCTGGGCTTTGGATGAAAGTGGGCAAGAAAAAGTATGGATGAAGGAGTTAGAAGGACAGATAGAGAGAATGAGATTAGGGACAGGGTATTAAAAGATGGCTTAAATGGCAAAAAAAAGAGAGAATAAACAATTTATATTATTCATTAAAATTTCTATGCTATTAATAAAATCATTCATAGGAAGCAAAGTGTTATTATTTATGAGATTCCATCTTTTTTCGATACTAGATTTTACTAGATTAAAAGGGATGTTAGTAAAAACAGATTTTACAACGAGTGAAATCATTATAAAATCATTAGGAACAATAGTTTTATCAATAATTTTTTTAAAAAGAAAAGAGTTTTTTACTGTTGAAATAGGATTAGAAATAGATTTGGATAGAATATCATTAAAAATTTTAGCCATGTGAAAAGTGGGAGTGTTGATACAAGAAACAACTGGTAGTAGAGGGGTGTTTGGTTAATGAATCTTTGGAAGGCCGTAGATTTTTGCAATAACTGTATTATTCGTGATTATGTCTTTTCTTTGTATCTTTTGACCTAAAAAACCTTTTAGCCAAAATTATTTTAAAGGTTTAAATGTCTCTTTGTACTGAGATTAGAGGGTGGTCAGATATAAATTCATAAGTTTGATCATCATTAAGGAGATCATTTTATTCAAAATGACCGTGACATTACCTGTGTTTAAATAAAGTAAAAATAATAAATTATAGTAAAATAATTTGTCCTATTCGAACCGAAGACCATTAATTTGTAAAATTAGGAAAAAGTTGTGTCTTTCTAGGTGCATTTGTAAAGAATTAATCATTATTAACGATAATTTGTTTCAACAATTGCAAATGGTTGTTGTGGTTAATTTTACTGAATATTTTCTTAATTTTCAATATAAAAAATAGTTAAGTCAAAAAAAACTACAACTCTCTACGTTTATTTGGATAATAGTTATAAATTAACAATAATACATGGTTTAAACAAAGTAAAAATAATAAATTATAGTCAATAGTTTTTCTTTTTCTAACCAGTGTCCCTTAATTTGTAAAATTAGGAAAAAGTTGTGTCTTTCTAGGTGCATTTGTAAAGAATTAATCATTATTAACGATAATTTATTTAAACAATTGCAAATGGTTGTTGTGGATAATTTTACTGAATATTTTCTTAATTTTCAATTTAAAAAATAGTTGGGTCAGAAAAAACTACAACTTTTCAACTAAACTTAAAGTAAAAATAATAAATTATAGTCAATAATTTTTCTTTTTCTAACCAGTGTCCATTAATAATGTAAAATTAGGAAATAGTTGTGTTTGTGTAGGGGCATTTATAAAAAATGAATAAATATTAACAATTAGAATTATTTGATGTGGTTAATTTTGCTCAATACCTTTTTTTAATTTTAATTATTAAAAATAGTTAAGTGAGAAAAAACTACAACTCACTAGATTTATTTGAATAATAGCTGTAATAATAATAACTTGGATAGATCGATATCTTCTCTATTTGTTTTAACATTATTTAACAAGTGATAAATTCATACTACTATTCAAACTATTTTGAAATACCCGTGTGGAAAAGCCAAGTGGGGCCAAACTGGCGCCCACTTGGCCCACCTGCCCCAGGTGGGCTCCAACTGGCGCCCACTTAGAAACTGGGAAATACTGGGAACTTTTCTACACGGGTATATTAATATAAATTAATTCATTGTAAAATTTTTCGAAGTAAGGGGGGATTTAAAATATTGTTTATATATATAGGATGAAGTGAGGTAATTCGGAACAATTTTCGATTGTCAATTGGCAGCTGGGTAAAGGAAGATATATTATAATTCTTAATCTATAAAAAGTTTAAAATCAAATTAACACTGCTTTAGTATTTTGTCTCGTATTTAAAAAATAAAAATCCTAAAAATCTAACAAAAAATTTTTCAGATGTGTCATTAATGATATAATTGAAATTCACTTGGGTTTTTGTTTATTGCAAATTTAAATACTAATAATAATAATAATAATAATAATAATAATAATCTGTTCGACATTAGCTGAAGAATTCGAAAATTTGGGGGTAATTACGAACAGAATTTTAAATGAATGTTTACAATAATAGGGGTTCAAATCTCAATGTATTTATTTGCTTATTTTCGATTTTACACTTTTTTCAATAATTTTTTGAGCCAATTAATTAAAATTTTTTATTTTCCACCATAAAATGTGATGTTATCGTTAGAAAAAATGATATATCGATATTTTTCTATATTTTAATACTTTTTACTGTTAAGCTATTAAATTGAAGTTTTTAGAAATGTTATTTCTTGATAAATTCCGTAAAATGATTAAAAATTAGTTTAAGAATTGTTACACGATGTTAATTTTTTATTTACTACAACTTTCAGAGACTTTGAAGAAGGTGTCCATCTTGGGGCCACTTTTTTTTAGACCGACAATTTTAACAATTAGAAAAAACGCTTTAAAAAATGTTTATGTTCAAAATAAAATTTTACCTCGGTGGCCATAAGTTATCTTATAAATTGTACTTTCATCGGGTATAAAACATTTTAATATATTTTATTTGGTTTGGTTTCTACAGCAATAAGACGAAAGGGTGTCAAACTTGGGGCCCTCTCCCCTAAATATAAATCAAAATTTTTTTTTCGTTTAAAATAAATATTCAGAGCTCAAAACTTGACTTTTGATTTTTTTCTCATCACATTTCTTAAAAAGATATAACAAAGAACTGAAAACGTTTAAAATTTACATTTGATCATCAAAATCAGTTATTTTGATCTTTAATCCGCAATAATCAATCAATAACAATGAAACTACGTACAAAGTTACAGTTAATCAAGTACATTAATTTGAGTAAAGATCAAAATTAATTTGACTTTTCACCTTTAAATAAACTCAAGTGCATCAACCAGCCCCTGCGCCAAATAGCCCCGGTCTCCCCTATTCAACTCCCCAAATTTGCAACTAACAGAACTTCTACATCCCTGAATTTGCATTTGTCCGAACCTTCGAAAGTTGGCTTTCTAAATGAGTCTTCTGATTAGCTGGTAAATTTCTCGATAACATTATCAGCTAATCAGAAGACTCGTTTAGAAAGCCTCCGGTAAAAAGGGAGAAATAGAAAAGAATTCAGATTCTGAATTATTTTCAATGCGCGATTTTTCCGTTTTTTTAGGTTCCATTATGAAACCTAAGATATAAGAAAATTCTATTGCTTTCAACTGACTACAGAAAATTTCAAGAAGCGAATTGAAGCCAATTGAAAAGTTGGAAGATATGGAAATAATTTCTATTGCTTTCAATTGACTTTAGTTACACTTTATTGCTAATACTCTTATTATTTGTTATTATTGTTTATTATTAAAAAACTTACACTGAGAAACAAATACTATTAAATCAATTTCATATTTGTGTCATGTAACAAACAGCATATTCAATATCGTACGAATACATATGTAATGACTTTAATAGTACAAAGCTAGGTGAGAATTATGTCCACTTCATGGACATTTCGCTTCCGAGTAAGCAAAATAATTTGCTTCCTCATAGAGGAAGCAAGAAAATAATAATATATAAGTTAATTGGGGAAGTTGTTTAAAAAAAATTGTTAATGCAAAAAAATGTAAAAATATGAATTATTTTACGAAATTCTTGATCAAATATAAAAGTTATATAGGTCAATCGATTCGTTTTTAGATAAGGAATATGATTCTTGTATTCTTTAAGTTGTATTTTTAGCATGAAAAAATTTTTTGGCAAAAAACGATTTTTTTCGATGAAAAAAGGTGCTCAAAAAAATTTGGTTGGGTATTTTCAAAAATCCCTGTGTCCAAATTTAGATATTCATGAGCTTAATAAGCCATCCAAATTTTATTGGAATCCGTTAAAGCATTCTCGCGATAACTTGTACAAAAAAAACGCTACACACACACACACACATACATACATCTGGACATTTGCTTAGGAATGAAAATTTACGCTTTTTAGATGAAAATAAATCGATTTAGACTATTTTTGAAAAATTGAAAATCTTAACGATCACAAAGCTTCCTCTGTGAGGAAGCAAAATAATTGTGAAATAAAAAAGATTCGGTCTTTTTCTTATTCAGCTTCAATTTACACCGGTTCAACCCCTCTCCTCCTCCTGTTAAATAATGGTTAGAGTCTGAAGGTTTGGAACTGTTTTTTACACTTCCAAGTCTTCGGCGTCCATATTTCTTTTTATTTGAGAGTATTTCGAATTTCAGTGAAAAACTTCGAGCTGTAGCAATATCACGGAGACGGTCACCCATATAATCTCTAAACAGTAACCTCCTCAAGATTTTCTTAATAATTATAATAGTTTATGAAAATGTCCCTTCATATTTCATCTTCAAGGTATCGTTTTTCCTAAAGATCCTATTAGAAATTTTAGGGTGTTATGGTGTGATGTGGAACATGGGGTGATGTACAACACCGCCGATTTCTGATCTTTATTTTGATATTGAACAGAATCGTATACTGACATCTGTTTGTGTCCACAGTAACTTGTTTTTGATATATAAAGCATGAAACAGCACGCACCCTGGTATGATGTACGTAAAGCTAGCTGAATTTCTCCAGTTAAAAGTATTTCTCGATTTTAACATTTATAGTTATTTCGTGAATTGTTTTGAATTATTTTATAGGTGAGTTTGTTTATATTGTTTGTTTTTTAAGTGCCTTTTAATATCCAAAGAGATTTTGTGATTTCCTTACATTATATTGCTGTCACACCAGTTTGCGCAAAATATCGTATTTGGGGTGATGTGCAACAATTTACTTTATTATTATTATTATTATTATTGCGCTACGAAAATAAACAAATAAATAAAAAATCAAATGCAAAAATCTTTTTTTTATTGTAGAAATTTCCACTTTTTAGAGGTCACAATATCTTTTTAAAAAGTTTGTTTTTTAGTGATTTCTATTAATTTGCATTTAAGAAGCATAAATTTAATACTTAAAGCGATTCACATCGATATTTATGGATTTTTTCTCTAAACTTTACCTGTGTTGCACTTCACCCCAACTTTTTTTGAAAATGCCAAAACGGACCTTTTTTAAAATGCAAAAATTTTGTAGGAAAAATTAAAATTTTTTAAAATCTATTAATGAAGGAATGTAGTTTTTCCTTCCTCTACATTGTTCAATTATGAAATATTTAAGAATTTGATTATTGAACATGTTTTACAAGCAACAAAAAAAAGATATTGCACATCACCCCACAACACCCTATATTTGAAATTGTATTTTAAATTCCAAATCCTAAAAAGACATTGGCAACAGATCAAAAGAGACAGAGGTAATCGAATTTACAAGTACGCTTATTTCTCAAACAATATTCCACAACTTCCCGACACTTTTCAGAAGATTAGTCAAAACACGACGATTTTCAAATAAATAATCTTTTATATGCGCACAAAAACTTGGAAATATATTTTGCAGATCGGCAACAAGAAGTAACGGCGAAAATATATTTATTTTATAAAACGAAAAAGATGACAGAGGTTTGAAATTGGCAACAGATAAAAAGAGACAGAGGTAGTCGAATTTTCACGCACGCTTATTTCTCGAACAATATTTCACAACTCCTCGACACTTTTCCGAAGATTAGTCAAAACACGACGATTCCTAAATAAATAAACTTTTATTTGCGCACAAGAACTTAGAAATATATTGTGTAGATAGGCGTTAAGAAGTAACGGCGAAAAAATATATTTTTGTTTATAGAAAAAAGATGACAACTTCTCGCCAATGGTAACTCGTACTCGGTTTAGTCGGTAATAGTTATAAAGTTATTGAAGTCTCAAATTGAGGGCTGCTATTATGTCCACGCCAACCTTCTTTGATCCTTTTCGTTTCGTAAAATAAGTATATTTTCGCCATTACTTCATGATGCATATCTACACAATATATTGCTAAGTTCTTGTGCGTAAATAAAAGTATTTTATGTGGGAATCGATCGTGTTTTGACTAATCATTGAAAAAGTGTCGTGATACTGTGAAATACAAGACCCAAAAGTTGACCAAAAATAAACCAAAATAGGTTATTATTGTCAAAAAATATTAATTCTCAAAAAAAGAAGAAATTTAAACTGCTAATTATAGTTTCTATTGTTTTTGAGGTCGCTGATTACAAATCTGAAGACATATTTTGAAAATTCAAAATGGCGGATCTAATATGGCGGCCATAAAAATTTAAAAATTATTTAATTTTTAGAGAACTTCGTGTCATGGGGTTTTGGGGGTTCCTGATTACAAATTTGAAGTCAGATTTTAAAAATTCAAAATGGCGGATCCGATATGATGGACATAAAAATTTAAAAATTAATTAATTCTTATAAAACTTGGTATCAAGAAGTTCTTGGTGTCCATAATTACAAATCTGAAGTCAGATTTGAACAATTCAAAGTTTAAATCTTATTTCATAAAATTTTTGTGAAAGTTCTATCTAAACTTAAATTAGTTAGAAATAACTTTTTTGATAACAAAAATCGATCACTGATTCAGTTAGTAATATTTCTAATAAATCGGTTAGCTAGAAAGAACTAATAATTAATTAAGTTCGTTTTTAGGTTATGGAAGGCACGCTATATTGGATCTGTAAATTAAAATTGTTCAAATCTCACTACAGATTTGTAATTATGGACACCAAAAACCCCTTGATATTAAGTTTTATAAGAATTAATTGATGTTTAAATTTTTATGTCCACCATATTGGATCCATATTTGGGGCATTATTCGTGAAGTGATACACCAAAAATAATAACCTATTCAAATACAGCCAAGGTTTTCCAATATAAAAGTGCTTATGGTCATCAAACTGATTTATAAGTTTCATTGTTTTTACTAGACGGGTTGCAGAGTTACAGGGGCTCAAACTTCCATACATTAACTGAATACGTCTATATTAAAGAGAGCATAACTCAAAGGCAAATATTTAGATTTAAAAAAATTATAGGTGTTTTGGAAAGCTCTTTTTATGCTTTTTTAAATAAAATATTTTTATTTTCTAGAAATTGTTTTTTAAGACAAAAATTTAGAAATTAATATTTTAAATTAATTTTTATCGAATTCCGAAATCATGAATTTTTTTCGAAATATGCTTTAAAAAAGTAGGTTTCTTCCTCTTTGAAATGAGCCATTATCCAAAATGAGAACATTTTTCTTTTCAAAGTTACACGAATTGTACCGAGCATACACTGAGAAAATTATATCTGTAACGATTACAGAACTGCTATGGTACTGCTCGGACAAAAGGCTACCTTCAGTAAATAGTAAATAAAATGATCTTATAAAAAAAACGAGATTGTCTCATACTATTTAATGTTATAGAAACAAAGAAATTAACGTAGGTAGTGATAAAATTACAGGACAAAATATACTTAACGAGTATTAAAGAGTCTAAGAAAGACTTAAGTTATAACTTGGAAAAAGATATAAACTCACCGTGAAACGTTACAAAACAGTTCTGTAATTTAACCTGTTCACATATAAAAAATTTATCTTCCAGTTTTTCAGTTGTTCTCTTTCAGTCAATTTATGTACTCAACTCGCACGTAACCTACACTTATTTACTGATACACCCTCCCTCCTGCTGCTTACAATTATTTTTTTTTTAACTATTTGAAAACAAATTCGCATGGTGAAAGATTCGAACTCGCGTGACCCGACCCTATCACGAACGCCTTAACGACCACAGCTATTACAGCACATGTCAGTTAGTTTTGACCCGTCTATATGAACTACAACGTCGTGTGTAGCGTCGTTTATTGCCGAGTGAAGCCTTAAGATGCCGGAAGAAGCCGAAAGCTGCCGAATGTTACCTTCTTTAATGTTACATACGTAATGCTTACAAAGCAGTTCTGTAAAATTATCTTGCCTATACTGCACTCTGTGCCTAAAGGAACCTTACAGCTTTATATAATGAGTTTTGTAATAATTTAACTTTCTTTTATGACAGACCACTGTATTTAAAAGTTAATTTTTTTTCTCCTAATCCTATAATAATAACAGAACAAAAATTTGATGCGAAGTATAGTACAGCTTATGACAGATTACAGAACGTTTTGTAAAATTAGCAGACATATTCTTAAGAACAACAAGGTTAATAAGTAAATAAAACAGAAATGGACATTTCGTCCGAGCAGTACAGGTTAGTTCTGTAATCATCACAATTAGAATTTTCTCAGTGTAGGTGATACTGCGCGCTGGGCCCTATACGCACGACCGTTGCGCAATAGCTGCAATAGCTGCCGCATCATACCGTTTGTTGACGAAACATTTAATATTGTTTTATACTGCACTTCATTTTTGCTTTCTTAGATTTGTGTTACAAGCATATTTATAGGATATTTCTTATATAGGTAAGTAGTAGTAATAGTTTTGTTTTTTAATATTACGAATTTTTTGCGGTTATATTTACAACTTTGATGAAATTTATTTCCCTTTTAAGTCTTATTCAGACTATAATATGGAATCATCAAAAGTGTGGTTTGATTGTTGTTTTAATCCTTTTAAAAAAGTGAAACATGGAAAAGGTTCGGATTTGAGAGTTGTTTCCAAAAATTTGCTTAAAAAGTTGCCAGATAATTTTCCTAATAAAGCAAAACTATGTTTGGTTTGTAGAAAAGAAGTTGGCTTATTCCAAGAAACGCTTCCGTTTCGTTCTGATGAAACTTCATTTACTGAGTGTATGGACATTGATAATGAACCTTCCAATATTGAAAATAATGATAAATCTATGCTTTCTGAAGATGAATCAAATGATGCCAATTCTTCTTCACCATCTAGCCCTAAAAAGCTAAAATTACTTTGTGATAAAAAGAATTGCCAGGCAGGTAATGAAGTACTTGAGCAAATAAAGGATAAATTTAAAAATTCTGAGTGCGATTCAGAAAAATTGCTGCTTTTAAATCTAGCACCTAAATCTTGGGGTCGTCTCCAAATCTGTGTTCTTGCAGGATCAAGCGGCACTCACAACGTTTGTGTTTGTGTCCATCATGAAAACATTAATCTAAAGTTCGATGCGATAGATTTAGAGAAAATAACTAAAGATACCGATTTACCTCTTAAATCATTCAAGGATTGCTTAAAGTGTATAATGTGCAAAAATCCTAGCCCCGATTGCCATCTTAATCAATGCAAGAAATGTCCGAATATAAGTGTAATTAAAGGTCATCTTAACACATTATTTGATGAATGCTACATTGATTCAGTAGAATTTCAAGTATGGCAAGAAACTGACCGGTGCACATTAAAAACAGAAGTAGCGAAAAGCGAAGAATTCGTTGATCAACTTTGTGATGGACTGGTGAAGCTTAAAGCCCATCATTTTATCGCTAGAGAGCAATCCTTGTTTCTGAAAAATTTAAAAGAAAATGTAAGAGAAGATCAGTTTCTTATATTATTAGATTTTGCTCAACATTTTGCATTTGTAGTGCAAAATTCTGCCCAATCACACTACTGGAACAAATACCAGTGTTCTATTTTTACCGTAGTGGTGTATTTTAAAGAAAATGGGAACCTTAACCCCTTCACGCCCATGGGACATATATGTCCCACCTACATAAACCTCAATATCTTCGAAGAAAAAGCATATTTTTTATTGAATCTTGGTGCGTTCTCTTCAGAAAGGATAAAGCTGTAAAAATATGTAGACTGGATTGGGCTTTAATTTTCCTTCTGTTTAAAAAAAAATATAAATAATTGTTAAATAAAAAAATTTTAGATTCGCCTGAAATTTGTTACTCGGGGGTTTTCGGGGTCGCTGATTACGAATCTGGTGTTAGTTTTTAAAAATACAAAATGACGGATCCAATATGGCGGACAAAAAATTGAAAAATCCTTTAGATTCGTTTAAAATTCATTATTCGGGGGTTTTTGGTGTCGCTGATTACGAATTCAGTGTTAGTTTTTGAAAATTCAAAATGGCGGATCCAATATGGCGGGCTAATTTTGAAGAAGTGTTTAATATCGCTTAAAATTGGTTACACGGGTGTTTTTGGGGTCGCAGATTACTAATCCGGTGTTAGTTTTCAAAAATTCAAAATGGCGGATCCAATATGATGGACGAAAAATTGAAAAATCCTTGAAATTTGACTAAAATCGTGTACTTAAAGGTTTTTGAGGTCGCTGATTTCAAATTCAGTGTTAGTTTTTTAAAATACAAAATGGCGGATCCAATATGGCTGAAAAAATTTTAAGAAGTGTTTAAAATCGCCTAAAATTGATTACTCGGCGGTTTTTGAGGTCGCTGATTGCGAATCTAATATCAGTTTTTCAAAATTTAAAATTGCAGATTCAATATGGAAAAATAATTTTTCAAAAACAGCTTTGATTCGCTTGAAATTTTTTATTCTGAGTTTTTATAATCGCTGATTACGAAACCTGTGTTAACCCTTGAAAACTCATAAATTTAACTGACTGAACCCTAATAGCACCGACTGTGCCGGGAACGTTCCTGGAATGGTCCGCCAGTCCCTGGGGTACGTTCACATGGACCGTTCCAATATACCTGACAAATACGTTCCGGATTTCACTAGGCTAGGAACGTTCCGCGGAACGTTCCTGGAATGTTCCGAGGAACTTTAAATACACATTGAAAAATAATTAATGTTAATATCTTGCGCAGTAGTTTTCTATCGCACCTAGAGCTGCGCAGTTGATTTTAGTGACCACTGTTCTATAGAAGCAATCATATTAAAAACATTAAATAATATTAATAAAAAAATTTTCAGCTTTTTCCGCATACTTTTTCCGCAACCCGTTCTGCGATTTTTTGAATGTGTATTCAAAGTTCCTCGGAACATTCCATGAACGTTCCGCGGGAACGTTCCTAGCCTAGTGAAATCCGGAACGGATTTGTCAGGTATATTGGAGCGGTCCAAGGGAACGTACCCAAGGGGCCAGCAGCCCATTCCAGGAACGTTCCCGGCCTAGTCGGTGCTATTAGGGAAGGCATCAAATCTTTAAAAGCCAGTAGGTTTATTTAAAACTAAAATATTTGGTTACCAGAGACGAGATTTCCAGCGATTCTAAGCAGTTTTTGAATTTTTTTTTCATATTGAATCCGCCATTTTGTATTTTGGAAAACTGATATTAGATTTAAAATCAGCGACCCCAAAAACCCCCGAGAAACCAATTTCAAGCGATATTAAGGGGTTATATACAGTCAGGCGGTCGGAAAATGCAGTATTTTGGGATTTTTTTTAAAAAGAAATATTTATTTATTAATGCGAAAGTTTTTCTATAATGTTTTACATCTTTTAAAGTTTTAAAAAAAATATTTCATTTGTAAATTTTTTTTTTTTTTTGCCTCTGTCGCATATTTTCCAAAGGTCCTCGAAAAAAAGTGTCCCGCGGTGAACAAGATAACAATTGATAGAATCATCTGAAATCAAAAAGTTAAATAGATTCTGTTTGTTTATGAAAAAATGTAGTCTTTAATCGAAGGAATTGAAAAAATATCACTTTTTGACAAAATGGCAGCTTCTAAAAAAAAATAGTTCATTTTTATGGAAAAAAAATCGTCTTCAAATGTTGATTAAAATTATAATTTTAATTGTATTTAAAAAACACTCGATTAAGGACAGCAAAAAGTAGTTGTTGAGCTTGTGTGAAAATTAGAGCTAAATCGGTTCAGCGGTTTTTGAGAAATCGTGTTCACCGACTTGAAAAACATAGTTTTGAGAAAAGCGAGTTTAAAGTTTCAGAAGCATTTTCAATATTTCCAGGTTTGGGAACGGAAAATGTGAATTTTATCTATTAGTTATGAAAATAACACCACCACACTTTCTCTTTATGCCTTTCAGTACATTAGAAGGGTTTTATTTGCAAAAGGCGAACAAATAAAAAGGACTGCTTTTTATGTGGCTACCAGGCGCTATTTACAAATATTAGTCTAACTTGCAGAATATTCAACGGATTAGCTTCCAATTTTTTATGTGTAATCTTAAATACATGTATTTTACGAAAATCAAATAAAAAAAATAGATTTTTTAAAAATGCTAACTGTATATAACCCCTTAAACACTTCTTTAAAATTTGACGCCATATTGGATCCGCTATTTTGAGTTTTTAAAAAGTAATAATGGATTCGTAATTAGTGACCCCAAAAACCCCCCAAGTAATGAATTTTAGGCGAATCTAAAGGATTTTTCAATTTTTTGTCCGCCATATTGGATCAGTCATTTTGAATTTTTAAAAACTAACACCGGATTCGTAATCAGCGACCCCAAAAACTATAAGAACCACTTTACTTTTGTTTTTTTAATTGCTCAATTTTGCTTGGGTGTGAAAGGGTTAAGCATTTATCAATAGCAATTTTGTCTAATAATTTACGTCGTCGCAGTTTACGATTATCAGAAGATTATAATAAATTACTTAAAAACTAAATTTAATCCCAACGAAATAATTTACTTCTCTGATGGTGCAAGACAACACTTTAAAACCTGATACAATTTTAGAAATCTGCGCCATTGTGAACTCGATTTTGGTATTTCAGCAAAATGGCACTTCCACGCTTCTGCCCACGGAAAAGGACCATGCGATGGAATAGATGGAAATTTAAAAAGGCAAGCCACACGCGCCTGTTTACAGAGATCATCAAAAAATCAAATTCAAACTGCAGAAGAATTATACAATTGGGTAAAGGAATACTTCACTGAAACGGTAATTTTTTTAGTGCAAAAGAAGATTCCATGAAAACTGCAGATCTGTTAAAGGAACGATTTGCTAAAACAGAAACTATCCCAGGTACCTTAAAATATCATTCGTTTATTCCTGAAAATAAGGATGAACTAATTTTGAAAAGGTATTCTGTTTCTAGTGAATCGGACGTTTTTCCCAAGCCAAAAATCTCAAAGAAAAAAAGTAAGTAAGCTGAAAACAATAATTAATACTGTCATTTAAATACAGATATGTGAAAGCAAAAAAAAAATTTTTTAATGTCAATTTGATTTTGTTTCTATCCATGATTTATTCTGTCTCTTTCTTTGATTCTCACAAGTATATTTTGGCACAATAAGTTCTGTAATATCGGCACCTTACTTTTCCGCACTAGATGTGTATTAATTAAACCATTAAAAATTTTATTACTACCTAGATCTGTAAATAGTTATACTCATTTTAGTCCAAGGACTTATAAAAGCATAATTTCTAAAAAAAAAAACATACTAAGAAAAATTAAAATACAAAAAAAATACAAAAAGAAAATGTTTGTTTGATTGTTTCATATTTAATATATAGTTTGATTTTAAATTTATGTTTGAATTGTATGTTACGAGTAGTGCAATACGCGTGAAATGCGTAGAGGCTCGCGCGCCGTACCGCCTGTGCTAAGTATAATGTCTTGTAACTTTCAAAAAACAATTTTCTCATTTTGGTTAACGGATCATTTTAAAGGGGAGGAAACCTACTTTTTTTAAGCTCATTTAGAAAAAAATTCATGATGTCGGAATTCGATAAAAATTAATTTAAAATATTAATTTATAAATTTTTGGCTTAAAAAACTATTTCTAGGAAATAAAAATACTTTATTTAAAAAGTGCATAAAAAGAGCTTTCCAAAACACCCATAATTTTTTTAAATCTAAATATTTGCCTTTGAGTTATGCTTTCTTTAATATAGACGTATTCAGTTAATGTATGGAAGTTTGAGCCCCTGTAACTCTGCAACCCGTCTAGTAAAAACAATAAAACTTATAAATCAGTTTGATGAACATAAGTACTTTAATATTGGAAAACCTTGGCTTTATTTGAATAGATTATTATTTTTGGTGTATCACTTCACGAATAATGCCCCATTTATGTTCATAAAGGATAAAAACTCTTCTATGATTTTCAGAGTTTTAAGTACCTCTTATATAAAAGACAAAGTATTATTTGGTGCAAATTTTATGTGAAAGAATTAATATTCAGATACAGAAATCTGTCACTGAAAAGTATGAAAATAGGGTACTTTGAAGCTAAATAACAATAGAAATTATCATTTTTTTAAATTTCTTGTTTTTTGCAAAATAAAGTTTTTTTTGCGCTTAATAATATTCTATGAGGATCTTAAATTAAGATAACATTTAAGAAGTGAAAACAGATGTTGAAAATGAAGTGTTTATTTTACGTATTAAATTCATGATAATCTTATAAAAGAGAAAAAAGCAATTCGCTGCGTCAATTTTGCAATTAATAAATTTTTTAAAAATGACGGTTAAAGTTTCCATCCTTGCAGAATATGAAATTAAAAAAACATTTTTGAATTTCTAATTTTGGCTTTTTTTTGGACCACCGCACCCTAAGCGTACAGGCACCACTAAATATTAATTTAGAAAAAAATGAAAAATACGTATCTTTTTTTTGTGACAAAATGAGGGGCGGAAATTAACAAAATTCCAAAATGTCTTTTTTAACAGCCACCCTAATATATATATTAGGGTGACCGTTTTTTTCGAAAGTTGAAATATTTTAGGTCGCCGGGCTGAATTTGCTATACAATGTAGAAAAATGAGATGTGCACAAGGACATCCCAAACGATCAATATTAACCCGTGCCACCAATGGGTTAAAGTTTACATAGGCTTTTACATAGGAATAGTGCACTTTTTTACATTTTGGAACAACCCAGTCACGAGATTTTAACGTTACTAGAACTTCTTTACCAATTTAAAATTTTTTAATTTTCCAATAACTACTTTTTCAATTTTTTAATTTGTCAATTTCCCAATAACCAAATCTCCAATTTCTCAATTTACAAATTTTTTTACTTTGACAATTTCCCGTGTAGAAATAGCCCTAGTTTAAACCCTAATAAACGAATTCATTCAGACAAAGTTTTTTAATGTTAAAAATTTGTTCTCCAACGTTGTAAAATCTAAATGATTTCATATGTTTTTTTATTAAACATTATTCTCTGTTTTCTCTTTTAACTGTTGTTTTTAATGTCCTCTAGTCTGTTTAATTTATGTTATTGTAAATGAGGTAAAGGTGTTTGTAGTTCAGTTTAAATAGTGAAGTCATTTAACACTGTTATATAATTTGTAATTCTGGTGACTTTTATTATTTTATTTATTAATTTTTAATTCTATTAGCTTTTATTATTTTATGTGTTTTCATGTTTTATTAAACACATTTTTTTGTATGTGTATTATAATAATTTCTATTTTTAATTCCATACAATGGTTAACTCTAGAATTTTTGTATTTTTGTTATTATTATTATTTTTTGTCTCTCTTAGATCAAATAATTATAATTTGTGTTATTTTATTTTATTGTTAGACTCCCAAAAGAGGAAATCATATAGATTTCAAAACGTCTGAAAACCAATTTTAAACATTAAACAACTTTGTCGGAATGACTTTGTTTTTTCTTGCTGCTTTTTAATAATTTACTCTCGGAAGTTAAAGAGTTTTTTAATAAAATTTTATAAATTGTTACAAATACTAGCACTTGCACTGAAATAAACTAACATAAGTTTAAATGTTTTAAATATAGGTACTAAAAGTCTCAAAACAAGACATTTGGTTTTGCAGTGTCACTATGTTAGTATATACAGCGTTGTATATTTTTACACTATAAGATAAACTTTCTTAAGAAAGATAATCGGAAATAAATTAACATTGGTTGGGTGCTGGGGTAATTCTGAGAAGTCAATTTATACATTTTGAGGTTATCTTCCCTGTACAAGTCAACGGGAAATGATCTAGATATTAGACTGGTACTTAAGTACTTCAGAAAACTAGATTTTCACATTAGGAGGTTAACTTCTCAGCGTAAGTTGTCCGGAAATGACCTGGACTTCGATGGAGTACTTAGGTCTTTTAGAAATGTCGATTTAAACATTTTGTGGTTGACTTTCCTAAGAAAGTTGATCGAAAAGACCTAGATATCGGACAGCTACTTTAATATTTTAGAAGAATCGATTTCTTCATTTCAGGGTTAACTTCCCTGAGAAAGTTGGCCAGAAATGACCAGCACATCAGTTAGGTACTGGAGTACTTTTGAAAAGTAAATTTCTTCATTTTGGGTTAACTTTCCTGAGGAAGTTGTCCGTAAATGACTTGGACATCGGTTGAGTATTTCTGTACTTCAGATAAGTCGAGGTTTTGAGGTAAACTTCCCTGTTAAAGTTGATCAGAAATGACATGGACATCGGTTGGGTACTTGAGTACTTAACCCTATTTAAAAACCTTACGTAGGATCTGATGTAGGATCTTAGGTAAGATCTTACCTAGTAACATATGTAACATATATATACCTAGTAACATCGGTGTGCGCACAAAATGCTTACAAAATGCTGGCTCTCTGACAGCATATTCTGACGATAATTAAAGTGCACGCATGATGAACGCACAATGCATGCATAAGTGTGTTATAATTATACAATCACCTTGTGCGCGCTGAGTGCATGCAGTTTGCATTCCTATATTCTATTTTGATATTTCTGTATTTTATATACGCACTTAGTTTTTAACGACCAAATAGTTTTTAATGTAGCTTAATAACGTGATTTTATAAATTGCAATTTTTTCAAACTCTATAGTGATAATCTTTTTAAAAGTTATGTAAATTTCTAATTTTAATGTATACTTAAAAATGTTTAATAATAAAATAAAGTTTTAATTGTTTAAATAATTTTGTAAATTTTTAAATAATATTTATATGTTTTGTTTAAATTAGTCAAATAAACAATAAATTTTTAAATATATAAATATTTTCAAATTTTTATTCTATCTACTTTTTTTTTTTTTTTTTTTTTTTTTTTTTTTTTTACAAAACAAGTTTAGGAGAGGAAAATATGCTTTTACGCACTTGTTCGTGTGGGACTCAACCACGTGCTATGGCAATACCGCACTAAAACAACCTCTCCCATTCTTGCTTTACTTACTCCATCCGTTCCTGCTCCCTCCATCCTGGAAGGTTAGCAAGAGCGTGATTAACTTACTCGAGACGTTTTTCATGTTTCTTGCACTGTTGTCTTCGCCCATAGCCGCCGATGTTCTTAAGCGGTGGTCGAGAACGTTGTTGGATGCATTTTTAGAGCTACCAAATAAGATGTTAAAGTGAACAGTGCTACCGAACCAGATTGAGAGAGTTCAGAAGGACTTCCTTTTGCATGCGAACCGCCAATGCATCAGCCTGGCGCTCGCAGCCAGGAATCTTTTTTAATTGGCTCACCAATGAAGCCTTAATCCCTCCCAAACAACCGATTAGAAGAACATTCAATCGGACTTTATAACCTGGGTGCATTCGACTCAATTCGAACATGAGCTCTTGATACTTGGTCCGCTTCTCATCCTCCTTACGATTAATGTTGTTTTCAGCTGTGGCCGAGAACTCAATTACACAAATGATTTTACTTTTATGATCCTGGAGTACTATATCAGGCTTATTGGCACTGATACGATGAGTGGTGGAAAAAGAGAAGTTCCAGTAGATCTTACACTGGTCATTTTCCACTACGGACTCCTGATCCCCTTGGGTATACGGCAAGATGGGTTCTTTATCTATACCATAATGGTGTCGAAGGTGATAATATAACATCTTAAGCGCAGCATTGTGTCTTTCAATATACCTGTAACACGCGTACTTCGGACACGCACTTAGAATGTGACTTAGAGTCTCCGCATATTGTTTACATGCACGACAGATGTCACTGTCGACAGGTATATGCATCACACGACTGCGGTACACCAAGGTATTAATCACACCATCCTGACAAGTGAATAGAAATCCTTCAATCTCCGATCTTAAACCAGCAGATTTAAGGAACGAAAATGTCAAACCAGTCGACAATCCTACTTCATTTATGAGGTTGTAGAATTGTCCGTGAACAGATTTGCTCTTATGTTCCTGTAGTAGAAGCGCATGTTCTGCTTCCTTGACACGGCCCTTAAGCATCAATGGTGGTAACGATGCTAATCCATGTTGCACATTACTAGTATCAAATGGGAGACGAAGTTCATTCGCAGCTCTTTCTGCCGCATGATATAAGAATACCCCACAATTCGTAATTTCATGATGGTGAACAAATTGTAAAAGAGGATCTCGACTGTTCATAATTGAGCATGTAGCAGCCAAAACGATTCTACGATGAAGACACTCTAAGTTCAGTAGACCTCTCCCTCCCCGATCTCGCGGAAGGTAAATTCGAGACACGGAAGACTTTGGATGATGACTTCGATGAATTGTCATCATCTTGCGAGTTTCTCTGTCTAGCATCTTCAGCTCATTCACATTCCACTTAACTGCTCTAAAGGTATAGAGAAGCAAAGGAATGGCTAATGTATTTGTGGCTTGTATCTTATTCTTCCCAGATAATTCGGAAGACCAAATTTTTCTGAGAAGACCACGATATTTTGTTTGGAGACGATCTTGAAGCTGACGCACATCTTGAGTCTCCGCTTGTGGAATTCCAAGATATGCGTATGTTTCTCCTTGACCAAGATGATGAATGGCGTTGCCACCAATGAGCTGAAGATCCTCAGAGTTGCCTGGTGTTTCAGATGTTTCACGTCTTCCCTTACTTAAGTGGAAAACGGCACATTTATTCAATCCAAATTCCATTCCAATTGCTCTGGAATACTTGGCTACTGCCAACACTAGATTTTTAAGTTCTTCTCTATTAGATCCATAGAGCTTAAGATCGTCCATGTAGAAAACATGGTTGATCTTATGAACTCTATTTCTTGGTTTGCCACACATGTATCCAGAGCGATTTTTTCGGAGCACAATAGACAGAGGCAAAAGAGAGATGCAGAAAAGTAGAGGACTGAGTGAGTCACCTTGAAAAACTCCTCTCCTAAAAGAGATGATGTTAGTTATCATCTGCTGTTTGTTGGATGATATAACAAACCTTGTCCTCCACATGAGCATCAGCTCTTTCAAGCATCTCACGATGTTTGGATGTACCTGTAAGCAATCAAGGAGCTTGATGATCAGCTCATGACTCGTAGAGTCGAATGCTTTACGGTAATCAATCCAAGCCATTGACAAGTTGCGTCGATAAACTATCGAGTCTTGGGTGACGCACCTATCTATTAATAGGTTTTCCCTACAACCTGACAGGCCTCTTTTGCACCCACGTTGTTCACTTATTTCACTCCAAACTGGCTTTATAGATGTTAATATCCTTTCTTTTAGGATGCCAGTAAATAGCTTGTAACAGGTGTTAAGACAAGCTATCGGTCTATAATTTTTTGGATTAGACAAATCTCCTGATTTTTGTAAGAGTACCGTTCGACCTTCCACCAACCACTGTAGTACGGGATGTTCTCCGCAAAGCAATGTTGAAAAGATGCGGGTCAAATGTCGGTGAGTTGAAGTAAACTTCTTCCACCATAGATTATTAATCTTATCTGGCCCAGGTGCTGAAAAGTTCTTAGTTTTAGCAATTATATTTCTAACCTCTTGCTCAGTAATTGGCGGACATAGATGTTTCTCCAGAAAGTTTCAACCTCTTCACGACATGGGGGATTAACAACGACTGATGTTGGTGGACTGAACAGGCGGGATGGATTAGTAGCAAAGATATTATTTTGCTTAATCCAGTTAATCCGCCGTTCTAAACGTTCTCTTATGACTACAAGAGAACGTATCTTCTCAATCCAATGTTGCTTGATGGTCTGCAATTTTGATTTTTTCAAAGTGTGATGCAATCTTTTTAGAGTTTTGGCAATTTCCAAAACTCTTGGTGTAAAACTTTTATTCAATTCTAGATACGCTATCACACTCTGTAATTGAGAAGCATGTCGTCGAGCCACCCCTATCTTGAACTGTACTTGTTTGATTCGTTTGCAGGTCTTAGCCACTCGCTCTGAAACAGACTTTCTGTTACTTTCACGAAGCAAGGACACTGCTTTATCATATACCGCACAGTTCAATGTCCAGAGATCTACATTTTCAGGGAGTAATGAGAGTTCTTGATTTCCTTCAGTCATTTTGTCCATTTTTATGGAAACCTTAAGACGAATTTTTGTTTCCCTTGATCTCATGTTCCCATCTTCGGTCGTTGGTGTTGGTGGGTCGAGAACTTGTATGTTCTCTGAAGGATGTTCTTTTTCTCGTAGAAAAGCCTTATATCCCCTTTTCCTCAGAGAGGATACCTGGTCTCTTAGATACTGAGGCGTCATTTCTGCGTATTGGGGGTACATTTCGACCCATCGCATATGCAGCCTTAGCATATATCCTCTTCTGTCTGGAGAACTGTTTTGCCAACACAACAAGATGTCCTTCCGAAGTTGGTCCGTCCATTTGAAACGCTCTCGAGTTTGTCCCGGGTCATTGCCTGTTCGTCCACGGTGGTCCGAAAGGCAATTTAAATGGACCAAAAATGTAGAGAAAATCGGCTAACGCAGTTTCATTTCATATATAAAAACAAAACAAAATCAGTTGAATTTACATCTTAAATAGATCATTTACGCGTTTTAGAGCATTTTGAAAATTTCGATTTACAAAAACTTTGAAATCGTTGATTTCAAGTTGCCCCCTGCCAAATTTGGTTTGAAAGGAAAAAGTTGTACTTTAGCTTAAAATGTAGGTTATTATGTTTAGTTTTAAGTGCAAAGTGGCACCTTTTAAAATTGCAAATGGCGGATCCAATATGGCGGTCGATTAAAATTTGTTTTAAAAAAAATAACCAAATACGCTTGAAAAATTTTACTTTGTGATTTTTTAGGTTATTAAATACAAATTTGACGTTAGATTTTCAAAATCTAAGATATCATATTGTTAAAAAGAGTTAACAACGTCTTAAACTCTCCCCAAAGAAAATAATCGAAATTAATTTTGAAAAAAATTATTGCTCTACAAAAAAATTTTTTTGTTCAGGTTCTAAGTCTATCGAAGTCACCTAAGAGTGAACTCGTTAATGATTCAAGGTAATAACACGGGATAGCAACCGCTCAAAAGTTAGCCCAAAGAAAATAATCGACATTATTTGTGACGCGTTCTGAAGAAAGGGATCTAAGAAGCAAAAAACCGTTTTTCGGTTCATGGATGTTTTAATTTTATTAAATGTTCCTTTCTCATTATCTAAAGTCAGGAAAATTTTTTATTGAATATTTTTCAAGTTATAACAGTTCAAATCTCTTGATTTGTACAGATTACCATGCGCGCTCGACTTTTGTTTTCGCTCTCCTGTAAAATAACCAATTTGCTTCTTAGGTCCCTTTCTTCAGAACGCATCACATTTTTTAAAGTTTATCCCATGTCACAATGTTATTGTCCTAAATGCATGGAAGTCACCTCATTAGGTTCTTCTTAATTTCATGGATTTAGAATAAACAATTTTTTTGTGTGAACTGAAAGTTCATTTCACATTTAATTTCGATTATTTTCCTTTTTTGTGACTTTTGGGGGTTGTTCTTTTTTGTTATCACCTACTATGATCAAGCAGTAATTTTTATCAAAATTAAATTGGATTATTTTCTTTGGGGTAACTTTTGGGGGGTTACTATCCCTTGTTATCACCTTGAATAATTAACGAGTGTCCTCTTATGTAACTTCTATAGATTTGGAACCTGAACTAAATTTTTTTTTGTAGAGCAATAATTTTTTTCAAAATGAATTTCGATTATTTTCGTTGGAGCAAGTTTAAGTCGTTGTTAATAACTCTTTTTAAAATTATGCTATCTTAGGTTTTGAAAATAAAACGTCAAATTTATATTTAATAACCTAAAAAATTACGAAGTAAAAATTTTTCAAGCGTATTTGGTTATTTTTTTAAAAAAAAATTTTAATCGACCGCCATATTGGATTCTCTATTTGCAATTTCAAAAGGTGCCACTTTTCACTTAAAACTAAACATAATAACCTACATTTTAAGCTAAAGTAGAAATTTTTCCGTTAAAACCAAATTTGGCAGGAGGCAATTTGAAATCAACAATTTCAAGGTTTTTGTAAATCAAAATTTTTAAAATGCTCTAAAACGCGTAAATGATCTAATCAAGATGTAAGTTCAACTGATTTTGTTTTGTTTTTATGTATAAAATGAAACTGCGTTATCCGATTTTCTCTACATTTTCGGTCCATTTAAATTGCCTTCCGGACCACCGTGCGTCGCCTGGATTCTGTCCTATTGCCACTCCCAACTGAACCCAGATCTCCATCCGAGAGAGATCTATTGTGGGTGGCACTGCGCGTTACAGTCGTCGTAACCGCATCTTCTCTGTGTAGGTGGTTAACCCAGCACAGAGTGGACAATTGTTTCGGGTGCCCACCCCTATCTGACATTGGTCCGCCCCGGATATTTGAATTGCCCGGTTCCCCCCATATCTGGGAGGATTTCCCCTATCCGCCACCTGGGGAGGCGCTCGATTGGGATGTCAGAAACCCCACCTTAGATGCCACTCAAACACTTGGCCAAGTGGACCAAGTATTTCCTTGGTGTTCGGAAGAGGGCATCTATGCTGACCCAACAGGCCAGACAATTCTGTGATATTTGGTAACGGACGATACCATTTACCACAAAGATATCGAGCTCTATCTACCTATTATTATTATTATTATTACTATTATTATTTTTTTTTTTTTTTACAAAACAAGTTTAGGAGAGGAAAAAATGCATTTACGCACTTGTTCGTGTGGGACTCGACCACGTGCTGTGGTAATACCTCACTAAAACAACCTCTCCCATTCTTGCTTTACATATTCTAATCCACTATTGCTCCATCCGTCCTGGAGGGTAAGCAAAAGCGTGATTCATTTACTAGAGTTGTTATTTTCGTTTCTTACACTGTTGTTCTCACCCATTGCCGCCGATTTTCTTAAGCGGTGGTCAAGAACGTTGTTGGATGCTTTTTTAGAGCTACCGAATAGGATCTTATAATGAACAGTGCTGCCGAACCTCCTAAACAACCGAATACAAGAACAATTAATCTGACCCTGTAGCCTGGATATATTTTACTCAATTCAAACAGAAGGTCTTGATACTTTGTCCGCTTCTCATCCTCCTTTTGAGTGATATTGCTCTCAGCAGGTGCCGAAAACTCTATCACACAAATGACCTTACTTTTATGATCCTGGAGCACTATGTCAGGCTTATTGGCGCTGATACGATGAGTGGTGGAAAAAGAAAAATTCCAGTAGATCTTACACTGATCATTTTCCACAACGGACTCCTGATCCCCCTGGGCATACGGCAAGATGGGTTCTTTATCTATACCATATTGGTGTCGAAGGTGATAATACAACACCTTAAGCGCAGCATTGTGTCTTTCTACATATCTGTAACATGCATACTTCGGGCACGCACTTAGAATGTGACTAAGTGTCTCCGGGTATTGCCTGCACGGTCGACAGTTGGTGTTGTCGACAGATATATGCATCACTCGACTGCGATACACCAAAGTATTTATCACTCCATCCTGGCAAGCAAATAAAAATCCTTCAGTCTCCGATTTCAAACCAGCAGACTTAAGGAAAGCAAATGACAAAATTCCAGACAGTCCCAACTCTTTTATGAGACTGAAAAACCATCCATGCACAGGCTTGTCAATATGCTCCTGCAACAGAAGCGCATGTTCTGCTTCCTTAACACGTTTTTTAAGCATTAATAGTGTTATAGATGCTAAACCGTGTTCCATATCCCTGGTTTCAAATGGGAGACTAAGTTCACTTGCAGCTCTTTCTGCCGCTCGATATAAAAACGCCCCAACATTTGCAATTTCATGATGGTGAACAAATTGCATAAGAGGATCTCTACTGTTTATGACTGAGCATGCTGCAGATAACACAATTCTACGATGAAGACACTCTAAATTTAAAAGACCTCTTCCTCCCCGATCGCGTGGAAGGTAAGTACGAGGTACGGAAGACCTAGGATGATGACTTCGATGTATAGTCATCATCTTGCGAGTTTCTCTATCTAGTTCCTTCAACTCATTCACATTCCACTTAACTGCTCCAAATGTATAGAGTAGTAAAGGAATGGCTAATGTGTTTGTGGCTTGTATCTTATTCTTCCCAGATAGTTCAGAAGCCCAAATTTTTCTGAGAAGACCATGGTATTTCATATGGAGATGATCTTTAAGCCCACACAAATTTTGACTTTCCGATTGAGGAATTCCAAGATATGTGTAAGTTTTCCCAACACCAAGGTGATGAATGGTATTGCCACCAATGAGCTGAATATTCTCAGAGTCGCTCGACATTTCTGCTGTTTCTCGTCTCCCTTTAATTAAATGGATAACAGCACATTTATCTAATCCAAAATCCATACCAATAGCTCTGGAGTACTCGGCTACTGCAAACACCAGAATTTTTAATTCGTCCTTGCTGGATCCATATAGCTTAAGATCGTCCATATAAAACAGATGGTTGATCTTATGGACTCTATTTCTGGGTTTTCCACACATGTATCCAGAGTATTTTTCTCGGAGTACTACAGACAGAGGCAAGAGGGAGATGCAAAAAAGTAGAGGACTTAGGGAGTCTCCTTGGAAAACTCCTCTTCCAAACGAGATGATGTTAGTCATCACTTGCTGTTTGTTGGATGTTATAACAAACCTTGTCCTCCACATGAGCATTATCTCCTTTAAGCATCTCACAATGTTCGGATGTACCTCTAAGCATTCAAGGAGCTTGATGATCAGCTCATGACTTGTAGAGTCAAATGCCTTTCGGTAATCAATCCAAGCCATTGACAGGTTACGTCGATAAAATATCGCGTCTTGGGTAATACACCTATCAATCAATAGGTTCTCCCTACAACCTGCCAGACCTCTCTTGCACCCTCGCTGTTCGCTTATTGCACTCCAAACTGGCTCGATGGATGTCAAAATCCTCTCTTTGAGGATGCCAGTGAATAGCTTGTAGCAGGTGTTAAGACAAGCTATGGGTCTATAATTTTTTGGAATAGATAAATCACCAGATTTTGGTAAGAGTACCGTTCGTCCTTCCACCAACCACTGTGGTATTGGATGTTGACCGTTGAGAAAGGTAGAGAATATTCGACCCAAATGTTGGTGAGTTGAAGAGAACTTCTTCCACCAAAAGTTATTAATCTTATCCGGCCCGGGTGCTGAAAAGTTCTTCGTTTTAGCAACTATGTTTCTCACCTCCTCCTTAGTAATTGGCGGACTTACCTCTGCAGGATGGTCAAGCCCCTGTCTAAAACAGAAGCTACGAAAGAGTGTTAAGGATGACTCTTCATCGTTCACTGAATGGGCTTTCCCATAGATGTTACTCCAGAAGTTTTCAATCTCTTCACGACATGGGGGTCTTTCGACAGTTGGCGATGGTGGACTGAACAGGCGAGAAGGATTAGTAGCATAGGTATTATTTTGCTTTATCCATTAAACCCGCCGTTCTAAGCGCTCTTTTATAACAACAAGAGAACGTATCTTCTCAATCCAATGTTGCTTGATGGTCTGCAACTTCGATTTCTTCAGAGTGTGATGCAATCTTTTTAGAGTCTGGGCTATTTCCAAAACCTTGGATGTAAATTTTCTTTGCGATTCAAGAAATACAATCACACTCTGCAATTGAGAAGTATTCCTTCGAGCCACCCCAATCTTAAACTGTACTTGTCTGATTCGTTTAAAGGTCCTATCGACGCGGTCTGAAACAGATTTTCTGTTACTTTCACGAAGCAGGACCTTTGCTTTTTCATACGCAGCACAATTTAATGTCCAGAGATCTACATCCTCTGGGAGTAATGAGAGCTCGTTATTCCCTTCAGCGATTTTGTCCATTTTAATGGAAACCTTTAGATGTACTTTGGTTTCCCTAGACCTCATGTTCCCTTCCTCGGTCGTTGGAGTAGGTGTTACTGTCGGAACCTGAAGGTTCTCGGAGGGTTCTTCTTCTTCCTGCTGAAGAAAACCTTCATGTCCCTTTTTTCGCAGAGAGGATACTTGGTCTCTTAAATACTGAGGTGTCATTTGAGCGTATAGGGGGTACATATAGACCCATCGCTCATGCAACCTTAGCATGTATCCTCTTCTGCAAGGACTACTGTTTTGCCAACATAGCATGATGTCCTTCCGAAGTTGGTCCGTCCATTTAAAACGTACTCTAGCTTGTCCCGGGTCAATGCCTGGTCGTTGCCTGGGTTCTGTCCTATTGCCACTCCCAACTGAACCCTGATCTCTATCCGAGAGAGACCTATTGTGGGTGGCACTGCGCGTTACAGTCGCCATAACCGCAAATACTCTGTGTGGGAGGTTATCCCAACACAGAGTGGACAATTATATCGGGTGCCCACCCCTATCTGACTTTTGGTCCGCCCCGGGTATTCTAATTTCCTCGGTACCTCCCATATCTGAGAGGCCTTCCCCTATCCGCCACCTGGGGAGGCGCCCGATTGGGGTATCAGAAACCCCATCTCAAATGACATTCAAGTACCCGACCCAGTCGGCTAAGAAACTCTGTGATATCCCGTAAAGGGTACCACAAGTCCCTCACCAACCCGATCAAATACCTACACGATGTTCTGTAATGGTCATCTTAGTACTGACCCAAGTCGGACCAGTATCTTTGAGCTGCTTGGTAACGGATAAACCAAGCAACCCATTTCGGGATTTCGGAGCAACCCATTTATTATTATTATTATTATTATTATTTTTTACAAGACAAGTTTAGTTTCTTTATTATTATTATTATATTATTATGATTGATTATATCATTATAATTAAAAATTCAAATAATAATTCATTGACAATTAAAAATTTAAGAATGAAACAATAGGTTTCTAATAGTGACGAATTTTAAAGGTAGGGTAAAATTTACCCTGTGAAATACTTATTTCTCAATAATTTTAATTTGGCATGATGAATTTATCTATAATTTTTAATAGCTGCACGTGTCACGGTAACAAAGCAATAACGATTAAAAAAAAATTTTTTTTTACATTTCTTATTGATTATTTATAACAATTGTGAACACATATACGCTGACTATAAAACACACCAAGAGTTTTTTTCTTTGTATATTGTAAAAGTACATTAATGAATGACATTAATAGGCAATATAAAACAAATATGTTAAAAAATTTAGGGGAGAGGGCCCCAAGTTGGACACCCTATCGATTTATTGCTATAGAATCCAAACCGAATAAAATCTAATAAAATGTTTTATACCGGATGAAAGCACAATTTATAAGGTAACTTATGGCCACAGAGATAAAATTTTATTTTGAACATAAACATTTTTTAAAGCATTTTTTCTAATTGCTAAAATTTTCGGTCTAAAAAAAAGTGGCCCCAAGATGGACACCTTCTTAAAAGTCTGTGAAAATGGTAGTAAATAAACAATGAACATCGTGTAACAATTCTTGAACTAAGTTTTAATCATTTTACGGAATTTATCAAGAAATAAAATTTCTAAAAACTTCAATTTAATAGCTTTACAGTGAAAAGTAATAAAAAATCGAAAAATATCAATATAATAAATTCTCTAACGATAAAATCACATTTTATGGTAGAAAATAAAAAATTTTAATTAATTGGCTCAAAAAATGATTAAAAAAAGTGTAAAATCGAAAATATGCAAAAAAAATACATTGAGATTTTAGGCCTGTCCATCTTAGGGTACATGACACCATTTTTTGATCCCCAGTAAAAATATATATATAAATGCTGAATTAGTAAAATCATTTTAGTATATTATTATACGATAAATAAAGAATATTATAACGTTAAGTACTCATTCTAAATCATAAATTTAAATAACTTTACCAACTTGAGAAAAAATGTTACAAAACTTTTTTAAGACACAAAATTACGTGGTATGTGTAGAAGAAAAACCAACTGGTTTTTTTTCTTCAAATGTGCATCAAAATATTCGTCTATACAAACAACAAAAATGGCAGAAAGCATAAGGCGCTGTCACGTTAAACAAAAATTTTATACGAAATGTCCATCTTGAGGCCCTGTCCATCTTGGGGCAAGATGGACAGGGATCCTACAAGATTTCAAGCTGTTTTTTAATATACAAATAGAAAATCTTTACAGGGTAAAAAATACCCTACCTTACGCTCCGTGTTACGAAGTTTCACCTTACGCTCGCCGGGTTAATTGCATTTAATTTTCAACTACTTTCAATTAGATCTTAAACAGTATAAAAAGTCAAGAAACACAAAATACAACAAATATTTTTAAAGAATTAAAGAACTTCTAATTTTCGAATTTTTAATATTTTTAAAAATTATTATTAGTGAATGAAAAGTTATGAAAAAATATGTAATAAATAGTTCTTTAAAATAATAATTTAAATAATGTTCAAGGATATAAACCAGTAACGTAACTGGGAGGGCAAGGGCCCTGGAGCAAAAAGGAAAATAGGGCACCAATTACATGTATATAATAATGTATAACTTCCATTGATTCTTTCATTTATTCTGTCCACACCTGTCATTTGTTACAAGATGTTTTTTTCATTTTAAAATTTTAAATCATATTTCACCTTTTTAAAATATTCTCGAATTCTAAATTTTTAGCAATTTTAATTTCTTCAAATTTCAGTTAATGTAAACTTGCATTGATTAAAAGGTCAATTAATCCACTTTTCAAAAATCCTAAATTTGAAGTTATTTGAAAATTTCTTCAATTTTCAACAATTCTTTTCCATTGTGATTTATATTACTTAAACTACAATTTTAGACTATTTTTAGCATTTATCAATTCTTTTTTTTAATTTTATATTATTTTTAAATTGTTTCTGTTAATCTTAGATTTACCATCTTCAAACTTTAATTTTTCTTTGTTCAGTCGTGTTTTCAATTTGAATTATCATTTTCTTGACATTAAATCAATTTAATTATTTAACGCCAAACTTTATATTTAAAGTATTTAAATTTAAATTAATGTTTTTAATTTACCATTATTTTTGACATTTTGCTATTATTTTCAATTTTTAATAATTTTCATCTCAATTTTAAATTATTTTGTTGAATTTTCATTTCTTTTTATTATTTTACTATTAAGTATTTTCTCCATCTTTTAATATTTTAATTATTTTTCAATTAATTTTCTAAATTTTCAGTTAATATCTCAAATGTAGATTACTGCGTCATCAATTTTACATGTTTTAAACGATTTTTTAATTATTTTCTTTTGCTAAAAACTATAAATTCCGCAATTTTTCTATTATTTTCTTCAATTTCTAATTATTTTCATTATTTTGTCATAATTTTCGAAAATTTTAATTATTTTTTCAATGTTGAATTAATTTTATCGTTTTTCAATTATTTTCCTCAATTGTTAATTATTATTCTCATTTTCTAGAATTATTATCTAAGATTTTCAAGTATTTTTCTAAAATGTCAATTATTTTTTACCGATTATTTCTGCGATTTTTTGAATCGTATTTCATCAGGAGAAGATTGAACAGGGAAAGGGGTAGCGAGGGAGGAGAGCAGGGGTTTGGAGCTGGCGAACGGAGGGAGGTAATGGAGGTAGAATAGGAGAAGAGAGAAGAGGAGGAGTAAAGATAGTGTTTTGGAACGTGGCAGGGTTGAAAGGGAAGGATACAGGGTTTTGGAAAACTTTGGAGAAATGGGATATCATTGTGATGAGTGAGACATGGATAGGAGAAAAGGATTGGATAGGAATAAAGAAAAAACTGCCGAAGGGTTTCAGATGGGAGATACAGGGAGCGAAGAAAGAAAAGAAAGTGGGTAGGTGGTCAGGAGGAATGGTATCGGGAGTGAGGAAAGAGATTAAGGAAGTAGGGGAGATAGATGAGAATTAAGGGATAGAGGGCTGCATGGTGCGTTCGGTAGTACTAGGAAAACAGAGAATGTACGTAGTAGAGGTGTATAGGAGAAGAGGAGAGGAAGAAGGTTGGTCGGTGTTGGAGGAATGGATGGAAAGAGGGGGAGAAGACTTGGTGGTAATAGGAGGGGATTTGAACGCTTGGACAGGACAGTTAGGAGGCGCAGTTTGGGATGAGGAGAGGGAGGAGTTTAGTAGAAGGTCGAGGCATACGGAAATAGATGAAGAAGGCAACAAGCTACTGAGGTTGTTAGGAGACAATGGATGGTCAATTTGTAATGGGTGCACGAAAGGTGACGAGGAGGGAGAGTTCACGTTCGTGAAGAAAGGTGAGACGGTGATTGATTACGTGATAACGGAAGAAAGAAGTAGGAATAAGATAAGAGGATTGAAAGTAGGTAGAGAGGTGGGTTCGGATCACTTCCCGTTAATAGTAGAGATGGAGGTAGAAAAAGAGAGAAGGTTCGGAAGGAGTGGAAATAAAAAGAGGAGTGACAGGGTAATGAAGATAGGGAAATGGGATTTGAATATACTAAGAGAGTATGAAGAGAGAATGCAGGAAGTCGAAAAGGAAGAGGAAACCGAGGTTGGAGTAGACAAGCTTTTAGGAAATCTAAAGGAGAGAATTAAGAAGGGTAAACGGGAAGTTGGAGAAAAGATAAAGGGGACAGCAGTATATACAGGCTGGTGGGACGAGGAATGTGAGCGGAGTAGAGGAAGGTTAAGGGACAGTATTAGAGAGTGGAGACAGGGAAGAATAGAGAAGAGAGAGTATAATACGAGGCATAGGGAGCACGAAGGGCTGTTGAGGATGAAGAGGGAGTTAGAAAGAGTGATATACGAACAGGAGGTGGAAGTAGCGGTCAGAGAAGGGAGAGAATGGGAGATAATTAACAGGGAAAGAGGCAGGAGGCAAGAAATTAATGAGAATATAAAAATGGAGGAGTGGACAAGGTTCTTTAGAGAGCTGAGTGGAGGTGTGGAAGGAAGGGTAAGAGGCGAGAGTAGAAAGATAAGGGAGCAAGGAGAAGGAGGAGAGATAAGTAAGGAGGAAGTAAATAAAGCGATTGATAGACTAAAAAGGAATAAAGCGGCAGGAAATGATGGGATCGAGAATGAGAGCCTGAAATTTGGAGGGGAGAGTGTAAAAGAGGAAATGTGGAGAATTGTGAATAAGGTATGGAAGGGGGAAGGGTGGCCGGAGGAGTGGAAGACGGGATGGATAGTACCGATAAGGAAAAAGGGAGAGGGAAAAAAGTTGGAGGATTATAGAGGGATTACACTAATGCCCGTTGGATATAAGGTTTACACGGAAATATTAAGGAAAAGGTTGGAAACAATGGTAAAAAGTCTGGGGTCTGTGCCACATAATCAAACGGGTTTTAGGAGAGGGATGGGAACTATGGATAATATTTATGTAGTAAACTTTATTGCGAACAAAATGCGAGCAATATTCAAGGCAAGCAAATTCAGTAAAATGTAATTTGATTAATTTAGAAGAGACGTTAACTCGTTTTTGAGAAATAGAAGAGGGTAATAAAAATTTGATTTGGTCTCAGGAAGAAATTGATTGCGAAGAATTTTTTTGTAAAACAGTAAATCGAATTCAATCAGGTCAATATGAAGTTGCGTTGCCATTCAAAGCAAATAGTGCAGATCTTGCGAACTCATTTTCAAAAGCATTAAAACGACTAAAGGCGTTATTTTATAAATTCGACGAAGATCCTAATTTTGTGAAGCAGTACACGGAAGTAATAAATAAATATCTTACGCTCGGGCAAATGACTGACATATCTAATTTCGCAATTACAGATGATGGATTTTATCTACCACATCAAGCTGTGATAAAAGAAACAAGTTTAACTACAAAGTTACGCGTTGTATTTGACGGTTCCTCCAAAAGCGAAACAGGCTTATCATTAAACGATATTTTAATGACAGGACCAACAGTTCAAGCTAGTTTAATTAGTCACATTATTCGTTTCCGAAAGTATAAATATGTCATTACAGCGGACATAGAAAAAATGTACCGACGAATACTAATCCGCGAACAGGATCGTAAATTTCAAAAAATTTTATGGAAAGCAGGGGATATTGTAAAAACTTATGCGTTGAATACCGTCACTTTTGGCCTAACTCCCGCCTCTTCACTTACAAAACTCAACTACAGAAATACTTTTATGAAATACTACAGAAAATACTATAGAAATATTACTGATATACTACAGGATTACCTGTAGTAAACTTGGTGTATGGGATTATTGGGTTTGTGGTATTTTTGTATTATTTTCGCGCTGGCCATAAATAATGGTTTAAAGGTCTAAAAAGGTAAAGCAGGTATTTTTTTTCTTTTTGTAAATACCAATGGAAAAAACAGCTAAATTAAAACTTGTTTTAATAAATTGCTTGTTAGGTATAATTAATAATTTTCTAAGAGTATTTTTATTTTATTCAATGTTTTTAATTTATTAGTAAATAACGAGACAAACAAAACCTTATAATATTTTTAAATAACTTTTAATACATTAATATAAACAACTAAACTTTTTTCACCGTATTAAAAGCAACTTAAAAACTTACATTCTAATGTAATTAATTTGGTAAAACTTAAAGCTAATGAAAACTGAAAACGAAAATTCTTTCATTTAGTAGGTCATGACAGCGACCTAATCCTCGCCTGATTTCAAATTTGTCGTTTCTCGATTCTAGCATTTTCAAAGGTCGAATTAGTAAAAACATAAAAGTGACACAGGGTTATCTTTTTGTTTATTTATTGCAAATTATATTTATAAATAATTTTTCTAACGAAGAGTAAAAAAAAAAATTAAAAAAAAAGCAATAACTCAGTCAATTTATCACCAATTTAGTTAACAAAAAAAGCTCAATCGACGCAGAATTAAATATACTTTAAATAATTTAGTACAGAAAAAATTATTCCAAATAAAATTGGTTCGTAAATCATTGCCAAAGTTAAAAAAATTCGAAAAAATTGACAATTTTCCAACTTTTACTCTTTTTCTACCGTAAATTTTACTTGAAACATAAAATTTCTATAAGTTATAGTAAGCTTTGTTTTCCAGCTTTAAATTAAAAAAAAATTGAAATCAGACCAAAAATGACGAAGTAATAGTATATTTTATACAAAAATGCAGAAAAACTGTTTTTTAGCTCTAAAATGAAATTTTTGAGGTGGGGGCGGGGGAGATTTAAAACACATTTTTTTTAGTTTTTTATGACGAATAACTTAGGCTAGGTCCGATTCAAAGTAATTTTTCTTCGTCATTTTCTGCAACACAGTGTAATAATTTAGAATAAGATTTAATTACTTTGTTCAAGATAAATTATTAATCCTTATGTTAATTAATTAATTTTGCTATTTTCATTAAAATATTAAAGAATTCAATTTTTCTAAAAATTTGAATAAATAAGGAAACAAATTGATTTCAATATTATTTTGCATAATTTATGAGTTATCCCACCGGTAAATATCATGTTTTATTGTCGGAAAGGCCCAGAGACCCGTGGTCCAGATTTATGATACCAGATGTTTGTTTTCGGATATTTTCAAGTCGTAAAATTAAAACCCCTTTTTTTGTCGACATTTTCGAATCTTGAAGATTATAAAGGATTAACAAATATTCGAAAAAAAATTAAAAGAACGTAAAGGAAATCTATTGTTGATCGTTATTTAAATATAAATAATATATTTTGATTTAATCGTTCGTATTTTACCGCTTATTATCTAGTGGCATTAATTAACGTTGTTTTAGCAATTTATCTAGTGAAACATTACGTGTTATTTAGAACATTCTCCACTTACCTGAATCTTTTTTTCTGATAAAAGTTTTAATATTTGTTTATAATTATAAATGTTTATAATAAATTTCTTAAACAATTAGTTTTTTAAACAATTTATAATTCGTCTTAAAATTTAAAAAAAGAAAGAATTTATTTTGTTATAAAATGTCGGTGTTACGAATTAGTTAATGTAGATTGTTTAAATAATAAAAACTGAATTATTTCCTTGAATTAACAAATTAGTTCTTTTATCTTGAAATTTAAAAAAAGAAAAAATTCGTCTTCTTTATGAATGTTGATGTTATGAATTTGTTAATTTAGATCGTTTAAACAATAAAAACTAAATTATTTCCTTGAATTAACAAATTAGTTCATTTATCTTGAAATTTAAAAAAGGAAAAAATTTGTTTTCTTTATAAATGTTGATTTTATGAATTTGTTAATTTAGATCGTTTAAACAATAAAAACTAAATTATTTCCTTGAATTAACAAGTTAGTTCATTTATCTTAAAATTTTAAAAAAGAACAAATTTGTTTTCTTTATAAATGTTGATGTTATGAATTTGTTAATTTAGATCGTTTAAACAATAAAAACTAAATTATTTTCTTGAATTAACAAATTAGTTCATTTATCTTGAAATTTTAAAAAAGAACAAATTTGTTTTCTTTATAAATGTTGATTTTATGAATTTGTTAATTTAGATTGTTTAAACAATAAAAACTAATTAATTAATTCCTTGAATTAACAAATTAGTTCATTTATCTTAAAATTTAAAAATCGGGCAAGTACGAGTTACACCCGTACCAAAATCTAGGGTTCCGTACATTTACGAAACAAAGATATACCTTATTAACAAACAGAGAGCTCTAATTTGGTACACATGTGTATTTTTACGTGTAGATTACAGGAAAATTATAGGGAACATTATCTGGATTGACAGTCAAAACGTTGTCAAAAAAAGAAAAACTGCAAATTTTCGAAAAAAATGTTTTTTCCTCATAACTTTAAAACTGTTTGAGCTAGAGGGCTAAAATTTGATACATTTGTATATTTTTATGTACAGATTATGAAAATTAATTAGAACGTACAAATTATGAAAATACTTCTACCTTCAAGTACATGAAACTTTTGCTTAAGGGTACAGGTTTGTATTTCATATAAATAACAAAAAATCAAGAATTTTTTTTAAGGGGAGGCCCTGAAATTTTAATATTGGGTTTCAGGGCCTATAACAGTCTTGATTATAGGTCCTGTGGCAGCCTTGATCAAGCCTTGTATAAGATTAAAATTTTTTTTTTGTTTTTTTCATAATTTTTAAATTATTTTGAAAAAATAGTGATAACAATTTTCAATTGCGTTTTATATCGTTTTTTTACATTCTGAGTATACAAATAAAAATTTTATTGGTTAGGGGGGTACTGTAGGACAATTAGGGTGAGCTCTAGCATAGAAGTCTAAACCTCTTTTTGGTGATTTTTTTATATTTTTTTTGTGACCTCATAATATTCAATTTTATTTCCAAACATAATTTTTCCATAATCTGCATGCAAAAATACACGAGTGTACCAAATTTTAGCCCTCTAGCTCAAATAATGGCAAAGTTAGAGAAAAAAACTTTTTTTTCCAAAATTTGCAGTTTTTCCTTGACAACGCTATGGCCATCAATCCAGATCATGTTCTCTATATTTTTCGTGTAATCTACACGTGAAAATACATATATGTACCAAATTTCAGACCTCTAGGTCAAATAGTTTAGAAGTTAAGGGGGGGGGGAATGGTCCATTTTAATGCATTTTTGCTTAAAAAAGTTGTTATTTCCTTCACAACGCTATGAACATAACCTTGAATCATGTTATCTATATTTTTCATGCAATCTACACGTGAAAATACATAAGTGTACCAAATTTCAGCCCTCTAGGTCAAATAGTTTAGAAGTTAAGGGGGGGGGGAATGGTTTTTGGCTACGGACGCACGAGTCTCGCTATAAGGGTTCCGCCGAACACAGAAGGTGTACGGAACCCTAAAAAAGAACAAATTTGTTTTCTTTATAAATGTTGATGTTATGCATTTGTTAATTTAGATTGTTTGAACAATAAAAACTAAATTGTTTACTTAAAATGACAATCTGATTAATTCGTCTTATAATTTAAAAAAAGAATGGATTTATTTTGTTCGAAAATGTCGGTACTATGAATTTGTTAATTTAGATTGTTCAAATAGTAAAAACTAAATTATTTACTTAAATTAATAAATTAGTTCATTTATATTGAAAATTAAAAAAATAACAAATTTGTTTTCTTAATAAATGTTGATGTTATGAATTTGTTAATTTAGATTGTTTAAACAATAAAAACTAAATTTTTTACTTGCAATGACAATCTGGCTAATTCGTCTTGAAATTTAAAAAATGAATATATTTATTTCGTTCTAATATGTCGATGTTATGAATTATTTAATTTAGATTGTTTAAACAATAAAAACTAAATTGTTTACTTAAAATGACAATCTGATTAATTCGTCTTAAAATTTAAAAAAAGAATGTATTTATTTTGTTATAAAATGTCAGTGTTACGAATTAGTTAATGTAGATTGTTTAAATACTAGAAACTGAATTATTTCCTTGAATTAACAAATTAGTTCATTTATCTTGAAATTTAAAAAAAGAAAAAATTTGTTTTCTTTATAAATGTTGATTTTATGAATTTGTTAATTTAGATCGTTTAAACAATAAAAACTAAATTATTTCCTTGAATTATCAAGTTAGTTCATTTATCTTGAAATTTTAAAAAAGAACAAATTAGTTTTCTTTATAAATGTTGATGTTATGAATTTGTTAATTTAGATTGTTTAAACAATAAAAACTAAATTCTTTACTTAAAATGACAATCGGATAATTTCGTCTTAAAATTTAAAAAAAGAATGGATTTATTTTGTTCTAAAATGTCGGTGTTATGAATTTTTTAATTTAGATGGTTCAAATAGTGAAAACTTAATTATTTACTTGACTTAACAAATTAGTTAATTTATATTGATTACAGGAAAACCGTTGTCAAAAAAAACTGCAAATTTTCGGAAAAAAAGTTTTTTCCCCATAACTTTGACACTATTTGAGCTAGAAGGCTAAAATTTGGTACATTTATATATTTTTATGTACAGATTATGAAAATAATTAAAACGTACAGATTATGAAAATACTTCTACTTTCAAGTACATGAAAGTTTTGCTTAAGGGTACAGGCTTGTATTTCATATAAATAACATAAAAATCAATAATTTTCTTTTAGGGAGAGACCCTGAAATTTTCATAGGGTTTCAGGGCTTATAACAGTCTTAATTATAGGTTTTGTGGCAGCCTTGATAAAGCCGTGTATAAAAATAAAAAAATTTTCTTGTTTTTTTCATAATTTTTCAATTATTTTGAAAAAAAAGTGATAACAATTTTCAATCGCGTTTTATATGGTTTTTTTAAACTCTGAGTATACAAATAAAAATTATATTGGTTTGACAGCTACTGTAGGACAATAAGGGTGAGCTCTAGCATAGGGGTCTAAACCTCTTTTTGGTCATTTATTGAATTTTCTTTTTGTGACCTCATAATATTCAATTTCAATTCCAAACATAACTTTTTCATATTCTGCATGCAAAAATACACTAGTATACCAAATTTTAGCCCTCTAGCTCAAATAATGGCAAGGTTAAGGAAAAAAACTTTTTTTTTAAAAATTTGGAGTTTCTCCTTGACAACGCTATGGCCATCAATCCAGATCACATTCTCTATATTTTTAGTGTAATTTACACGTGAAAATACATATGTATACCAAATTTCAACCCTCTTGGTCAAATAGTTTAGAAGTTAAGGGGGGGGCGGGGAATGGCTTTTGGCTACGGACGCACGAGTCTCGCTATAAGGGTTCCGCCAAACACGGAAGGTGTACGGAACCCTAAAAAAGGAACAAATTTGTTTTCTTTATAAAATGTTAATGTTATAACTAAATCTTAATCTAAATCTAAATATGTTAAAAACTAAATTGTTTACTTGAAATGACAATCTGATTAATTCGTCATAAAATTGTTCCAAAATGTCGGTAATATGAATTGATTAATTTAGATTGTTTAAACAATATAAACTGAATTATTTACTTGAATTAACAAATTAAGTCATTTATCTTCAAATTTTAAGAAAAGAACAAATTTGTTTTCTTCATAAATGTTGATGTTATGAATTTGTTAATTTAGATTGTTTAAACAATAAAAACTAAATTGTTTACTTAAAGTAACAATCTGATTAATTCGTCTTAAATTTTAAAAAAAGAATGGATTTATTTTGTTCGAAAATGTCGGTACTATGAATTCATTAATTTAGATTGTTCAAATAGTAAAAACTAAATTATTTACTTAAATTAATAAATTAGTTCATTAATCTCGAAACTGAAAAAAATAACAAATTTGTTTTCTTCATAAATGTTAATGTTATGAATTTTTTAATTTAGATTGTTTAAACAATAAAAACTAAATTGTCTATTTGAAATGACATTCTAGTTCATTTTGTCTCGAAATTAAAAAAAAAATTACTTTTTTCCAAAAAGTTAGCAAACTAGAGCTTATATATAATTTCAAAATAGCACTTGTACTTATGTAATTGTTAAATGTTTCATTATGATACCTAATTTTCTTTTTGTTTCGCGTCAGCAGCACGGAACGGAACAAAACTTTTTTTTTCGTTTCCTTCCGTTTCCGTGCACAACCCTGCTATAAATTAGTAGTTTGCTACTATGAATTAGCGAAAAGTGACCCCCGAATTTGACAAAATTTTTAGTAGAAAACTACTATATATTTAGTAGAAAACTACTAATTTTTAGTATAAAACTACTAATTGAAATAGTGGCACTTTACTTTTAAAATAAGTAGATTTTTTACTATTTTAATTAGTAGTTTTCTAACAAAAATTAGTAATTTTCTACTAGAAATTAGTAGTTTTCTACTAAAACATTAGTAAAATTCATACTATTCAATAGTAGCTCACTTTTCACTAATTCATAGTAGAAAACTACTAATTCAGATTTAGAGAATACAAATCATTGCTGAAAAGTCATAGTTTGCAAGCTATCTGCAAAAAAAATTTCACCTCTTTTTTCAAAATTGTGAAAAAATTTGCCACCCCCGGAGGTCGAAAACTTAAATTAATCGCCTATCGATTACAAAACAAATTGGTCATGCTCTAATTTTTGCTTTTATTTGTCTTTTGTACGCCACAGTGACTGACTATAGGCCCGCAGCCCTCAGATACCTGGCGCTATATTGTGGAATCTGTCATTTTTTCATTAATAGCTTTACTCTCAAATCCTCTGAAGGGTTTTAAGTTTACAGCTTGCACATGTTTTTAAGGGGTAACACCACTCTAGGATTTTCAAAAAATCCAAAATTTTTTTTTTTGCTTAAAGTACACTTTAGGGTACTAAAAACACAATTTGATTGGTAGAATGGTGAGAAGAAATTAATGTTTAATAAGAAATATTTTAAAAAATGAAGTGAAAAAAAAATTTAATACATTATTATTGAAAAATTGTATAAAATAATTGAAAAATTAACGACATAATTAAAATATGAAGAAACTGATTGAATAATGACATAAATAATTAAAAACTGATCTTCAAAAGTTAATAAATTCATGACAATAATAAAAAGATTAAAGAAAATGACATTTAAAGAAAATAATTCTAAAATGCCAAACTTATTGACCAAAGTAATTGTAATTTGAAAAAATAATTTAGAAATGACAAAAATAATTGATGACTGGTTTAAAAAATTAAATATTTGAAGACACTACTTGAAAACTTGACGAAACAATTTAAATATTAAGAAAATAATTGAATAATGACATAAATAATTGAAAACTAGTGTAAAAATTAAAAATTTATAGACAATAATTGAAAAGTTGAAAAAAAATATTAGAAGTTTGAGGAAAATAATTAAAAGTTGAAGAAATTAATTGAAGTTTGAAGAAGGTGTAAGAAATTAATAAATTCGTGACAATAATAAAAATAATGATGAATTATGACAAAAAAAATTGAATAAGATAATAAAATAAATAAGCATTCACATATTACCTAACGTTTTTTACAGAAAATTTTGATCCCCCTCCCCACCTCCATGTTACAAGTTATTACATACATTCGCGCCATTTTTTCTGCTGATCGTAACAAACTGCTTGAACCCCCACCCCCCCCTAATATAAATGGCAAAGATAACAAAAATATGTACAAAATAATTGGAAAATGATAAAATTATTTAAATAATGTCAAAAGTAATTGAAAGTTGAAGAAAATAATGGAAAAATAACAAAAGTGAATTGAAACTTCTGCAGAAAATTTGGATATTCCTGACAATAATTTGAAGATTGAAGAACATGACTGAAATTTTACAAAATTATCGCAGTTACAAGAATATAATTAAACAATAACAAAAATGATTGTAATTTGAAAAAAATAATTGATAACTGGTGCATAAAATTAAAAATTTGAAGACAATATAAAAAAAATTGATCGAACAATTAAAATTTCAAGAAATTATTTGAATAATGACATAAATAATTGAAAGCTGATGTATAGATAAAAAATTTATAGAGAATAATTGAAGTTTGAAGAAAATAATTGAAATTTGTTGAAAATAATTCTAAAATTGAAAAAATAGTAGAAGTATGTCGAAAATAATCGTAAAATGACAAAAATACTTGAACAATGACAAAAGTAATTGAAATTCGAAAAAAATTATTGCAAATTAACAAAAGTAGAATAGAAACTTGTGTTGAAAATTTAAATATTCCTAGCAATAATTTAAAGATGGAAAAAAATAATTGAAATGGTAAGAAAATAATTGATAAATGACAGAAGGAAATGAAAACTTGTGTTAAAAGTTTAAATATTTATGATAATAATTTTAAAACTAATAAAAATAATTGATATTTAAAAAATTTAATTTCAAAATCGCAAAGATTAGTACGTATAGGTTAATTTCATGCAAAAACTTAAAATAAACAACCGTCATTCGTTTTCTTTAAAAAAAATTGAGAAAAACCGTATATTTAAGAGTTCCTGACTGCCTATGACCCCTTAAAAAAGAGAGTTGCAAATTTGAGAAAAAGTACAACTCTTTTGATGCATTTTTGAAAAATCTAATAAATAACAACAATAGTTTCTTTGAATAAGAAAAGTTATTCTGAAAAAACGGTATTCTTACTTTAAGAATTATTCTTGGCGCGTATTTAGGAATAAAATATTCTTATATTGAGGATATAATATTTCTAAAATAGGAAAAATATTCTTAAAATAAGAAGCCCATTCTTAAGTTAAGAAGCATATTCTTAAGGACATAAGAAAATATTCTTAATATAAGAATATGCTTCTTACTTTAAAAGTGTGCTCCTTCTATTAAGAATATTTTTTAATTTTGAGAATTTTATATCCATAATTCATATATCCATAAGTTTGTTATACTTACATATCGTTGATAGCTTCGTTTTAGGTGGTCATTCTTGAACAGTTTGGTATTTTTTAAAATACTAACGCTCATATAAAAAAGTGAACCATTAAGCAAATTTCAACAACAAATATTCACAAACACTAAAGCACTATAAGGAATGTAAAGCGCATATAATTTTACAAGTACACTGAAAGATTTTGTAGATTAATATTTACTAAAACCGCGATTTAATTTTAATAAACTCACTACCATAATGGGGAAAAAAGTGTTACTATTCAGAATGTATCAATTATTAACACTTTTTAAACAAAAGATGATCTATTTTTTATCAAAATTTAGTAGTCACCTGTATGAAAAATTCGTCCATTTTGTATAAAAGAATCGGACTGAGAAAAAGTGATTGTGAAAAACATATTTTTTATATTCGGAAAAATGAATTTTTAGTAGTCAATCTATCAAAACTTTAGGATCGACTTTAGCACTTTCTGTGCCCCGGGCGAAATTTCAATTTTGCCACCCTCTTATAATTAAATGCACAACATATATACGTTGATAAAAAATATGTAGAAAGCAGTATTAAACCGTGTATCATTTATACATGAAGCATGCACTCACAAAACCCTAGATGAGTCCCTTTCAGCTGTGATGTCAGGGTCCTCATCCGGGTTCACCCCCCTCCTAAAGTCGGTCCTGAAATGCTTCACGCATACAACGAATTTTGCTTAAATACGTGTAACAAAACATAACCCTAAGTACTAGTTTACTTTTTTCTACAAAAAACAGATTCCAATTGAAAGGGAATTAATTTTGTGTCTTCAAAAATTGACTTAATTAATAATAGACAAAGTGATATACATTTTAAAATCATTTTTTGTGTTGGAAGTAAGATTTAACCCGTAAACACCGATCTCACAAGTGGTAAGCAAATTGTTTCATTCATATAAAAGAAAAAAAATTACCTGTTATATTAATGTATATTTGCGTTGTGTTAGTTATAAAGCGATTGTTAATATCTATGTATATTATAGGTTAAGATATGCGTTATAATATAAGTTTATGTAGGTAATTTAGAATTCTTCTTCATTTGTTAGATTTGTTAGTATAAGTATAATGTAGTGAATAAAGTTGTAAAATTTGAGGTTATGTTATCTGTCATTTGTCAATTCGCTGCTACATCGGAATATTGTTTTTCTTTACACTTTTTCTTCGTTTCAGTAACAAATTTTAATCAACTAACTACTAAAAATTAAAAACCGTTATGATAGCGATTTATATATATATATATATATATATGAATAGAAACGATTAAAAGGGCGAAGATTGCCGAAGGAAATCGGTTGTGCAAAAAAGGGCGCGTAGACGTGTGATTGAGTCAGTGCGAAATTGAATATCGTTCGAATAGTGCGAATCTAGGAAGTGCGATTTTAAGTATAGTAAATGAGCGTTAAACTATGTGAATTAATACTTTTGCTATTTACTGAATAAAACAATGTTCTTTCATATTTTCTAATACTAAATGTGCCTTTTATTTGACTGTATTCTCTGAACTCCTCGTGGTTGTGATCCTTAATAATTTACCTTTGTAATCTCAGTTCGTTAATCTCGCGTTTTCTAACATTCAGAAGTGGGATTGACCACATTTTTTTTTAGTGAAGGATTTATTTGTGCAGTTTTCAATGATAAAACGGGGTCGAGAACTGTGCTAAAAATAAATTTATAAAGTGCGTGAAATTTTTTTTCAAAATGGCGTCGACCATGCCGCGTTAAGAAGCGTCTTGATCAATTCCTTGGATTCTTCATTTGTAAGTCTTTCGATTTTAACGACGAAAGAGACTTATGGCCTCCGGTCGAGATCAAGGGATTTCGAACGACGATTTCGAAGCATTCGCACAAGGGATGAATTCTTCTAATAGACAGCAACAAGGAAATTCAAATTCAATTCCAAGATGGTCGAGAGGACGTGGAAATTGGGGAGCTGGTCCCAACGCAACCAACGATAATCGTCCCGGCGCAGATGGATCACGTGATCGTCCCGGCGCAGGGGAATCACGTGAAAATCGCAGAAATCCTCGACGATCACTTAATTTAGGAGAAGGGATAGATGGTGGGGCTGATCGGCCACCTCCAGGCAATTCAAACGAGCGTCAAGACTTCTTCAATTTTCCTCCTGCGCAGAATATGATGAATCACGACCAGGAGCGAAGGCAAGGGGGACAAGCCCCTGAAGGTCAACCAAGGCTATCAAATCTGGAGCAAATTATGTGGGCTATGCTAGAAGATGGACGTCGCAGAGAAGCAACGTTGTTAAACGTGCTACAAAACTTAAATCTTGGGGCTCCTCAGTCCCAACCTCAAGCCGCTGCTGCACAAAATGTTCCCAGCTATCACATTATGCCTGATTTTTCAAAGGGTATTCCGAAGTTTGACGGTGAACTACAAACATCAAAAGCTCGAGAGTGGATTGAATCGCTTGATTCAATGAAAACTTTACATCAGTGGCCAGACAGTTTTGCGCTGGAAACTGCTAAGATAAATCTCATCGAAGGCGCACAAGACTGGTTTAGTCTTCGCAGAAGAGAATTCACTGATTGGATTACCTTTTGTCGAGCTTTTTGGGCTTCATACGTCATCAAGGAATCTAAATCTGACAAATGGGAACGAATGAAAAATCGCGTACAAGACAAAAATGAAAAATTGAGTACGTACTTTTATGCTAAAGTAAAAATGTGCGTACATCTTGGATTGTCCTTAAGCGAGACAAAACAACAAATTCTCTTGGAATTATGGTCCAAAGACACTTGCTTAGCGATGTCTTCACGCACACACGATAGTGTCGACAGACTTCGGAGCGGATGCAGAACCAAACGTGATCGCTGATTTAGTAAATATATTAAACAAATATCGACATGTAATTTCTTTAGATTTAGACGAGTTAGGTTGTACTTCATTAATCGAAATGGAGATTGATGAAAAGGAAGGTAGTACCCCCGTATGGAAGAAACCTTATCGCGCAAGTCACGATGAACGTCAAACAATACTTGATATTTTAAAACATTATAGAAAATAAGGGTTAGTTCAAGATACAAATTCATCATACGCGAGTCCAATATTACTGATACCCAAAAAAAAAACGGAGAAAGTAGATTAGTCATTGACTATCGCGGACTCAACGCACAGACAATACGTTTGCATTTCCCCCTCCCTGATTTAGATGACCATTTATCATTAATCGGAGATAATTGTTTATTCATTTCTTTGGATTTAAAAATGGGATATATGCAAGTTCCTTTGTCGTGCAAAGCGCGTGAGAAGACAGCGTTTATTACTCCCGATGAAACTGGCGAGTTTACACGAATGGTGTTCGGACTGATGAACGCTCCCTTCTACTTTTCTAAGCTTATGGCTAAGGTACTAGGTCCATTACGTAACCAGAAAGTCCTATATTATTTGGATGATATCTTTATCCCAGGAAAAACGTGGGCGGATTTAAAAGAAAAGCTAATTCTTGTTTTGAAAGCTCTATCAGATGCCGGTTTAACAATTAACCTCGAAAAATCTAAATTTTTTATGAAAAAATCACGTATCTTGGGCATGAGATTTCAGCCAATGGCATTGAACCAGGTCAGGTAAAACTACGTGCAATTCTTGAACTCCCTGAACCAACAAACGTACATGAAATGCGACGATTTCTGGGTTTATGTGGTTTCTTCCGACGTTATGTTTATCAGTTTGCGACTATTGCGAGTCCTTTATATAAACTTCTGCGAAATAATGTTTCTTATTTAATGGGTACTACCGAACGTGAAGCATTTGAACTTCTGCGTGAAAAATTGAGTCACCCTCCAACATTAAAAGCTTTTTCTTGTACGAAACAAACTGAGCTTCATACAGATGCGAGTTCTGTCGGTTTAGCTGCAATGCTTTTACAAAAGGCGGATGACTTAAAGTTTCACCCTGTATATGCGATTAGTCGTCGAACGAGCGAGCCAGAAAGTAATTACCATTCGAGTAAGCTCGAATTATTGGTGATCATTTGGGCCGTCATTAAGTTTCGCACGTGGTTAATAAATATTCACTTTACTATAGTCACTGACTGTCAAGCTCTTCTATATTTAAATACACAGAAAACAAAAAATTCACAAATGATTCGTTGGGCAAATCTTCTTTCTGAGTTTTATTTTGATGTTGTGCACGGTGCGGGAGTAAAAATGCCACATGTGGACGCGATGAGTCGGGCCCCAGTAGAATCCAATGATTCAGACGAAACAGTCAAGCGAACAGTTAATGTATTTTCAATTATTAACACGAAAGATGAGATTTCAATGTACCAATTTACTGATCCAAAGTTGCGACAAAAATGTGAAATTCTTAAGAAACCGGAGAAAATGCGAACTAGATATGAAACGAGTGAAATAAGAGATTATGAATTGAAAAATGGAATTTTGTACAAAAATTTGGGTGGAAAACTGTTGTATGTAATACCTCCCCCACTTCGAACAAGTTTAATGATTCGATTTCATGACTTACAAGGTCATACTGGGATAGATCGAACAATCGCGAAAATTAAACCGAAGGCTTATGCGACTTAGAAAATAATAATTTGTCAGTTAATTCCGAAAAATGCGACGAGAATCAAGATTTAAAATTAAACGACGAAAATGAGTCCCTTACTTCTGATTCCGAGAAATCAGAAACCCAACGACCCAAGCGAAATCGAAAAGCTCCAAAGCGTTACGGAATCGACGAAAATTAAAATGTTCAAAAATTAAGAAAATTTATAATGTATATTAATGTTTCTATATTTCACAAAGCAGAATTATCTCGAGACGAGAAAATTATAGGATGGCCGAGTGATAGCGATTTATATATATATATATGAATAGAAACGATTAAAAGGGCGAAGATTGCCGAAGGGAATCGGTTGTGCAAAAAAGGGCGCGTAGACGTGTGATTGAGTCAGTGCGTAATTGAATATCGTTCGAATAGTGCGAATCTAGGAAGTGCGATTTTAAGTATAGTAAATGAGCGTTAAACTATGTGAATTAATACTTTTGCTATTTACTGAATAAAACAATGTTCTTTCATATTTTCTAATACTAAATGTGCCTTTTATTTGACTGTATTCTCTGAACTCCTCGTAGTTGTGATCCTTGATAATATACTTTTGTAATCTCAGTTCGTTAATCTCGCGTTTTCTAACAGTTAATTTTAAATAATATTGATAGTCAAACTGCGAAATAATAATAGTTTACACATTTTTCTCCATTATAGTAGTGAGTTTACTAAAATTAAATCGCGGTTTTAGCAAAAATTAATATAGAAAGTCTTTCAGTGTACCACCGATATTCACCGTTTGGCGTACGGATGCAAACTTTCATCCTTTTGCTTAAAAAAGACTAAAAAATGAGAAGAGATAAGTAGTAACAGTAGTTTCTAAAATCTTTACTAATGGCTCCTCTCAATTTTCGGGCTGACAGTTTAGGAGTTTTAACTACTGTTACTACTTATCCCTTCTCATTTTTTAGTCCTTTTTAAGCAAAAGAATGACAGTTTGCATCCGTACGCCAAACAGTAAATATCGGTGGTACTTGTGAAATTATATGCGTTTTACATTCCTTATAGTGCTTTAGTGTTTGTGAATATTTGTTGTTGAAATTTGCTTAATGGTTCACTTTTTTATATGAGCGTTAGTATTTTAAAAAATACCAAACTGTTCAAGAATGACCACCTAAAACGAAGCTATCAACGATATGTAAGTATAACAAACTTATGGATATATGAATTATGGATATAAAATTCTCAAAATTAAAAAATATTCTTAATAGAAGGAGCACACTTTTAAAGTAAGAAGCATATTCTTATATTAAGAATATTTTCTTATGTCCTTAAGAATATGCTTCTTAACTTAAGAATGGGCTTCTTATTTTAAGAATATTTTTCCTATTTTAGAAATATTATATCCTCAATATAAGAATATTTTATTCCTAAATACGCGCCAAGAATAATTCTTAAAGTAAGAATACCGTTTTTTCAGAATAACTTTTCTTATTCAAAGAAACTATTGTTGTTATTTATTAGATTTTTCAAAAATGCATCAAAAGAGTTGTACTTTTTCTCAAATTTGCAACTCTCTTTTTTAAGGGGTCATAGGCAGTCAGGAACTCTTAAATATACGGTTTTTCTCAATTTTTTTTAAAGAAAACGAATGACGGTTGTTTATTTTAAGTTTTTGCATGAAATTAACCTATACGTACTAATCTTTGCGATTTTGAAATTAAATTTTTTAAATATCAATTATTTTTATTAGTTTTAAAATTATTATCATAAATATTTAAACTTTTAACACAAGTTTTCATTTCCTTCTGTCATTTATCAATTATTTTCTTACCATTTCAATTATTTTTTTCCATCTTTAAATTATTGCTAGGAATATTTAAATTTTCAACACAAGTTTCTATTCTACTTTTGTTAATTTGCAATAATTTTTTTCGAATTTCAATTACTTTTGTCATTGTTCAAGTATTTTTGTCATTTTACGATTATTTTCGACATACTTCTACTATTTTTTCAATTTTAGAATTATTTTCAACAAATTTCAATTATTTTCTTCAAACTTCAATTATTCTCTATAAATTTTTTATCTATACATCAGCTTTCAATTATTTATGTCATTATTCAAATAATTTCTTGAAATTTTAATTGTTCGATCAATTTTTTTAATATTGTCTTCAAATTTTTAATTTTATGCACCAGTTATCAATTATTTTTTTCAAATTACAATCATTTTTGTTATTGTTTAATTATATTCTTGTAACTGCGATAATTTTGTAAAATTTCAGTCATGTTCTTCAATCTTCAAATTATTGTCAGGAATATCCAAATTTTCTGCAGAAGTTTCAATTCACTTTTGTTATTTTTCCATTATTTTCTTCAACTTTCAATTACTTTTGACATTATTTAAATATTTTTGTCATTTTCCAATTATTTTGTACATATTTTTGTTATCTTTGCCATTTATATTAGGGGGGGGGGGGTTCAAGCAGTTTGTTACGATCAGCAGAAAAAATGGCGCGAATGTATGTAATAACTTGTAACATGGGGGTGGGGAGGGGGGTCAACATTTTCTGTAAAAAACGTTAGGTAATATGTGAATGCTGATTTATTTTATTATCTTATTCAATTTTTTTTGTCATAATTCATCATTATTTTTATTATTGTCACGAATTTATTAATTTCTTACACCTTCTTCAAACTTTAATTAATTTCTTCAACTTTTAATTATTTTCCTCAAACTTCTAATTTTTTTTTTAACTTTTCAATTATTGTCTATAAATTTTTAATTTTTACACTAGTTTTCAATTATTTATGTCATTATTCAATTATTTTCTTAATATTTAAATTGTTTCGTCAAGTTTTCAAGTAGTGTCTTCAAATATTTAATTTTTTAAACCAGTCATCAATTATTTTTGTCATTTCTAAATTATTTTTTCAAATTACAATTACTTTGGTCAATAAGTTTGGCATTTTAGAATTATTTTCTTTAAATGTCATTTTCTTTAATCTTTTTATTATTGTCATGAATTTATTAACTTTTGAAGATCAGTTTTTAATTATTTATGTCATTATTCAATCAGTTTCTTCATATTTTAATTATGTCGTTAATTTTTCAATTATTTTGTACAATTTTTCAATAATAATGTATTAAATTTTTTTTTCACTCCATTTTTGAAAATATTTCTCATTATACATTAATTTTTTCTAAATTTCAGCTATTTTTGTCATTTTTCAACTGTTTTCTACACATATAAATTTTTTTGATATTTTTAAATTATTTTTTTTAAGTTTTAATTATTATCTTGAAAATTCTATTATTTTTTTTCAATTTTTTAACTATTGTCTAAGAAGTGTAATTTTTACATTAACTCTTAATTATTTATGGCATTATTTAATTAGTTTCTTTACATTGTAATTATTTCGTCCATATCTCAATTATTGTACACAAAATTTAAATTTTTAACACCAGTCTCAAACTTTTGTTCCAAATTTTAATTATTTTTGTCATTTTTCAATTATTTTCTTGCAACTTCAATTATTTTTTGAATTTTTGAATTATTTACTTCAAATTCCAATTATTTTATTTTAATTTTTGTCTTCATTTTTTGATTTTTAATCAATTTTTTAATTAGTTTTGTCATTTACAACTTTTTTTTAAAATTGAATTATTTTTGTAATTATTTATTTATTTTCTTCATATTCCAATTATTTTTGCGATTTTCAAATTATTTTTTATAAATCTGAATAGCTTTTTCTGCTGGCGCCCCCCAATTTAATACCAGTAATATCAAAATCATTATTACTTATTTCCTCACTTTTTTCACTTAAAAACTTATTATTTACTCAGTTTTTTAAAAGTCATTTTTTTCACTATTTTCAATCTGCAAGTCCGCTGGCAGCCCTGCTTGTTGGATAAATATTATTCATCGATTTGTTTTATTTATTATTATAGCTTAATTTCTAAAATGTAATAAAAACTAATCGCGCGCTTGCACGCGTTACATTTTGCAAGTAATTAAATAATTAATAATCAATTTGAAAGAAACAAAATCTAAGTAATAAAAATTTTCGCAGTTATTTACTTGTTAACTAAGGTCGTTTAAACAATTTAGAAATGGTTTGTAAATGCATTCTAAACTGTATTATAACTCTAGGCAAAAATTAATTATAATTTCACAAAATGAACGAAATCTAAGTAAAGAAAGCTTTTGATGTTATTTATTTGTTCAACTAAGATTGTTTATTAAACAAATTAAAATTGTTGGTTAGTAACTAGAACTATTTGAGCATAGTTTAAATAAGTTTTGTATATAAAATATATATAATTTACTTTGCATGTAAAGTTTCTTATATCAAAATACCATGAAATCAGTTTCTCAGAAAATAATTTCTTACATTTTTAAAAGTTATTAATATTTTTTTTTTAGTTAATAATAAATGTCTTGATTTTTTAGTACTTAAGCGTTATAGTACAGACATTTATGAGTATTTTAAGAAAAATAACATTGAAATTAGTTCATTTTTGAGTTGTTGGCAGATGTTTTCTTTTGCTCTGACAAAAAAAATTGTTGTCAGGGAATTTCGTTGTAAAGTCAGTAAAATGTCAGGGAAATGTCAGGAAAATTGATAAACTGAATCTCGTGGCCATCCTAAATTTGCTTTTATTATTAAACTTCTGGATTTTTTGTAGTTTAGTGTTTTTGAGTGTGAAAAATTTTGCACAATTATTCAGTATAAATTTTTTTATTTAAGGATCTTTGACCCTATGGCATAACCTCAAATTAAAAATTACTTTTTCTCATGAAAATAAATTAAAACAAACATTGACCTTAATAAATTTTAGAATTTTTACTTATACAATTTTCAAATATAATTATTTTGGATTAAAATATTTTGTCATTAACGCATTATTTACCACTTTGTATTTTTTCTTCAAATCTAATGAAAAATTGCAATTTTTATTTAATTATGTTAAGCAAAGGCTCATTTTGTTCTTTGGGACAATCGATATAAATCTACTAACTTCTGTTTAAAGTATATAAAAAGAATTAATCAGAAGGAAAAATTCAAGAGGAGCACTTGTATAGGCGTAAGGCCGGAAAACAAGTTTATAATTAATTAAAAAAAAAAATTATAAATCTACTCTTAAAATTTTATTAATAATGTTTAGTTAAAAAGTAATAAACCAAAAAAATATTATCTTTTATGTTTTGTATGTTGTTTCTAAACAATACATTTTTAATGAAATTCTATGATTAGAATTATAGAGAATAAAATAAGTTTCAAAGAATAAAATAAGCCATTATTTCACATAATTGGATAAAAAATGCAATTTTTCATTAGATTTAAAAAAACACAAAATATTCAACAATGCGTGAATGGCAAATTATGTTGATCCAAAATAATTTTATTTGAAAATTGTAGAAGTAGACCTTTCTAAATTTGTTAAAAACAATTTTTATCTTACTTTATTTTCATGATAAAAACTAATTTTTAGTTTGTGGAAAGTGGAAGTAAATTTAAATTACCATGAACTACACATAATTTTTATTTAGTGAAAGTTTGTCAAAATATTTGCAGTGAGTTCAGGAAAAAAAGATTTCTGTAGGCTTTAACCAATTTGTTTTAGACACTTGGTCCAAAGATATTCAAAAGAGACACATTTATTTTCTCCTATAATACAATACTTATTTTTTCTATTAAGATCCGGAAATTTTTCTTTAAAAACATGTGCAAGCTGTAAACTTAAAACCCTTCAGAGGATTTGAGAGTAAAGCCATAAATGAAAAAATGACAGATTCCACAATATAGCGCCAGGTATCTGAGGGCTGCGGGCCTATAGTCAGTCACTGTGGCGTACAAAAGACAAATAAAAGCAAAAATTAGAGCATGACCAATTTGTTTTGTAATCGATAGGCGATTAATTTGAGTTTTTGACCTCCGGGGGTGGCAAATTTTTTCACAATTTTGAAAAAAGAGGTGAAATTTTTTTTGCAGATAGCTTGCAAACTATGACTTTTTAGCAATGATTTGTATTCTCTAAATCTGAATTAGTAGTTTTCTACTATGAATTAGTGAAAAGTGAGCTACTATTGAATAGTATGAATTTTACTAATGTTTTAGTAGAAAACTACTAATTTCTAGTAGAAAATTACTAATTTTTGTTAGAAAACTACTAATTAAAATAGTAAAAAAATCTACTTATTTTAAAAGTAAAGTTCCACTATTTCAATTAGTAGTTTTATACTAAAAATTAGTAGTTTTCTACTAAATAAATAGTAGTTTTCTACTAAAAATTTTGTCAAATTCGGGGCTCACTTTTCGCTAATTCATAGTAGCAAACTACTAATTTATAGCAGGGTTGTGTATAGACAATTTAGTTTTTATTGTTTAAAGAATCTAAATTAACAAATTCATAACATCAACATTTATGAAGAAATCAAATTTGTTATTTTTTTTAATTTCGAGATTAATGAACTAATTTATTAATTTAAGTAAATAATTTAGTTTTTACTATTTGAACAATCTAAATTAACAAATTCATAGTACCGACATTTTCGAACAAAATAAATCCATTCTTTTTTAGGGTTCCGTACACAAAGTGTCCAAACGGAACCCTTATTTAAATTTTAAGACAAATTAATCAGATTGTTATTTTAAGTAAACAATTTAGTTTTTATTGTTTAAACAATCTAAATTAAAAAATTCATAACATCAACATTTATAAAGAAAACTAATTTGTTCTTTTTTAAAATGTCAAGATAAATGAACTAACTCGATAATTCAAGGAAATAATTTAGTTTTTATTGTTTAAACGATCTAAATTAACAAATTCATAACATCAACATTTATAAAGAAAACAAATTTGTTCTTTTACAAAATTTCAAGATAAATGAACTAATTTGTTAATTCAAGGAAATAATTTAGTTTTTATTGTTCAAACGATCTAAATTAACAAATTCATAACATCAACATTTATAAAGAAAGCAAAATTTTTCTTTTTAGGGTTCCGTACACCTTCGGTGTTCGGCGGAACCCTTATAACGAGACTCGTGCGTCCGTAGCCAAAAACCATTCCCCCCCCCTTAACTTCTAAACTATTTGACCTAGAGGGCTGAAATTTGGTTTACTTATGTATTTTCACGTGTAGATTGCACGAAAAATATAGAGAACATGATTCAAGGTGATGTTCATAGCGTTGTCAAGGAAATAACAACTTTTTTTTAGCAAAAATGCATTAAAATGGACCTTCCCCACCCCCCTTTAACTTCTAAACTATTTGACCTAGAGGTCTGAAATTTGGTACATATATGTATTTTCACGTGTAGATTACACGAAAAATATAGAGAACATGATCTGGATTGATGGCCATAGCGTTGTCAAGGAGAAACTGCAAATTTTCGAATAAAAAGTTTTTTTTCTCTAACTTTGCCATTATTTGAGCTAGAGGGCTAAAATTTGGTACACTCGTGTATTTTTGCATGCAGATTATGGAAAAATTATATTTAGAAATAAAATTAAATATTATGAGGTCACAAAAAAAATATCAAAAAATCACCAAAAAAAGGTTTAGACCCCTATGCTAGAGCTCACCCTAATTGTCCTACAGTACCCCTCAAACCAATAAAATTTTTATTTGTATACTCAGAATTTAAAAAAACGATATAATTTGTTAATTCGAGGAAATAATTTAGTTTTTATTGTTTAAACGATCTAAATTAACAAATTCATAACATCAACATTTATAAAGAAAACAAATTTTTTCTTTTTTTAAATTTCAAGATAAATGAAATAATTTGTTAATTCAAGGAAATAATTCAGTTTTTATTATTTAAACAATCTACACTAACTAATTCGTAACACCGACATTTTATAACAAAATAAATTCTTTCTTTTTTTAAATTTTAAGACGAATTATAAATTGTTTAAAAAACTAATTGTTTAAGAAATTTTTTAAAAACAATAATAATTATAAACAAATATTAAAACTTTTATCAGAAAAAAAGATTCAGGTAAGTGGAGAATGTTTTAAATAATTAAATTTTACATTAGAAATTGTTTAAACAAATTGTGACGGCGGCCTAATGACACGTAATGTTTCACTAGATAAATTGCTAAAACAACGTTAATTAATGTCACTAGGTAATAAGCGGTAAAATACGAAGGATTAAATCGAAATATATTATTTATATTTAAATAACGATCAACAATAGATTTCCTTTACGTTCTTTTCTTTTTTTCTCTGGGCCTTTCCGGCAATAAAACATGATATTTACCGATGGGATAACTCATAAAGGATGCAAAATAATATTGAAATCAATTTGTTTCCTTATTTAATCAAATTTTTAGAAAAGTTGAATTCTTTAATATTTTAATGAAAATAGCAGAATTAATTAATTAACATAAGGATTAATAATTTATCTTGAACAAAGTAATTAAATCTTATTCTAAATTATTACACTGTGTTACAGAAAATGACGAAGAGAAATTACTTTGAATCGGACCTAGCCTAAGTTATTCGTCATGAAAAACTAAAAAAAATGTGTTTTAAATCTCCCCCCCCCCACCTCAAAAATTTCATTTTAGAGCTAAAAAACAGTTTTTCTGCAATTTTTGTATAAAATATACTATTGCTTCGTCATTTTTGGTCTGATTTCAATTTTTTTTTTTAATTTAAAGCTGGAAAACAAAGCTTACTATAACTTATAGAAAATTTATGTTTCAAGTAAAATTTACGGTAGAAAAAGAGTAAAAGTTGGAAAATTGTCAATTTTTTCGAATTTTTTTAACTTTGGCAATGATTTACGAACCAATTTTATTTGGAATAATTTTTTCTGTACTAAATTATTTAAAGTGTATTTAATTCTGCGTCGATTGAGCTTTTTTTGTTAACTAAATTGGTGATAAATTGACTGAGTTATTGCTTTTTTTTTACTTCTTTTTTTTACTTTTCGTTAGAAAAATTATTTATAAATATAATTTGCAATAAATAAACAAAAAGATAACCCTTTTCACTAATTCGACCTTTGAAAATGCTAGAATCGAGAAACGACAAATTTGAAATCAGGGCGAGGATTAGGTCGCTGTCATGACCTACTAAATGAAAGAATTTTCGTTTTCAGTTTTCATTAGCTTTAAGTTTTACCAAATTAATTACATTAGAATGTAAGTTTTTAAGTTGCTTTTAATACGGTGAAAAAAGTTTAATTGTTTATATTAATGTATTAAAAGTTATTTAAAAATATTATAAGGTTTTGTTTGTCTCGTTATTTACTAATAAATTAAAAACATTGAATAAAATAAAAATACTCTTAGAAAATTATTAATTATACCTAACAAGCAATTTATTAAAACAAGTTTTAATTTAGCTGTTTTTTCCATTGGTATTTACAAAAAGAAAAAAAATACCTGCTTTACCTTTTTAGACCTTTAAACCATTATTTATAGCCAGCGCGAAAATAATACAAAAATACCACAAACCCAGTAATCCCATACACCAAGTTTACTACAGGTAATCCTGTAGTATATCAGTAATTTTTCTATAGTATTTTCTGTAGTATTTCATAAAAGTATTTCTGTAGTTGAGTTTCGTAAGGGTTTTTTAGCAATACGATGTCTTTATCAACTTGCCGACGACGAAGGCAGTGAATTTCCTTTAGCACACGAAATCTTAAAACATCATTTTTATGTTGATAATTTATTAACTGGGAGCGAAACTATACACGAAGCAATTGAAATCCGTAAAGAGATTGTTGAACTTATGCATCGCGCAAGTTTCAATCTTCGACAACGATGTTATTAAATATACAGTAAATTCCGTAGAATCACATTTAATAAAAACAAAAAGAAACATTCTTTCTGAAATCGCAAAAATTTTCGATCCCCTCGGTCTTTTAGGTCCAGTTATTTTATTTGCAAAGAAAATAATGCAAGAGCTTTGGGAATTAAAATTAGACTGGGACGAATCTGTACCAATTAATGTTTACACTATGTGGTCACGATATTGCTAACAGCTGCCTGCTTTAAACGAATTTAAATTCGATAGACGAATTTTGATTTCTAATTGTGTCACAATTCAACTGCATGGATTCAGCGATGCTAGTGAGAGCGGTTACGGGGCTTGTGTGTATTTAAGGTCAAGTGATAATAAAGGCAAAATTATTGTAAAATTGGTGTACGCGAAATCGCGAGTAGCTCCGTTAAAAACTGTTTTGTATACCACGACTTGAACTATGCGGAGCGCAATTATTAATTAAAATCACAGATCAAGTTAAAAATGATCTTAAATTGGAATTCGAATCAATTACTTACTGGACTGACTCAACAATCACTTTAAACTGGATTAAAACATCCCCTCACTTATTAAAAACTTTTGTAGCAAACCGCGTTTCGGAAATACAGAATCATTCTATGCCGGAACAATGGAATCACGTGTCTTCAAAAGATAATCCAGCGGATGCATTGTCAAGAGGTCAGTTGCCACACGAATTTCTCAAAAATCAAATTTGGTTTGACGGTCCACATTGGCTTCAAACAGAAAAGGATTTTTGGCCTGAATATCAGACGGAAAGAATAAACGACTTACCTGAAATAAAGAAAAATGTGTGTCTTTTGGTAAACGATAAAATGCCCGAATTTTTGTTATCCTTTTCTTCTTATTCGACATTGCTAAAAGTCGTGGCGTATTGTTTGAGATTTAAATATCGCAAAGATACACGACTTATAGAAATTGAAGAATTAGATCGAGCAGAGAAAAGAATACTTAAAATAATTCAAGCATTGTCCTTCTCGGATGAGATACGATTATTATCTCAATCTAAAGAACTTTCAAAAGGAAGTAAAATTCTTCCACTTAATCCTTTCTTGGATAATGAAAACTTATTAAGAGTAGGCGGTAGATTGAAAAATTCAGATTTACAGTACTCTATGCGTCATTCCATTTTATTACCGAAAGCTAATTTATTCACAGATCTTATCATTCGCAATCGGCATTTAAAAGATTATCACTCAGGTATTAGTCCAGTCAAATTACACATTCAACAAAACAATAATTCCGATATGGCCAATTTTTTTTGGATTCGATAGGGGCATGTTTGCTGAGCTTAAATCCAAGTTTGTGACCTCTGGGGGAGGTAACTTTGTCCGCCATCTTGAAAAAAGGGGTGAAAATTTGTTTTCAAAATATTCCAAAATCTATGCGATTAACGAAAAAAAACTAAGAATACAAATTCATAGTAAATAAAATTGCCTATCACTTTTGTTCAGAACATTTTTTTCCAAGACTTTTATTTCTCGCTAAATATTGCAAAAAGTGAAAAAATAAGAGTTTAAAAAATTAAATTTTGCATTTTTATCGACTATTGTTCAATTTGTTGTAAAAAAACTTATTATAAAAGATGAAGATAACTTAAAATTGAACAACTTTCGATTAAACTTTTTTTAAATAAAATTAATAGTTAAGGCTGGAGAGCGCAGCAAAGAGCGCAAATGCCTAAATTGCAATGCATAACCGTCTTACCAAGTGGATCTTTCAATCTCATTTTTGAACGGAATGCATTATTTTAGATCACAATTTTATTTTTTTATTCGATAGGGGGATGTTTATTGGGCTTAAATCCAAGTTTGTGACCTCTGGGGGAGGTAACTTTGTCCGCCATCTTGAAAAAAGGGGTGAAAATTTGTTTTCAAAATATTCCAAAATCTATGCGATTAACGAAAAAAAACTAAGAATACAAATTCATAGTAAATAAAATTGCCTATCACTTTTGTTCAGAACATTTTTTTCCAAGACTTTTATTTCTCGCTAAATATTGCAAAAAGTGAAAAAATAAGAGTTTAACAAATTAAATTTTGCATTTTTATCGACTATTGTTCAATTTGTTGTAAAAAAACTTATTATAAAAGATGAAGATAACTTAAAATTGAACAACTTTCGATTTAACTTTTTTTAGATAAAATTAATAGTTAAGGCTTGAGAGCTGTTTGCTGAGCTTAAATCCAAGATTGTGGCCTCGAGGGGTGCTAACTGTTCCGACATATTAAAGAAAGGGGCGAAATTTTTTTCTAATAATAACTAATAATCTATCGCATTTATGAAAGAAATTAAAGAATATAAATTAATTTTAAGACCAAAATTTTTATATAAATAATTGTCTCGCTTTTTCTACGTGCGTACCAACAGCAATGCTAACAAATAACTCTCTTTTTTATTCCAGAAATAAAAAGTCGAATAAAAAACAATTATTTCTATAATATCTTACCGATTTTATTCTACTAACATTAAATATAACTTTTACATAAATTAGTTTTCTAAAGTAACGCATTAAGACAAATTTCTAAAAAAAAATATTTGATCAGTCGAAAAACATTGCAATTGTATTTGCGTTTGTGGGTATAGTATTTCCACAGTTAGGAGAGCTCTCCAGTCATAACTGTCTATGTTATTAAAAAATTTCTTTTAATTTAAAGTTGTTTATTCTAAGGTTAAGTTCATTTTAATAAAAGGATTCTTTACAACAAATTGAACAATAGTCGATAAAAATGAAAAATTTAACTTTTGAAACTCTTATTTTTTCACTTTTTGCAATAATTAGCGAAAAATAAAAGTCTTGGAAAAAAAAGTTTTGAACAAAAGTGATAGGCAATTTTATTTAATATGAATTCGTATTCTTACTTTTTTTTCGTTAATGGCATAGATTTTGTATTACTATGAAAACAAATTTTCACCCCTTTCTTCAAGATGGCGGACAAAGTTACCTCCCCCAGAGGTCACAAACTTGGATTTAAGCTCAGTAAACATCCCCCTATCGAATAAAAAAATAAAATTGTGATCTAAAATAATGCATTCTGTTCAAAAATGAGATTGAAAGATCCACTTGGTAAGACGGTTATGCATTGCAATTTAGGCATTTGCGCTCTTTGCTGCGCTCTCCAGCCTTAACTATTAATTTTATTTAAAAAAAGTTCAATCGAAAGTTGTTCAATTTTAAGTTATCTTCATCTTTTATAATAAGTTTTTTTACAACAAATTGAACAATAGTCGATAAAAATGCAAAATTTAATTTTTTAAACTCTTATTTTTTCACTTTTTGCAATATTTAGCGACAAAGAAAAGTCTTGGAAAAAAATGTTCTGAACAAAAGTGATAGGCAATTTTATTTACTATGAATTTGTATTCTTAGTTTTTTTTCGTTAATCGCATAGATTTTGGAATATTTTGAAAACAAATTTTCACCCCTTTTTTCAAGATGGCGGACAAAGTTACCTCCCCCAGAGGTCACAAACTTGGATTTAAGCCCAATAAACATCCCCCTATCGAATAAAAAAATAAAATTGTGATCTAAAATAATGCATTCCGTTCAAAAATGAGATTGAAAGATCCACTTGGTAAGACGGTTATGCATTGCAATTTAGGCATTTGCGCTCTTTGCTGCGCTCTCCAGCCCTAACTATTAATTTTATTTAAAAAAGTTCAATCGAAAGTTGTTCAATTTTAAGTTATCTTCATCTTTTATAATAAGTTTTTTTACAACAAATTGAACAATAGTCGATAAAAATGCAAAATTTAATTTTTTAAACTCTTATTTTTTCACTTTTTGCAATATTTAGCGAGAAATAAAAGTCTTAGAAAAAATGTTCTAAACAAAAGTGATAGGCAATTTTATTTACTATGAATTTGTATTCTTAGTTTTTTTTCGTTAATGGCATAGATTTTGGATTATTTTGAAAACAAATTTTCACCCCTTTTTTCAAGATGGCGGACAAAGTTACCTCCCCCAGAGGTCACAAACTTGGATTTAAGCTCAGCAAACATGCCCCTATCGAATCCAAAAAAAATTGGCCATATCGGAATTATTGTTTTATTGAGGCTTTTTGAACGACAATTTGACTGGACTATATACAAACGACCCTCTACTCACTGCGACAAAAGTATTGGGTAATCGATGGTCGAAATGAAGTACGAAAGGTTATAAGAAAATGATGCGTGAAATGTTTTCGAGTTAATCCGACAAAAGTAGAATATATAATGGGCAATCTACCAAAGGTTAGAATTAAAGAGGCGCGACCATTCATAAACGTAGGTATTGACTATTGCGGACCCTTTTTCGTAAAAGAAAAGAAGTATCGAAACCGTAATAAAATCAAGATTTACGTAGCTGTGTTTGTTTGTCTCGTAATTAAAGCTATTCATCTAGAGGTAGTCAGCGAATTGACTACTGAAGGATTTTTAGCTGCGTTGAAAAGATTTATGGTACGCAGAGGAAAACCTCAAAACATTTTTTCTGATGATGAAACGAATTTTGTTGGTGCAAACAATCAACTTAAAGAAATTTATGCTCTACTTAACTCTAACGAGCATCAATCGAAATGTTTCAAATTTTCAAGCGAATTAAATGTACGATGGCATTTTATACCATCCGCTTCTCCTCATTTTGGGGAGTTATGGGAAGCAAGTGTCAAAGCATTTAAGCATCATGTTAAAAGAGTAGTGACTGATTGCTTAATCACTTTTGAAGAGTTTAATACTTTTACCGTTGAAGTCGAAGCCATAATGAACTCCAGACCTTTAACTCCTATTTCCAATGATCCTAATGATCTCCTAGTATTGAGACCAGGTCATTTCCTAATTGGCGAGCCATTAACAAGTACACCTTCTCTCGATGTCACTACAATTCCTAACAACAGGCTGTCTACCTAGCAACATCTAGAGAAAATTCGACAACATTTTTGGGCCAGGTGGTCCAAAGAATATTTGAATGAATTAAATATTCGGTCCAAATGGAGAAAGGGTCACCATTCAATCCAAGAAGGCACGCTCGTCATTATCAAGGATGATAATGTACCACCCATGCAATGGAGATTAGGTCGAGTAATAAAATTGCATCCTAGAGAAGATGGAATACTCCGTACAGTGGTACTCAAAACTGCTAACGGTAAACTAAAATAAAATGTAAAAGGTTTATCACCTTTATCAATTAATGATACTATGTAACGCAAGTTGATCACTCTGTTCTCAACGGGGGGAGTATGTTACATTGTAAACTAAAATACTTTTTCAAAAGAGCAAATTCAGCTTTATAACAGTGTCTGTAAATTGTCTAAAATTTAAATTGTTACTTTTTTTAATTGCTTTCAATGTATATTTCCATTTATTGGCGCAAATAACAAAATTTGAACGTGCCTACGAAAGGTTTTCAGAGATTTAGTTTCAGAAATGTTTTCGTCGGAAAGTTTGTAAGTTTTATTGCAGTCCGAACCTTTCCTTAAGTGCACTTACAGTTAGCATGAGGGCCCAGGACCTTTTTCCTGCCCCCACTTATTTGTAACCCTCCCTTTTTCACTCAAATCTGAGGTAGACTAGGGACTCAAATTTCCTAATGAGGTAGTTGCTCTTCGCCTTTGTAAAAAAAAACACGTTATAATAAATAGAATCCAAGTTAAAACTATTTCGTGTGTTATTATTGAAACGAAATTCCATACTCTTTATTAAGTTAAGTTGTACAGTTTTTTAGTTTTTTTTCAGTTTGATAATTAAATTAAATACAAATATTTCAGGTCTTAAATAACTTTGAAAATAATTTAATGCCTAACAGTAACTACGTTAATTACTTAATTGATTTACTTAAAAATATAGAAGTTTTTTGTTTACTCAAAATCTGTTAAATGGACAGTATTTAGCAAAACTAGAAATTGACGAGACAAATTTCTGATAATTATAGTAAATACATAAGCTACACACAACACGCTCTTCGTGCTTTTCACAGGTACGCACGTACTGCGCAGCACAAAATGCGTGCAATATGAGTTTCCATGGAGGGCGCATCTGTGTCGTTATAAGCGTGCACATTATGATGCACGAATGCCTGCATAATTCGCGCACTGAGCACGCATTTTGTTTTCTGGGTATGTGGTTTCTTAGGTAAGAAATTACCTAAGATCTTACGTGTGCATTTGGCAAAAGGTCTTACGTTAGTTCTTATGTAATTTCTTAGGTAAGTTCTTATGTAAGTTCTTATGTTCTGCAATAAAAATAAAAAAATTAAATTTTCATATTTTTAATTTCAAAAAATTTTATTTTCATAAATTAAATTAATTTTATTTATTATATTTTTAATTTTAATTTTTAGTTTTAAAACTGTCTAAAAAAATATTTTCAAAATGTCTAAAAGAAAATATTTTTAAAAACATATTAATCTTAAGAGTACAATTTCGTTTGTGAGGCAGAATGATAATAGCCCTCCGACGGCGGACCGAAGAAACAACGTCGCGGGATTATTCTGTTTCAAACCGTTCTAGCTGTGAAGTGTATACGTCACGTAGTTTGTTTACATTGTGTACGGTTTCAAATAAAAGTTTATAAATTGAATAAATTACGAATTTTAAATAAAGTGTGGCGCTTTAAATAATTTTAAAATGCGAGGGAAACGAAAATTTAATGAATATGTACACAGTGTGCAGTTATGATATTGGTAAGTTTTTATAAATTAATTATGTTTAAACATTTTCACAAATGTAAGGTTATTGTTTTTACACATATTTTATTACATTTAAATAATAATATCAATTTGTTTAAATTATGTATTGTTTATAATAAATAATTACCTTAATAATATAATTTTAAAAGATCCTTTTTAATATTAATTTAATCAGTTTTGTTAATATAAAACTATAATTATTTAAAAAACTTTTTTAATAAATTGCAATTTTGAATACGTAAGTGTTTAGATACTATTCTCAAAGAAATTTTAATAATATAAATTAATAAAGAATTAAATTCAATATTTTTAAAAATGTCTTGTATAATTTAAATTCCTTTTTATTCAAACTATATACTTTTAAAATAAAAATGGTAAAATATCATCATCATTATTTTAAGCATTAAGCTGAATCGTATAATTTTTTGAAAAATTCTAGTTATTATTAAGTTCTTAATGTCCATAATTAATACATTTAAGAATTTCTTTATTAAACGTTTCATTTAATTTTTAAATTTATTCAAATCTATAATTATAAAACATAATGTAGTTAATTTATGTTATATAATATAATATAATTATAATTTATATATTATATAATACGTTCGTCAATTTCTTTTTAAATTATATTTTATCTTATTGTTTATTACAATAAATAAAATTATAAATTATTAAAATATATATGCTTGCTATTTGTCCTAACCTAATATGTAATATATAAATGTAAATAAATCATTAATTAAAAGAAGGATTTCATTATTTTTTTAATTAATAATGGTAATTTCATTTTATACTTACAAAAATTCAGGTTTTTACATTTAGTTTTATTATACTATAAATTACATTTTGTATTTAACTTAGGGCTAAACGATTTAACTAAACTACAACTAGTTTTAATCTTACTATAAACTAAACAATGTTTTATAGAAATAATTAATCATATTCTTGTCGTTCCTAAAAGTAATCTTATTAAATCCATGACTGCTAAAGTATATTGGAATTAGAAAGAATTCTAATAAATAATAATTCTTCTTTTTTTTCAGAAAATATTGCAATAAAAAATTTCTATTCTTAAGAAATTACACATTTTACACATTTTATTGCTGTAGTCTTATCAAAATTTTGAAGAAAAAGCACCAAATTATGATGATATTACCTTTGGATTCCTATCTATACCTTTGTCTGTGTTAAAAGTTATAATACTTTAAAGTAAAATTCTAAAACTTTAAAACATTTAAGAAAAAGATAAGCAATAAAGATTAATTTAACAAATAATAATAATAATAATAATAATAATAATAATAATAATAATAAACAGAAATATAATAACACGCAATTAATATTATTTATTTATTTTGCAGGAAATCAACAACAAAAGAAAGGTCACAAGATGTTACATTAATGAGCGGCCCTGATTTACAAATGATCCATTATCAAGAGGCGAAATCACCAGAGCAGCATATCAAAAACGGAAGAATATGAATGGGTTTCAAAATAATAATCTATTTCATGAAGAAGATGCACTAAAAGTAAAAAAAATTAAATTATGCTATGAAAAAATCATTTTTCTATCACTATTTAAAAATTTACTTACAATTACAATTTTTAAAATTATACTGCCCAGTAATTTTTTGTCGTAATTAAAAACTACTAACTATTCACTTTTTATTCTTAAAAAAGCATATTTAAACTTTTAACACAAAAATAAGTTACTTATTCTTCTTTAAGTAAAACTATTAAATTCAAATTTTCCCTGAATTATGACGTCAAACATTTTTAAATCGTAAGCAAGTTGTCCACTTAGTTTGTGTGACGAAACCTACTATACCGACTTTTATTTTGACAATTCAAGGAATATTAAATGATCTTTTTAAATTAAGTTGAAATGGTTAAATTATTTAAATTTTGAAATCTGTGGAAAAATATCGGACATTTAGCTCCGCCGGGATTCGAACTCGGGTCTTTCAATTGGCGCTTGACTGCTCTAAACCACTAAGCTACAGAGGTCCATGTCAGATATTTTCTCACAGATTAAACGCTTCATTCAGCTATGACTTTCGTCATAGCTCTAGATATTAAAAACACATGCTCCAATTTAATACATTACCACACTTTCTTATTCTTTCCGATAGATGAATTTCTTTAAAAATTCCAAATCACAATATTTTTGGCTCGGTATCCAATTTTTGTTGTTTTCAAAAATAAATTATTAATAATATTTGTCTTTAACAATAAGAAATACATTATTCATGTTCTTGCACATACAAAAACTTTTTATTCTGCTCTAAGACGAAAAATAGTTCACATTACAATTTGAAAAATATAAATGGACAATAACTAACATTATTCGTTTTTTAAAAATTAAAAGTAATTATTTTTGCTTTTTACCAACAGATATTACAATTTTACACTTAGAAATAAATAAATAAAAATTTGCAGTACAAATTTGTTTGAACAATAAGTTAATTTCCTACCGCAGCGAACCAGTTTGGTGCTACTGCAAATTTTTTGCTGCCTCGGCAAAGGTTGTTCGTTTTCCCTATATTAACATACATAGTTTGATATGTTAGCTAGAAGTGTGCTACTTCAGTTTTTTTAGTGCGGATTATTAATTTTTGTGTATTAAAAACACATGCTTTAATTTAATGCATTTTCATAGTTTCTTTATCTTTCCGATAGTAAAGTTTTTTAAAGAATTCCAATTTTCAAAAATATTTGTCCTGGTGTCTCATTTTGGCGATGTTAAAAATAACTAATTAATAACATAAAGATTATTAACTTTTTTGTAAGTGAAAAATTAAATAATCTGTCGTAAAGATGCAAAAATAATTATTTCAGATTTTTGGAAAGCAAAAATCTTAATTACTGGCCATCTAAATTTTAAAATTTGTAATGTCAAAAGCATTTTTAATTAAAAAAAAAAAAAAAAAAATTAACTTGTTTGTATGTGTTAAAATGAATTGTGTTTTTTAAAAAAAAGAACAAAATTCATGTTTTATAAATCGAAAAAAGCTAATTCTCGAAAAGTGTAGTTTTGTTCATTTGAGCAGTATTTTTTTAAAGCAGGATTAAAAAATTGTGTGTACGTAAGAAATTTAATAATTTGTTTCCAAGATAAAAAAATAGCTATTTACATATTTTGAAAAAAGGAAAATTAACTATTGCCCAGTTAATTTGGTATTTTCTTATACTAAAATAATTAATTACTGTCAAGTATAATTTCATAAATAGGCATTTAAAATAAATTCTTACTCAGAGAAGAATAAGGTTTGTATGTTTAAATTTGATTTACGCGTTTCTAAGAGACAAAAATTATTAATTAGTTATTTTTAACATCGCCAAAATGAGACACCAGGACAAATATTTTTGAAAATTGGAATTCTTTAAAAAACTTTACTATCGGAAAGATAAAGAAACTATGAAAATGCATTAAATTAAAGCATGTGTTTTTAATACACAAAAATTAATAATCCGCACTAAAAAAACTGAAGTAGCACACTTCTAGCTAACATATCAAACTATGTATGTTAATATAGGGAAAACGAACAACCTTTGCCGAGGCAGCAAAAAATTTGCAGTAGCACCAAACTGGTTCGCTGCGGTAGGAAATTAACTTATTGTTCAAACAAATTTGTACTGCAAATTTTTATTTATTTATTTCTAAGTGTAAAATTGTAATATCTGTTGGTAAAAAGCAAAAATAATTACTTTTAATTTTTAAAAAACGAATAATGTTAGTTATTGTCCATTTATATTTTTCAAATTGTAATGTGAACTATTTTTCGTCTTAGAGCAGAATAAAAAGTTTTTGTATGTGCAAGAACATGAATAATGTATTTCTTATTGTTAAAGCCAAATATTATTAATAATTTATTTTTGAAAACAACAAAAATTGGATACCGAGCCAAAAATATTGTGATTTGGAATTTTTAAAGAAATTCATCTATCGGAAAGAATAAGAAAGTGTGGTAATGTATTAAATTGGAGCATGTGTTTTTAATATCTAGAGCTATGACGAAAGTCATAGCTGAATGAAGCGTTTAATCTGTGAGAAAATATCTGACATGGACCTCTGTAGCTTAGTGGTTTAGAGCAGTCAAGCGCCAATTGAAAGACCCGAGTTCGAATCCCGGCGGAGCTAAATGTCCGATATTTTTCCACAGATTTCAAAATTTAAATAATTTAACCATTTCAACTTAATTTAAAAAGATCATTTAATATTCCTTGAATTGTCAAAATAAAAGTCGGTATAGTAGGTTTCGTCACACAAACTAAGTGGACAACTTGCTTACGATTTAAAAATGTTTGACGTCATAATTCAGGGAAAATTTGAATTTAATAGTTTTACTTAAAGAAGAATAAGTAACTTATTTTTGTGTTAAAAGTTTAAATATGCTTTTTTAAGAATAAAAAGTGAATAGTTAGTAGTTTTTAATTACGACAAAAAATTACTGGGCAGTATAATTTTAAAAATTGTAATTGTAAGTAAATTTTTAAATAGTGATAGAAAAATGATTTTTTCATAGCATAATTTAATTTTTTTTACTTTTAGTGCATCTTCTTCATGAAATGTAACGTCAATGCCATAATAGTAAAATTTCTATAGGAAATAAAGAGTAATTTCCGTTCTAAATAATTAGTGTCTTCTAATTCTTCTTTGAATAGAAAGAATGAGAAGCACAATAATGGGTTACCATAAGGAAGTGGAATTTCGGGGTCAATTTTCTCAATACTATTTTATAAATCAATTACTAATTATTAATTACAATCGGGTAGTCGTAGTGTTACCATGGGGTGAGCCTTCCAAAAACCTGGAATTAAAAATATCGTATTTTTGGGGCCTCTAAATTTAAAATTTTAGATGACAACCCAGTTAAAATAAAATCATTGTTTCGTTCACACCGCAGTAAGGAGGTCTCGTGTTGGTGAACACTCATACCCACGCAGGTGCCGGTGGCCACGCGAGAGCTAGCCACCCATACACTCTTATGAATTATGACTACTCTCCTTAACGGCAGCCATAATGAATTCCTACTCTCTCTTCCCTTTTCTAAAGTACCTAATAGCAACTGAGAAACGACCACGTGTTCTCTGACAGCCCGAGCACATGGCCTAGCACATCAAAATAAAACGTGCTTCACGCACGAAAATAATAGGCCAGAAATAAATAGAGGAATTCTCTATTGAATTAATAAATTGCTAAATAAAATTTTTTGTATCAAAAGTTCATTGACATAATGAAGCAATATTTTAAAGAAGTATTGCAAGAATAATTGTCAAAGTGCTGGCCTGTGCAAATTCGGCGACTGCTCGGCAACAGCAAAATCGAAGTGTTGCTAAATTAAAATTGCTCTTCACCTCGTCTAACCCTCGTCCAAGATTGCCACACCTTGAGTCCCTACCTTTCCTATAATGTCCAGAAAATATAAAAAGGAATCGCACAATTAAATAATGCAGTTTTCAACCGTCGCGATTCCTAAAACGACGTGTGTGGCTCTCGCCCGTCCAGCGGTATTTGCAATTGGGTGTGGTCGCCAACGGATACTAAATTTAGCTAATTTTAGTTCCTAGTAGTATAAAGGGTTCCCTCCCTATTAGCAGTGTGGACGAAAAATAATTCAAAGACAATTTTTCGAGGATCCTTTTTAATTCCTTCCATTTAAGATTTTTTTTTGCTAAACGGATGATGGTCACCAACGGGATAAAGTGACTAATTTTGCTAAATTGTCAACTCTTAGTAGTATAAAGCGAACCAGATCCGCATTGACAAAGAAACGGAACGAATTAAAACAGGACAGTGGAAAAAAAAGGGCAATTTCTTCGAAAACCTTTTCACGATTAATTTCGGGTGTGGTCACCAACGGTATAAGTGAGATAATTTGTTAAATTCTCATTCCCAGTAGTATAAAGAGTTCCCTCCTTGATGAAATCGGAAAACGGAAAAGTACGAAACCATTAATTACAACGTCACAAGAAGTTGCTAATTAAGAAAATATAAAAATTTTGTAAACATTTTTTGCTACGCCCATCCAGGATAGGAAGGTTCACTCAGAATCGATCTTGAGGTGGTAAAGATAAGGATTAGGATAAGGTTCTGTAAGTAAAAAAAATTTTTATTGTAAGATTTTTATCATTGTTACCATATCTTTTTTTTGAATTGTTAAACAAAAAAAAAAAAAAGAGAGAAAAGTTGTTGTAAAAGGGGAAAAAACTATCGGGGGTTGTAGAATATATTGTTAAAGTTTAAACACAGTAACGCTGTTTTCATTTTTGCTACCAAACAATATTATCGAACCTTCCGACGGCAACCAAATCCAAAAGATAGAGAGGGACGAATTTCCGCCATAAAAATAAAAAAAACACGAGTGGACGACACTCGTGTCAACTGTATCCGGAGAATTTTGGAAGAAGATGTTCTCAACTTGTTGGTAATTTCTCTTGACGCTTGTTTGGACGAAGATTTTTATTTAAATAAATTTTATTCTAAAATTGAGAAATTAGTCTTACAGTACTTGATTCATTACATTTAATTTCGAAACGTCACAGTTGTGGTGGCAGCGGTGGGTGTTTACCCTTTCGCGGTTATACCCATTTCTCTTTTACAAGCTTTTTGAATTTTTTTTGGAATGTATTTTTCCTTGGAATCTGACAGATATTTTAGGAAATAATTGAAAAATTCTATTGACGTTGATTAATTGTTTTTACGCCGAGCGGCGGATTTCAAATTTTCAACATTTATTATTATTTTGCAATTATCGATAAACGAACTAACAATTTTCAGTAAACTGTTTTTACGCCGTGCGGCGGATTTCAAGTTTTCTAAAAATTCAGTGGTTTGACTGTTAGATTTTTTTGTTGTTGTTGTTTTGTTTGTTTGTAGTAATCTTGTTCCTTCTTCCTACGAACGAGATACATAATTAATAGTATAGACAATTTTTGGGAAATTACTTATAAATCATAATCCCCAAAACTGTTATACACCCTATGTTAAGTTGTCTAATTGTTTTTTTTTTTATGACAAAAAAAAGGACCTCCACTAACAGAGGTGGTCGGTTGGTCAAACGTCGTTTCCAGGAAGATTACGTTGCCGACGCCAGGTCAATTCCTAGGCCCATTCTCGAATTGAAAGAATTCCGGGGCAAGGAAGCCGACCAGGCTTTTTCAAATTTCTTCGAAACCGTATTAGAGTCGGCTCAAAGAAACATACAAAAATCCCAGGGAAAACCAATTGATACGGAAGTGACTCTGAACCCGAAATTAGCTCTCGGGAGAGTTCCGGAAATTTCAAGCCCACCCAAGAAAAAACCTCAAGTTACAAAAATCGAATCCTTGAATTTTCGCGTGATAACGATTGTTCAACAGTAGTTCCATTACGATTAAATTATTCGAGTTAAGTAGTTTAGTTTTTAACTATTCTCTTTAGACTCACCTGATTGATTGTTCTGGTACTTTACCATGTGGTTACTCACGTGCCTGTAAATTCTGTCCTCTGGGATGTTTCCTCAGAATCAGCTGATCGAATTAGAGGCGCGAATCGAGGAGCTAGCAGATTTTTGCAACCAAACTTCTGCCGCCAATATAATCCTGAAAAGTCGGGTAAAGCATCTAGAAACTCGTATCGACTATTTTTCCAGACTCCTGACTAAGGTTACAGAATCAAAGGACGCCCTAAGTCAAACGATCGAAACATTAAATCAAAAGGTTAACTTGCAGCAAGGTATTATTGACAACCTTACTAAAAATCCTCAACCACCTTCTTTGAAGTTACCGACGGATTAAAGATATGGTTCGAGAAAATCCTTTGGATCGAATTGACCGATTAAACACTCGACTAGATTCCATCGAGGAAAGCTGCGACAGAATTGATATCTGTACCCGTGAATTATCAACCAGAATTCAGACCCTAAATAAGAAAGCCAAATTATTTTTTTTTACTACTCTGGATGAGGAAAACAAGTCGTCACAATTAATTAATTCCATAAGCGAACTCGAGGATAACATGACCAAATTAAAATTAGACTAGGGCCCAACGCATTACCTAGTATTCTATTTTTTTTTTGATGTGACTATCTCCACCCTCGTCGAAGTAGAACAGTATCCTCATAATCCTGTAATTGTAGTAAATTCAAAACCTTGTTGTCACAAACCTGAAAATCCCTATCGACATTAGTGTAAAACACAACTATGTCCCGGAAAATTTGCTACTCCTAGTTCCGTTATTTTGGGTGGACCCGACCAGGATTCCTTGAAAGGAGAGTTCATAGAAATTTTTGGGGTAGTGTACTTTCAAATCAATGGAACCGAAGTCTGTTTTAATGTGGTAAAATTCTTGTATTCTGATCTTGTCCTAGCGGAATTTTAGGGTTCAAGAGAGCAAAGGACATAATTACTATTTCGGCCTAGGACAATTAGGTTTCAAACGCTTTTATTTATCATTTCTTTTCTTGCAATGTGCAGACCACACATAGATAGCCGTTCCGTCGCTGACGATGCTCCCTGGAGAGTACCGATTCCCCCTCTTCCTGGAACTATCACTATTGCCGAATTTCTGAATAGACACCCGGTTAACGCTAACAACGATCCCATCGATTCAGACGACAGTGACATTACTGACGCCACGACAGTACTGTATCGATCGGATGATAGCGACATCGAGGTACTAAATTAAAATCTGTTTAGCCGGAAGGTTCGAGTTAAAATAACTAATTTTTTTTTTACTATTTACTTAATAAGAAAATCCAGTGGTGGCGACATTCTGTCAATTTTTAAACCCCTGTTTTCTTTTAACCTTTACTCGACGATATTATTTAAACAAAATACAACCGGAAGGGAATACAAAGATGGCGAATGAACAAGACGGATCCGGGAAAGCCCAAAACTCAGGTGTGTTTGGTGCTCCCCCGCCAAACATTAACCATATATTACCGGATCTTAATCAGAGTGCGGCCATGACTTCCATGTTCGAATGCATGGTGTTACAACAAGGAACGCATCACCTACCGACGTTTGACGGTAGGAACCCTCCTCTTCGAGAATTCCTACAAGACGTTTCAAACGGTTCAGTATATATGACGGATTCCACTGAGCCAGGGTTTATAAAAGTCGTTTTAAGTAAACTAAAGGGTCCCGCTCGAGAAAGTGTTCGAGACAAATCTTTTGAGAGATTAAGCGAACTTGTCGCCCATCTAAAGAAACGGTTTTCGTCGTCAAGAAATTATCAATGGTATCTCGATTCCATTGCCAAACTCCTAATTAAACAAACAGAGACAGTCAGTGATTATGGCGACCGAGTTCAAGGACTTATTAGCGGTGCGCGACACGCTCTCGAAGAGCGATATCCAGGTAACGTCGAAGGGTCTATGGTGGCCCTAAGCCGGATAATGATGATGCCCGTACAGGATTTCGCTTTGGACTCATTCATACGTGGGCTTCCGACGGAGATATCTACGCATGTGGACACCAGATGTCCAAAGGATTTGAGTGAGGCCCTAGAATTCGCCCTTCACGCGGAGGAACGCGAGATCTATGTTGATCACAACCGCCCAGTCTCTTATCGTATCTCAAGGGAAAGGGAAACAGAATTCCAACCACAAAGGATCGCAAACGCAAATCAAAGGTCAGGTGATACCAGGGAGAAATCTAGGCTTTCAGAATCACATGCGGGAGGTCTACTTCCCCCCCCAACTTATCCACCCTATCCTACGCCACCATGCCCCCCTTATTTTTACCCTTATCCCCAATATCCAGGATTTCCCTATCCACCTATGACATCATTTCCTCCTCCCACTCAAAGGATGAATTATCCTCAGAGAGAACCACCGAAGTCCCAGTGGAACGACAGGCGAGAAAATTCTGACATTAATACCCCCCCACGATCTATGTCCCCAGGACCAAATAGGTCTTTAAACTACCAGCAGATTCGTCACACGAACGCGCCGACGGGTCCCAACAGAGACGAGCGTCCGAAGACAGTTCAGTTTGCGGAAGCGACGGTAGAGTCCTTAGGGCAGGATCCCAGGCCGAGGACTCCCCAGTAGTGGAACTAAACTCCGAAAAATTTATTGAACCTGTGGCAAGGTTTTTGGTTGACCCGGGGTCGGATTCAAATTTTGTCAAACTTAAGGCGCTACGTCCGAAGCTTAAAATAAATCTGACAAACGCTGCGAAAATAAGTGGCATCACAAAACACAATGTAACTACTTTAGGTACCATACAAATACCGATTTTTGACAAAGAAACAGAATTTCATGTGGTTAGAAACTCCTTCCCAATCTCGACGGACGGAATACTAGGTAGACCATACCTTCGTCAAGAACAGGCTGAATTATCATTCCATCATAACACCTTGGTAACCATTACCAAGCCCACTGCTCCCCTCCCTTTCGTCGACACGGAATCAATGTTGGCAAAACAAAGGTTAAAAACAGAGATAAAACCTTTTAAACGAGTTTTTAGGATTCAGGCACGTTCTCGTCAGCCAATTGCAATTGATACAATGCCCACAGACCTAAAGGAAGGTTACCTACCAAAGGTGCGCACTCCATCAGGTATATACATTGGCGAGGCTGCTGTGAGCAACCACGACGGGATATGTTATGCCGTGGCGCTAAACACTACTGAAAAAGACGTAGAGATCGAACTTCCTCCACAAGAACTTCTGCCTTTCGATTACTGCCCTTTTCCCGGAGAAGAATCATCCGGATCCGAGGGTGAAAACGTTGCGAATGGTGCCAAAGAAGCCATAACAGATCGAATCGAAAGAGTCAAGAAAGCCCTTCACATATCTAATTTATCCTCGGAAGAAAGGAAGTATGTACTTGATTGGGCAGAAGAATTTGCGGATATTTTTCATCTTAGTGGAGAGAAATTATCGTGTACAAGCTGGGTGAAACATCGAATCCCGACCACCGACGATAAGATTATTCACCGGAAGCAATACAAGGTGCCTTACGAGGCCGCAAATCAAATCAAAACGCAAATACAAAAGCAGTTGGATGCAGGATTAATTAGAGAATCTAACTCTCCCTTCAACTCCCCCCTCTTGATAGTCCCCAAGAAACTCGACAATTCGGGAGAAAGAAAATGGCGAGTTGTAATTGACTATCGAGCGTTGAACGAGAAAGTTATCGGTGATGCTTTTCCGCTGCCAAATATTTCCCAGATTTTTGACCGTTTGGGCAGCGCAAATTACTTTTCAGTATTCGACTTGTCGAGCGGATTTCACCAAGTAGAAACCGACCCCGCTGATAGGCACAAGACAGCATTTTCCACTGGAAACTGTCATTACGAATACGTCCGGATGCCTATGGGTATAAAAAATGCTCCCCCAACCTTTCAAAGGCTTTTAAACAATGTTCTTCAAGGGATGTTGGATGTCGAGGCTTTCGTCTATTTAGACGACATCATCATATATTCCGACACTCTGGAAGAACATGACAAAAGGGCCCGAAGATTATTTACCAGACTACGAGAAGCAAATTTGAAACTTCAGCCGGATAAATGCGAATTTCTAAAAAGAGAAGTTGCTTATTTGGGTCACATCATCGGAAAAGACGGTATTAAACCAAACCCCGATAAAATATCCGCTATCAAAAATTTCCCTCAACCAACGACGCCAAAGAATATACGCCAATTTCTAGGCCTCTCAGGGTATTATCGAAAGTTTATTGAAGACTACGCAAAGATTGCCAAGCCTCTGGTCGATCTCACTAGAAAAGACGGAAAGTGAGAATGGGGAAAGGCACAAAAAGAAAGTTTTCTTAAATTACGACAGTATCTAACGCAAGAACCATTACTCCAATACCCGGATTTTTCGAAACCTTTCAAACTCACGACCGATGCATCAGAATTCGCAGCAGGAGCAATATTAACACAGGAAAAAGATGGAATTGATCTTCCAGTTGCATATTTTTCCAAGACTTTAAACGAATGCGAACAAAGGTACCCGCAAGCAGAGCGAGAGTGCCTGGCCATACTTTATGCAGTTGAAAAATTCCGACCCTATCTATACGGTCGAGAATTCATTCTGGCCTGTGATTTTGAACCTGTTAACTGGATTTCATCGGTAGAAAATCCCGGATCTAGATTATCAAGATGGCGATTAAGACTACGAGACTTCCAATACGAATTTGAGTATAAAAAGGGGAAACTCAACCGAAGCGTCGAAGCCTTATCCGGGAACCCTGAAAAGCTTTTCCAACCTTCAGATACCAGCTTAGAAAGTTCCATGGAATTGAGCGAATTACCTATACTGGACGATGACGAAGAAATCTCGGCAATGCGAGTCCTCCCCATCCTCACGAGGTCCGCTAGCCTACGAGATGGAAAAATTACAGACAAACCTCGTCCCGCAGCCATGAAACGACACCAGTCAACAACAGGATACGAAAAGGAAAAGGTGCCTGGATCTACGCTAATAGAAAAGAAACCCGTTTCCATCTTGAAACGAAAACCTGTGAAGGCTTCGGAACCCGCAAGAGAGGTACCAGCAGTCGCACCTCGGGATAACCCCAATCCTAACGACAACATTTCCCCCACTCAAAAGAAGAGAGGAAGGCCCCCAGGGACAAAAAAGGTAACGATACCAGAAGTAGCCCCCGAACAAGAGCAGGAAGATGGTGCCATTGCCACCAGGTTGAGGAAGCGACCCAGTCCTCATGGATCCCCATTACCCTGCGACACCGTTTCTTCTTCCTCTCCCTCTCCCCCTCCCTCGACCGACCCTTCGAGTAATGACGAGGAAGAATCTGATCCCCCCGTATTTCGCAGCCGACACAGCGTTTTTCCAAATGTGAAACCTTCACCCCCTCCTGTGTATAAGTCAGCAAGTGGACCACCCCACACAGTCTCTAATAATACCCCTGAGTCAGTAGGATTACTTCCCCCACTCCAAGAATCATATACAGACGTGTTTATAGATGGATCTTGCTGTGGAAATGGCGCGGGAAAACCTAGGGCAGGAATAGGTGTTTGGTTTGGCCCAAATCATCCACTCAACGTATCAAAGCCAGCAAGAGGTAGGCAAACCAATAATGTAGCAGAGATTGAAGCTGCTACAGTTGCGGCACTCAAGGCAAAGGAGGCTGGAATTCAAAGACTAAGATTAAAAACTGATTCCCAATTCCTTATAAAAAGCGTTACGGAATGGATGCCTCGATGGGAAACGAACAATTGGCTAACAGCATCCCGCAAACCTGTCCAGAACCGCGCAGAATTCGAGAAATTAAAAGAGGCCTTAAAAACACTCGATGTTAAATGGGAATACGTTCCTGGGCATCGGGGACATTATGGAAACGAGATGGCAGATCAACTAGCTCGCGCTGCCAATCCTCCTGAGGAAGAACCTTCCTTTTCTCGAGCATCTGACAACGAGGACGATCCCCTTCCCGAAGATATAATCAAAGATGTACCTCCTCCGTGTTACAATAGCGACAGTAGTTCAGAAGAGGACGACCAATTCAACTCCAAGGAACGAAATTTTAACAAGGAACTCCAACAATCCATTAGCAAGTTCGAGGAAACTTTAAGGGACAAAAGATGGACCTCAACCGATCAGACATTGGATTGGGATCACGAAGGTAATTACTCCCAAGGTCAAACCTCGAAAAAACGTCATGTCTCCGAGGGAGAATCAGATGAAGAGCTTCTACAGGACCTTGAAGCCCTTGATCCTTGTAGGGACTACGATGATGATGCGTTTTCCTCTAGAGTTCAGCAATTTTTAGAGAAATATGAAAAGAGCCGCAAGCAGTCAACACAGGAGGAAAAATCACCCGAAATTGTGAATGTGCAAAAGGGAAGGGAGCCTGTAGTAAGATTTCGGGAAGTTACAGATGACAGCGAGTCAGATGTCACAGAAGAGACATCACCCTCGAAAGAAAGGTTTCAAACTCCGGCACCTAATTGCCCTCCCGATGCACGATCAACCCCATTCCTCCCCATCCCCACACAATTGCGAGAAGAAGAGCAATCACCTGTGAAACAAAGAGACAAGGTACCAAGAAGGCTAGAAGGACTATCTTGTGAAGAGACTTTTTTCCACCAAAACTATCCCGCAGTAAACAGCGAACTATACGATCATAGTCTCCCGTACGCTGAAGACAACGACTGTCTCCCCTCTATAAATCAAGATTCGGTCTCGCGCTGTCAAGAACCTTTAACGTATAAACGTAGCAACTACGCCTTGTTCCTCCCGGCAGATTGTGAACCCATCGACTCCGCTTGTAAATTATTGATAGCCACCGACTACCTTAACCTCCAAGATCTCAAGGAATGCGGTCCGAAAAAGGGACAAATCCTTGTTGTCCCCAACGGCCGATTTAAAACTTATGTCGCAATAGTGAAAAACCGTTGTTTCGACAGAGTCGAATGGAAGGATGTTGAGAGAGTGTTACATGGCCTACGTTCCGCTCTAGAGCACGATAACCAGCAAAATTGTAGAATCGCATCTACAGGAGAAGTCCTTGGTACCACTGCTGGTACATATTTTATAGAATTAATTACAAAAGTTTTTCACGGTACTAATATTAAGATAACGTTATGTCAAGGAAGGGTCGAAGTTCCCCCTCCCCAAATCAGACACAAAATAATTCAAGAATTCCATCAGAGTCTCGTCGGAGGACACAAGGGCATTAATAAAACTTATCGAAGGATCAGGGAACGATATACTTGGCCAGGCATGAAAGACGAGATAACAAATTACCTTCGTTCTTGCAGGAGTTGTCTAGAGAATAAGGTCCGTAGGACCCGTACTAGAGAACCCATGATTATCACGGACACCCCTGCCGAACCTTTCGACAAGGTATCCCTTGACCCGGTAGGTAAGTTACCCACTACTCCGAGTGGAAATAGGTATATATTGACTATGCAGGACAACTTCAGTAAATTTTGCATAGCAGTGCCTATCCCAGACATTAAAACAACAACAATTGCTCACGCTGTGGCAACGAACTTGTTTTTCGTGCATGGAGCGCCTCGAAGCATTCTGACAGACAGAGGAGGTAGTTTTGTTAGTCAACTTATGCGAAAAATGGAAAAACTCTTTCACATAAAACAAGTTACCACCTCGGGATATCGTCCCCAAACGAATGGTGCTCTCGAACGAAGCCACATCGTTTTGGTTGATTTTATAAAGCAATATGCGGAAGAATATGACGATTGGGATCGACTACTTCCCTGCGCCATGTTCGCATATAATACTTCGGTACATGAGTCTACAAAATTTACCCCATTCGAACTAGCCCATGGAAGGATGGCCCGGATGCCCAGCTCATTTCCTAGTGGTCCCGAACTAGAGACGTATGGGACATATTTGGAAGATCTGATAACCCGCAAGAATGAAACGCAAGCAATAGCCGCAAAAAATTTAATTTCATCAAAACTGAGATCAAAAAAATATCGTGACGAAAAAGCGAGCCCTCTACTGTCCAAGGTCGGAGACATTGTCTACACTATACGGGAAGCGCGAGTTAATAAATTTGATAAACGGGCTGACGGTCCTTATCGCATCTCAGGATTTACACAAAACAATAATGTTGTATTAGAGAACGAGTGGGGAGAAAAATTGATCAAACACAAAGACAAAGTTATGGCCGCGCATTGTTAAGATCCGTAAACTTTTCTTTTCCTCTCTTTTCTCACTTTAATAATTACTTTTATTCTTAATTTTTTTTTATTTATTATTAATTTTATCACTTATCTGTTACTAATCTCTATTTTTTTTAGGAAGGAATTACTGAATCTGGACGGACCATGAATGTCATAACAAAATGTGTTTTGTCTCTCCTAGCCATCTCTGTTCTCATCAATATATGTTCCTGCCAATCTTCTGAGACACACCGGATTACGCCCTTCGAGAGAAACAATGGGATTTACTATGAGTACAAATCGGAATTCAAGGTCTCCACCGCCACTTGGAGGATAGTGGTCTTCTTGGATGTCACTAAACATGCCGACAGACTCACATATCTAAGGACCCGACTACAAGACGCAATGGACAGCTGCCCAGAAAACGTAACATGGTGCATGGATTTTGTTACGAATTTCGGATGGCACGACGAATGGAAAGAGGCTGCAGAATTGAATTTCCAGATAAATAAGGAATATGAAGAACTAAAAAACATGAGGGAAAGTTCTCCCTCGATGCTACCAAAGACTGCGCGAGTGAGAAGGGCCACACCCCTACTAGGATTCATAGGAAAACTCGCTGGACCTATTGCTGGAATGCTGACCTATGAAGATGGAGAAGATATAAAGAATGCCATCCAAGATTTGAATCAAGCCCAAACCAATTTGTCACACTTGGTGGGAAAACAAACACACGTTGTTAGGGCACAACTTGACCACCTAGAGAAGATACACCAACAACATGACAACCAGATACTAGAACTGACTAGAAGATTGGGAGATCTGGAGAAGGGCATACACGACCGACACACACAAGCACGAAAGGCTCTACTAAACGCAGTACAAGACGGACTGACACGACACTGTAAGGCAGGAGCCAAGATTCTGGAAGTATTGCACCAAGCACAGAAAGGACAATTACACAGGGATTTACTGACCAATGACCATCTATCGCCAATCCTGAAAGACATTCAACGACATCAGTCAAATCTGGAATTTCCCCTAGAAGGACCCAACCTAAGCATGGAGGAACTCACCCAGATATCTCACACCACTACACTTACAGAAGGCAACAATCTGAAAATATTAGCGGACATCCCTTTGGCAGATAAGGCAAAGTACTCTATGTATCAGTTACACCCCCTCCCTGTGTTCCAACCTATTTTTGACAATAAAATCGGAAAAGCTCACGTACGCCCTAGATACGAATACTTATCAGTGGATCAACAACGACAAAATTTTATTCTGATGAACCATCGAGATTTAAATTCTTGCAAAAGAACCAAAAGTTTCCTCTTGTGCACAAATCCCCCCGCTATCCAAGAAGTCCAAAAATCAGCAGTGTGTGAAGTACGCCTCCTTCTAGAACCAACTCTGGACGCTTTAAAAACCTGCGACGTAGAAATCGATTTCAATGTTGCACCTTTTTGGAAAAGATTAGAAACATTGGCTGGTTGGATTTACTCTTTAGGCAACGACACTCTCTTAAGGTTGACTTGTGAGAACACTCAGGATACACGTGTGAACATTTCCGGAACAGGACTCCTACAACTAGCAGCTAGATGCAAGGCCTGGACGACGGGAATAACTCTCACCCCCGCGTCGATCCCAAAAGGATTTACAGAAATTCTGTACGAAGCGGATGTGAATTTGGACTTGAGAGCTCTTTCCTCATCTCTGAATAAATTTAGGCTTAGTCGTCACAATGAGACCATCACAGAAATCCAGGACCTAGAAATCGAAACCTTTCAAGGAAATTCAAAAACCTTAGATGAATTAGAGCAGGATCTACATGATTTCACTTTACGAAGACATGCCCAGAACGAGAAAAGAACTTCTAATGTTAGGATCTACACTGGATTTGGACTAATCACCCTGGGACTTCTCCTAATCTTGTTGTTCTTGAAGCTCCAGATAAAGAGTAACCACTACTCAGCAAACACGACTAATCAAGAGACTATATTCCCCATACCCCGAGAGAGGAAGCGGCGAATTTTTAGAAGGAAAAACTCAAAGAAAGCATTAAAATTAACCCCTAAAGAAAGACGTCGCTCCACATCCAACACCGAAGATGTCGGTCTTCATGTAATTTCAACTACACCGGAAGACCATTCCGATTGTCAGGAACAAATAGAGGTTGAACCTCGGATGCCCACGGCGAGCGAAGTAATTTGTAGTATTCGAAAACTTCCTCGGCAACAACTACAACCTTGTTAAGTCGTCAATAGTAACCATTGTCAAATTAAAAGGTAGGCAACATGGAAGCTCCTGGGATTTGGACTTTAATAATTAGAATTATGAATGAACTAGAGAAAGGAGATTATAGAAATTTTTTTTTTTAATTGCAATATTAATATAAAGGTACAAATCTCTCAAATTACATCCCGAAATTCTAACTCCAAATTTAAAAAAACAAAAAAACAAAAAAGAAATCAATTTTTTTCACTTTCTTCCACGAAGACCCTTCCTTCTGTGATCTCCATCCATTGGCCTTCTTTCTCTGATTTCCGACGCTAAAACCAAGAGAAACAAAGAAAAGAGGGGTAAGGAAGATGAACCACGCTCAAATTAAAACCCGTCCACACTCTAAAAGTTTTGCCGAACCCATTACCTACCAGTTTCCAATGCCCTGCAAGGCGAGGCTCCCCTTCTAGCCAAAAGTGTCGCTGACACCACACCAGCTCCTTATCATCCATGACCGGCATCAGGCCCCCCACTGGCCGCTCCGGCAAATCTTCGAAATCAAGAACGAATTCCTCACCCTCGAAGATCATCTCCAGACGCGGGAGGTAAACGCACCCCTCGTTTTTGAAAAAATTCTAATAAATAAATATCCAAATTAAGACGTTACCCTCTAACTTCTGTAATAGTGATAGTAAAATCATCCTTACGGGTGCCCAAAATCCTCTTGCTTCCCATCCCCCTTCAGACCATCTTGCCTCCAAGTACCACTTGGCGCGCGAATAGGTTTTCTTGGGTAGAGACCTCGGATAAGGGATATCAAAAGGGAAACACTCCCCTTCCTCAGGAGTGCCGACTGATACCCAGGGCCCGAATTTGACAAAGAATCTAGAAGAAAGAACCCAAGATCAGTAAAAGGAATCTATTATATATTATCATCATCGTATGCGAGCAAATTTCGCCCCCCCCCCCTTTTTTTTTCTGGATTGAGAATATTAAATCTAACCCCTTTGTTATTGGAACCTATTTCGGTTCATGATTAAATTTGTGTTTAGACCCGAAAGGAAATTAATTAATGAATATTTTTTTTTATTATTTTAATCCCCCTCACTTGTCCAAGTGGCTACTCACTTACGACAAGGTTATTCGGAGGAAGTTTTTTTTTTTTTTTTATTAAGGAAGTCAGAGCTTGCGAGCACGCTAAGTATAACTACCGTCCTTCATCGTTCCAGTTCCGCGTCCACCCTAAGTGCAATGGTGGTTGCTATTCCTTCAGCAACCCAAAGGACGACTAACACTTAGGAACGACGAAAAAATAAAATAAAAGAAAAGCTAATTTAAATTTTTTTTTTTTACGCGCACTATTCCAATTTTTATGTTCATGATCTTTGTTTTTGTTTTAATCCCCTCTCCCCGCTGAAAGAAAAGAATAATTACAATTATGGAATAAAGATAAAATCATTGGCTATCACAGTAAATCGAGTTTTCCAATAATTTGAATCACTTGATTCTTGGTTTATTAGAATCGAGTTCGTTCCCATGGCAATTTCAAATTCATACAAAATTCTGAAAATAAAAACCCTAACATTCTGAACTGTTGTAGATTAATCTAATAGCAAAAAAAGGGTGATTTGAAAATTTAATTGTACCAAGGAAAGGATTAATTTTGATATAATTATAAAACCATTAAAAAAAAAAAATTTTTTTTTTCAAAAGTTATTAAAATTTAAAATCAAAATTAATGATGTCAAAATTTATAAATAATACCTATTATTAAAAGAAAAATAATTAAAATAAAAGATACTAATTATTTATAATTTTGGAAATTAAAAATCATTGTTAGAAATTATTTATGATTAAGTTTTTAAAATTTTATCAAAAGTTATTAAAATTTAAAAATCAAAAAAATAATGATATCAAAATTTATAAATAATACCTATTATTAAAAATTATTAAAATAAAATTTAGTTAAAATATTAATTATTTATAATTTTGGTAATCAAAAATTGTTATTAGAAATTATTTATGATTAAGTTTTCAAAATTTTATCAAAAGTTATTAAAAATTAAAAATCAAATTAATGATGTCAAAATTTCTAAATAATACCTATTATTGAAAATTATTAAAATAAAATTTAGTTAAAATGTTAATTATTTATAATTTTGGTAATCAGGAATTGTTATTAAAAATTATTTATGATTGAGATTTCAAAACTTTATCAAAAGTTATTAAAATTTAAAATCAAAATTAATGATGTCAAAATTTATAAATAATACCTATTATTAAAAGAAAAATAATTAAAATAAAAGATACTAATTATTTATAATTTTGGAAATTAAAAATCGTTGTTAGAAATTATTTATGATTAAGTTTTTAAAATTTCGTCAAAAGTTATTAAAATTTAAAAATCACATTAATGATATCAAAATTTCTAAATAATACCTATTATTGAAAATTATCAAAATAAAATTTAGTTAAAATGTTAATTATTTATAATTTTGGTAATCAGGAATTGTTATTAGAAATTATTTGTGATTGAGATTTCAAAACTTCATCAAAAGTTATTAAAATTTGAAGAATCAAAAATAATGGTATCAAAATTTATTAATAATACCTATTATTGAAAATCATCAAAATAAAATTTAGTTAAAATGTTAATTATTTATAATTTTGGTAATCAGGAATTGTTATTAGAAATTATTTATGATTAAGTTTTTAAAATTTTGTCAAAAGTTATTAAAATTTAAAAAAATCACATTAATGATGTCAAAATTTATTAATAATACCTGTTATTAAAAATTATTAAAATAAAATTTAGTTAAAATATTAATTATTTATAATTTGGAAATCAAAGAAATTGTTATTAGAAATTATTTATGATTAAGATTTCAAAACTTTATCAAAAGTTATTAAAATTTAAAATCAAAATTAATGATGTCAAAATTTATAAATAATACCTATTATTAAAAGAAAAATAATTAAAATAAAAGATACTAATTATTTATAATTTTGGAAATTAAAAATCGTTGTTAGAAATTATTTATGATTAAGTTTTTAAAATTTCGTCAAAAGTTATTAAAATTTAAAAATCACGTTAATGATATCAAAATTTATTAAATAATACCTATTATTGAAAATTATTAAAATAAAATTTAGTTAAAATGTTAATTATTTATAATTTTGGTAATCAGGAATTGTTATTAGAAATTATTTATGATTGAGATTTCAAAACTTTATTAAAAGTTATTAAAACTTAAAATCAAAATTAATGATGTCAAAATTTATAAATAATACCTATTATTAAAAGAAAAATAATTAAAATAAAAGATACTAATTATTTATAATTTTGGAAATTAAAAATCGTTGTTAGAAATTATTTATGATTAAGTTTTTAAAATTTCGTCAAAAGTTATTAAAATTTGAAGAATCAAAAATAATGGTATCAAAATTTATTAATAATACCTATTATTGAAAATTATTAAAATAAAATTTAGTTAAAATGTTAATTATTTATAATTTTGGTAATCAGGAATTGTTATTAGAAATTATTTATGATTGAGATTTCAAAACTTTATTAAAAGTTATTAAAATTTAAAATCAAAATTAATGATGTCAAAATTTATAAATAATACCTATTATTAAAAGAAAAATAATTAAAATAAAAGATACTAATTATTTATAATTTTGGTAATCAGGAATTGTTATTAGAAATTATTTATGATTGAGATTTCAAAACTTCATCAAAAGTTATTAAAATTTGAAGAATCAAAAATAATGGTATCAAAATTTATTAATAATACCTATTATTGAAAATTATCAAAATAAAATTTAGTTAAAATGTTAATTATTTATAATTTTGGTAATCAGGAATTGTTATTAGAAATTATTTATGATTGAGATTTCAAAACTTCATCAAAAGTTATTAAAATTTGAAGAATCAAAAATAATGGTATCAAAATTTATTAATAATACCTATTATTGAAAATTATCAAAATAAAATTTAGTTAAAATGTTAATTATTTATAATTTTGGTAATCAGGAATTGTTATTAGAAATTATCTGTGATTGAGATTTCAAAACTTTATCAAAAGTTATTAAAATTTAAAATCAAAATTAATGATGTCAAAATTTATAAATAATACCTATTATTAAAAGAAAAATAATTAAAACAAAAGATACTAATTATTTATAATTTTGGAAATTAAAATTCGTTGTTAGAAATTATTTATGATTAAGTTTTTAAAATTTTGTCAAAAGTTATTAAAATTTAAAAAATCACATTAATGATGTCAAAATTTATTAATAATACCTATTATTAAAAATTATTAAAATAAAATTTAGTTAAAATATTAATTATTTATTATTTGGAAATCAAAGAAATTGTTATTAGAAATTATTTATGATTAAGATTTCAAAACTTTATCAAAAGTTATTAAAATTTAAAATCAAAATTAATGATGTCAAAATTTATAAATAATACCTATTATTAAAAGAAAAATAATTAAAATAAAAGATACTAATTATTTATAATTTTGGAAATTAAAAATCGTTGTTAGAAATTATTTATGATTAAGTTTTTAAAATTTCGTCAAAAGTTATTAAAATTTAAAAATCACGTTAATGATATCAAAATTTATTAAATAATACCTATTATTGAAAATTATTAAAATAAAATTTAGTTAAAATATTAATTATTTATAATTTTGGTAATCAGGAATTGTTATTAGAAATTATTTATGATTGAGATTTCAAAACTTCATCAAAAGTTATTAAAATTTGAAGAATCAAAAATAATGATATCAAAATTTATAAATAATACCTATTATTAAAAATTATTAAAATAAAATTTAGTTAAAATATTAATTATTTATAATTTGGAAATCAAAAAAATTGTTATTAGAAATTATTTATGATTAAGATTTCAAAAATTTATCAAAAGTTATTAAAATTTAAAATTCAAAAAATAATGATATCAAAATTTATTAATAATACCTATTATTAAAAATTATTAAAATAAAATTTAGTTAAAATGTTAATTATTTATAATTTGGAAATCAAAAAAAATTGTTATTAGAAATTATTTATGATTAAGATTTCAAAAATTTTATATAAAAATTATTCAAAAATTTATTAGAAATTATTTATGATTAAGATTTCAAAACTTTTTCAAAAGTTATTAAAATTTAAAAATCAAAAATAATGATATCAAAAATTATAAATAATATTTGGTAATTAATTTCGATGATACCTACCTTTCGCCTTCCTCCACCAATTGCCAACGGGAATCGAAATCGCCTTTGACCGGTTCCGTCTGCATCCCGCAATCCTTAGAAATCGAGCTTTTGGGGCCCTTAAGGTCCTTCATTTCCTCTAGAGAAAGTTGCATTCTGGCACGTGGCGATAACAGGGATCTTCCCGTCCGCAAGGTCATCGCCGGATTCAATTTCTCCATCTCTTCCCTTTTCCTTTTTAATTTTAAAAGAGATTAATAAAAACCCCCGTAAGGATGTTGGTCACTTTCCACCTCACTAGTACACTCCACTTGAACTCCGATTCCGGACATCTTCAGGCGCACAAAGATGTATTGTTCACGAGTTTAAGATCGTTAATGAGCTCAGCACGGCTAACGAAACGACAATCACGTCACCACCATATGCCCCCCCCCCCTTTAGATTCCGAATGCCATGCCCCGTGAGAACGGAAATAAAACCATAAACCACAACTCCGCACAAGATAAGAAAATATCAGGTACTCCGGAGGAAGCTGCGAAGACTAAACATCCTAAAGATAAGCCTCCCCGGCGAACCAAATCTAAGATCGAGTTCTTTTTTTTCTGTTTCAAAATTCACTTGAAATTTAGAAAACTAACTTGTTAAATTAATAAAATTTAACAATTATGAATTTTATGGATTTCAGGAGCTTCCATGGACTTACCAGAAAATATAAATCCAAAATAAATTTGAATTCCATAGTAATTCAAACCTATTATTTTTTATTATAATAAGTAATGAAAATTAGTGTTGCATAAAATTGCGAAATTTGAAAATTTCCCAATCATTAAAATATTTTATAAAAATAAGAAATTTGAATTCCAGAAAATTCAAATCTATTTTGATTATAATAAATAATGCAAATTAGTGTTGCATAAAATTGCGAAAATGTCAAATTTCACAATTATTAAAATTTTATAAATATAAGAAAATTTGAATTCCAGAAAATTCAAATCTATTTTGATTATAATAAGTAATGCAAATTAGTGTTGCATAAAATTGCGAAATTTGAAAATTTCCCAATCATCAAAATATTTTATAAAAATAAGAAATTTGAATTCCAGAAAATTCAAATCTATTTTAATTATAATAATTAATGCAAATTAGTGTTGCATAAAATTGCGAAAATGTCAAATCTCACAATTATTAAAATTTTATAAATATAAGAAAATTTGAATTCCAGAAAATTCAAATCTATTTTGATTATAATAAGTAATGCAAATTAGTGTTGCATAAAATTGCGAAATTTGAAAATTTCCCAATCATTAAAATATTTTATAAAAATAAGAAAATTTGAATTCCAGAAAATTCAAATCTATTTTGATTATAATAAGTAATGCAAATTAGTGTTGCATAAAATTGCGAAATTTGAAAATTTCCCAATCATCAAAATATTTTATAAAAATAAGAAATTTGAATTCCAGAAAATTCAAATCTATTTTAATTATAATAATTAATGCAAATTAGTGTTGCATAAAATTGCGAAAATGTCAAATTTCACAATTATTAAAATTTTATGAATATAAGAAAATTTGAATTCCAGGAAATTCAAATCTATTTTGATTATAATAAGTAATGCAAATTAGTGTTGCATAAAATTGCGAAATTTGAAAATTTCCCAATCATTAAAGTATTTTATAAAAATAAGAAATTTGAATTCCAGAAAATTCAAATCTATTTTAATTATAATAATTAATGCAAATTAGTGTTGCATAAAATTGCGAAATTTGAAAATTTCCCAATCATTAAAATATTTTATAAAAATAAGAAAATTTGAATTCCAGAAAATTCAAATCTATTTTGATTATAATAAGTAATGCAAATTAGTGTTGCATAAAATTGCGAAATTTGAAAATTTCCCAATCATTAAAATATTTTATAAAAATAAGAAAATTTGAATTCCAGAAAATTCAAATCTATTTTGATTATAATAAGTAATGCAAATTAGTGTTGCATAAAATTGCGAAATTTGAAAATTTCCCAATCATCAAAATATTTTATAAAAATAAGAAATTTGAATTCCAGAAAATTCAAATCTATTTTAATTATAATAATTAATGCAAATTAGTGTTGCATAAAATTGCGAAAATGTCAAATTTCACAATTATTAAAATTTTATAAATATAAGAAAATTTGAATTCCAGAAAATTCAAATCTTTTTTGATTATAATAAGTAATGCAAATTAGTGTTGCATAAAATTGCGAAATTTGAAAATTTCCCAATCATTAAAATATTTTATAAAAATAAGAAAATTTGAATTCCAGAAAATTCAAATCTATTTTAATTATAATAAATAATGCAAATTAGTGTTGCATAAAAATGCGAAAATGTCAAATTTCACAATTATTAAAATTTTATGAATATAAGAAAATTTGAATTCCAGGAAATTCAAATCTATTTTGATTATAATAAATAATGCAAATTAGTGTTGCATAAAATTGCGAAATTTGAAAATTTCCCAATCATTAAAATATTTTATAAAAATAAGAAATTTGAATTCCAGAAAATTCAAATCTATTTTAATTATAATAATTAATGCAAATTAGTGTTGCATAAAATTGCGAAAATGTCAAATTTCACAATTATTAAAATTTTATAAATATAAGAAAATTTGAATTCCAGAAAATTCAAATCTATTTTGATTATAATAAGTAATGCAAATTAGTGTTGCATAAAATTGCGAAATTTGAAAATTTCCCAATCATCAAAATATTTTATAAAAATAAGAAATTTGAATTCCAGAAAATTCAAATCTATTTTAATTATAATAATTAATGCAAATTAGTGTTGCATAAAATTGCGAAAATGTCAAATCTCACAATTATTAAAATTTTATAAATATAAGAAAATTTGAATTCCAGAAAATTCAAATCTATTTTGATTATAATAAGTAATGCAAATTAGTGTTGCATAAAATTGCGAAATTTGAAAATTTCCCAAGCATTAAAATATTTTATAAAAATAAGAAAATTTGAATTCCAGAAAATTCAAATCTATTTTGATTATAATAAGTAATGCAAATTAGTGTTGCATAAAATTGCGAAATTTGAAAATTTCCCAATCATTAAAATATTTTATAAAAATAAGAAAATTTGAATTCCAGAAAATTCAAATCTATTTTAATTATAATAAATAATGCAAATTAGTGTTGCATCAAATTGCGAAAATGTCAAATTTCACAATTATTAAAATTTTATAAATATAAGAAAATTTGAATTCCAGAAAATTCAAATCTATTTTGATTATAATAAGTAATGCAAATTAGTGTTGCATAAAATTGCGAAATTTGAAACTTTCCCAATCATTAAAATATTTTATAAAAATAAGAAATTTGAATTCCAGAAAATTCAAATCTATTTTAATTATAATAAAAAAGTGCAAATTAGTGTTGCATAAAATTGCGAAAATGTCAAATTTCACAATTATTAAAATCTTATAAACATAATAAAATTGAATTCCGCAGTAATTCAATCTATTTTTAATTATGATAATATTTACATATAACTGCGGAGTTGGTAGTTATAAAAATTATGTTATTAAAATTTAAAAAAAAAAAAAGGAAAAATAACGCGAATACGTTCAATGTAGCGCAAAAGACCCAAAAATTTTCACTTCCTTACGGATGAAGCTCTCGGGGACGAGAGCTGGAAAATCCGTGGTGGGTTGTAACGTCAATGCCATAATAGTAAAATTTCTATAGGAAATAAAGAGTAATTTCCGTTCTAAATAATTAGTGTCTTCTAATTCTTCTTTGAATAGAAAGAATGAGAAGCACAATAATGGGTTACCATAAGGAAGTGGAATTTCGGGGTCAATTTTCTCAATACTATTTTATAAATCAATTACTAATTATTAATTACAATCGGGTAGTCGTAGTGTTACCATGGGGTGAGCCTTCCAAAAACCTGGAATTAAAAATATCGTATTTTTGGGGCCTCTAAATTTAAAATTTTAGATGACAACCCAGTTAAAATAAAATCATTGTTTCGTTCACACCGCAGTAAGGAGGTCTCGTGTTGGTGAACACTCATACCCACGCAGGTGCCGGTGGCCACGCGAGAGCTAGCCACCCATACACTCTTATGAATTATGACTACTCTCCTTAACGGCAGCCATAATGAATTCCTACTCTCTCTTCCCTTTTCTAAAGTACCTAAGAGCAACTGAGAAACGACCACGTGTTCTCTGACAGCCCGAGCACATGGCCTAGCACATCAAAATAAAACGTGCTTCACGCACGAAAATAATAGGCCAGAAATAAATAGAGGAATTCTCTATTGAATTAATAAATTGCTAAATAAAATTTTTTGTATCAAAAGTTCATTGACATAATGAAGCAATATTTTAAAGAAGTATTGCAAGAATAATTGTCAAAGTGCTGGCCTGTGCAAATTCGGCGACTGCTCGGCAACAGCAAAATCGAAGTGTTGCTAAATTAAAATTGCTCTTCACCTCGTCTAACCCTCGTCCAAGATTGCCACACCTTGAGTCCCTACCTTTCCTATAATGTCCAGAAAATATAAAAAGGAATCGCACAATTAAATAATGCAGTTTTCAACCGTCGCGATTCCTAAAACGACGTGTGTGGCTCTCGCCCGTCCAGCGGTATTTGCAATTGGGTGTGGTCGCCAACGGATACTAAATTTAGCTAATTTTAGTTCCTAGTAGTATAAAGGGTTCCCTCCCTATTAGCAGTGTGGACGAAAAATAATTCAAAGACAATTTTTCGAGGATCCTTTTTAATTCCTTCCATTTAAGATTTTTTTTTGCTAAACGGATGATGGTCACCAACGGGATAAAGTGACTAATTTTGCTAAATTGTCAACTCTTAGTAGTATAAAGCGAACCAGATCCGCGTTGACAAAGAAACGGAACGAATTAAAACAGGACAGTGGAAAAAAAAGGGCAATTTCTTCGAAAACCTTTTCACGATTAATTTCGGGTGTGGTCACCAACGGTATAAGTGAGATAATTTGTTAAATTCTCATTCCCAGTAGTATAAAGAGTTCCCTCCTTGATGAAATCGGAAAACGGAAAAGTACGAGACCATTAATTACAACGTCACAAGAAGTTGCTAATTAAGAAAATATAAAAATTTTGTAAACATTTTTTGCTACGCCCATCCAGGATAGGAAGGTTCACTCAGAATCGATCTTGAGGTGGTAAAGATAAGGATTAGGATAAGGTTCTGTAAGTAAAAAAAATTTTTATTGTAAGATTTTTATCATTGTTACCATATCTTTTTTTTGAATTGTTAAACAAAAAAAAAAAAAAGAGAGAAAAGTTGTTGTAAAAGGGGAAGAAACTATCGGGGGTTGTAGAATATATTGTTAAAGTTTAAACACAGTAACGCTGTTTTCATTTTTGCTACCAAACAATATTATCGAACCTTCCGACGGCAACCAAATCCAAAAGATAGAGAGGGACGAATTTCCGCCATAAAAATAAAAAAAACACGAGTGGACGACACTCGTGTCAACTGTATCCGGAGAATTTTGGAAGAAGATGTTCTCAACTTGTTGGTAATTTCTCTTGACGCTTGTTTGGACGAAGATTTTTATTTAAATAAATTTTATTCTAAAATTGAGAAATTAGTCTTACAGTACTTGATTCATTACATTTAATTTCGAAACGTCACAGAAATAGATTATTATTTTGAAACCCATTCATATTCTTCCGTTTTTGATATGCTGCTCTGGTGATTTCGCCTCTTGATAATGGATCATTTGTAAATCAGGGCCGCTCATTAATGTAACATCTTGTGACCTTTCTTTTGTTGTTGATTTCCTGCAAAATAAATAAATAATATTAATTGCGTGTTATTATATTTCTGTTTATTATTATTATTATTATTATTATTATTATTATTATTATTATTATTATTAGTTAAATTAATCTTTATTGCTTATCTTTTTCTTAAATGTTTTAAAGTTTTAGAATTTTACTTTAAAGTATTATAACTTTTAACACAGACAAAGGTATAGATAGGAATCCAAAGGTAATATCATCATAATTTGGTGCTTTTTCTTCAAAATTTTGATAAGACTACAGCAATAAAATGTGTAAAATGTGTAATTTCTTAAGAATAGAAATTTTTTATTGCAATATTTTCTGAAAAAAAAGAAGAATTATTATTTATTAGAATTCTTTCTAATTCCAATATACTTTAGCAGTCATGGATTTAATAAGATTACTTTTAGGAACGACAAGAATATGATTAATTATTTCTATAAAACATTGTTTAGTTTATAGTAAGATTAAAACTAGTTGTAGTTTAGTTAAATCGTTTAGCCCTAAGTTAAATACAAAATGTAATTTATAGTATAATAAAACTAAATGTAAAAACCTGAATTTTTGTAAGTATAAAATGAAATTACCATTATTAATTAAAAAAATAATGAAATCCTTCTTTTAATTAATGATTTATTTACATTTATATATTACATATTAGGTTAGGACAAATAGCAAGCATATATATTTTAATAATTTATAATTTTATTTATTGTAATAAACAATAAGATAAAATATAATTTAAAAAGAAATTGACGAACGTATTATATAATATATAAATTATAATTATATTATATTATATAACATAAATTAACTACATTATGTTTTATAATTATAGATTTGAATAAATTTAAAAATTAAATGAAACGTTTAATAAAGAAATTCTTAAATGTATTAATTATGGACATTAAGAACTTAATAATAACTAGAATTTTTCAAAAAATTATACGATTCAGCTTAATGCTTAAAATAATGATGATGATATTTTACCATTTTTATTTTAAAAGTATATAGTTTGAATAAAAAGGAATTTAAATTATACAAGACATTTTTAAAAATATTGAATTTAATTCTTTATTAATTTATATTATTAAAATTTCTTTGAGAATAGTATCTAAACACTTACGTATTCAAAATTGCAATTTATTAAAAAAGTTTTTTAAATAATTATAGTTTTATATTAACAAAACTGATTAAATTAATATTAAAAAGGATCTTTTAAAATTATATTATTAAGGTAATTATTTATTATAAACAATACATAATTTAAACAAATTGATATTATTATTTAAATGTAATAAAATATGTGTAAAAACAATAACCTTACATTTGTGAAAATGTTTAAACATAATTAATTTATAAAAACTTACCAATATCATAACTGCACACTGTGTACATATTCATTAAATTTTCGTTTCCCTCGCATTTTAAAATTATTTAAAGCGCCACACTTTATTTAAAATTCGTAATTTATTCAATTTATAAACTTTTATTTGAAACCGTACACAATGTAAACAAACTACGTGACGTATACACTTCACAGCTAGAACGGTTTGAAACAGAATAATCCCGCGACGTTGTTTCTTCGGTCCGCCGTCGGAGGGCTATTATCATTCTGCCTCACAAACGAAATTGTACTCTTAAGTTTTATAAAGGAACGAAAAATCAGTATTTTAAAAGGACAAGATACAAGACATCTTTCCTTTACCAAATAATAAAAGGGAGTCAAACTATTATGAATGGTTATAAATGACCTTACTATTAATATGTTTTTAAAAATATTTTCTTTTAGACATTTTGAAAATATTTTTTTAGACATTTTTAAAACTAAAAATTAAAATTAAAAATATAATAAATAAAATTAATTTAATTTATGAAAATAAAATTTTTTAAAATTAAAAATATGAAAATTTTTATTTTTTATTTTTATTGCAGAACATATGAACTTACATAAGAACTTACCTAAGAAATTACATAAGAACTAACGTAAGACCTTTTGCCAAATGCACACGTAAGATCTTAAGTAATTTTTTACCTAAGAAATCACATAAGAACTAACATATGTTACTAGGTAAGATTTTACCTAAGATCCTACATCAGATCCTACGTAAGGTTTTTAAATAGGGAAGAGAAGTCGATTTTCACATTTTGAGGTTAACTTCCCTAAGGAAGTTGACCAAAGGTGACCTGGACATTGGTTAGGAACTGTAGTAATTCTAAAAAGTAAATTTTTTTCATTTTGATGTTAACTTCCCTGAGGAAGTTGTCTCGAGATGACCTAGACATTGGGTTGTTACTTATGTACTTCAGAGAAGTCGATTTTCATATTTTGAGGTTAACTTCCTTGAAGAAGTTGATCGGATATGAAGTAAACATCGGATGGATACTTGGGTGCTTTAGAGATGTCGATTTTCACATTTTGAGATTAACTTCTCTGAGGAAGTTGACTGGAGGTGACCTGGACAAAAAAAGTGTTTAATTTTGAAAACATAAGAAACCTTAATTGTTTAAACAAATTAAAGTTTTTTAAACATTTGAATATACACTGCGAATTTTGAATAAATAACTTTTTTATGATTTTTTTGTACAAATAACATAGAACCACATAATTTTAGCTTAATTTAATCGAAAGATAATTTTACACCATTTTAATTGTTTAAACAATCGATTTAATTAAATGAATTAAATGACATTAATTACATTATTGTTCCTTTTGCTAATTAAAAAGTTGTAAGCTTTTAAAATATTTCACATAGAAAATATGAAAAAAATTGTTTAAATATTTCAAAATTAATTACAAAATGTTTATACAAGTTCCTTACAAGGATGCCTTAGAATTTTCACACCGTTTAAAATCTCTTTTTTTATTTTCTCTCTCTCTACTCTGCCTTTATCTATCTGAGACACCGGTTATACCTTTTCCTCTTTTACATTTTGCACGCCATTGTTGTCTTTATCTATCCCAGGTAACCTTATTCTCTCTTGCTTTTAGAACTACAAACTGTGAACTCTCCTTGCGTTGCGCACGCTATTGTTGTCTTTAACTATCCCAGGTAACCTTATTCTCTCTTGCTTCTAGAACGACAACTGTGAACTCACCTTGCGTTGCGCACGCTATTGTTGTCTTCATCTTTTCCAGGTAAACTTATTCTCTCTTGCTTTCAGAACCATAACTGTGAACTCTGCTTGCGTTTCTCACTCTATCTTGTTTTTAACTATCCCAGTTAAATTCTATAACTTATTATCTCTTACTTTCTGAAAAGCATAGTAGTATACCTATATCTATAACTAACTGATTTCTTATATAGGAATAATTAAAAGAATTTACCCAGTAAAACAACAGAAGAAAAGGAGTGGAATCACTCGCGGTGAGTGTACAAAAAAAACTCACCTGTCAAGATCTCCTATGGCACTACGATTGCAATCATCTTAATTAATTCTATGCATTTTGTTGAGAACAGTAGGGCGAGCACTAACCCTACCGACCCGGCAAGAAGAAGTGAATTAAATGGAATAGAAACGTTTCTTTCCAAACCAATCTCATTTTTGAAAGTTATCGTTTGAATTCCAAACTTAGTCGAACGTGGATTAAAAAGGGATTGAAATGTATACTGTTACGTCCGTAACTAATATATTTATTATATTATATCAGACTATTATATTGTTTCAATGTATTATCATAATATTATATTATATGCTAGCACATGGTTATATTATACTATCATAATGATTTCTTGTCATATTAATATTTTACATTCAAAACTAAGATGTATTATTATAATGTAATTCAAGAAAAGCATTCTTCCATTTAATTTCTGTGCATTGAGCCGGTTGAGTGAGATAACGATTATATGAATCAACGAGTCCCAGCCTGGATACTGGAAAATCACGCTACAATGAATTCTCAGTGACCAAGTGAGAACAATATAATATCATCGAAATGGGAGGTGAAAACAGAGATGGCAACATTTTTGGAACTTAACAAACTGCACATGAGAAGTCATGCGGTACGAAGATTTCCTGTCGACAAAACACCAAGAGGTGATACGGTACCTGGAGCCACGCATAGAAATACACTATATAAACCACCCACCAAAATTGATAATCAGATTCAACAACGAACACAATTATTACTCAGTCTTCAGTCTTCAGTTAACCGTTCTAGTCTCCAGTAAACAGTCTTTAGTAATCAAGTGACAATTCTGCAAGTGTTAATCGTTAATTCACTTGTCTATCAATTAACATCATTTTATCGTGGAGTTATTGTGAAGTTCAAGTTCTTCATCTCAATTTGTGAATAATAATTTAACTTGTACTGTGTAGTTCAACTAAAAGGAATCTTGAAACCAAAACATAATACCAGCCACCTGTCAAATCGTTCTGAGATACTACGAACTATTGTGCGACTTGTTTAAACATCCTACCTGTGGAAGCACTTCCGAATTTCAGCGGGGCCAGTGAACCTGCAGCCTATTTCATTACTCAAGATTTTAAGTCCATATCTCTATTTTCAATCACTTGCAGAGGATCTACTATCAAAAGTTCTATACTGGATAATTCTTAATTTATTCTCACTCAAAGTAAGGTTCAATTTTTACATGAAATCATTGTTCTTGTTGAATTCTCATTTTTATAACCATAAATAAATATTCTTACTAAATTTTAGTGTCTCATTGACTTATCCTCATCCCAAATCAAATTCTTAATTGAATTTGATTTAAAAGGAGGAATACATTTTTGGAAACTATAAAATCTTTTGTTTCTTTTTTGACATTTTTCTTATAACAGTGAGAATATTTATTTAAAAATCATTTACATATATTTTATACTCATTTTACATTTTTATGAAAACATAAAATCAAAGTACTATGCAATCCAAATTTAATGTCTACTTCAAATGAAAATAAAACTGACTCTCCACATTTAACTCGTTCGAAAATAAAAGAAAATCCAGAATTATCCTTAAACTCAGGAATTCCTTATTATAAATCAAAACCTCAAACAAGTACACCAAGATATTCTAAACAAAATCCGAATCCAAACCTCACAAACCAGTTTGATTCAGGGTTTATTTCTGGCCAAATTTTTGACAGCGACGATTATTCTAATAGTGACTGTAGCGATAACGAGGAAAGTACTGCAGAAAAAACTTTAATAGAAAGTCATTTAAATAATTTAGAAGAATTTGGGTTTAATCAAAATCAATCCCAATTAAATAAATCTTTAATAGAAGAAATTAATAATTCTTTCGAAAATCAATCAGGAAATATTTCTGACCAATCTTCTAATAATTCTGAAAATACTAATTCAAGAAATATGGCTGTTCCAGATAACCAGCAATATTTATTGAGGGTTGTGTAGAGGCAAAATCAATGCTACCAGAAAACGCTGACGTTCAAAAGAATTTAGTAAAATTAATTCGAAGTCGAATTTCGGGGGAAGCAAGGAAAATTATATTAGGGCATAGTTTTAATACAGTACAGGAATTAACAGAGAGATTAAAAACAATCTACGCGCCAGCAAAATAGGTTTATCAATTGCAAGGAGAATTAGGGGCGATGTACATGTGGGAGCATGAAAATGTGGTATCTTACGTTTCAAGAATCGCGGAAGCGGCGGAAAGAATTTTAGACGCGCATAGAATAAATAATGAAAATACAGTAGATGCAACATTTAAAACAGAGCTAGAAAAAACTATTGTTGACTGTTTTACGAGAGGGCTTAGACCAGAATTAGAATTACGAATAGGAACTGCCGACACATTTAAGGGTATTGTAGATAAAGCGATAGAGATAGAAAGAAAATTATCATCACGGAGTGAATTAAGAAAAAATGTGCAAAAACCAGAAAATGAAAATCCATTTAGAAACAATAAAGAATTTGCTAAAACAACCAAAATAAATGTTGCTCAGGACGAAATCATAACTTGTCTACTTTGTGGTAAAAAGGGACATTTTGCGGTTAATTGTTTCCAATTTAATAAGTTACTTGGGCAGAAACAAGAAAATTCTTTAAATTCACAACAAAATTTTTCAAACTCAAATCGATATCAAAGTAATTTTAATAGAAATCAAAATCAACCTCGTTTCACACCTCAAAATCAATATTAAAATAGTTTTGTTAATAGAAGTCAAAACCAAAATTATTATAGGAATTCTCCGCGAAATCAATATCAAAACCAATTTCAAAACCAAAATAGAAATTCAGTGCAAAATTCATACCAAAATCAAAGACAGAATCAGTATCAAAATTCATATCAAAATAGATATCAGAATCGGCAACAAGAACAAACTCAACAACAGGGACCAAGTACAAGTAGAAGTAATCAACCAACAAACCCCACTTTTAAAAATCAAAATTTACCATGTAATTATTGCAAAAAACCGGGACACGTCATTAGCGAATCTACTTTAGGGCACATCAAAAAATTAAAATTTGACAAAAAGCATATTGTAAATAAACCTTATTTCAAAGGAACTCAGATACTTGTCACAAGTTGCAAACTTAAATCACGATCTATTCAGTAATGTTCAAATTTAAATCTACCGCGCAAATTTAAATATCTTGCATAAAAACAAAAATTTTCTTGAGAAATTATATATTTAAAATACGTTTAAATTTGAACATGAAATAAAAAAAACAGGTATAATTTAACAAAAATGTAACCATAAATTCACAAAATTTTTTGCAACTTGATGAATAATTTAAAGAATAAAAATAAATTTGTAAGAGCAATTCAAAATATAGTAAATGGTAGTTATCAAAGAAAACAATTTTTTTTAAAAAAAATATGTAGCAGTAAAAATATGTGTAGGGGAGAGTGGCCATCAATGTACCAGTTTTTTCAATGAACCATTCCAATTTTCTCAGAAACAATTAAATAAAAATTCTCCTAATTTTAAATATAAATGAAGTTTGCGTAATCACACTACGTCCATAAATTTGAGACGTGTGGATTTATTCTTTACAGAGAAAACTGAAAAAAACTGTTTTTGATGCACTGAAGAAAAAATTTACCTAAAATACAAACACGTTTTTTAATTGAAATAAGGCAATTTAAAAATAAATGTACTTACGATTTATTTTGTTTTGGGCCTTAACTACAATATTCTAATGAGATGAAGATTTTGAAATATTGGATTAAGTTATAAAAAACCATTTTTGTTGCAAATGTCATGTTGATTCAATGTACCGGGGAACAATGAACCACCTGGAATTTCAGTGTATTTTCGATTTCTAGAGTGGTATGCCTGATTATAAAACTAGGCATGCGTACAGCATGTTACAGCGATTGTTATCAGTTCTTTTCTCAACATAGCAAAACTAAAATGCCATTTTAGCTAGTTAACTTAAATTTGAGGTATATTTATGTTATACATTATCAATTAAAATGTGTTAAGTAATATTTTTTTATAGTATTTGATAGAAAATAAGTTTTTTTACAAAGTGAAAATTGCAATATTATTATTGTTGAACATTTTTAGTGTTTTTATGGAGGTGGTTCATTGTGTACCCAGGTTGTTGAAAATGAAAATAGCTTGTTAGTTTAGAAAGATCCTAAATTTTATTATTTAATCAAAATAAATAGTGTATAATATGTGTGCATTATCTAGAGAAGTGTTGTAGTTTTATATTGATGCAAAGAAGTGCTTGAAATTGGTGAAATTGAATAAGTACTATGACCTTGAAAAAAACCCGGTACATTGATGGCCACTCTCCCCTAAACAAATTTAAACGAATGAATGTGAATGTTACAAATGTGTGATAATCATTAGTTGAATGCATCCGTATAAAAATAAAAACAAATTTTAAGTTTTTGTAAACTCTCAATCATAAATTGATCATACCTGTATAAAGGAAATTTTTTTTTGTATATAAAAAATATGTATTAGCCATTAAATTTGAGTATTTCAGTATAAGTATTGTTTCAATATATTATCATAATATTATATTATATGCTAGCACATGGTTATATTATACTATCATAATGATTTCTTGTCATATTAATATTTTACATTCAAAACTAAGATGTATTATTATAATGTAATTCAAGAAAAGCATTCTTCCATTTAATTTCTGTGCATTGAGCCGGTTGAGTGAGATAACGATTATATGAATCAACGAGTCCCAGCCTGGATACTGGAAAATCACGCTACAATGAATTCTCAGTGACCAAGTGAGAACAATATAATATCATCGAAACGGGAGGTGACAACAGAGATGGCAACATTTTTGGAACTTAACAAACTGCACATGAGAAGTCATGCAGTACGAAGATTTCCTGTCGACAAACCACCAAGAGGTGATACGGTACCTGGAGCCACGCATAGAAATACACTTAATAAACCACCCACCAAAATTGATAATCAGATTCAACAACGAACACAATTATTACTCAGTCTTCAGTCTTCAGTTAACCGTTCTAATCTCCAGTAAACAGTCTTTAGTAATCAAGTGACAATTCTGCAAGTGTTAATCGTTAATTCACTTGTCCATCAATTAACATCATTTTATCGTGGAGTTATTGTGAAGTTCAAGTTCTTCATCTCAATTTGTGAAAAATAATTTAACTCGTACTGTGTAGTTCAACTAAAAGGAATCTTGAAACCAAAACATAATACCAGCCACCTGTCAAATCTTTCTGAGATACTACGAACTATTGTGGGGCTTGTTTAAACATCCTACCTGTGGAAGCACTTCCGAATTGCATCGGGGCCAGTGAACCTGCAGCCTATTTCATTACTCAAGATTTTAAGTCCATATCTCTATTTTCAATCTCTGCAGAGGATCTACTATCAAAAGTTCTATACTGGATAATTCTTTAATCGATTCTCACTCAAAGTAAGGTTCAATTTTTACATGAAATCATTGTTCTTGTTGAATTCTCATTTTTATAACCATAAATAAATATTCTTACTAAATTTTAGTGTCTCATTGACTTATCCTCATCCCAAATCAAATTCTTAATTGAATTTGATTTAAAAGGAGGAATTTAGGGTATATTTGAGAAGGGTTTTTGTCTCGAACGTTACAATACAGTGGATTAAATGGTATTAAGGGGTCAGTATGGGTTTATTGGACATATTTTCAAGAATTTATTTTTCACATTAAAATATATTTTAATAAGCCAGGCTTTTTACACATAAAAATTGATATTTAATAGTGCCAAAAAATACTTTTTATTTTTATTTTTGATTGTTAATTTCTGAGAAACAGCTGCTCGAAGTTAACCTTAAATTTTACTGGCCGACACGATATCTGGAGTTTGGATTGTCTAAAATAAAAAAATCAAGTATTTTCTTAAAATTTGGATCTGTAGTTATTGCATGAACTAGAATATTTTAATTCCGATAAAAAAAAAACAAAATGGCGAATGTTTAAATTTTTTAACCCTTTCTTTACAACTTAATTTGTTTAAAAAAAGGGTTAAATATTAATGGATTTTTATAATCCTAGTTCATGCCAAAGCGGCAAGTGCATAGAAGAATCCCTGAAAATTTGAGATCAATCAATTCAATAGTTTTTTTTAAATCGTGTCGGCCAGGTCGAAAAACGTTGTTTTGAGAAAAACGCGTTTAACATTCGCGCCACCAAATGCTGCTCGGGCCGGTCACACAATATAAATATTCTATTGTGCTTTTGATTTATGTGGTTAAAACGACTTAAATACATAAATACTTTTCTCTAATATTACAGTGTATGATCAAATAATAAATTTTACTCATAATGTTACAATGACATTTGTTTAAACAATTTTTCATTGCCATGCTATACACCGTTATGCTTCTGCAGTATCGCGTTTTTAGCATTTTTTTTAACTCTACTATCTATATATATTAGTTTTAACCTTATTTCTACAGATATATAGGATACGAAATTAATGTTTTTGAAAGAGAAATTTTTTTAAAAAATAAATCCATACTGACCCCTTAAATTGATTACAAATGGTCTAAATTAAAGTTCCACTAAAAATCTGAAAAAAACTATTATTTTATCAAACTAGGTGTAAATTCTGTCCATTTCATGGACACTTCGCTTCCAAGGAAGCAAGATAATTTGCTTCCTCATAGAGGAAGCAATAAATTTATTTATAATATAAAAAATAATAATTTAATTTTAAATTAATTATTATTTATTTTTATGCAAATAAGTAATAATAATAAAATAATAATAAATCAATATAAGGTAACGGTACCTATACTCGATCAGTACCTATAGTCGATCAGTGACGATTTAATTGGATAAAATTAATTAATAGTTTAATAATATTGATGCCAAATACTACTTTGAATATTACAAGATTTATTTAAACCAATGTAAGAAAACTATTAATTAATTTTGTTTAATTAAATCATCATTGATCGACTATAGGTACTGATCAATTCGTTTTGAGACAAGGAATATGATTCTTTTAATTCATTTGTTTGAATTTTTAGCAAGAAATTTTTTTTTGGCAAAACACGAGATTTTTCAATAAAAAAAAATTAAAAATTATGAATTAATACGTGAGTTTTTAGTCAAATATATACTTTATATAGGTCAATCGATTTGTTTTGAGACAATGAATATGATTTTGTAATTCGTTTGGTTGGATTTTTAGCATGAAAATTTTTTTTGGCAAATCGCGAGATTTTTCGATGAAAAAAATGAAAAATCATGAATTATTACGTGGGTTTTTAGTCAATTATATACTTTATATAGGTCAATCGATTCGTTTTGAGACAAGGAATATGATTTTGTAATTCGTTTGGTTGAATTTTTAGCATGAAATTTTTTTTTTTTTAAATTTCTAAAAACGAGATTTTTTGATGAAAAAACTGAAAAATCATTAATTATTACGTGAGTTTTTGGTCAATTATATACTTTATATAGGTCAATCGATTCGTTTTGAAACAAGGAATATGATTTTTTCATTCATTTGTCTGAATTTTTAGCAAGAAAAAATTTTTTGACAAAAAACGATATTTTTCGATGAAAAAAGGTGCTCAAAAAAATTTGATTGGGTACTTTCAAAAATCCCTGTGTCCAAATTTAGATATTTGTAAGCTTCATATGCCATCCAAATTTTATTAAAATCCGTTGAAGCGTTCTCGATATATCCTGGCGACAAAAAATTTACCACATACACACACACATACACACACACATACACACACACACACACACATCCGGACATTTTCTCAGGAATGAAAATTTGAACTTTTCAGATGAAACTGAGTCGATTTACACTATTTTTGGAAAATCGAAAATCTTAACGAGCACAACGCTTCCTCCATGAGGAAGCAAAATCAATTTGAAAATTTCAAAGCTACTAAACTTTATTTCAATTAAAAAATTATCACATCGTTTTTACCGGATTTCTACGTTTTATAAGGCCACATACGATGTGTATAATTTTACCATTTTCTCAAGTTTATAGATTTGCAGCAAACTTTCTGAAAGTTGACGACACTTGAGGAAAGGTACTATGTTGAATTACAGACGGCAAGTTATAGTACTATTGTCCACAAAGTAAAAATACACACCGGTTGTCATACTACCATAAACAAGTAAAATTACAAACCGACGCGACTGTTCATTTACAAATCAAAGTAAAATTACTACGTCAGACGATGTGAAACAAATTTACTACGTTGGACGTAGTAAAATTACTCATGACTCGTAAAATTAATACGTAGAACGCTGTAAATAAACTATTATTTTAGGTTAATAAAACTTTTGAGACGAAGTATATATACACTAGACGTATTAATCACTTGTGTTAAATAACACTCGCAAGTTTTTGTACACAAACTTTTTCTAACATAAATACTATCCTGCAAAATCTGAGCACAACGCACTCTTTTCATCCTTTGACTATAGTTTATAAAGCCCTAAGCACAAGTGTTTTACGAACATAATGTGTGGGATAGATTTCATTTCTATCTTCTAAACGGAATAAAAATGAAGTCAATTTGGTCATTTTAAGTTAAAAAATGTGGTAGGATTTATTTGTTTTTACTTCTATTCGACAAAATGAATTAAAATGTCTCCAAAATTAAGTTTTTCTTTTTAATTCCTTTAAATCAAAACAAGCCACATTAAAGGGAATTAAAGTGTCCACAAACTTGGAAGGTGCTCTGTTACTGTAGTTCTTTTATACTAAAAAAGTGAATTCAAAAGTAAAATTTCAAAAATGAGATTGGTTTGGCATTGAAAAAGTTTCAAATTCCAGTATATTTGATATCACTTTAATCCAAACCAATCTACTTCTTCTTGCCGGGGATACAAACTCACTGGAAACTCACTGGCAAAAATTATTGAGTTTTTTGGGCCGTTTCAATGCGTTTTCAGATAGTATTTGAAACATTTACTCACTCAAAACTTATTGGGTCTTTTAAGTCTGATTTATGACAATGGGAAATAACACTGGAAAACCTTAAGAGGTAAAAATAACTTCTTGGGTCCTTTTGCGGTTTATGACCAACATAAATATTTTTGGTGACCTTCGGGCATAAAAATAATTACGCTGAAAATAATGTTTATTTATTTCAACATTATATTTATTTTAATGAACATGAACTATTTTCATGATTCTATTATGTTTACTAGACTTGACTTTGACTTTGATTTCAAAAATGATATCAGTTTTAACTTAATATTTATGGTTTACGAAATACCTTATAATTTCTTAAAATATAAAATTATCACAATAAATTTAAGATATTTGGAATCGTGAAGTGTTACAGATTCTACATTTTTTAATTAAAATTTTCAAATAATTAAATTGCAGAAATTTCAAATCATAAAATATTAGGGTTAAAAAATTATTAGCTTGGGTAACAATAGACATGGGGATTTAAAATGGATCCCTGCTTTAACAGTAGATTTCCAAATCTTTTGTCATTTAAGTTTATGTTTCTCAACCCGGCATTTTATTACCTAGAATTTATATACTTTTACATTTTGAGGTCTGCAATACAAAAATTGAAATTTTCAATATTCCACTATTCTAAATTTCTAAAATTCATTTTAAAAATTTATACTACTAAATTAAAATTATAATCAATAAAATACTTAAAGAATAATTAATTATTAAAATATATGTTACAGACATTTATATTTTTTATAGAAAATAACAATTGCAAAAAGTAATATTATAATTCATAAACAATAAAATTAATTAATAATTTTAAATCATAATTAGCTTTTTTAATTAATATAATTCTTTGTAAATAATTATATTGTTATATTTTTGACACAATTTTTAGTATAGGTATATACTCTTACAATGTATATTGGATTTTCAGAAAAATATTTTTTTAAGACATAAAAATAATTTTTATGTAGGGGAGGGTGGTACCATACCGACCCTTTCGTACACTGAAAGACTTTATAGATTAATATTTACTAAAACCGCGATTTAATTTTAGTAAACTCACTACCATAATGGGGAAAAAAGTGTAACTATTCAGAATGTTTCAATTATTAACACTTTTTGAACAAAAGATGATCTAGTTTTTATCAAAATTTAGTAGTCACCTGTATGAAAAATTCGTCCATTTTATATAAAAGAATCGGATTAAGAAAAAGTGATTGTGAAAAACATATTTTTTATATTCGGAAAAATGAATTTTTAGTAGTCAATCTATCAAAACTCCAGAATCGACTTTAGCACTTTCTGTGCCCCGAGCGAAATTTCAATTTTGCCACCCTCTTATAATTAAATGCACAACATATATATACGTTGATAAAAACATGTAGAAAGCAGTAACAAACCGTGGATCATTTATACATGAAGCATGCACTTACAAAACCCTAGATGAGTCCCCTTCAGCTGTGATGTTAGGGTCCTCATCCGGGTTCGCCCCTCTTCTAAAGTCGGTCCTGAAATGCTTCACGCATACAACGAATTTGGCTTAAATACGTGTAACAAAACATAACCCTAAGTACAAGTTTACTTTTTTCTACAAAAAACAGATTCCAATTGAAAGGGAATTAATTTTGTGTGTTCAGAAATTGACTTAATTAATAAAACACACAGTGACACAAATTTAAAAGTCATTCTTTGTGTTGAAAACAAGATTTAGCACCTAAACACCAATCTCACAAGTGGTAAGGAAATTGTTTGATTCATATAAAAGAAAAAAATTTACCTGTTATATTAATGTATATTTGCGTTGTATTAGTTATAAAGCGATTGTTAATATCTATGTATATTATAGGTTAAGATATGCGTTATAATATAAGTTTATGTATATAGGTAATTTAGAATTCTTCTTCATTTGTTAGATTTGTTAGTATAAGTATAAATGTAGTGAATAAAGTAGTAGCATTTGAGGTTATGTTATCTGTCATTTGTCAATTCGCTGCTTACGTCGGAATATTGTTTTTCTTTACACTTTTTCTTCGTTTCAGTAACAAATTTTAATCAACTGACTACTAAAAATTAAAAACCGTTAATTTTAAATAATATTGATAGCCAAACTGCGAAATAATAATAGTTTATACACATTTTTCCCCATTATGATAGTGAGTTTACTAAAATTAAATCGCGGTTTTAGCAAATATTAATATAAAAAGTCTTTCAGTGTACCATACCGACCCCCCTCTGTTTCTCAGAGATCGTGTTACTAGACAAATCGTGAATACCATCTAAAGAACACTTTCATAACTCTGAAATTTTGACCATAGGTAATAATCTCTTGGTAATATTGTATCTCGGAATTTTACGTAAAATTAGTTTTTTGCAATGATATTTTTTGTTTTTGACCTATCTTGAATTTAAGTTAAAAGTGTTGAATTGAGTTCAGAAAAATTTAAGTATAAGTTTTTTTGGTTGCTTATGGCCTCAACTTTAATACACAATATTCAAATTCAAACGCTTTCATTGACATGAATGATCGGCAAGACATTATGTGAAAATAGTGAAGGTGGTCCGAAACCGACCTCCCCCCTTTTCTTGCATTGTAATAGTAACTAAATTCTTTGTAATTACCAAATAATACCTACAAATGTATTTTAATAAAATAACAATAATTAAGCTAAGATAATATAGCTTGTAATTAAGATCAAACTGAAAACACTCATTTTTTATTATAATGATAATTCTTTTACTCTTATTCTAAAAAAGGCCTTAAATAATGTATTTAAATAAAGTAAAAGTAATTTAAGTTTATTCTAGTTTGTTGTTTTTTAATTGAAATTACAATACAAGTTCCAAATTTTGTTTGTTTTCGCTATTTCCTGCAATAAAAATAGGGGGTCGGTTTCATACCACCCTTTTTGAGATTTTTCTCTCTGTATCTCCCACTTAATAAGATCCAGAGCCTCGGCAACCAGTGGAAACATCGAATTTTTACCTTTAAAATTTTGTATAAAGTTTACATCTAAATTTCGTCCAAAAAATAAAATTTTGTCAAAAAAAAAAAATTACATAAAACATTTCGTTGTTGAAAATTAAAATATTTTAGAATCACAATCATTTCAGAACGAAGTGATTCAGTCAACTAAATTAAAAAAGTCACACAGATTTTAATAGATAATGATTATCGTTTGGATTTTATTAAGAAAAATATTAAATTTCGATCAAATAAAATTAAATACACTACCAATGATAATAAAAAAAACACTTTTGAAATTTATAAACGTTTTCCTAAAATTAGTTTACCTTTTAATAATAATTATTTTCAATTATTTTCTATTCTAAAAAATTACAGTTTCTTAACGGTTCCAATAGTTGGAAAAAGTTTAAGCTCTGTCATAAAATTAGGCAAGGATCGAACTTAAAAAGACTTGAAAAACAATGTTGTTTACAAATTTACTTGTAGTGATTGTTTAGCTACATATATCGGAGAAACTAAACGTTATGCGAAAAAAAGATTTAAGGAACATCAATGTCATGAACATGTAATTTTCGAACACCAACAGAACAATAGTCATTCTTTTAATTTAAAAAACTTGAAAATTTTAGATTGTGAACCGAATGATAAAAAAGATTGGTCTCAGAAATGATACATATCAAAATTAATAATTTTACCATTAACAGAAAAACAGATATTCAATTCTTAGGTAATTCTTATTTTCCACCAGTGGTGTACGCACGGGGGTGTCCAGGGTGTCCCAGGACACCCCAAATGAATCCAAAATGCTGTATTGGGCCGCTTGTATACGATTATTTTTTGGCCACTTGAGGCCTCGAGCAAAATATATAGGACACACGAAACAATTTTTTTTTGTATAAAAGGCCGCGCGAACAAACTATATTAGGAATTTCAGTCGTCCGGGACACCCCAAATCAAAAAGTCTGCGCACGCCACCAACGAACACGCGGTTTGTCGTCTGCTACTCAGACTACCGCGCGCGCCGCCTATAACTATCCCCCGTGAACATTCAAATTCGCTGAGTACGAGTTTAGTGTTTCTCACGCGACGAGATCGAAATCGGGAGATACAGCGAACCAAATATGATTAGAAACGATCTGGGTCGTTACAATTTTGTATGATAATTTTTTTTTATTAATCTTTTGCTTTGACTATATGTATTTTTATAGTTTTTAACGTGCAGAACACAAATCCGATGTCAAATGTAAGTTTTGACATCGGATTAATTAATATTGATCGATTGATCTGTCCTTGTGCACAGCTCATTTTTTACATTCTATAGCAAATTCAGCCCGGCGACCTAAAGGTGGGTACAGACTACCCGAGCCGAGCCTGTAATGTAACGCTCGACGAATGCTCGGCGAATATTCGCTGCGATCAAGCGATAAACGCCAGACGAGCCTCTAGACAATCGAAAAACGAATTTTCTGTTTCCAAATTTTACAATGACTCCTGTTAGTGAAAGTGCCATAAAATTATGAAGGATTAGCAAGAGTTTAAAATTTAAGCAAAAAATGGGTTTGAGTTTAAAATTTTATGGTGAACTCTCATGGAAGTACAATAGCACAAAATTTATGATAATTTGAGTTGACAGGTAGCTGGGGTCCCAAAGCAGATAGGACCCCAAATCCCTTCGAGCTCGCATGAAAACCGACAGCCCGGCGGATCGACTGCCAGCAGCTCGCGAGGATGACACGAGCCTCTGTAACACGTACAAGTCTAGCAAGCATTTAGTGGATATTTGGACAGTAATTTAATTTCCATTGTGTATTCTCGACGAAGGCTCGCCGAGCGTTACATTACAGGTTTGGCTCGCGTAGTCTGTACCAACTTTATGAAATTCCCAATTTCGGGAAATAATGGTCACCTTAATATATACATATGGGGCAAATTTTCTCAAGTGTCCAGCGTCAAAATTAAAAGTTGTTGAATCGGGCTAATATTTGCACAAACTTTAGTGCAATGGGTAAGTAATATTATGCAAATATTATGCAATTTAATTTAAAATTGTAGAGGGGGGAGGGGGTTGAAGATTTGGGTAAAGAGAGACATAAGAGTTTTTCAAAAAAATCGTAGCCGCTAAATAAAATTGTAGAGGGGGGAGGGGGTTGAAGATTTGGGTAAAGAGAGACATAAGAGTTTTTCAAAAAAATCGTAGCCGCTAAATAACAATATGAAAAAAATTTTCACCTATACGTTTTAGAAAGGTTTTTTCCTGCTCTTTCACATGGTGAAAAAGTTTTTTTTAAAAAATCAAAATTTAACCCTTTTTTTGACTTTTTTTTAAAATGGACCCTTTTTTTTCTTTTTTTTTTGTCTTAAAAGAAAGCACAACTTGTGTACTTTAAACATACCAAAAGAAAAAAATGACGTTTTTTGTTGTTTTCGAATTATTAATTAATTAATTAATAAAAATTTATAAAAATTGAAATAATTTACAAAAAAATTAAGTTAAGGCAATTCTGAATACACCACTTTGAAGCTTATCAAAATGCGCATCGAACGAGCCCTATATGAAGTATTTTGGATAATTTTATAATTTGTAAATAAATATTTATAAAAAATTAATTAACAAATAAATGTAATCCAGAAAAATAAAGGTAGAGGGTTAACATTTTTTTTATTAGAAAGGTTTTACAATCCTACATTAAATAATATCCAGCTAAAGTATTTCCAACCATTGAAAATTTAAATAAGACATTTTTATATCAAAATTCATAACACTACATTAAACGCGCACTAAAATTCAAACATCTATAAATTAAGTTTGGATGAAAAAATGTTAAATATTTTCTCCAAGAGGAAGCAGAAAATAATTAAATCGAGTTTTAAAAATGATGCACATAATATTAAATATTAGGATCAAAAAATTTTATTTATTATTTTAAAAAAATTTAAACTTTTGTAATTTTTAAAATGATATATATAAAATTAAATTATACAAATTATTATGAAAAAATATAATATTTAATTATTAAAAAATGAATAATAACTGTTCTGTAGAAAATGCCATAAAAATATTAGGCTCGGTGGTTACACAAGTAGCTTTAACGAAGTTGTGCAGCGCGACGCGGCGCATGCATAAAGATGTGGATGTAAAAATGTCTTATTTAAATTTTCATTGGTTGGAAATACTTTAGCTAGATATTATTTAATGTAGGATTGTAAAACCTTCCTAATAAAAAAAAATTTAACACTCTACCTTTATTTTTATGGATTATATTTATTTCTTAATTAATTTTTTATAAATATTTATTTATAAATCATAAAATTATCCAAAATACTTCATACACGGAGAAAAAAATACAATTAAAACAGCTGTATATGAAAATATAAAGTTGACTTTATTGGCTTTAGTAGCATTGACCAGGGGGACTCATGTAGTTTTCACATGAGACTCATGTTGCGCCTATATTGCTGTTATATAGTAACAACCAATCAGGTAACCTGTTAGTTTCACTTACGTGGCGCTGTAGATTATACATTACTTGCCCACGTTCCGTCTACGCGTTATATAAACATTCAACATCGCAAACTTTTTAGTGTTTTATGTCGAATAAGATAAATGTGATTGTTTAAGAAGATAAATAAATAATTAGATTATAGAAATGGACAGTTTTGTGACAGAACTTATGATTAAGTGGAAACTGGAAAGTTTCATTGAAAGATTCACTCGTAAGTATCTCACACATAACCTATACATACAGTTTTTATAGTTTTTAATAAATTTAAGAGAAAATAAATAAAAGTAAATAAATAACTAAGAATAATTAACTTATTTGGATAGTATAGTAGTTACTGAGTGTTAGAAAAATATTTGTAAATGTTTTATATATAGAAGCAGGTATAGATGAAGATGTTTTTAAACATATGATGGATGAAAATTTAATAGAGGAGCTTTTTGAAACGTCAGAATGTGGTTTTAAAAGAAAATTTAAAAGCAGATTAGAAGAATGGAGAAAAAATGTAGAATCGGAAGTAGAATTAACAGTAAATCCATCTGCCCCAATAACTTCAAATAATTCAAATATGTCAGTGGAAAGCGTGGAAAGCATACAACTTAATTTGCCAGTTGTAGATCATGTTCCCTGTATACCACCAGAAGCTGTGTTGTGTAATTTGAATTTGAATGATGAAGAGATAAGATTTATTCGTATGTAATTTTTAAATTTAGTTCAATTTTTATTACAAAGCAATTTGATAAGTCTTATATTTATATTTGTTTGTATGATTTCTTAACTAAAAGTTTATATTTATATGATATTGAAGTTAAAGTTTTTTATACGCTTACGAAAACAAAAAAAATTGATACTTTTGCGGTGTGTCACACGTAAAGTTGTTAATGCTGGCGGAGTTCTTTATGATAAATACATAAATTATAGATCAAAATTAATTACTTACGGGATTATTAGTAAGAAGGACTGCATTCAAGAAGGTTTGTACTTACACATAATCATATGAAAAACTGTTAATCATTACACAGCCTCACAAAAAAATTAATTTTTTGTCCTGCGAACCAGACTAATCAATTTTTACGTATTTTGGGACGTTGAATCCGAATTTGAATTCAAAATTCAAATATTAGTTAATTTCTGTTTGATCTAAAAAACAAAGTCTCATTAATTTTTGAATTTTCAAGAGAAATAAAGTTAACCAACTTTTGAATTCTGACGACTTTGGATTCGAATTCAGTTACTCAAAATACATAAGAATTGACTAGTGTTTCTCCGGACAAAAAATTTATTTTTTTTGTGGTTCTTTGTTATTAGTTGTAAATGTATATTATCAATCTTCTCGCGACCTATAAGACGGTGTAGAATTTTTTCATGTTTCAAAAATGTTTTGTAATACGCATACACTACCGATCAAAATTGTAAGATTGCTTATTTTCAAATGACTGTAAAACATTTTTAAACGTAAAAAGTATACAAGTAAAATTTATTTCTTCTTTTGTTCTAAAAACTAGATATTGAAATTCTCAAAAGTAAGACCTGTAAAAATATTTCATTTAGATATTTTAATAAAGGTGATTTGCAACATTTACTTAAGATTTAAATTTCATCTAAAATAATAAGAGTTTTTAGTATATTTTTTAGGTTTATCTTAAGGGCATGTCCCAGATCTTGGGACCACTTGAGACTAAAATGTAGAATTCTATCTTATATGCCATATTTAATTTGTTAATAATTTAATTGTTTTTTTAAATTTTAATAAGTCGAACATTCATGACACACTTTATGACTTTCGAAAACGATTCCCAAAATTTTAAATCGATATCTTCTCTAGTTTAGGCTTAAGTACGTGTAAAAAAATTAATCAATATTACCGACATTAAAAAAAGAGTCGGTAATATTGATTAATTTTTTTACACGTACTTAAGCCTAAACTAGAGAAGATATCGATTTGAAATTTTGGAAATCGTTTTCGAAAGTTATAAAGTGTGTCATAAATGTTCGACTTATTAAAAATGTTAAAAAAAAATTAAATTATTAACAAATTAAATTTGGGAGATAAGATAGAATTCTACATTTTAGTTTCAAGTGGTCCCAAGATCTGGGACATGCCCTTAATGGTAATTTTTTATAGAATTGATTTTATTCATAAGATTTACATATAACTTTTTTTCTTTAGAAATATATATAAGATGTTTTTGTACCAAAATAATTAGAATAAGTAGTATTAATTTTCGTTTATTTATACCAAAAAGGTTTTTAAAATATATAAATATCTACTTTATACTTACAGTTATCGTGAAAATAACAAAAATGAATGTTAAAAGTTGTTTTGCATTTATCTTTAAACGGGTGGTATCATAATTCTGACTGGCAATATTTCATACAGTCTTTTTTAAATTAATATAATTAGTTCTTTATAATAACAATTTTATTTTTACATCAGATACATCGACATCTACGAAAGAACAATCAATTAAGTGGCTTCAAGAAAATGACAGTCCGGAAGATGAAGTTAAATAAGTGGATAGAATCTTTTGAATACAGAAATCCATGCAAGAACGAGAAAACTTATTTCGCGTCATTTAAATGCCTTAGTTCTTCCTTCGGACATATTTTAGTAAAGTTTTTTATTTTTTTTATTTTGTAATACATGAATATTTGTAATATTTTTTATACTAAAAGTTTACTGATTGCAGTTGTCCCATGATTTTGATTTAACATACCCATCACCAGTCAGTTTAGAGGATGAATGGAAAGCTATTGCTCCATTTGTAATTAATATTGCGGAGAAGAAGAAAAAACTCTTTGATGCCGACAACAAATTAATTACTGCAGGTACTTTTATTTTATACTGTGCTTATATTTTTATCCACATTGTACTTTTTTTAACTTTGAAATTGTATCATTTTAGGGAAAGGAGATTTCGTAGCACTGCTTTGTCTTCCTAGGCTTCTTGGAGTTATAACTCGCAAAAGAAAGAACTGTAAAGTGTTTTTTGGCAACACCATACAAGATGTCATTGACTCCTTTATTGTTGTTGTGAAGGTATTCTATTATTCAATTTATTCACATTTTTCAAAAAATTTTAATTTTAATTTTTCAAAAGTCTGAACAATAGTTGAAAGGAACATGTTTAATTTAAAATTGTCTTAACTGCTTACACACATTATCATTTTTTCAAAATTAGTTATTTATCCAATTCTAATATTTTTATTTTGTATAGTCAAAGGAAGACTTCACAGATTTTAAGGAAAAAAGACAGAACTTGAGTACAGCTACTGGAAATAAAATTAGTCCATATATTGCATTTGTAGGAGACGTAGAAAAAGAGGGTTTAAATGAAAACGAAACGGAAAATAATACTAAAGTAGAAATTTTTATTGTTGTAAATAATTTGGATTTTCCGGTAAAATCGAACAAAATTATAGAAGCTGTTGCTTATTGTTTTAAATGCATGTTCATGCTAAATATTGATTTTCCATCTGAATGCAGACACGTGTGGACTTTCATACAGCAATATATCTATAAAATACCATTAAATTCGTTGAAACCGTATTCTGCTGTCAACAAACTTATTTTAGAATTAAACGAATTAAGAGAAAAAGAAAACTCGGAAAATTCTAAAAATCTTGCTAATTTAACGAATTCGGAAAATTCTGAAAATCCATCGAATTTCTTAAATTCTGAAGATCTTTCCGTTTAAGTTTACATCACTTTTAAGTAAAGAATATTGTTTTTATTTTCTAAATGGATGTGCCAAAGTTACTTAGTTTTACTTTAGTTAAAAGTATATAAAAGTCGGATTCCAAGTCACAATCTGACGCTAAACTATTATATGAGAAACTAAATTTAAGTATACATTGATAATGTATTGGAAATCGTTGCAATAAAACATTTTTAGTTTTTTGCAAGTTTTGGATAAAGTATTTTTAAGAATTGTTTCATGTATTTATAAAATTTGTTATAAGAAAAAGTTGATATTCTCAAAATGGCTTATTCAGAATAGTTTTTGATTTCTCTATTATTGTGAATTCACTGAATAAATCTCGACTCATTTAAACCATTCATTGTTTCAGGACTTTTTTATTTGAAACCTGGAAGTATTGCGTTTTTCCTTATTACAATACCGTCGCTGAACCTTAGTATTACGGACGTTTTCAATTTTTTCGTTTTCTACTATTTTTCAAAATGTCATCTGTTATTATTGATTTAGAATCTGAAATGTTGTTATTAACATTAAAATTGTATAACAATCCTTTGTTACCTCGAAATGTTGTGCAAATTTTTGTTGAATCATTAATTAATTTTACAAACGTAACATACAGGGCTTACGTAAATCAACAAATGAATGCTGGATCAATGAAGGTAGACAAAAAAATTTTTGATCGAATTAAATCAATCTTTGATGCCTCAAATGTCATTTTTGATAAATTTTCAACCGAGTATCTACGATTTTCCTTATATAAAAAAAAAATCTAATGATAGAGTCAACCGAATGTGAAATAGGGACTCGATTCGTAAAGAAAGTTGCGAATAATGTAATATCACTCGAAAGAGAAAAAGTATTTATTGAATATATTCCATTAAAATGGACATTAAAATTATTGTTAGAATTGCCAGGAGTATTTCAAATGCTAAAAAGTTACATGGACGATTTGTACATGGAGTCAAACATTAAAAGTAACTTTATTCAAGGGGAACTTTGGAAAAAAATGTGTAAAAATTTTGAAGAAGGTGAATTTTTTATACCTTTATTTCTATACTATGACGAATTTGAAACAGGAAACGCTCTTGGTTCTCATGCAGGGAACCAAAAATTAGGAGCAATTTATACACAAATTCCATGTTTCCCTCCATATATTTCATCGCGATTAGACAATATTATTTTAACAGCACTGTTTCATTCACACGATCAAAAAACATTTGGAAACGTAGTGTTTAATAAAGTTATTTCAGAATTAAATGAATTAAAACATAACGGTCTTGTTTTAAATATCAATAAAGAAGAAATTTCGGTTTACTTTCAATTAAGCCTTGTGGTGGGAGACAATTTAGGATTGAATGAGATGTTAGGCTTTGGTACTAATTTCAATTCGGGATATCCTTGTCGTTCATGCAGTGCTACAATTGAAGAAATTAAAAGTTTGACAAAAGAAGAAATAAAGTTACTAAGAACAGAACAATCTTATAACCAAGCGATTAACACAAAACTATTATCTGCAACTGGAATAGTCGAACCATGTGTTTTCAATAACGCATCTGGATTCCATGTTTGTCAGAATAAAGTTTTAGATATTATGCACGATATTCTTGAAGGGACAGCTAATTATACGATGGTTAACATTCTTAACGATTTAATTTACGAGCAAAAATTATTTTCTTTAGAATTTTTAAAAGACCAAATAGAATGCTTTCCATATAGCTCCCTTGAAATTTCGAATAAAATTCCAGAGATTAAAAGAGACCACATTAAAATAAAAAAGAAATTAAAAATGTCGGCCTCCGAAATGCTGTGCTTTACAAGATTTTTTTCTTTGCTTGTTGGGGATAAAGTGAAGGAAAATAATAATGCTTGGTCATTGTACATTTTACTTAGAAAAATTATAGCCTTCGTAACTTCACCACGGACGGTGGTTGGTCACATTTATCAACTAGAAATTTTGATACCACAGTTTTTAATTTTATACAAAACCCTTTAGGGTCTCTTAAAATATAAATTTCACAACATGACTCATATTCCATCTATAATGGTTAGTAATGGACCTGCAATCAATTATTGGTCAATGAGGTTTGAGGCCAATCATAAAGAGCAAAAAGTATCAGCAGTTATCTCATGTAACAAAAAAAATATTTCAAAAACTGTAAGTACAAGGAGTCTATTAAAACTGTCATATTTAAAAGTAGCTAATTATGCCAATTTCAAAGATGATAAACTAATTTATCACAGCTACGAAAATATTGACGATCGATACCGAAGAATGTACTTTTCATATAGTAATCCTAACGAGAAAATAATTTTAACAGAACACGCTCATATGAAAGGAGTAGATTATCAAGTTAATATGGTTTTTGTAGTTGAAATGGGCGATAATGATTTGCTACGATTTGGAAAAGTTACCAAAATATTTGTAAAAGATGAAAGTATTTATTTGCTTATGCAGCCTTTGCTTTCTGTAAGTTTCAATGAGCATTTTTATGCATACAATGTCGGATCTCGAGATATTTTAATTTTAAGAAACGTTTTGGAATTACTAGATGTACATCCCTGTCTATTGATAGAAAAAGGAAACCTTTTATATGTAGCAACAAGGTACATTTTATAAAAAATAAAATGTTCATTAAGTAAAAAGTGTACGGAAGATGTAAATGACAATTTATATCACATGATAAAAATGTAAACATTTTGTAATTTCTATCTATTTACCAACATGGGTTTTTTCCTAAGTTTGATTGTAAATAAATTTTTAAAAACTACATTTACTATTTAATTAAAAAGTAATTCCAATTTTAATTTTAATTAAAAAATTAAAAAGTAATTTATCGAACCTACTCTGTATAGGATAAATATATCAATTAATCTTATTTGGTAAAAATAATGAATAATGGTACTTGCTTATTTATTACCCACTATATTACATAACAGTTACTAGGTAGTTTTTTTTTATTGATGTCGCAAACAAATGTCTTATTTTGTATTGTTTACGAAAATTTTGATTCCTTAAAAAGTATTAATTTATATCTTCAAAGGTCAATCGATGTGTTTTATTTAAATCGCCACCAAAATAATTATAGGAGTTATAACAATTTTTATCAATTTAAACAAAAACTCCAGAAAATCTCAGTTTCAGAAACTTAAAATTTTTTAAATGTTTTAAATTTTTAAATGTAATTTTTTACAATTCTGTTAACAATTTGGTGAAAAATATTTCCAGCATAAATTGTTTAAATAATTAAGTTGTTTTTTTTAAAAAAATATTAAGTCTCAAAGTAATTTTGTTCGAAAATCAGATATAAATGGAACTTTTAAATTGTTTTGACTTTAATTTTAATTCAGTATTTAAATTTTTACTTTTCTTTAAAACAACCTTATATTAAGGTTATTTCATTTATGCCTCAAACTAATTTTGCCCGATAATTATTTAAATGGATCTTCTCAATGTTTTTGACATTAACTTTAATTATATATTTAAATTTTTACTAAATCTACAACGAAAAAGTTTAGTACATACGGTACGTTCGAAATGTCCGATATAGATAGACAACTAAAATTCGGTATTAGAGGTATATTTCAGTTTTGTATACGGGAGCCGTACCAAAGTTTAGATTGTCAGCTGTCCTACCTCCTGGGGTACACGTTTGGTACAAAATATGTACCAAAATAATGCTAGACCGACACCAAAATGGAACTAATATTATTCGGAGGTTATCATACTTCTGCTGTGGGAAATTAAATTTGACAGATTTCCTAACCTCTTTTCGGTGTACCTTATATTTCAAGGTTATATATTTCATATATGCCTCGGACTACTTTTTTCTTAAAATTATATAAATGAAACTTTTAAATTGCTTTGACTTTAATTTTAATTCTGTAATTAAATTTTTACTTTTCTTTAAAATCATCTTATATTTTAAGGTTATTTCAATCTTAATATATAAAAAATGTGTATCTCATATTTGAATCAAATGCGCATTTATAATTGCTTATTTATAATTATTAAATACTATATTGATATATTGTAAAAATTAATTGTGGCATAAGCAAACTTGACTGTTCAAATTAATGTAAAAGTAACTTTTGTTTGCTTAATTAATTCTACCTTAGCGTGTCATGTAAAAACTACATGAGACCCATGTTGTATTGACTTAAATCTTTTGAAACCTCATTACTTGAGTCTATCATGTAGTTCCAACATGAGTCCGCAGTTAGTGCAACTGTTTTTTTTTCTCCGTGTATAGGGCTCGTTGGATGCGCATTTTGATAAGCTTCAAAGTGGTGTATTCAGAATTGCCGTAACTTAATTTTTTTGTAAATTATTTCAATTTTTATAAATTTTTATTAATTAATTAGTTAATAATTCGAAAACAACAAAAAACGTCATTTTGTTCTTTTGGTATGTTTAAAGTACACAAGTTGAGCTTTCTTTTATATATTATTATAGCACTAAAGTTTGGGTAAATATTAGTCCGATTCAACAACTTTTAATTTTGACGCTGGACACTTGAGAAAATTTGCCCCATGTACATATGTAAAGTGCCAGTAAATAACTTTTGCCCACCCTACAGCGATTATACACTTTACAAAAAGTTTTGTATATTGTTAATTGTTAATGTAACAAAGCTCGAAAAGGTCTCATTTAAAAGCTTATTTCCTAACCTTTCATACTACCTAAAACAGTGATTTAAAAAAATTTGATAATGTTTAAATAATGTTAACGCAAAACAAAATTTTTCAATTTTTTTGTGCTTTTTTTTAAAGTGATAGGATTTTTTAGGGAATCATCACATTTTAATCGCACTTATATCATCTAAAAGCTCGTTTTCTTACTTTTAAAATGCATTTTCTTTATTATTGTACGATAATTTTTAAGAATAATATGCTCATTTGTTTAAAAAATTAGCCATTTTTTAAATTGTCTATAACTCAAAAACGGTTAGTTTAACAAAAAAATTTTAAGAACATAAATTGTTCCTTTTTTATATACAATTGGAAAAAATATTAAAAATTATTTAAAAAAAAAAAAATTTAACTTTTTTTAATATTTTAAATTAAGTAATAAAGTAACTAAGGATCTCCAATCAGTTAACATACAATAAACCTAATTATATTATCAAAAGTAATTTAAATGATTGCTGAGTTAAAATTATTGTAAATAATTAAATAAATACAATGTTAAATTTGCTTGATTGTTATAGTGTGTATATAGTGCGAATTTCTACAATTAAAACCTAAAAATATAAAAAAAAGTAGACATTTTTTTTTTCCAAAAAATGTTAAAAAATTATTTTAAAACAAAAATTTTAATATTTTTTTTCTAATTTTACATAAAAAAGGTACAATTCAGGTTTTTAAATTTTTTTTGTTAAACTAGCCGTTTTTGAGTTATTAACAATTGAAAAAAATGGCTAATTTTTAAAACAAATGACCATATTATTCTTAAAAATTATGGTACAATAATAAAAAAAATGCATTTCAAATGTGACAAAACTAGCTTTCAGATGATATAAGTGCGATTAAAATGCGATGATTTTCTACAAAAATTGTACCTATCACTTTAAAAAATGCATAAAAAAATTAAAAATTTTGTTCTGCGTTAACATTATTTAAACATAACAATTTTTTTTGAATTTCTGTTTTATGTAGTATGAAAGCTTAGGAAATAAGCTTCTAAATGAGACCTTTTCGAGCTTTGTAGCTTTAATAATAAACAATATATACAAAACTTTTTGTAAAGTGTATAATTGCTGAAGGGTGGGCAAAAGTTATTGACTGGCACTAGATAATAATATTTATAATAAACAAAAATAATATTTAATAATAATATTATAAAATCATTAATAATAATAATATTTGGTAAGGGTAATATTTGGTATTCCTTTTTAGAAAACATTGCTTCCTCAAAGAGATTACCACAAACATCACAAGTTTTAAATAGAAGATCGCAGAAAAAAATAAATAGAGCAATTGATGCCTTTTTTAATTGTCTACAAAATAAGCAAAAATTATTCGTCATAAAATTTATATGTATAAAAAGACAAAAAAAAAAATAAAATTATTTTTATTAAAATTTTCAATTTTTGAAACCCTGATAACTCGGATCAGGATTACAACAGAAGATTCGCAAATAGCTCATTCGATGTGTTTTTTTATCATCTACATAATCGTGGAAATATATTGAAGCTTGTAATAAATCATAAAAATAAAATTATTAAAAAACAAGATTTTCAAAACTTTTGATTTTTAAAATGCTAATAACTTTGGATTAAATTGCCTTAGAGGGATCGCTAACAAACCACTCCATGCATTTTCAAAAAATAAAATGAATCAAATACTTAGATTTTAACTTTTTAAACAAAAAATATAAAATTTTGCAAAAAAACTTTTTTCTCATTTTTAAATGCGAAAAAAAAGTTAGAATTAATCGATCAGGTTCAAATGTATATTATAATTTGTCTCTCTAAAAGATCTATAATTTCGTAAAAAAAAGATATTTCTATGTATTATAGCGGATATACTTTCGATTACCACACCTGTCCGATTTCTTTGAAAATACGTATACTTCCGTATTTTGATGCGCTGATTAGGAATATTATAATGAAAATTGGCGCAAATTTGATTATCATACTGAAAATCATAAAAAACTATCATAATAATTAACAATTTTTTGCTATTATCTCAAAAAGTATTCAAAAATTGAAAAAATATTTTAAACAAAAATTGTAGGTCTTACAAAAATACACATTTAATCATGTATTTATTTATTACGAAAAGTCAATAGTTCCTTTTTTAAATACAAAAAATTTAATCAACGTTAATTTTTTTTTTTTTGCTATTATCTCTTAAAATATTCAATATTCTAAAAAAAATTTTAGACAAAAGTTGTAGATCTTATAAAAATAGGTACACATTTTATGTTTTATACATTTTGTACCAAAAAAATAGTATTTTTCATTAAAAATACAAAAACGTGTCAATGACCATGAACATGGTTTATAGTTACATTATTACTGAAATATATTATTAACTGAAACAAATATTGCCTATGTAATTTGTTTTACAAACAGATTCTACTTTTTATGATATCTCAACCCCTATATATCCTCCGAACAGCACCGGATGTTTATTATTACTATTGAATATTTAATCCTTTGCGTTGGTTTTCTTTTGGCTGCAATTTTACGTTTGTTACGGAATTTTTTTGAACGGATACCAGGGGATTGGGGTGCCATAAAAAGTGACATTTTTTCATCGGATATAGGGGGGTTGAGATGACAAAAAATAGAATCTGTTCGTAAATAAAATTACATAGGCAATATTTGTTTCTGTTTACCAGACTATTGTTCAGTAATAATATAACTATAAACAAAGTTTATGGTCATTGACACGTTTTTGTATTTTTAATGAAAACTATTATTTTTTGGTATAAAATGTATAAAACATAAAATGTGTACCTATTTTTATAAGATCTACAACTTTTGTCTAAAATTTTTTTAGAATATTGAATATTTTAAGAGATAATAGCAAAAAACTAAAAATTAACGTTGATTAACACTTTTTTTGTATTTAAAAAAGGAACTATTGACTTTTCGTAAAAAATGAATACATGATTAAATGTATATTTTTGTAAGACCTACAACTTTTTTTTAAAATATTTTTTCAAATTTTGAATATTATTTAAATAATTGCAAAAAACTGTTAATTATTATGGTAGTTTTTTACAGGCTTGAGTCCGTAAATAGTCTACTTCACTATAGAAATTACTTTTATAGTAAATCAGACTATTTAAAGACCCAAGCCTGGTTTTTTATGATTTTTAGAATGATAATCAAATTTGCGCCAATTTTGATTATGATATTAGTAATCAGCGCATCAAAATATATAAGTATACGTACTTTCAAAGAAATCGGACCGGTGTACTAATCGGAAGTACATCCAAAAAATTGTCAATGTACAGTGTTTACGTGAATAGAGACAAGTGTTTGATAACGTAAAAGTCAGGCTTTTCTCACCGCTCTCGACTTTTTAGCGAGTTAAGAAAGAATGAACTAAAAAATCAAAGTTATTTTTAGATTCGCCATTTCCCACGAATCACTTCTATTATGGTCTTTTGTAGAGAAAAAAGCCTTTGTTTGTCCTTCCAACGCCTTTAACATTAACATAACATTTAAATATTTACTTTAAAAAAATTTTAAGCCCTTTTAAAATTCTGTTACTTTATTAAATAATTATTATGCCTTTAGAGAATTTTTACAATGAGAAAAATCTGTTGCGATTATTGCATGAGCAGATGCTATGAATATAGCATAAACACTAACTGTACCAAAATTATACGAATTCTTCTAAATATTAGGCCGGTCCGCCTAGTTTACAGGCCAAGCCCGAGCAACAACTATACGTTCTATTAAAAATATAGCATCAATAAAATTATGAAAAAAATGCACAAATGATTTCAAGCAATAATCGTAACAGATTTTTCTCTGTGTAACAAACACTTTCTAAACACTAATTTTAAACACCTTACTTATTCCCTACTCTCTAAATTTCTTAGAGTGAAACCTCACTCTTAAAGAGTGAGATTTCACTCCAGACAAGAGTGAAAATTGAGCCACTCCATATGGAGTGAATGTTCACTCATTGAAAGAGCGAATTTATTTACTTTATAGATAGAGTGACGAGTTCACTATAATTAGAGTGAATTTTTTAGCTGATTTAAAATGGCGGCTCATTCCTCTTAGATCAAATTTCCCACTCCAATTTTAGATTGGGTAAATTAAAGCTTTTGGAAATTTGCATAATATAACTTTAAAGGAATAATATCTTATTTTTGAAAAATAAAAATAATAAATAAAAATAAATATTGAATCTCTTGAATAACTTTCTGTCAGTACTGTGGTATTTTCATATTTATTTAGTCTCAAGGATATTTGTTATTTATATTATTTTATAACATTTTATTATATTATATTTACAAATATATAATTAAAATATTTGACGCAGAGGGGTCTCGAACGTGCGACCCCCAGGCCTAAAGCCCAACGCTCTAACCACTATGCTATACGCTCGTTGGTACAAAACTTACGAACTGCCGTTATAAGTTATACTTGCTTACGTTCACTCAAAACAGAGTGAAAGTTTCACTCTTGTCTTGGAGTGAATATTCACTCCAACCACTGGAGTGAATTTCTGCACTCTTTCCATTAGAGTGAGCGATTTCACTTTTTTAGAGTGAACTTTCACTCTATCTGGAGTGAATGTACATCTCACTCCTAAATTAGAGTGAATTATTCACTCTAAGAAATTTAGAGAGTAAATATTTTAAATCATTAATTTACTAATCACTGTTTATTTATATTTTAAAGACTTTCAAAACACCGAAATTTTTATCCATTTCAAATAAAGATGCTAACAGACAGAAAGAGAAAGAGAAAGAAACGCTTTAGAATCTTTTATAAATCAGTTCTTCTGCTCTCTCTCTCTCTCTCTCTCTCTCTCTCTCTCTCTCTCTCTCTCTCTCTCTCTCTTTCTCTCTCTTTTAAAATGTCTTCTCTCTTTTCCAACAGAGATGACTCCTGCTGTCTATATCTAAACTGTGAGTGAGAGAGCCATTGTGACGTCTATACCTAGGTTTTACTTGTTTTCTCTCTTACGCCAAGCAATTCGTATAACAGTGCCTTTTTTGGTTTACTTAAATTTTAACGCATTGCCTTCTTTCTCTTACCAATGAATTACCCGGTAAAAAGCCTTGCATTAGTGAGTATTAAAGTTTTTACACTTTAATGCCAAATTCAATTCATTTTAATTGCATTAAATCCCTGATTGTGCAAAATATTTTTAATGTCTGAAATTAAGATTAGTTTGTTTTACATTTAATGCATTCTTATTGCAAATGAAAAGACGCTATTTTGCAGAAATATATTTTATTGGTTTTTAATGCCTTTTTTAGGAAATAAATGTTACTCATTTGATTACTTTTGAATAACTGTATGAATACGGAAATTTTAATACAATTTATTTCAAATATTGATAATTAAAAAAATTAGCTTTTATACGATTGAATTATGCACGTCCTATGCGAAATTTTAATGCACTTTAATAATGTTCTTTTGAATAAAAACCTGCCATAGAACCTGATCTGAACAGAAATGCTCTTACTTGATATCAATTTGATGTTTTTCGATCGTAAAAGACAATATAAATTAGCAACTATTGATTAATTAGAAATAATAGAGCCGCACAAGTAAAATAACTGAATTCTTTTGCTGTAAAAAAAGCTAAATATTATTTCTAAAACATTATTTTTGAAATATGGAAAGTTAATTTCAAAATATTTAACCTTTTTTCTATAGCAGAAACAAATAGTTTGTACAACACTTTCATTTCTAATTATTCAACATTTGCTAATTAATCTTGTCTTTAAGGGGTTACCCCCACTTGTAGCGTCAAAAAATAGGCCTTTTTCATGAATTTTTTTAAAGAAAACTACAAAACTTTTTTAATCGATCACTATGTCATCTTAAAGTACACGTCTTGAAGAACTTTCAGTAATTTTTTTATTGAAAAATATTACATTGTTAAGTGTCAAATGGCCGTCAATGAAATAATGTTTTTATTTATACGGTTTGCAGTGACCAACATTGGGCGAAGTGGATCATCTGAAATAAAAAATGTGAATGGATTTAGTCAAATATAAGTATAAACTAGTCTTTAATCGAAGGATTTAAAAAAAATTTCATTTTTCACAAAATGGCGGACAGTCAAAGTTAAAAGTTCGATTTTAACGAATAAAAACGGCCGTTTTTTGACCATACCACGAACGATTAAAGACTGCATTTTTATGTATTAAATAAGCCTGCAAAATTTCAAGAAGATCGGTTCATTAGTGTTCGAATAATCTTGGTCACCGACTTCAGAAATACCATTTCGAGAAAAACGCGTTTAAAGTCTTAACTCAAGTTAAGGAAAAAAATTTTTTTTAAACTTACAAAGAGTCATTTATTCCGGGCCTATGAAATAACTCTTTCACAGATAAGACCGCTTCCAAAAATTACAATCAATTGAAACTGGAGGGAAGTCCGAGTAATATTTAATAGATTTTTAAAAAAATTAAATATTGCGGATTTTTCTCTTTCAATGCTCATGTCTTAGTTAATTTTGCTCGGATCGACTTGAAATTTGTAAGACGTATTATTTGATAATTATGCTTCAAAAATCTGCAAAAAAAAAAATTTGTAAAATTTCAAAGTTACAAGTGGGGGTAACCCCTTAACAAACGAAACGTTAATACTGAAATCAGGCAATAGCACTCTTTGTGTTAACAAGCTTGATCAAACTTAATGTAAATTTTATAATTTTTGTTTTTAATTATATTGAGTACAATCAAGAAATTAATAATTAATATTAATATTTATTGAATTTGGCTATAATCTTAGAATCTTAATTAATTAATTGTCTGTTACCAGACATACATCTCACGACCCACTACGAGCCGTCATTTGTAAGAAACGTATTTTATTTGCTCAAAACAGTAGTTTTGAGCAAATACCGGAAGAGAAGAAAAGGTCGAAAATTAACTCACTAAAATAGGAAAATAAATGATAAACATCTTGATTATAAGATGTACATTTTGTTGTGAGATATTCATTGGCCAAAATGTATAAAAATCAAACAGAAAATACAACTTTTTGCACAACAGTGCACACTACACACTGTCCTTTGTCCAATCAGTTGAGAGACCAAATTCTTTCAACGAATTGTTCTTTATATTTACGTAAGTTCACGCCACACTCTCACAATACAATTGAGAACGACCTTTTTTACACTATTTAGAACATCCTTTTTGAGAAAAAACACTGAGAGAAAACCTTGAGAAATTCAACGCTACATGCGTGAGAGACAAACAGAAGTTTTCGACGAGAAACAATTTTACACACTTGAGAAAATGCCTTTACCCAAATGAGAAATGCCGTAACATCGATTTGAGTATGACGTTATTGATAAAAAAACACCTTGAGAACAACGGTGAGACATACCAAAACGCCAAAGCGTGAGATAAGACATAAAAAATGGTGCCACGAGAACAGATTAGATTTTTACACTGAGCACATGTTAAGACGACTCGTGCTGCTAGTAAATTCGGCAACGGAGATGACGATTATGATGAGATCGATGCCAATGGTGAGTCGTTCCTGGAGATGGGAAGCACTGCTAGCTTCGTGATTGGCCGCCTTAGTGTCAAGACAGCCGTCCTGATGGTGACCACCCTAGTGAGTCCATCTTCTCCGGGATGCAGTTCCATAACCCTAGCCATTTTGCGGGAGGAAAGCACTCATCAGTGAGAAGAACCAGAAAGTCAACCTTCATTTGGTTAGACGGATGATGCCATTTTGAGATAGAGAGTTGTTGTTGCAGGTAACTGGCAGACCATCTTGACCAGAAAGACTGAACCCTGTGTTGAATGAGTTGCAAACTTGACAACCTTGAGCTTGGCACATCCATTAGAGAAGGTTCCGGTATTATGTAATAGGTTCACCGATGAGAAAATTCCTTGGTGTGAGAGCTAACGAATCGTCAGGGTCTTCCGACTGAGGTTCTAACGGACGTGAATTGAGAACTGCTTCAACCTGAGCTAGAAGAGTCGCAAATTCTTCGTAGGTCAGCATTGTTTCACCAACCGTCCTTTTTAGATACTTAACTGATTTGACGGCGACCTCCCATTTACTACCCTTGTGTGGAGCAGAGGGGGGGGGGGGTAGAGTTCCACGAAGTGTTGTCATTAACCAGAAGTTGAGATAATGTCCTTAATTCTTGCATTCCGACCTTGAAGAGTTGCTGCTTACAGATGAATGGCAGAGGTCGAGAAGCAGACAAAAATACAGAGCCATCCTTTCTTGCTCCTTGCTCCTCGCTCCTTCCAAGTCTTCAGAGAGATAGGTCCAGTGTAATTAACTCCGGTGTTGAGAAATGGCTTTGATGGAGTAACCCTTGTAGAAGGCAGCTGACCCATTAGCTGATGAGCTCCGAGTGCACGTTGTCGAGCACATTTAACACAATTGAGAATATGAGATCTTACGGGTATTCGACCTCTAATTACCCAGAAGCCTTTTTTTACGTGAGAAAGTAAAGAGAATTTGAGTCGGCCTCCGACTCTGAGTATTCATTAATGATCGTTGAATGCAGTAAGTCTGGAAAATGGGTGAGAGTTAGAAAATGGTAAACCTCTCTTGAGGTCCTTGAGTTCACTTGAGAAGTATGCTCCTTGAGTCCAAACATTTCTTTGGATTAAGGGCGTTAGTGAGAATAGCCTGGGAATCTTACTGATGCATGTCGAGCAAACGATCTGATCGACTTCACATCTGATCGTCTACTGTTTGCTCGATTATGATTGAATTGAACAAATTACTTTTTATTATCTGTCACGTGGGTAATTTCATTGACTTTCGTCTAAGGGATGTTGCTGCCATAAGTGTTTCAAAAATAAATTTGTTTTATAAGTCATTATTAAACTCCATAGAATTCATTTCTAATAAAGATTTTGATAATATTTTCTTTTTCACCCAAACAGCAACGGATGTTGCTGAAACATCCGGTGCTGTTCGGGCATTTACAAAATGTTAATTAAAGACGTGAAAGTATAGCGTTTTGAGTTTATATTTCAAACTTTTTTAAATTACTAAATATAGGTTTAAATAAAATTCCGCTAAAAAAGAATGTCAATATATATTTTAAAGATTTGTGTGTGGTAATTTATTTTTTATATAAAGCATAATTATAATAAGAAAAATGGATTTAAGATTGATCTATAAAGACTGTCAATTTTTGTGATATTTAGAAGCATATTTTTTATAAAATTATTTAATAACAAATTTGGATACTTACGAGGTTTGAAATTAATACATTAACTTTTCTTATTCAGAACAATAATTTAAAAAAAAAGTTTGTTTATTATAAAATTAAATTTCAAATTCATGAAAAATGACATCTTTCAACACATCGTATCTTTCTTCTGTAAGCTTTTAAAAGATTCAAACTTAACACATATTTAAGTTTGTACAAAAAATGTAAAAAATTGTAAAATAAATTCTATATTCAAATTTTACGAGGTTATTTTGCTTAATTTGTAAAATTTTTAAGTTTGCAATTAATCATAAAAGAGGTTACTTTTTTAAAATTTCGGTATGTCAGTATATATCAACAAACAGAAAGGATTCTTATTTAACGATATTCTCAAAAGTTATGCTAATTATTAAAAGGTAAATAAAAAGTAATTTGTTCAATTTAATCATAATCGAGCAAACAGCAGACAATCAGATGTGAAGTCGATCAGATCGTTTGCTCGACATGCATCACTAGGGAATCTCCCTTAAGCAATTTTAAAAATCTAAAACAGATTGAGATTAGCCTCAATAATTTAGTGAGAGCTTGATGCTGAGAGAGCTGATAAGTGGTCAGGCCCCTTGATGCTCATTCAGCAGGATTGTCCTTTCCCTTGATGAATTTCCAATGACCTTGAAAAACTAGGTCATGGATAGAGGAAACCCTGTTCCGCACATAGTCCTTCCATCGCGAAGAGTGACTGTTAATCCATGTAAGAGCCACTAAAGAGTCCGCCTACAGAGTAATTGGAACGGGAGATAGTTCCAGAATTTTTTTGAACATAGATCATAAGTTTGCCTAAAAGATGAGCAACCGAGAGTTCTAGCCTTGGAAAGTTTAGGCACCGCTTGAGCGGTGCTACCTTAGTCTTAGCACAAATAAGAGGTACTTCAAAGTCCTGTCCTTGTGCCAAGGGTTTTGGTATAGATTACAGCTGCCATTACTAATTAAGAGGCGTCAGAAAATCCGTGTGGTTCCACATTAGTTGACGCAATGATATTGCGCCATCGTGATATTCAGATTTGAGAGATTTGAACTACCTCTTCCATGAGTTTGATTCAGCGTGAGGAGATTTTCTCTGATAAGGTATCGTCCTATCCCACCTTCGCAAGCCAGAGTTCCTGCAGCAACATCTTGACTCGTATGATGACTGGAGAAAGAAATCTCAGAGTATCAAAGAGTTGAGATTCCTCGGATAACACGAGTCGTTTTGTGATTCCTTTATCCGGACGATGCGATGGTTCAAAGGTACAAATATGAGCCCTTGAACCTTCGTTTGAGAACCTTCTATTAGGTAAGTAGAGTTTAAGTTACTTGTCCTTGATAATAAATAAAGAAATTCTGGATAATTGCTGTGCCATTTGGCCAGAGGAAATCCGCCTGAGTTGAGGAGACTGATGAGTTGTTTTGACATGGCCTTGAGATCGGAGAGTTCTTCCATTCCTTTGTAAATGTCATCCATATAACTTCCCTTGATAAGTGGGGGAACGGCCAAAGGGAACCGATGCTCTTCTTTCTTAATTAGTTGTAGAAGTGCCCGTATTGCCAAGAAAGGAGCTGATTTGGTGCCGTAAGTAACGGTGGTAAGTTAATAAGGCGTATCGGTTTGAGTTGAATCCAACCAAAGTCGTTGAGAGATGTACCTGATGATGTTCAGCTGGAACCGTTGAACACAACTCTGAGTTTGGTGGTCATACTCTGTTCCTTAAGTACTCCGTGATGGGTAAGGTAGTAGGTCGTAAATGAACTATCCTTAGATGGAGCTGGGACCATGTGCCCCACAGCCTCATACTCCGTGAGAAAAGCAGAGTACAATTCCTTGTACGAGTCGTAAGTAGAAATCCATTTGATCAGCCTCGAAAGGCACCGATGGGCAGTAATGTACGAGTTGCCAAGTAGACTTGGAGAAGATATGAGAGGAAGTCGAACTATGTATCGACCTTCTTCGTCCCTGGAGTGGGTGAGTTGAAAATGCTCCTCGCATTCTCGCTCTTGAGTAGAGAGTGAATCCGTTTCCTCTTGTACCCAAAACCTTGTGAGCAGATATTGCAAATCCGTCAAACTCTGATTGACAACCAGATGATGAGATAAGCTGGTACCTTGGAGGTAAGGCCAATGATGAGGCGGAAGAGAAGTAGAAGAGAGTGAAGAAGATAATTTTGAGAGAACTTGAGCATTGATAAAAATGGAATGTGAGGAGTGAATGGATTTAAGTGTGAGAAAAACTACTCCTCGAGTATTACCTGAATGAATTGCACCAATCCCTCTGATTGATATAGTAAAACGTAGCCTTTAAAAATTGAGTTGGCGCACCATGCTCTCAGAAATAAATGAGAGCTCAGATCCTGGATCTGTAGGCATGCGTACCGTATGAGAGATTCCTTGAGGTGGTCAGTGGTTCAATAGGACCACTGACCTTGAGTAATGTGGGCTATTGTGATGAGAAAGTCCTAATGGTCAATCCGCATTGAATGAAAAAGCAGTAGACTGAGAAGCTCCTTGAGCTCCTGAAGATCCTTGATGGTGAGAGGGTCCTTGATTGAGAGAAGATCCTTAAGCGGAGGGTCCTTTAGGACATCATCTGACTAATTAACTGAGTTATCCTTGTAAGCTGCTTCCTTGAGTTCGATAACATCCTTGAATTTTTCGTTGTCACTTCCCAAATGATACCCGCGGAAGATATCTCTTAGCTGTCACTTTACACTGGGAGAGAAGAATGAGAACGAAGCGATGAGCGAGAGAGAAAAATACAGACCCCTCTGAGAGTCTAAAGAGCAAAGTGTCTCGGAGAGAGAAAGAGACCGAGAAAGAAGTGTCTGTGTGGTGAGAACCGCGCACGACTACTTGCACGCTGAGTCTAGCTGGCAGCGAGAAAGAGAGTCCGAGAGAGAGAAGTCGCGAACACTGCCGAGCACCGCCGATGATAAGCGAAGCTGTTGAAAGAGAAGACGCCGAGAAAATATGGCGAGCACTGAAAATTATCATAAGGCGTGTATGCCATCGACACTATTTGCCAATTTTCCGTTACTATGAGTCCGTTCCTTAGGTGAGGAGAATTCACTGGCCACGAAACTTTTCACTAATTTCATTCTCAACTAGCTTTTGAGCACGCCTTTGGCGGGCATCGAAATCAGTTGGCGTGCCATCAACAGTATTTTTGACCAAAAGAATTTCTGACAGAAAGTATTTATGACAACATGTATTTTTGACAGAGACTTCCTTTAGAAACTTCCCTTAAATATCCCTTGTAAATTTCCCAGAAACTGCCTTTGGAAACTTCAATAAACATCCCTTGTATACTTCCTGAAAATTTCCCGGAAACATTCCTTGGGAACTTTCTGGAAGATTCTCTGAAAGTTTCCTTGGAAACATCCCTGAAGACCCCCTTTGAAACTTTTTGAATTCTTCCCAGAAACATTCCTTGAAAATTTATTGGTAACTTTTTTAAAACAACCCTTGTAAACTTTTGGAAATTTCCGGGGAACATTCCTAGAGACTTCCTTTGTAAACATCCTGAAAACTTGACACAAACTTCCCTTGGAAACTTCCCTTAACCCATTAACGCCGGGACGGACGAAAAATTTGATCTGACTTTGACGATCTTGTTTTTTAAGAAAAAATTTTTATATTTTCCATATTTTCACAAGGAAACAGAAATGAGATTGACTCGGGAGCTTAAAATGTCGCGTCCATGGATCTTTGGCTATGAATATTTGAAACTACTTATTTTAAATTCCAAGATGGCGGCCAAAAAATGTCGACCAAGTGTCAAAAAATTGGTCTATTAGTCACCCAGTGTGGAATATGCACAGAGTCTTAAATTCATTATCATAAAACTAAATAAAATGATGATTTAAGGATTAATGATTACAAATCTGATAATATTTGCAAAAAAATTCAAAATGGCGGATACAAAATGGCGGATGAATCTCTGAAAATTGATTACATTCGCTTAAAAATTGTTACTCGGGGGTTTTTGGGGTCGCTGATTACAAATCTGAAGTCAGTTTTTCAAAATTCAAAATGGCGGATCCAATATGGCGGATGGATTTTTGAAAATTGATTAAATTCGATTAAAACTTGTTACTCGGGGGTTTTTGGGGTCGCTGATTACGAATCTGAAGTCCGATTTTCAAAATTCAAAATGGCGGATCCAATATGGCGGATGAATTTTTGAAATTTGATTAAATTCGCTGAAAACTTGCTACTCGGGGGTTTTTGGGGTTGCTGATGACGAATCTGAAGTCAGTTTTGTAAAATTTAAAATGGCGGATCCAGTAAGACAGCCATTTTCAAACCTTAATTTCGCTTTAATCGATTTTGATTAGGGACAGTGTTTGGGGTCTATTACTCTTAATTTTCTGTTTTTTGTTTTTTTTTAAATATTTTTGCTTTTTTGTGATTTTTCAATAATTTTGCTTATATATTTTTTTAGTATGTGTTAGATTTTTTCTTTTCAAAAATTTTGTCTTAAAAGTGTAGATAACTGAAGCAAGGGACGGAAATGTGGACATTACATTCAATGCATGTCCTTTGAGTTCTTGTATTACACTCGAAAATGTTGAAGCAATTTCTTTTTAGTTCAACTCTTTCAATTTTATGATTTTTCATTGTCCCTGCAATAGATTTTGTCAAATATGCCTCATCAATAAATTGAAAATCAAAGAAAAAAAAGGAACAAAAAAGAAAAAAGAGAAAAGTGGCACTTACCTATTGTGTTCAGCATGCACAATAACTGTGCAGTTGATGGTCTGAAATAAATAGTCGACTACTGCAAGTAACAATTATAAAAGAGAGAAATAGTTTAAAAAATTCTTAACGGATATAGAATAAAAACCTACTTCTCCTTTTTCGCTTTTTATCACACTCTATTGTGGCTTTATTACTACTCGCACGCTGCTCATTCCGTGCGTGTGACTGCGTGCGCAACTCTGCCCGTCTGCAACGTATGCGCAACTCGCGGCGCACCTTGCAGTTTTCCGCCCTTGTGGCCAGTTGCGCACGCAGGCACACGCACGGAATGAGCAGCGTGCGAGTAGTAATAGAGTCATAATAGAGTGGGCTAAAAAGTAAAAGAGGACTAGTCGACTATTTATGTCAGACCATCAACTGCACAGTTATTGTGCATGAACACAATAGGTACTTTCCTTTTTTTTCATTTCTTTTTTTTCTTTTTTTTTCTTTTATTTTCAAGTTGGTTTGAAACAAGATGCTTACTAGGCACAGGATTAAGCGTCAAAAAGTTTCTGATGGCAAAGAAAGTTTAGAAATTGAAGAACATGATGAATACTTTAATGTTCCTAACGGAAATGATTCTGGCGAATCTGACTATGAATCAAATTCAGAAAACACTGATGACGTTGATATGTTTGAAAATATAATTCATAATGAATGGGATAACATCCCACAAGCTTCGTACCGTACAATCCGAGACAGTTATTCGCCAAGTCAGTTAAAGTTAGAACCTAACCATGTTTTTGAATGGGTAGATGGTGAAAAGGAGTATGATCCAAATTATGAGAATGAAAATTTTTTAACTAGCAGAGTTAAAGAGCATATTCTTTCTTTGTCTTCCACTGAACTTTTCGAATATTTTTTTTCAATGGATCTGAAAAAATATATTTTAGAAGTTACACAGTTGAATGGTTGTCATATTTCGCTGGCTAAATTGGATACCTTTCTGGAAATTATTATTTTGTCAATTTTTCACGAAAGGAAATTACAAAGAGATTATTGGTCTCAGAATCGTCTTTTGGCTTGCGAACCTGTATCTACTGCTATGAGTCGTGACAAGTTTGAAAATATCAAGTCAAAATTAAAGCTGTCTAATCCTGAAGATAAAAATTCTGACGACAAAGCTTGGCCAGTAAGACATGTTTTGGAGATTTTCAATAAAAACGCGAGACAGTTCGGCTATTTTTCTACTGCTTTATCAGTTGATGAGATGATGGTGAAGTATCGTGGGAGAACTATCTTGAAACAGTACATAAAAAATAAGCGTGTGCGTTACGGAATCAAAATGTGGGCACTCTGCAGTTCTGAAGGATACTTGTTTGATTGCGATATCTACTGTGGTAAAAATTTTAGGGGTTTTCTTTTTGACGGTGAGGGGGTATTGAGCAAATGTGCTTTGGGAAGCTGCGTTGTAGTAGGTATTCTTCAGAACACTATCTTCAGTTGTACCCAGAAATATCGTAAAATATCATTTGTATTTTGATAACTTTTTTACAAGTCCTGATTTACTGGTTCATCTAAAGAAAGCTGGTATGCGTGCAACAGGAACTGTTAGAGCGAATAGAATGCAAGTTACGAATACAATAAGCAATAAGCTCTTGCAGCTGCAAGAGGAACATTTATGGCCAATCACGATAAAAATAGTGGTGTCAACTACATCACAGTGAAAGGTTCAAAACAGGTCTCTATACTTTCATCAACTGCAGGAGTTACACCGATCTCTTCAATCAAAAGATGCTCTTCGGAAAAAAGAGCAAGACCGACATAGCTTTTCCTAAAGTATTTACCATCTACAACAAGTTCATGGGTGGAGTTGACTTACACTACAGACATTGTAGCAAGTTGATGCCCTGCATACGGTCGAAAAAGTGGACTTGGGTCATACTGATGAGGCTTGTCCAAGCATCTATAACAAATTCAACTGTAATAAAAAACTTAGCATCCCATGGACAAAAAAATGGGACCAAACAGATGGCATTAGAGATTGCTGAGGCATATTTGAAAAAATCTAATGCAGGGTCAATGAAAAATCATAAAATTGCAAGAGTAGAACTAAAAAGAAATTGCTTCAACTTTTCAAAGTGTAATACGAGAACTCAAAGGACATGCATTGAGTGCGATGTCCACATTTGCGTTCCTTGCTTCAGTGTTCAACACCCTTAAAAAAAAAAATTTAAAAAGTAAAGAAATAATATATACTAAAAAATTATAAGCAAAATTATTGAAAAATAAAAAAAAACTAAAATTATTTAAAAAACAATAAAAAAACAAGAAAAAACAAACAAACAAAAAACAAAAGATTCTTACAGGTGCACCTTCTCGTGGTAAGAGTCGGGCAACGGTGAAATTTTCGACGGCTAACGGACAACCATGTTACAATAAAAATTTGAACAAATACAACTTTCAACAAAAAATTCATAGTAAAAGACCCCAAACACTGTCCCTAATCAAAATCAATTAAAGCGAAATTAAGGTTAGAAAATGGCGGTCTTACTGGATCCGCCATTTTGAATTTTACAAAACTGACTTCAGATTCGTCATCAGCGACCCCAAAAACCCCCGAGTAGCAAGTTTTCAGAGAATTTAATCAAATTTCAAAAATTCATTTGCCATAATGGATCCGCCATTTTGAATTTTGAAAAAGTGACTTCAGATTTGTAATCAGCGACCCCAAAAACCCCCGAGCAACAATTTATAAGCGAATTTAATCAATTTTCAAAAATTCATCCGCCATGTTGGATCCGCCATTTTGAATTTTTTGCAAATATTATCAGATTTGTAATCCTTAATCCTTAAATCATCATTTTATTGAGTTTTATGATTATGAATTTAAGATTCTGTGCATTTGCCACACTGGGTGACATTTTGACCTCCCGAGTCAATCTCATTTCTGTTTCCTTGTAAAAAGATGGAAAATATAAAAATTTTTTCTTAAAAAATCGTGTTTTTTTAAATAAAATTAGTTATAACTTTTATTACATTTGTTATTAACAAATTTTGATTGCAGAATCTGAAAGACCGATAAATTTTACCTTAGGAATGGTATGTGCTAATTTTTTAGAATGCTTTTTGCATAAAAAACAAGATCGTCAAAGTCAGAGCAAATTTTTCGTCCGTCCCGGCGTTAATGGGTTAAGTATCCCTTGTAAACTGCCCAGCAACTTCTTTTAGAAGAAGCAACTTGCTGAAAATTTTCCGAAAACATTCCTTGAAACTTTTTTGGGAATTTCCTGGAAACTTCCAAGAAATTTCCTTGGAAGCTTTACTAAAACATTTCTTGGAAACTTCCCGCAAACATCACTTGGAAACTTCCTGGAAACTTTCCGGAAACATTCCTTGGGAATTAAATGATAAATAATTTTTTAAGATAGAGATGCTCCTTTTTTCTTAATTTGAAAGCTGACAATTTTACAGTGACGTATTCTGTTAAATAATAATTAACAATCCATTTCATTTAAAGGGATTTGCTATGATTGATTTTAAAAATAACAAAATAGTGTATTATACAATTTTTAATTTATTATTTAAATTAAAAAACAACTGCAAAGTTTCAGCTGAAGTTTCCAAGGGAAGTACTCGAAGAAAGTTTTCGGGAAGCCTCTAGGAAGTTTCGAAGGGCATTTTTTAAAAGAATCTTCCGCGAAGTTTCTGAGAAGGTTCCAAGTGAAATTTTTGAAAAGTTCCCAAGGCAGACTTTTTGGAAATTTTGATTGCAAGCTTCCCTTATAATCTCTTTGTTCCTAATAAGGCCCAATTTTTATTTCTGATAAAATCCGAGTTACGAACCTATAGTACACAACTATACCAAGTTTAAATGCAATTTTTTTGATTATCTGATTTTTCATTTTTTTACGTAAAAAAAATTCAGATTCAAAAATTGATATTTTCTATGGTTTCATCTAAAATTGATTTTGATATTTATTTTTTAAAATCTATAGTCAAATATTATTATAAACCTTACTTGGGTCAACACCTAATGTATTACCAAATTTTGTTTAAATTGATTAAGTCATTTAAAATAAATGTGATTAGCGTACAGAGTTCTTTGACAGACAGACAGACATGAAATTTGTTATTGTCGTTTTTGGATTCCTTAATGCTCAAACCGAAAGTTTATGTTAAAAATTTGATGTTTGAAACCATGTACAGACAAAACTCTGATTTTATTTAAAAGAATTATTATAAATTGAAGTCAATTATGTTGTCGTGTTATGTATTTCTTTTAGGGAGTTAATTATATAAAAAAACTTAATTTAAAAAAAAATTATCAAAAAATATATAATTTTTTTATTTTCAACATTTTTTGAAAAATTGATCAATCCTCCTTCACAATGAACATTTTTTAGCTAAGTAAATTTATAATTTAAATAAAAAAATTGAATTAAAGACCTAAAAAATAAACCAGTATCAAAGTTAAACACCATTGATTGTAGTAATAATGTTTTTGATTGTTTGAAAATTTAATGTTTTTTTAAATGTTTTGAATTTTTAATTCGAAATTTTTCTTTTTGACGATAAAATTTTAATCAGAAACAATAAAAATAACCATTTAATAAGTTTAAGTCATATTGATTAAAATATAACAAAAAATTAAAATTCTTGGATTTTTGAATTTTTCAAAAAATATCATAACTTCAGTTCATATTAATATTTTTTAGTCTAATATGAATAGAATTTTAAGTTAGGCTAATACCTAAAATACTGCCAAGTTTTACTTAAATCGGTCAATAAGTTTCTACATGATGCCTGGTCGAAGTTTTGACGACAGACATACATACATACAGACATATTTTTGTCGATGGTATTTTCGGAAAATTTAAAGCATAAAAAGAAAAAATATAACAGAAATTTTTAATTCTGTGCAATGTACAGACAAAAGTCTGATTTTATTTATAAGGATAAACGCGCACTGTTTTCGACCCTTTATCCGGCTTGAAGGACCAAATGTTGTGAGCAATACCGGGAGAGAGAAAAAGGTCGAAATTCGATTCACAGAATTAAAGAGAAATAAAATGATAAAAAACCTTGAATTGTGAGAAAATCCTTTTATTGAAGAGAATCCGTAGTCAGTAGATAAAATGATATATAAATACGTTCAAAAACAGATACACGCGTGCACACAGTCCTTTTCTTTGGTTTTGATCGAAAAGAGTTCAGATGATTTGTCGAGAAATTACTGTCGTAATTTCTCGTGAGTCATCATTACACAATACACAAATGCACACTTGAAAACAATCCTTGATACAATTTAGAGACAACCTTTTGAGTTAAACATTGAGAAAAGCCTTGAGAAAGATATTAAACGCTACATGCGTAAGACACAGAAATCTTGTCGAGAGACAATTTTACACACTTGAAAAAATGCCTTCACACTAATGAGAAATGCCATTACATAATTTGAGCATAACCTTATTGATAAAAAACACCTTGAGAATAACCGTGAGAAATACCAAAAGCGCTAAAAGCGTGATACAAAAGATTAAAAATCCGAAGAACGTTTTTCTTTTGCTGTCACCTCTAAAAACACTTAACCTTTCTGATTCCATGTTGAATTAATGAAACTAAATGAAAGTTCGTTAATATAAGTTGAATGTTAAGTACTATTCACAGTACCGATATCTCCTAATTAAGTTCAGTTTAATCGTTAAATCGCTAGTGTCCGAATTTACTCCGTGACCGACTTAACCCCGGTCTCCCGTACTTCACAAGGTAATCAAATGTGACGATTAATGGTGAAAGGGACCTTACGCAACAATAACATTAAGCTCACTTTTCGTGCACTGCACAACGGAATACTGAGCCTAATGATATTGTTGCGTAAGGTCCCTTTCACCAGAAATCGTCACAAATGATGAAGTTACAATCAATTTTTCAAGTCAATCAAATAAAAATTCTTTTAGATCTTTTAGTAAACCATGGTTTTGAGAAATCCAGAGATGTTATAGTGTATTTTAAGCTAATAAAGAACATGGTTTCGAGAAGAAGGCGTTTGAAATTAAAATTTCCATTTTTTTCATTTCGGAAGCGCTACAGAAAAATTAATTTATAAAACATTTCCAAATTGTTCTCTCTAACGCGGTAAATTTTACCGGTTCCAGTTTGTTTGAATTTCCACTTTTAACACTAAACACACGCCCACTATCCACGGAACTCAACCAGCCGTAGCAAATCCGAAATATTTAATAAGAATTTTGTATTAATTCGCGCGAACAACATTTGTTTGTTTTCATGTCATTTACCGGCACAACGAGGTTAAAACTACTGTCAGCTAAGATTCATTACATCGTCATCTAGTACAGAGTGAAACATTCACACACCGGCGTCAGACTAGTTATTTCGTTTCTTAATTATCTCTTTCTTCGTACTTCGTCTTCTCGTTAGTTCGCAGTACCTTGCAGTGTATCGACTAGGTGACCATAGATCACTGCCTAGGATTCGAAATGACCGCCCTACGCCCTTCCAGTTCACGGCTCAGTCAATATTGCAGTCTGTCAGTCCTTTTCTTACTGATCCCAATCGATGTCGCCACCTACCCGAAATTTATCGATTTTGGAATGAAATCAATTCTGAGAACCAGATTTTCTTATTATACAACTCCACCTCATGTTGCATCTTTGGATACTGGGAACCTGCGATTGTGTTATTTTAGAGAAACTGCCAAGATTCTCTAAATTTTTCGGGCAACTTGGCGGCCCGATAGCATAATCAGGGCGAAAACTATAGAAAATTCAAATGAGAAGATTCCAGAGTTAAAATTCGATCCGTTGATCCGAAACTTTAATGCTTAGACCCTGCCGTTTGTAGGCGTGTTTCCTGGTTTCAAGTAAGGGTTTCCGAGCAAAACCTGGAACTTGTGAAAGTCTGGTCTTGTCGAAGACGTGTCTGGAGAGTCAACGGCCCTAAGGACGCGAGCGACCGGTAACTACCAAACTCATCACGAAATAACACGGGAAGGAGAGACCTGCAAAGAAAAGAGAAAGAGGACATGTGAGGAGCACAGGGTAAAAACGGAAGAAGAAATCAAGTAGTCTGTGTTCGGCTTCTGAAAAAGTTCAGCAGGAAAGTCAATGTGAAAAATTATTTAGACAAAATTTCTTTGCAAAGTTATATTAAAGGATAAGAAACTTTAAAATAATTGAATAGCAATAAATAAGTAGAACTGTTAAAATTGAATTATAAAACTAGATTGTGTGCTTTATCTTCAAAATTTTAAGTAAGTAGGTTTTTTGTATCAGGATAATTATGTTCTGCCAAGGTAAAATTGTTCAAGGATTATTCCTTTTTTATTATTATTTGTGAACTTTCTGTTGACCTCTATATACTTTTTCTTATCAATTTTCTGATCATGTTTGGATGTCGTGGTAGAATTTCTTTAATTATATTATCAACTTTTCAATAATAAATTTGTGAACAGAATGACTGGAAGTTAACGTCTGGATGTTCTCCACGTCTTCGATGATTTCCTTATTTAAATCATCCCCTGACGATCCCGCCGGATACGTACTTTTGGTACGGATAAACGTACCAAAAGCGTACCGAAAGCGTACTAAAAGCGTACTTTTAAAAATTCGCAATTAAAGTAATTATAAACTTGAGCAACTTTAATTAGAAATGTTAGAGGGAACCTTAATGAACTTTTAGATAACATTATTGTTAAAATCTATTTTAAAAATATATTTTTTTTATAAAAATGTGTAAAGAGCTATGACAGATTGGTTACAAAGTAAGGAACAACCAGAGCTATTTTAATTTGGGATGTAATGTTGTTCAAAAAAAAGTATGTTTAAAATAAATGTTGTTAGGTAGCAGAAATGTACATATTCTATTTAACAAACAATTTTTAAATTGTTTAAACAATCTTAGTTAACAAATAAAGAACTAAAAAGCTTTTCCCTATTTTGACTTCGTCTCTTCTGTAAAATTATAGGGGAGTGGGCCCCAAGATGGACAGGGTCCCAAGATGGACATTTCGTATAGAATTTTTGTTTAAGGTGGCAGCGCCTTATGCTTTTTGTCATTTTTAGGGTTCCGTACACCTTCGGTGTTCGGCGGAACCCTTATAGCGAGATTCGTGCGTCCGTAGCCAAAAACCATTCCCCCCCCCCCTTAACTTCTAAACTATTTGACCTAGAGGGCTGAAATTTGGTACACTTATGTATTTTCTCGTGTAGATTGCACGAAAAATATAGAGAACATGATTGAAGCTGATGTTCATAGCGTTGTCAAGGAAATAACAACTTTTTTTTTGCAAAAATGCATTAAAAAGAGACCATTCCCCACTCCCCCTTTAACTTCTAAACTATTTGACCTAGAGGTCTGAAATTTAGTACACATATGTATTTTCACGTGTAGATTACACGAAAAATATAGAGAACATGATCTGAATTGATGGCCATAGCGTTGTCAAGGAGAAACTACAAATTTCCGAAAAAAAAGTTTTTTTCTCTAACTTTGCAATTATTTGAGCTAGAAGGCTAAAATTTGGTACACTCGTGTATTTTTGCATGCAGATTATGGAAAAATTATGTTTGGAAATAAAATTGAATATTATAAGGTCACCAAAAAAAATTCAAAAAATGACCAAAAAGAGGTTTAAACCCCTATGCTAGAGCTCACCCTTATTGTCCTACAGTACCCCTCAAACCAATAAAATTTTTATTTGTATACTCAGAATTAAAAAAAACTATATAAAAGGCGATTGAAAATTGTTATCACTTTTTTTCCAAAATAATTGAAAAATTATGAAAAAACCAAAAAAAAAAATTTTAATCTTAAACGAGGCTTGATCAAGGCTGCCACAGGACCTATAATCAAGACTGTTATAAGCCCTAAAACCCTATAAAAATTTCAGGGCCTCCCCCTAAAAAAAAATTCTTGATTTTTATGTTATTTATATGAAATAGAAGCCTGTACCCTTAAGCAAAAGTTTCATGTACTTGAAGGTAGAAGTATTTTCATAATTTGTACGTTCTAACTAATTTTCATAATCTGTACATAAAAATATACAAATGTACCAAATTTTAGCCCTCTAGCTCAAATAGCGTCAAGGTTGTGGGGAAAAAACTTTTTTTTTTCGAAAATTTGCAGTTTTTTTTTACAACGTTTTGACTGTCAATCCAGATAATGTTCTCTATAATTTTCCTGTAATCTACTCGTGAAAATACATATGTGTACCAAATTAGAGCTCTCTGTTTATTAATAAGGTATATCTTTGTTTCGTAAATGTACAGAACCCTAGATTTTGGTACGGGTGTAACTCGTACTTGCCCGATTTTTTGTTATTGTCAAGACGAAGATTTTGATGCACATTTAAAGAAAAAAAACCAGTTTGTTTTTCTTCTCCACATGCCACGTAATTTTGGGTCTAAAAAAGTTTTGTAACAGTTTTTTCTTAAGTTGGTAAAGTTATTTAAATTTATGATTTAGAATGAGTACTTAACGTTATAATATTCTTTATTTATCGTATAATAATATCCTAAATTGATTTTACTAATTCAGTGTTCGTATATATATTTTTACTGGAGATTAAAAAATGGTGTCATGTACACTAAGATGGACATGCCTCAAATCTCAATGTATTTATTTACATATTTTGGATTTTACACTTTTTTTAATAATTTTTTGAGCTAATTAATTTAAATTTTTTATTTTCCACCATAAAATGTGATGTTATCGTTAGAGAATTTGAGATATTGATATTTTTGATATTTTATTACTTTTTACTGTTAAGCTATTAGATTGAAGTTTTAAGAAATTTTATCTTCTCATAAATTCCGTAAAATGATTAAAAATTATTTTAAGAATTGTTACACGATGTTAATTTTTTATTCACTACAATTTTCAGAGACTTTTAACAAAGTGTCCATCTTGAGGCCACTTTTTTTTAGACCGAAAATTATAGCAATTAGAAAAAACGCTTTAAAAAATGTTTATGTTCATATTAAAATTTTATCTCTGTAGCCATAAGTTACCTTATAAATTGTACTTTCAACCGGTATAAAACATTTTAATATATTTTATTTGGTTTAGATTCTACAGCAATAAGACGAAAGGGTGTCCAACTTGGGGCCCTCTCCCCTATAATTTCAATTGGTCAGAAGTAAAAATACAGTTTAAAATGTATACAAATAATTTTTAAATTGTTTAAACAATCTTAGTTAACAAATAACTAAAATCAAAAGTTTTCGTTTTTTAGATTTCGTTTCTTTTGTGAAATCAATTAAATACTATTGGCCTAGAGTTACTATACATTTTAAAATGTATATAAACAATTTTTATTTGTTTATACAATCTTAGTTAACAAATAAATATCTAAAAAGCTTTTCCCTATTTAAACTTTGTTTCTTCTGGGAAGTTAAATAATTAAAATTGGTCCAAAGTAAAAATACAGTTTAAAATGTATACAAATAATTTTTAAATTGTTTAAAAAATCTTAGTTAACTAATAAATAACATCAAATGTTTTCCTTACTTTGATTCCGTTTTTTTTGTGAAATCAACTAATTACTATTGGCCTAGAGTAAAAATACAGTTCAAAATTTATATATACAATTTAAAAATTGTTTAAACAATCTCAGTTAAGAAATAAATAACAACAATTTAGAATTAAACGAATCACTTTTGTCCGAGAGTTACAATACAGTTTACAATGTATACAATCAGTTTTAAAATTCATTAAACAAGTATAGCTTGAGTATCTCAATATCGGTTAGTCCAAAAGGGTTAATTGTTAATGATCAGCATTGATCATCACTCTAGGGTGTCCCACTGACATAATCTATACCATGGTCGAGTGCTATAAAAAAATTGGGTTTAGTGAATCAGAGCGAAGGTGGTATAGCTTGATTATCTCAATATATGTTGGTCGAAAAGGGTTAATTGATGTTATTATCATTTATCATCACTGTAGGGTGTCCGACTGACTTAATCCATACCATGATCAAGTGTTAAAAAGATATAAGGGATAGTGAATCTAAGCCAAGGTGGAACAGCTTGATTACATCAATATAGGTTGGTCGGAAAGGGTTAATTGTTGATGATCATCATTGATTATCATTCTAGCGTGTGCCACTGACATGATTCATTCCATGGTTGAGTGCTAAAAAAACATTGGGTCTAGTGAATCTAAGCCATGGTAGAACAGATTGATTACCTCAATATAGGTTGGTCGGAAAGGGTTAATTGTTAATGATCATCAATGATCATTACTCTAAGGTGTCCAACTGACTTAATCCATACCAGTGTCCAGTGTTGAAAAAAATATTAGGGCTAGTAAATCTAAGCCAAGGTGGAACAGCTTAATAACCTCAATATAGGTTGGTCGGAAAAGGTTAATTGTTGATGATCATTATTCATGATTACTCTGGGGTACCCCACTGACATGATCCATACTAGAGTCGCGTATAAAAAAAATCTTTGGACTAGTCAATCTGATCCAAGTTTGTATAGCTTGATTATCTCAATAAAGGTTGGTGGGAATGTGTTAATTGTTGATGATCATCATTAATCATTACCCTAGGGTGTCCAACTAACTTGATCCATACCAATGTTCGAGTGTTAAAAAAATATTAGTGCATGTGAATCTGAGCCAAGGTGGAACAGCTTGATTACCTCAATATAGGTTGGTCGGAAAGATTTAATTGTTGATGATCATCATTCTTTATCACTCTAGTGTATTCCACTGACATGATTTTTACTACTGTCGAGTGTAAAAAAAATCTTTGTGCTAGTCAATCTGAGCCAAGTTTCTTTAGCTTAGTTATCTCAATAAGGGTTGGTCGGAAAGGGTTAATTGTTGATGATTATCATTGATCATTTCTCGAGGGTATCCCACTGACTTGATCCGTACCATGTTCTAGTGTTTATAAAATATTAGGGCTAGTGAATCTGAGGCAAGGTAGAACAGCTTGATTACCTCAATATAGGTTGGTCGGAATGAGTTAATTGTTGATGATCGTCATTGATCAGCATTCTAGGGTGTCCCAGTGACATGATTCATATCATGGTCGAGTGTTAAAAAAAATATTAGGGCTGGTGAATCTGAGCCAAGGTGGAACAGCTGGATTACTTCCATATAGGTTGGTCGGAAAGGTGTAATTGTTGATGTTCATCATTGATTATCATTCAAGGGTGTCTAACTGACAACTCTGGGCCAATAGTAATTAATTGATTTCACAATAGAAATGAAATCAAAGTAAGACAGGGTGGCCACAAGATTCAGTTTATCAATGTTCCTGTCATTTCCCTGACATTTTACTGACTTTACAACGAAATTCCCTGAAAAAAAAATTATTCAGAGCAAAGACAAAAATTTGTTAACATCTCAAAAATGAACCAATTTTAATGTTATTTTTTTTCAAAATACTCATAAATGTTTGTTCTATAACGCTTAAGTTGTTACTAAAAATGGAAACTTTTAATGTTAACTAAAAAAAATGTTAATAACTTTAAATATAAAAAATGATTTTTTAGAGAATGATTTGAAGGTATTTCGATATAATCACTTCAAAAGTTTTCATTACATACTTACAATTCGTTTCTTTTGTAAACCTAATTCGTCACTATTGGCCTAGTAGCCTAGTGTCCTAATACAATTCAGAATCTTTACAAACAATTTTTAGATTGTCTAATTAATCTTAGTTAACAAATAAAAAACTTCGAAAATTTTCATTACTTAGATCTTTTTCTGTTGTAAAATTATTTTATTGTTACTGGCATAGAGTTTCATGGTAGTTTTGAATACTTACCAACTTTTTTTAAACCGTTTAAACAATTGTAGTTAACAAATAAATAAGCTCAAAAGATTTCTTAATTATTATAGTAATTAATTAATTAATTAATTTAAAAAAAGAAACGAAATCTAAGTAAGGAAAGCTTTTGAAGTTATAAATTTGTTTAACTAAGATTGTTTAAACTAATTACAATTGTTGGTTAGTAACTAGAACTATTTAAAAATAGTTTAGATAAGTTTTGTGTATAAAATATATATAATTTACTTTGGTGTAAACAGTTTCAGATATCGACAAATCTAAAAATTACTTTCTCAAAAGATAATTTTTTACATTTTTAAAAGTTATTAACGTTTTTTTAGTTACTAATAAAAATCTTGATTTTCTAGTAGTTACCCAGGTGCGAATTAAGGTTGGCAGCCAGAGTTTGTTCGTTGGCCCAACTCTGGCGGACCAAACTACGCATGCCAAAGTTGGGCCAACTCCGTCTTTTTCAAGCACCCAAAGTTGGGCCAACTTTACCAGCCAACTATGGGATGCGAAGTTATACCAACGGTTGGCACAACTCTGGCCGAAGTTCGGCCAACCGTTGGCAAAACTTTAGAAGCCGTAGTTCCAAAAACCTAAATAATTAGGTTGGCACAACTTTGGCCAAAGTTGGGCCAACCGTTGGCAAAACTATGTAAGCCGGAGTTCTAAATACGTAATTTTTGTTGGTTGGCACAACTCTGGCCAAAGTTGGCCCAACCGTTGGCAAAACTTTGTAAGCCAGAGTTCTAAATACGTAATTTTTGTTGGTTGGCACAACTCTGGCCAAAGTTGGCCAAACCGTTTGAAAAACTTTGTAAGCCAGAGTTCTAAATACGTAATTTCTTTTGGTTGGCACAACTCTGGCCAAAGTTAGGCCAACCGTTGGCAAAACTTATAAAGCCGGAGTTCTAAATACGCAATTTTTGTTAGTTGGCACAACTCTGGCCAAAGTTGACCCAACCGTTGGCAAAACTTTGTCAGCCGGAGTTCTAAATATGTAATTTTTGTTGGTTGGCTCAACTCTGGCCAAGGTTGGCCCAACCGTTGGCAAAACTTTGTAAGCCAGAGTTCTAAATACGTAATTTCTTTTGGTTGGCACAACTCTGGCAAAAGTTGGGCCAACCGTTGGCAAAACTTTGTAAGCCGGAGTTCTAAATACGCAATTTTGTTGGTTCGCACAACTGTGGCCAAAGTTGAGCCAACCGTTGGCAAAACTTTGTAAGCCGGAGTTCTAAATACGTCATTTTTGTTGGTTGGCACAACTCTGGCCAAAGTTGGCCCAACCGTTGGCAAAACTTTGTAAGCCAGAGTTTTAAATACGTAATTTCTTTTGATTAGCACAACTCTGGCCAAGGTTGGCCCAACCGTTGGCAAAACTTTGTAAGCCACAGTTCTAACTACGTAATTTATTTTGGTTGGCACAACTCTGCCAGAAGTTGGGCCGACCAAAAGAAATTAGGTATTTAGAACCTTGGCTTACAAAGTTTTGCCAACGGTTGGGCCAACCTTGGCCAGAGTTGTGCCAACCTAATTATACCGTCAAGTGGGGCTATTTTGTTCGCCGTGGGGCTATTTTGTGCACGCAAAGTATATAATGAATAAAATCTTTATATTCAATTGCTTAAATCTGCTACTTGGTATAAATATTTTCTGATATCTAGACAACAGAGAGTACTAAATGAATTTACTTAATTCCTTATCAGAAATCAGAAACAAAATGTAAAATCGTGAAAATCAAGCAGAAAAATGTCAGAGTTCTCAAAATTCTCTTCAGATCTCCGGAAGTTTAAAAGTGTTTCAAAGGTATTAATAATACTTGTTGACCATTTAGTTGTGATGATGTATACGTGATGCGCTAACTTTTTATTGCATATTTTAAGAAAAAAGTGTAAAAAACTGAAAAACCAGGATTTGGTGGGTTATTTTGTGCATTCTTTAAAATCAAGTTTTTTTCAATTTGTTTTGTAGTTAGTCAAAATTACTTTAGAATTTTTTTTTTAAACATTTTTGTTTTATTTTTGTTATAAAAGACAAGAAATAAGCATAAAATTTCAGTTTTACATATAATGCCTTAAAAACCTCAAAAAAGTAACATTAATAATAACATGCTCTTCAAGTTAATTTTGAATCTTTTTCTCTTAAAATAATTCAAGATGTGTAATAGAAGTTATTTTAAGTAAAATTTTCTAAAAGAAATAACTTTTTTTGTAAATCAACTTTTTTGAGAAATTTTAGTGATTTACTTTCAAATTAGTTAAACAATTCCTAGGAAAAAAATATTTCTGGCTTTGTTTTTCTTTATTGTACTCTAGAATATCTAGAAATAATACTTCATACAGCAAAAACGTTAAAAAAAATTTTTACACAACTTTATAAATAAGCAAACTTTGATGCACAAAATAGCCCCACTATAGGGTTTATTTTGTGCACAACTTTGAGTTTCTATAACTCAGACAACAATTTTTTTCTTGTCAGCTAACTCATAGGACACCTTTAAAAGGATGTCTACAACATAACTGAATACATAAATTCTATATTTTTTCAAATTCTGAATTTTAATAAAGCATAGAGTGAGAAAAGAGCGGTTTTTTACACAAAATAGCCGCATTTGACGGTTTAGGTTTTTGGAACCCCGGCTCCCAAAGTTTTGCCAACGGTTGGCCCAACTTCGGCCAGAGTTGTGCCAACCAAAATGATTTAGGTTTTTGGAACTTTCGCTTCCAAAGTTTTGCCAACGGTTGGGCCAACTTTGGCAAGAGTTGTGCCAACCAACAAAAATGACGTATTTAGAACTCCGGCTTACAAAGTTTTGCCAACGGTTGGGCCAACCTTGGCCAGAGTTGTGCCAACTTAAAGAAATAACGTATTTAGAACTCTGATTTACAAAGTTTTGCCAACGGTTGGCCCAACTTTGACCAGAGTTGTGCCAACCAAAAGTAATTATGTATTTGGAACTCTGGCTCCCGAAGTTTTGCCAACGGTTGGCCCAACTTTAGCCACAGTTGGACCGACTTTTAGCTACACTTTGTCTCTTAAATGATATAATAAAATAATGAAATAAATTAATACTAAATTAAAACTGATACCAGACGGTCGGTTTAAACTGGGGCTGATAATTGAGCCAACTGTCTGTGTTACTGAAATGTCTGAAGTAGTAGAGCTATGCCGGTTCTAAAACAGTTACCCTATAGGAATCTACCTTACCGGCCGCAAGTAGAAATCTGTTTTACCGAGTAGGAATCTGTTTTACCCTAGTTACCGACCAGATGGCGCTGTGTGGGGGATTCCCCGCGCCATTTTGGATTTTTACCCCCACTTCTGAGCGGGAAGTTAAATTTAACCCCCACTCTTAGGTTTTTCAAGCGCGCCATTTTGAATTTTTACCCCACTTTTGCGCGGTAAGTTTAAAATTACTCCCACTTTTAGGTATTTGAAGCGGGGATTTCCCTACTTTTAAGCGCGCTTTTAGTCTGTTGTTGGTGAGAGTTCTACGTTACCGACAGTGATTTTAGTGAGTTAGCACACCGGCCACTACTGATAGACGGCGCTGCAATTGAATCGCGCCAAGTTTAACTTAAAATGCTAACCCTTTTAATTTGCATAAAGTGTTATATAAGAACTAATTCGCATATCCTTAATACCACCAATCTAATTTGCATAAACTGTGTATTATAGCTAACTTTTATCTAAGAACTAATTTGCATATCCTTAATACCACCAATCTAATTTGCATAAACTGTGTATTTTTGTTAACTTTTACCTACTAACTAATTTGCATATCCTTAATACCACCCATCTAATTTGCATAAACTGTGCATACAGTGTTATGTAAGAACTAATTTGCTTATCATTAGTATGCAATGCCACCCATGCGGCTAATTTGCATAAACTGCGTATTGTTGTTACCTTTTACCGAATAACTAATTTGCATATCCTTAATACTACCAATCTAATTTGCATAAACTGTGTATTTTTGTTAAATTTTACCTAATAACTAATTTGCATATCCTTAATACCACCCATCTAATTTGCATAAACTGTGTATTATTGTTAACTTTTGCCGAAGAACTAATTTGCATACAGTGTTATGTAAGAACTAATTTGCATATCATTAGTATGCAATGCCACCCATGCGGCTAATTTGCATAAACTGCGTATTGTTGTTACATTTTACCGAATAACTAATTTGCATATCCTTAATACTACCAATCTAATTTGCATAAACTGTGTATTTTTGTTAAATTTTACCTAATAACTAATTTGCATATCCTTAATACCACCCATCTAATTTGCATAAACTGTGTATTATTGTTACCTTTTACCGAAGAACTAATTTGCATATCCTTAATACTACCAATCTAATTTGCATAAACTGTGTATTGTTGTTAACTTTTACCTAAGAACTAATTTGCATATCATTACGATGCAAACTACCTAATTTGTCTAATTTGCATAAATTTACCCCCACTTTTAGGTTTTTCAAGCGGGGATTCCCTACTTTTGAGCGGGCTTTTAGTCTGTCGTTAGTGAGAGTTCTACGTTACCGGCAGACATTTTAGTGAGTTAGCACAACGGCCACTACTGATAGACGGCGCTGCAATCGAATCGCACCAAGTTTAACTTAAAATGCTAACCCTTTTAATTTGCATAAAGTGTTATGTAAGACCTAATTTGCACATCATTAGTATGCAATACCACCCATGCGGCTAATTTGCATACAGTGTTATGTAAGAACTAATTTGCATATCATTAGTATGCAATACCACCCATGCGTCTAATTTGCATAAATTGCGTATTGTTGTTAACTTTTACCGAAGAACTAATTTGCATATCCCTAATACTACCAATCTAATTTGCATAAACTGAGTATTGTTGTTAATTTTTACCGAACAACTAACTTGCATATTCTTAATACCACCAATCTAATTTGCATAAACTGTGTATTGTTTTCAACTTTTACCTAAGAACTAATTTGCATACCCTTAATACCACCAATCTAATTTGCATAAACTGTGTATTGTTGTTAACTTTTACCCAAGAACTAATTTGCATACAGTGTTATGTAAAAACTAATTTGCATATCATTAGCAGTCTCAAAAGTGAAAGGTGCGCAGCAAAGATGCGCGTACGGTTAAGGGGGCCAATGCGAGTGGATAGACTTGTTAAAGAGGATTTGCGCGCGCAACAATAAAGTGGGGGTAACAAGAGTGGGAAAATGGAGAAAGAGTGGGGTTCAAGAGATATAAGAAGGATTTTAAGCCAAGTGGAGACATATTTGTTACAGACTACATCAGCAGCTGAAGCAGCATCAAGAGTAGCTTCGAATCCTCTACTAGGTAAGCCCTCTTCCACCTTAAAGTCTATTTTTTGATTTTAGCTTAATAATATGTTTTGATCTAACAGCTCTATTTTGATTTGCTTACAGATATTCAAAACAATGGACGCCACCTTAAGCAAAATCAACTCTCTTGGACGTTTGCAACATCTTCTACCCACGAAGCCGCTTGCTGAGTTGGATGTCAAAACCCTTTATACCGTAACTAGTATAAAGAGGATGTCAACCAAGTATGGATTCAAATTTGCAGTTGATTTGGATGGTGAATTCCGGGCATTCCTGCCAGCAAGGTTTACGAACCTGTTTGAGAAGGAGCCAGACAACTTCAAGGTGCTCGACGAAGCCGTGGAATCCAACAAGTTGAAATTAAAATATATTGGTAAAAAATATAATATTATAGAATTTGAATTTATCTAATAAATGTTGTAATAAAGAGAATTGTAATATACTGTAAATATTCAAAATATGTGTTTAAATAAAAGCAAAAATTTACTTATAAATTGTTTCTTTTTATTCTACCTTTATATTTTAGAAATGTAAAAAATAAAAAAAGAGAAAAAATATAATGAAAAAAAAAAAAATAATATAAAAAAAAAATTGAGAAAACAATAAAAAAGAAAAAAAACAGAAAATAGAGAAAACAATAAAAAAATATAAAAAAACAGAGAAAACAATTTAAAAATATAAGGTAAAGCAATAAAGACACTTTGATCTTTAGTGTACGATTTTAGCAGAACAAGCGTGTACACACATGTTTCAACTTCCTTTTTAAACAGAAAAAAGACATCGTCTAAAAATTGATTTATAAAGTTTTTCTATTATAATACTAATAATTTGCATGGAAGAGTGGAGTTGCGTTGCTCGTGAGACTAAGTGAAAGTAAAGTTGCTCGCGCAACAACAGAGAAGTGCTTACTGCGCATGCGTACTATATTTTCGTTTAACTTGCATAAACTGTATACTGTTGTTAAACTGATTTCTTTGGGGTTAGCATTGTTAATGTATTGAAATATCGATAGTAAGTTAACTTAAAATGCTATGTTAATTGGATTAAACTTTTCTAAACATCAACTTTAACTTTTCCAAAAGTTACCTTTAACTTTTCCGTAAGTTAACTTTAACTTTTCTAATAGTTAACTTAAACTATTCCAAAAGTTACCTTTAACTTTTCAGAAAGTTACCTTTAACTTTTCCGAAAGTTAACTTCTTATAGGATTTACATGTTAATTGGATTTAACTTTTCTAAAAGTTAACTTTAACTTTTCCAAAAGTTACCTTTAACTTTTCCGAAAGTTAAGTTTAACATTTCTAATAGTTAACTTTAACTTTTCCGAAAGTTAACTTTAACTTTTCCAAAAGTTACCTTTAACTTTTTCGATAGTTAACTGTAACATTTTCAAAAGTTAACTTCATCTCTCATAGGATTTACATGTTAATTGGGTTTAACTTTCCTAAAAGTTAACTTTAACTTTTCCAAAAGTTAACTTTAACTTTTCCGAAAGTTAACTTTAACTTTTCCAATAGTTAACTTTAACTTTTCCGAAAGTTAACTTTAACTTTTCCAATAGTTAACTTTAACTTTTCCAAAAGTTACCTTTAATTTTTCCGAAAGTTACCTTTAACTTTTCCAATAGTTAACTTTAACTTTTCCGAAAGTTAACTTCATCTCTTATGGGATTCACATGTTAATTGGGTTTAACTTTTCTAAAAGTTAACTTTAACTTTTCCAAAAGTTAGCATTAACTTTTCCGAAAGTTAACTTTAACATTTACAAAAGTTACCTTTAACTTTTCCGAAAGTTAACTTTAACTTTTCCAATAGTTAACTTTAACTTTTCCAAAAGTTAACTTTAACTTTTTCAAAAGTTACCTTTAACTTTTTCGATAGTTAACTTTAGCTTTTTCGAAAGTTAACTTTATCTCTTATGGGATTTACATGTTAATTGGGTTTTAGTTTTCTAAAAGTTAACTTTAACTTTTCCGAAAGTTAACTTTAACTTTTCCAAAATATTTTTACAATCACCTTCCATGACTGTTAAATTCAACCTTTTTAAACTTTTCTAAAAGTTATTTTTAACTTTTTTAAAAGTTAACTTTAACGCTTATTAGTAAACTTACAAATTTAACTTGAGTGAACCTAGCCACCTTGTTCTAACTCGCAGAGAGGGATTTTACATCATGCTGAGAAGTGTTGAATATAAATGTAATGTTCATTGGGTTTATACTGACATACCAATACTATTGCTAGTGCATAACACGTCATCGTATATAATCATGTGGTATAGTATGAACCAATCAGCGATGAAATTAGGATGTGGAGGGGGGCGGTGGAGGGGTGGGGGGTTACAGTTTGGTATATAAGATGTTGTCTTGGCTTTAAATTTCATTTATTGTTTAAGATGGATTTTATTGTAGACATCCAAGGTTTTAAACAGAGCTGTAGCGAATTTGTCTTTAAGGAGTTGGCTATTCTTCCACTTGAAGCAGATGCTCAACCTCGAGTTTATCTCTTTGAACCACCATATAGTTGGAATTCTTTACCTGGACGATACAAAAGTGAGAACCGTTGGTTGACCAATAATTATCATGGAATCCAATGGATAGCTGGAGATGTATCTTATGATGAACTACGTATCGTTCTTCAAGAAACACTACGAGGTGCAAAGACTATTTACACAAAAGGTAGTGAAAAAAAAGTGTGGTTAGAAAAATACTTGTTAAATGTGCAAAATTTAGAAGAAATAGACTGTCCATCAATTAAAAATATTAAAACTGACTGTTTGTTAACTACATGTACACATCATATGGCACCAATTGTAAATTGTGCTGCCAGTAATGTATTAACTCTTCGCAATTGGTTTCTCAGTGCACCAAGTGAAGTGAAAAATGTTTTAGTAGACGTCGATGAAATTGATTGTACTTCTACCACTTTGAAATCCTTTTACAAACAATGTGAATCTTTTCTGTAATAAATTTTAAAGATTTTATAGAAATAAATGAATTCAATACTTTCAAAAATCAATGTGTCTTTACTGCTTTACCTATAATCTTAGAATAATAATAAGTAACTTAATAAAAATTTAATTTTTTTAATGAAATTATTAACTTGAATTTTTCTTTTTGTGATTAAATGAAATTATATAAAACAAAGGTAGAAAAAAAGAGAACAAATTTATAAGCCAATTTTTGTTTTTATGTAAACCATATTTTAAATTTTTACAGTAAATTATAGTTTTTGGCCCTTGATACCTCTCTCTCTCTCACTCACACACACACACACTCTCTCTCTCTCTCTCTCTCTCTCTCTCTCTCTCTCTCTCTCTCTCTCTCTCACACACACACACACACACACACATATACATACATATATACATACATACGTAAACACACTTTCTTGAATATTTACAAATTTCAAATAGAAATTAAAAATTGCACTTCTGCTTATTTACAATATATTATAAACAGTTTGCTTAAACTAGTGTCATTTCTACATCATTAGAATCTAAATTGTTTATATTATAATACCCCCAAGCGAGGGTGTCCGTGCTATTTTTTATTAAATATCTTTTATCATCAAACGGACTTAAAGCTATTTTTGTCTGTTTTAATGTGTGTACATTATGGAGTTTTGACCGGATACAATATTGTGTTCTAGCTAGCTTTTCAACATTTTTTAAGCAGTAGACATAGCCATCAAAGGTAATTGTTTTCTTCACAACTACCTCCTTAACACCTTTAGCCCTTTTTATAAAGTCCTGATCCTCTACTCGAATGCTGTACATTTTACTCCGTAAGCCAACAAATTCTGTAATAACTCTCCCACTACACTCATCTTTCATGAGACCTAAAACTTTTTTATTGACTTGCGGCATTCCATGTATATTATCAACAGGATAATCAGAAGTATCAAATTTAGAAATATCTGCTTTCATATCAGAATAGATATTTTCACATTTGACGTGATAAACAAGACTATCGGTGTCAGTATAGAGCAATTTACAGTTATCATTATACTTTTTTCGCATGTAATCGTAATGAAAATCATACATGAGTGTTTTGGAAATGTCTAAAACGCTAAGACCAATATAGATTGGTTTATTCATAAGCACTTCCGTTTTTCTAAGTTCCACCGCAACTCAATTTTCGCTAAAGATAGCTCGCGAGTGGAAGTTAGGTTTAGATATAAGAGCTTCAGCTCCATATCTACCCCCCCCCCCACTTTGTTACAAGTTTAACGTCAACTCGTTTCCGTACGTTTTCCATTGTCTTACCGTACACCGCATTATTCATTAGCTTAAATAGATTTTTTTCAAAATAATTTGTAGAGTTCGTTCGCATCATGGTATTAAAATCCAAATAATTTTTCAACCAAGCAGATTGTTTGAATTGTAAAATTCTGTGAATATGTGTAAGTTTAATACCCATGTGTCAAAGCTTGTTTCAGTGCACGGTAATGGATAACGTATTTTTGTTTCGGTAGAATGGTAGTTTGTAACTTTGTCTCTTTTGATCCTGGCGGTTTTAAGTGTTCAGAACAGAATAGCAAATCACTGTGATTGTTGTGTAATTCATCGGGATAGACTAAATCAACTTCTAAAATATAACCAATAGGTGCATCAACTTCATCATTAAAATTAAAATTATTATTTACATTTGGTACCCACTTAAAACCACCGTGGGGAAGTGCTTGTATCATAGCTTAACCATACAGGTTGTTCGCGTCCAAGTACATAATGTAAGTTGACTCTTCTTCTTCGTTATATTTTTCCATATACTGATTATTAGCTCTGGCATATCTATTTGAACACTGGCTTACTCCACCTCTAATACCACGTTCAATAAACATAACCATATCTATATCAGTTAGAAGTTCCAATCTTACATTACTATACTTTAACATAGCATCCCAGCTCAACCCAGGTGTTGTGTAATAATGAGCTGGATCTAAACCATACGCAATAATACACTGGTTTCTAAAATTTTCAAAAATATCTGCGAGTAGTAAAATGTCAGTTTTCATATACAAATATACATAATCGCAGAGATTTTTGCAATTAAATGTATTCCAAACTTTTTGTGCATGTAAATAATCATCATTGCTCACATGCGAATCGTTTAATGTACTATAAAATTTTTCTATTGGAGGTACACTGAAAAAACTTTGGGCCGGCAAACCACTCAGGGCTGGTCGCGCTGCCTTCCACACTTGAGAGAGCTCTGACGCACTATTTTTGGTATCTCAGACGTACCACACTGGTAAGGCTGAGCTCTCACAGGCAAGGGTAGATGCACAACCATCATTTTCCCGTGCCGTACCAATGAAAAGGGATTGCTGCTTGCTCACATTGGGTCGTCAGCTTACCCACATTAAGAGCTCTGGCGACCCAAACAGAGGTGAGCAGGTGTACTTGATTTGGTAAGGCAGACTTACTCGCAGGTACGTCTGCCCGCCCAAATTTTTTTCAGTGTAGTTGTGTCTCATTAAGTTTTGCCCTGCAATCCAAATACTCATATGGAAAAATTCCTTTTCGGGTTAACAGTTCTACATTATTTTTGGAGTAGGTGGAAAATTGTGAATTTATTTTATTATGTTGAGGAAGATAAGATGACAATTTATCCAAAGACGATGCCATAAATTTGAATGAATCAATGAATCGAAATTGGATAATACTCCCTTGAACATGTTTGGTAAAGCTAATATATTTTTCTTTGTTAATGAGGAGGAGGTCAACTTTACCCTCGAACTCAGGAACTTTCAGGAAGCAATAAGCTCTCGCAGTCTGCATATATGATAAATGGAGCACGCTCCTTATTATTGAAATATTTGAATTGAATTACATTGTTATTAGACTGTGGTAAAATTACTTTAGTTTTATTCAATTTATTGCAATCGTCAGTGTGTTGAATAAGTCTTTCTTCACTATGAAAATAATGCAAACAGCGATCGCAAATATACGTCTTGTGATCATGTTTAGACAATTGACTGCTTACAAGTCGCGACAAACTTTTAATCCAAACATAATGATAGTTTACTGAAAGAATTGATTTATCATCAGAAGCATCTTCCTCCACATTCAAACTTTCGTCTATGTAATGATCTTCAATGCGTAAAAGATTCACATGAGAATCTCTTTTCTCTGATGTAAGATGTAACGGTGTTACACTAAAATCATTTTCACACTTTCGAAGACCATATACATTGACTGAAATTTTATTTAGTTTTTCAAATTTTGCAACATCATTTAGAGCTACAGGAAATTTAATCCCGGTAAAATCTAAGTCACACTTAATTGTATCGTAATTAGATAAACGATTTGGATTATAAATAACAGGATGCAATGCTGATAGAATTGACCACTTGAAGCATTGATTATCATGCTCATTAACAACATTGACGCAGACATGCTTATTTTCAATAACTTTTGGCAGACGAATGTAAGAACTAGCGCGCAAGGGGCTGAATTTATTAACGTTAACGTCAAGTCTATGGATAGAGTCAAGAGTCCAATTGGATTCTTTTTCCTCAAATTCTTCCATTTTTCTAAGTGTTAACTGTTTTACATTAACATTATAAAATTCATCTAACTGAGTTGAAGGTAAAATGTCGCTCGCTTTAACTGCAAAGTGTTTTAAGGAAAATTCTTCTGAACCGTCAGGTAGGGTTTTCTTAAATTTGGCATACAATGTTGTATACGTTTTTACCGGACCAAGCGTGTTCAAACAAATCTCGACATGATTTTTGAAGAGAACAAAGGCATCGTCTAAGAACTGATTAACATCTATATGCATTAAATTTACTATTGTTCCCGACTGTAATTGATTATTAAAGGCTGTATCCGTGTCAACCCACTTAATTGTTTCATTTAAGTTATTGAGACCGGCGCCGCTCTTCTCTAATAAATTAAAATGACATTTCAAGTAAATGTTTTGTTCTGTTTAATGTTCTGTTTAATAAATTTACGATTTTTTGTTTCTGAGGAACCGTGAAGCTATATCTATTAAAGAATTTTTTTAAAATAGCGTATTGCTGTTTACATTTATGCTGCCATTCGAATGCACTAATAAGACGAGCGTCAGCCGGTTTGGACTTTACAGAGCATAACTTTAATTCAGCAGTGTCAATGAAATTGGCGGAACATTCACAAATTTCATCTACACTGTCAGCAGAGGCAAAACGTTTTTGAACACTGCTTCTACACCGGGGCATTTTCACAAATTTTTTCTAAAATCTGAAAAAGAAAACTGAAAAAAGTCTGAAAAAATGCTAAAAAAAAGCCTGAAAAAATGCTAAAAAAGGCTGAAAAATGCTGAAAAAGAAGGTTGAAAGAGAAGCTGAAAAAATAGAAGTGGAACGAGCTGCGTTGTTCTCACTGAAGTCGGGCTGAAGATTGCTAAATTTTCACACCAGAGGAAATTAGAACTGAATATCTAAAACAGAAAAAGAGAAAAATGTTGTAAACAATGAATTGTTATTTACTAGTAACTTTTCAAAATTATTAAAAATAGTAATACTTACGGAACTAAGTGCTGAAGCCTAGTGTATTTGTACGTCCTATCCAAGTAGGCTGTGTAACAAGTGTACCTATAACAGAAGAAGAGGAGGGGGGTGTTATTAAAAAAAAAAAATTTTTTTTATTTGTAAATAAACAAAAATTGTTATTTTAATTGTAAATAAACAAAAAATTGTTATTTTATTTATAAATAAACAAAAAATTGTTATTTTATTCGTAAATAAACAAAAAAATTGTTATTTTATTAGTAAATAAACAAAGTTTTGAATTACTTACAGAGTTTATTATTGACAACCGTGAACCTCCTAGAGAAGTAGGCAGAATCTATGTCTGTGTATCTGTAACATTAAAAAACATTATTATAAACAACGAATTGTTATTTTACTGGTAAAATATACAAAATCTGTAAAGCTAGAAATACTTACGGAGCTGCTCTTGGAAGAGAACCTGCTGCTACAAAACTCTGAAGCGAAATAAGATTTCACCTCTTGCGGACGCCTATACATTAGAGGCTCTCCCACTCTCACAAGTCCCCCCACACTCGATAGCTCTGGGAAGCATGCGCGCAGCCTGCAGCAGCATGCCGCGCTGAGTTGCGTGGGCTGGGTCCTAGCTCCACCCACTCCCAACCACCCACTTGAGTCACCCACTTAGGTCCGAGCGTTAATATCACCTTCCCTTGATTCCTCACGATTTTTATTATGATTTTTGAAATTTGATAACATATATGCAAAAGTGGGTGGTGTTTTGAAAATTTAAATCCCAATACATTAGTTTCGTAGTTGAGTTGTGGGTGGTGGGTGGTGTTGAGAATTGAATAGAGATATTTAAAACATCTACTAAATGGGTGGCAGGCGGTGGGTGGTAGGTAAGGTGGGTGGGGCAAGAGGGGGGGAGGAAGGGTAGATACAATGGAAACATATAGTGGTGGGTGGTAGGGCCCCTCGCCTCTCGCCACCCACATCCCAACCACCCCCTACCCCCACGCGGAGTTGTGGGTGGTGGGTGGTGGGTGGTGGTAGGAAGAATGCAAATAAGGTGGCTCAGTGGTGGGTGGTAGGTAAGTGGTAGAAAAGAGTTAAAAACAATACATAGCGTATGCAAATTAGATTGGTGGTATTAAGGATATGCAAATTAGTTCTTAGGTAACAGTTAACAACAATACACAGTTTATGCAAATTAGAATGGTGGTATTAAGGATATGCAAATTAGTTCTTCGGTAAAAGTTAACAACAATACGCAATTTATGCAAATTAGCCGCATGGGTGGTATTGCATACTAATGATATGCGAATTAGTTCTTATATAACACTTTATGCAAATTAAAAGGGATAGCATTTTAAGTTAAACTTGGCGCGATTCGATTGCAGCGCCGTCTATCAGTAGTGGCCGGTGTGCTAACTCACTAAAATCACTGTCGGTAACGTAGAACTCTCACCAACAACAGACTAAAAGCGCGCTCAAAAGTAGGGAAATCCCCGCCTCAAATACCTAAAAGTGGGAGTAATTTTAAACTTACCGCGCAAAAGGGGGGGTAAAAATTCAAAATGGCGCGCTTGAAAAACCTTAGAGTGGGGGTTAAATTTAACTTCCCGCTCAAAAGTGGGAGTAAAATTTAAATTCCCGCGCAAAGGTGGGGGTAAAAATCCAAAATGGCGCGGGGAATCCCCCACACAGCGCCATCTGGTCGGTAACTAGGGTAAAAAAGATTCCTACCCGGTAAAACAGATTTCTACTTGCGGCCGGTAACGTAGATTCCTATAGGGTAACTGTTTTAGAACCGGCATAGCTCTACTACTATCTGGCTATAAGGTTCATTTGGTATTCATATCTCTGATGGGCTGGTGGTTAGCCTACTGGACTGGCAGCTGGAAGACCGGGGTTCGAATCTTTATGTCTGATGGAATTTTTCTGTTTCAGGTTTTCATCAGGGGCGAAATTTCTGTACCGATCCAACTAAAAAAAAAATTTCCTCCGATTGGGCTAAAACTTGCCCTAAGTTTAGGTCTATGCATGAGTACATTAGCCACCAAGTATTACTAAATTTCATCATTAACTGTGTAGTGGGGAGGGGGGTCAAGTTTTTGATGAATGGTGGGTGGACTAGTTTTTCATCACTCGTAACTTTTATACGGTCAATCGCACAAATTTTTGACCTATATACTTTTGAAAGGGTTTTTTCTGCTCTTTCAAACGGTATAAAGAATTTTTTTGAAAATTAAAAATTTGACCCTTTTTTTTAAAAATCAAAAATATTTTTGACTTTTTTTTCAAAATCGACATTTTTTTTTTATTTTTTATTTTTTGAAAATGAAGTTTAAAATGTGTACTTTGAGTACACCAAGTATGAAAAGGTCCTTTTTTTTTGTTTTCGAGATATTAAATAATGAATTTTTAAAAATTAAATAAAAAAAAGTAATAATTCTTTAAAAAAGTAAATTTAGAATTAATATGAATTTTTATTCTAAAGACAATAAAAATTTACATCCAACAAAACCCAAATATATAACATTTTGCATAAAAAATATTAAATAAAATAAATTTAAATAATTATTAATAAAAAGTTAATTATGACATTCTTAGCGTCCAAATAAAAAAAATCATACGGTCAATTCTCTTTTTATTGTATGACTTATTTATTTGTTTATTTATTTATGTGGATGTTTTTTTATTTATATGTTTAAGAAAAATATCAAAAAGTACCTACCTATATTTTTACAATCGCTAGTAAAAAGAAATTAAGGAAAATAGCTATCCGTGTACTTTAAGTAGGATCACAGTTTATATCCCCTTCGTCCACAAAATTGTTTTCGTTTTTTTTTTGTCTTTAAGAATATAGTAAAATATTGTAGTACTGCTGTCTTCTTTTTTTATTTCAATTATAGAAGTATTAAAATACTTTTTCTGTTGTAATAAAATAATCTTGTTTTGTCTAATAATGTATCCTTTGCTTAGAGTAGTTCAAATTTTGGCGCCTATTTAAAGTAGTATCAAAAGTTGCCACAGGGTGGCCAACTTTTCTATTTCTCACAGTACAGATGCGTATTATATTTTATATAAGACCTTAATATTCAAGTTTTTTATTCTATAAGGATACGTTTTCAGGTTTGTACAAATTATCTTGGTTTCTTTTTCGTATTATATACTTTTAAAAAACTAAAAATATTTTTGTATTGTTGGAATAAGTTTTCTGTCAGATATTAGATCTTTTAAATTCGAGTTTTAAATACATTAAACGCAGGTTTGTAAACCTCTCTTTTGATATCGTTTGCTGACATATAGTGTAAGTAAATTTAATATTTTCTAACAATCGTTTTATTTAATAAAATAGTTTTTATTTGTTTATTGGTATTTTAATCAAACATGGCTCCTAGTAAGCCATTAAAAGTTTGTTATAATAGATGCCTTAATCCCTTTAAAAGAAAAAGCCATCCAAATAGAGCATTACGTCCCGTAGCTGGGAGTGTACAAAGTAGATACTCTTTTCCACCAGGAGCAAAAATTTGCTTGAAATGCAATTTTGATTTAAAAGAAGAGATGAAGACTTCAGCAACAGTTGAAAAACTTTCAAGCTCATATATTGAAGCACAGGAAAATGAAGTAAGTGAAATAGATCTTGAAAAACCTGGTGGATTTATTGAAGAAAATGATGATCGGACAAATGATAAAAACTTTGTTTTAACTCCAAATAATATAACTAAGTCTAAATGTTCTGATGACGATTATGAACATCACAAATCGTGTGTAGAAATCTTTGATCAAATTAAGGAAAAATTTGAGAACTCAGACAATTCATCAGAAAAATTTCAGCTTCTTACACTTTCACCAAAATCTTGGAGTCGTAATAAGATAATGACAGAATTTAACGTTTCCGATAAACATGCAAGAAATGTAAAAGATGAAGTAGCTAAATATGGTATTTGGGCTTTTCCAAAACCAAAAAAAGGAAATCCAATATCGACTGAAACAGTGAATTTAGTTAAAGATTTTTACAATCGTGATGATATCAGTCGCATGATGCCTGGCATGAAGGACTTCATATCTGTCAAAAATGCAGATGGAACTCGTCAACATGTACAAAAAAGGCTTTTATTATGCAATTTAAATGAACTGTATGAGCAATTTAAATCAGAACATAAGAACGTCCAAATAAGTTTATCAAAATTTTCCCAACTTAGGCCTACCCATTGTGTGTTGGCTGGAAGTAGTGGAACACACACTGTTTGTGTTTGCACGTATCACGAAAATGTGAAATTAATGCTAAATGAAATTGATATTGAACATTTAACTAAAGACCATCAATTACAATTAGCTGATTATCATGATTGCATAAAAGCTATAATTTGTCCTATTCTGATTACTTCTTGTTACTTAGGAGATTGTGGACTATGTCCAGGTACAAATGTTTTAAGAGAGGTTTTAATTAAAGCTTTTGATAAAGATTGTGTTGAAGAGGTAAAATGTGAAATTTGGATGCAGACCGACAGATACAGTTTAAAAACACTCGTACTAAATGTTGATGAATTTACAGAAGATTTATGTGAACGCTTAAATAAGTTGAAAGTACATGATTTTATTGCCAGAGAGCAAGCATCTTTTTATAAAAATCTAAAGGAAAAATTAGTGCCAGGTGAGTTTGTCATTTCATGTGATTTCGCTGAAAATTATGCCTTTATTGTTCAAAACGCTGCCTAAGCTTTTCACTGGAACAACAATCAAGCTACCATCTTTACAGTAGTCATATACTATAAAGTAGAAGATAATTTGTTACATAAAAACATGGCTATTATTTCGGACAATTTGTCACATGACACTGCGAGTGTATATGAATATCAGACTGTCATCATGAACTATTTGAAAGAAAATTTTGAAGTAAAAAAAGTTTTTTACTTTACAGACGGAGCAAAGCAGCATTTTAAGAATAAATATTCTTTTGCTAATCTTCTAGCTCATGCACAAGATTTTGGAGTTCCTGCAGAATGGCATTATCATACCACTGCCCATGGTAAAGGTGCTTGTGATGGCGTAGGAGGTAATATAAAAAGAGGAGCTGCTCGTGCAAGTCTCCAAGCCTCTTCAAAAGAACACATTCTTAATGCAGAAAATCTATTTAACTGGGCAAAGAAAAACTGCAAAGAAACTCACATTTTTTTTAAAAGTAAAGAGACTCTTGCTTCAACTACCCAAATGTTGAAATGCAGATTCGATAGTGCAGTAACAATAACTGGTAGTTCTCAATACCATTCCTATATACCACAAGAAGATGGTAGAATTCAACTAAAAAAATTCTCATCTGCGATGGAAAGTGACTTTTTTCCGAAAACGTTGAACAAAACTCCAAGAAAAAGAAGGAAAAATCCAAAAGCAGTCAAATCTAATACAAAGGTTTCAAAAACAACGAAATCAAACAAAACCAATAAAAAAACTAAGTAAAACAATCTCAATCATTTAAATCTAATTACACATATGGAAAATATTATCATACAACTCATTACACAGTTACAACACAAAATACGAATCATATTTTTAACAAAAGTTAAAATTAACATATTAATACATTTACATATTACACAGCTGTAATGCAGGCATTGAAATAACTCACATGACAGTCTAAACCCTGTAAAATGCAGATAGCAGTACTACAATATTTTACTATATTCTTAAAGACAAAAAAAAACGAAAACAATTTTGTGGACAACGGGGATATAAACTGTGATCCTACTTAAAGTACACGGATAGCTATTTTCCTTAATTTCTTTTTACTAGCGATTGTAAAAATATAGGTAGGTACTTTTTGATATTTTTCTTAAACATATAAATAAAAAAACATCCACATAAATAAATAAATGTCATAATTAATATATAGGTCAAAAATTTGTGCGATTGACAGTATAAAAGTTACGAGTGATGAAAAACTAGTCCACCCACCATTCATCAAAAACTTGACCCCCCTCCCCACTACACAGTTAATGATGAAATTTAGTAATACTTGGTGGCTAATGTACTCATGCATAGACCTAAACTTAGGGCAAGTTTTAGCCCAATCGAGGAAATTTTTTTTTTAGTTGGATCGGTACAGAAATTTCGCCCCATCATTATTATATATCTGTGTTCTTATTTGATTATATTTGTGTAATTATATTTATAATTTGTGAATTATTTAATTATATGTGTCTTCATTAATAGATAAAAATTTGGTTCAAGCAGTCTCCAGTTGGCCCAACCCTGGGCCGACCGTGAGGTTGCACTTGAGATAGAAGGTTGGCCCAACTTTGGTAGTTCAAGTTGGCCCAACTTTTTTTGCCGACTGTCGGAAAATCTTAACAGGTTGGCCAAACTTTGGGGAGAATAGTTGGGCCAACCATTGTCGCCATTGGGTGGCTGCCCGTTATCATTCCGCTAGTTGGCCTAACTTTGGCATATTAAGTCGGCCCAACTTTGGTATATTAAGTCGGCCCAACTTTGGAGAGAGTAGTTGGGCTAAATATTGTCGCCATTGGCTGCCCGTTATCATTCCGCTAGTTGGCCCAACTTTGGGCCAACCTTAAATTCGCACCTGGGTAAGCATTATTGTACAAACATTTATGACTATTTTCAAAAAAAGAAAGAATGGATTCATTTTTGAGCTGTCGGCAGATTTTTGTCGAAAAAATAGTAACTTTGACTGCACTATGGTCTATCTCGTTTTCTTTAATTTCCCTGACAAAAAACTTTTTTCCCTGTCATATCCCTGACTTTACTGACAAAAAATTGTTTCCCTGTCATTTCCCTAACTTTTCTGACTTTACTAATACGTGGCCACCCTGTAAGGATAACTATTGATGTTATTTATTTGTTAACTAAGATTGTTTAAACAATTTAAAAATTATTTGTATACATTTTAAACTGTATTTTCACTTTTGACCAATTGAAATTATATAATTTCACAGAAGAAACGAAGTTAAAATAGGGAAAAGCTTTGTAATTATTTATTTTTTAACTAAGACTGTTTAAACAATTTAAAAATTGCTTATATACATTTTAAACTGTATTTTTACTTTAGGCCAATAGTAATTAGTTGATTTCACAAAAGAAACGAAATCAAAATAACGAAAACTTTTGATGTTATTTATTTGTTAACTAAGATTGTTTAAACAATTTAAAAATTATTTGTATACATTTTAAACTGTATTTTTACTTTAGACCAATTGAAATTATATAATTTTACAGAAAAAACGAAGTCAAAATAGGGAAAAGTTTATAGGTTATTTATTTGTTAACTAAGATTGTTTAAACAATTTAAAAATTGTTTGTTAAATAGAATATGTACATTTCTGCTACCTAACAAAATTTATTTCAAACATACTTTTTTTTGAACAACAGTACATCTCAAATTGAACTAGCTCTAGTTGTTCCTTACTTTGTAACCAATCTGTCACAGCTTTTTACACATTTTTATAAATATTAACAATCAATATTTTAACAATGTTATCTTAAAGTTCATTAAGGTTCCCTCTAACATTTCTAATTAAAGTTGCTCAAGTTTATAATTACTTTAATTGCGAATTTTCAAAAGTACGTTTTTGTTACGCTTTCCGTACGCTTTTGGTACGTTTATCTGTACCAAAAGCGTCCGGCGCGGCGGGGTCGTCAGGGTCTTTTATAGAGTCCGCGATATTATTCATTAGAATGTTAATTTAAAGATTTATCTCTTCGTTTGTTATATTAAATCTCCTATTCAAAAATTTATTATGTCGAGATTTGACGAAAAATGCATACGTTTATGATTACCGGGAATACAACATGGCGTCAAATTACCACGTTTTATTTACAATTTAATGCAGTAACAATTCAAATATTCTCATTTGTCGAAATTTGGTACAGAATAGTTTTCTTTTGGCATAAAATGGATTAATCAAAATTGATTGGAAAATACTTCAGATTATTTTAACAAAGAATTAAATTGCTATAATGTGTAAGTAAAATTAAAAATTAAGAGAGATGCGGTCACGGATGGTTTCAGCGATGGTTATTAATAAGTAAGAAATATAAATCTAGGTTTTGTACAATATATATATTTAAATTGTCATATGAAATGGAGGTGACAGACTGCTCTCTAAATTTCTTAGAGTGAAAATTGAGCCACTCCATATGGAGTGAATGTTCACTCATTGAAAGAGCGAATTTATTCACTCTATAGATAGAGTGACGAGTTCACTCTAATTAGAGTGAATTTTTCAGCTGATTTAAAATGGCGGCTCATTCCTCTTAGATCAAATTTCCCACTCCAATTTTAGATTAGGTAAATTAAAGCTTTTGGAAATTTGCATAACATAACTTTAAAGAAATAATATCTTATTTTTGAAAAATAAAAATAAATATTGAATCTCTTGAATTAGTAACTTTCTGTCAGTACTGTGGAATTTTCGTATTTATTTAGTCTTAAGGATATTTGTTATTTATATTATTTTATAACATTTTTTTATATCATATTTACAAATACAACATACAACTTAATACTAACGCTAAACTTATATAATTAAAATATTTGACGCTGAGGAGTCTCGAACGTGCGACCCCCAGGCCTAAAGCCCAACGCTCTAACCACTATGCTATACGCTCGTTGGTACAAAACTTACGAACTGCCGTTATAAGTTATACGTGCTTACGTTCACTCAAAACAGAGTGAAAGTTTCACTCTAAGTCTTGGAGTAAATATTCACTCCAACCACTGGACTGAATTTCTGCACTCTTTCCATTGGAGGGAGCGATTTCACTCTTTTAGAGTGAACTTTCACTCTATCTGGAGTGAATGTACATCTCACTCCTAAATTAGAGTGAAATATTCACTCTAAGAAATTTAGAGAGTGTACTCTTGGAAATGTACAGCAGAGTAGAATAATAGTTGCGGCAGGTCGGGTCATGAATTTATATATATACCAGTTTCTCGAAGTTTAACCTTATTGAAGTTAACATATTATGTCATCTAAGTTTAATAAAGTAATTATTGAAAAGGTTAAAACAAAGAATTATGTTGAATACTTTTTTTTTGTCTTCGAGGGAGAATTCTAATAGATGTCTTGTAATATTTATGTTAAATTCATTTGAAAGGATATAGAATTTTTATTTAAATATGAGACTTAGGAAAAACTTTAAATTTAAGCGACTTGAGTTAGTCCCGCATATTGAGGTTGAACTTACAAGATCGCAATTAGGCCATTGATTAATTAATTCCCTTACCCAAGCAGCACGTAATATTACATGAATATCACAGTGATATCATATTGTAATATTGGTAATATTACGAGGTGATATTACTGTGATATTGACGTGATATTGAAATGTCCGCCTCAAGGTAATATTACAAGTAATATTACAGTGATGTTTAGGTAATATTACAAGTAATATTGCATTAATATTGAGGTAGTATTACAAATTTATTGTACATTGAATACATTATTTAAAAAACTTTGGGCTCAGTCGGGGTTCGAAAACTCAAGGTTCGACACGACGTAAATATGCCTTGTACCTCTCGGCCATCCAGCTTTTGCCCAGGCGCGCAGGGACGATGATTTGAGGCTTTATAAAGTCAATATTGACTGAGGATTGGTGAGTCGGAGGAAGCAAGACTCGTCCAAGCTAGAATGTAACAGCGATTCAAGCCTGACGCTCCAAGCTTGGTTGAGGATTGGAGTCCAAGACTGAATCAATGTTCAGAAGTCCGATAATAGCTTCGTCAAGCCTGATTCCACTGTCACTTACAGAAGACCGAACGTTAAATAATGATTAATATAATAATATTCTTGCTGTATTATGTTGTTAAGAATGATAATTCTTATAATTATAATAATAATAATAATAATATTATATTATTATATTATTTATAATTATAAATAGAATAATAATTTTATTATTATCATTTTTTTTAATTACTGTACTGCTGCAGATTATCATAAAATTTATAAAACAAAAAAAATTTTAAACATTTTTGAATGTTCATCTATAATTATTTAAATTGATATTTTTCAGATTGTTTTTTTTATAATTTAAGATTAATTGCACATTTGAACACTTAATTATTATCGACCTAAGACTAATTAACAATTATAATACAAATAAACACTTAACCTATGAAATAAAATTTCGCACGCTCAAGGGGGGATCGAACCCACGGCCCTATAGACGAATTAGCTCGCGGTAAACGCACGCTAGTACCACTCTGCTACGACGGGTAGTTGAGAGTCGATAGAAATAACTTTGTGAGGTTCAGACCTGAATTATATGCTATTTACATTTTAATACTTCTGGAACATATTAATTATCAAAAATAAATTAATAGAATTTATTTATTCTTTGTATATACTGATATACAGTTTATACAATCCAATCACCTAACTTATTAATATTTTATAAATAAATATTCTTATACAATATTTGCAAAATATGTAAACAAAATTAACTGATAATGATTAATTATTACTTAATTATTTATAACTTTAATTTAATATTATTATTTAAAAATTAAATATTATTTAAATAAATAGAATTTATTTATCCTTTGTAGGATAGATATACAGTTTAGGGAGCGTTCACAAATGACGTCACGCATTTTTTTCAAATTTTTGACCCCTCCCCTCCTCCTGTCACGCTCTGTCACGTGAGAGTAAACACCTACCCCTAAAAGTACGTCACGTTTCTCGCCCCTTCCCCCTATTTTTATGATAATTTTATTTTCAACGTTAATAACGAAAAATTCAATAGTAATAATTTTCAATCGGTTTTATTGTTCTAAATTTGCAGTCATTTGGGTTTATTACTGATATTTGGTTAATAAATAGATTATACACTGTGATTAAAAAATTTTCTTATTTTTTGCACAACAAATACATTAAGGACTGTTTCAAATTATATACCTCGAACTTTAAGTATTAAATATTTCATATTAAACATAAAAAAAAAAATTTGTGACGTCACGTTTAGGACGACCCCCCCTTCCCCCAAGTCACGTTTTGTCACGTTTGATCAAGACTCCCCCCTCCCCTCTATAGCGTGACGTCATATGTGAACGCTCCCTTATACAATCCAATCTCGATCCTAACTTATTAATATTTTATAAATAAATATTTTTATACAATATTTGCAAAATATGTAAACAAAATTAACTAATAATTTATCATTATTATTTATAACTTTAATTTGATAATATTATTTAAATAATTAATTTCAATAATATATAATACAAAAGTAAATTATAAAAATTATTTATATATAATGTATTGAAGGGCACTTTTATTTAAATAAAGAAATTTATTCAATTTGTATAATTAAAGTTTTTTAGAAATGAATGATTCTACAAAATTACGCAATCGAGCACGTAATCATATCTTCAATATTTTTCAAATTTGAAATTTGTCTTTAAATTGTTTCGTTTGGTTATATAATTTTTTAAAATTTATTTTTTTAAAAGAAGAAAATAATTGTTTACAATTTTTTTTTTTTTTTTTAAATTATTATACACTCGTTTTACCGACCTTACTGGCCCAATGAGTGTCCCCCGTAGGGAGTTCCTAGAATTGTACTTTTGCATATATTCTTTTTAAGTGTTTTTGCGTCTACAGAACGGCTTGAAATTAGGAGTACTCGCATTTGCCTGGACCACCCGGTATATTGGGTTTGCTCGCCAGTGGAGAGGAAAAACTGTAGAAAAACCTTCCCATAGTACAACCGGTTTATCGACAGTCGAGTTCTAGTGATCTGCACAAGTCGATTACCGACAGTGCATATCATTATTCCTCGACATCATACCTTCCACTGAATTTATCTCACAAGTTAGAAAAATCCCAGACTCATCGGGGCGCGAACCCAGCAAGCTGGACTTGGCGCGACCGCAGAGTTTAGTATTTAACCAACTGAGCTAACTCCGTGGTGTTTACAAATTTAATTTACTTGTAATATATCTTACAATTAAGTAAAATTACATAATTTTGGTTTGTTTATTTATAGTTTATTTATACAAAATTAATATTAAATATTAATAAAACTGCAGCAGTTGTAATATTTATATTTATTATTTAATTAATATCACTTTTTATATGTATATACTTTAATATATAAAAAAATATATAATATGATAAGTTGAGCAATTGTGTCACAGTTGATTCAAGCTTGAATCTAGATTGGATGTTCAAGCTTCGCGCATGAGGATTCAAGCAGTCTTGAATCAAGCATGGAACGAGCATTGGTGTCCAATCTTGAACCAATATTGAACGACAGTGATTTAAAGACTGCTCCCAGTCTCGGTTACCCACTCTGGATGTCAAAGCTAGAATCAAGCCTCAACCCAGCGTCAGCATTAGTTTTTCGCGCCTGGGTGGAATGTATTTCAGAAAGTGTTCTTCATGTATTACCTTTAATTCTCTTTGGTACCATATAAGAACATTTTCTGAACTTCATTCCAAGAGCTAGATGGCCGTGAAGTACAAGGCGTATTTGCGCTGTGTCGAACCGTGAGTGTTCGAACCCCGACTGAGCCCAAAGTTTTTAATATAATTTATTTAATGTCAAATAAATTTTTAATATTACCTCAATATCATAGTAATATGATCTCATTCATCTACGATGAACGAAAACCTTAACACACACTCTTTGTTAATAAATGTGGATTTTTCTTAAAAAAACAGAACATCTTGCACTACAATTTGAAATAATCCAAACAACCCTTACATCTTTATTCATATCATAGTAATATCATCGTAATATTACTTTAACATCACTGCATTATTATTTGTAATATTACCTCAATATCATTGTAATATTACTTGTAATATTACCTTAAGGCGGACATTTCAATATGACGTTAATATCACAGTAATATCACCCGTAATATGACGTTAATATCACAGTAATATCACCCGTAATATTACCAATATTAGAACATGAAATCACTGTGATATTCATGTAATGTTACGTGCTGCTTGGGTATCTGATAGGTTAAAGAAATTTCCAACTATTCTCTCGAGTTTTAATTATTGTTGACATTATTGTCATATATTCGTCAATTAACAATGACGATCTTGGATTTTATAAATGATTTATATCTATTCTTTGTGGATTCTGTAGTACTTAAGAATCAATTTGTTTAGGTTATTTCAACCGGAAATTTCTCTGATTTAGCCCCTCGCATTATTTTGAGTTTGATGCCCTTTTGCTCGCTCATTGTAATTATAGATTAACCCTTAATTTTTTTTGTAATAAATACATTTTTTTTGTTGTTTAAGAATTTATCATGAGATGAATTGAAGTAGGACTTGTGATTTCAACCCAATATCACCTGTCGCATACTATAAAAGAAAAAGTGTTTTTACTGTCTGGCATGGTAAAATATACCATGCAGTATAATAATTGTTGTAATATTACGAATATTTGGCATAATAAGAAATATGATAAAACCAATGGTTTTTCATAGACTTCGTCCCCCGTTAACTGATATTATTAATTTTTATAATTTAGATAGTTTTTCTCCCTTTTCAGGTTTTGTACTTCCCTCTCGTTTCCTGATAATTATGTTTAACTCATTCTCAACTTTTAGTTTATTTAGATTTCTTTTAGCCCTATTGTTCCCTAATTTTCTTTATAAGGTGTCATTTATTTTTGAATAAATTATCCTTTTTGGATTTTTGTTAAATTTAACTATTGAGTTTTCTTTCTAGTAATTTGTTGACAATCCGGAACCCCCCCTCAGTCCTTTATACTACTGAGAGCCGAGTATTTCCAATAGCTTTGAGGTCTACCGTGTTTATTTGTAAATTTTTGATTCTTTTTCGATCGGAGAATTGCGATTAACACCAGATGAATAGTCATCACGCGCAATTTAGTTTTATTTACAGATTAAGCTTGTTTTTAATCTTTTTAGTTGTAGTCGGTTGTTCGTTACCAACACAACTATTTGAACTATTTTGTGATTATGATGTTGGTAATTTCTATGCACAGCTTGGTGTGATAGAAATGGCGTAGATTCTTTTGTTTTGCTTTGATGGTTATGTCGTGTCGGGACAGTAATAACTTTCGCGAATAATCTTTCTTTCTTTTTTTTTATTTAGTTTTGCTAAAATATCGTGTCGGGTCCGTAATAACCTTCTTAGATAATCTTTTTCTCTAGCTTCAGCTATAATAACCGCTTAACGGCTTCCTCGTCTAGTCGTTATTCTTAATTTCGTGAATTTTGGATATCAATTACAGATCGATTTTTATTTAATTATTTTTTTTGTCAACGAACTGGCGCTCAACATAAAATTATTTACAAATTTAAACATTTATAGCGATTTAGAGATCTCAAAGCTAGGGAATTAATTTGAATGTAGATTCTAGGCTTGTCTTTCTTTGAATTTGAACTTTGTTGTCATATTTCGCTTTCTTTTGTCGCTTTAAGTATTTTTGGACTTTCTTTTCTTATCTTGGCTGATATAGTAAGTATTGATTTTGATTTAATTATTTTTGGTTTCAGATATTAATATTCATTTGGGGTTAAATATTACACTGTTAGAAAAGACTTGAAAATTCATGCATTTTTCAATTACATGAGTTATTGAATTCACATTAAATTCAGGCTTGAATTAAAATTCAACAACACGTAATTGAAAATTCGTATTGTTATTGAAAATTCAAGAACATGTAATTAAAAATTCAAGAACACGTAATTAAAAATTCATATTGTTATTGAAAATTCAAGTACGTGTAATTGAAAATCAAAGAACATGTAATTGAACATACATATACTGTTACTTAAACATAACCTATTTTTTTCTTGTCAGTTGTAGACAGAACAATTTAATAAAAAAAGTGTATGCACATCAAAATTACATTTAAAAAATTATTATTGTCAATAATGTATGTATTTTTTATAATAACGGATAGTTCGCAGTCATTTCAAAGATATAATTTGTCATTATCAAATAAGTACCCAATCAAAGTAATAAATTTCAACAGTCCAAGATGGCCGAGGTACGAAAGGCGTAGATAACGATCCGGAAAACCCAGATTCGATTCCCGACTCGGGAATTTTTATTTTCTTTTAAAAAAATTTTATATTTGAATTTTCAAAACCGTGTTATTGAAAATTCAATAGCTCGTATTGTAAATAACTTCACTTACAAGTTATTGAAAATTCATAAAGATATTTTTAACAGTGTAAATCTAGTTCTTGGGTAAAAATCTACATTACATCTCATGCAAGGACTTTATGGATTATCAATCTAAGGATGTTATAGTATATTTTGAGCCATTAAAAGAAAATAAATAAAAAGAATGTCATGTAGATATAACTCCTTCTTAATTTAAAACTACACTTATTTAACAAAGTAGTTCTTTTACCTGCAAAAATACATCCAGCACTCCACATATCAATTGATGTTGTATAAAGTTTTGCTCCAAATAGAACGTCTGGAGGTCGATACCATAAAGTTACTACTTCTGCAGAATAACATTTTACTGGAATTCCAAACGCTCTTGCTAACCCAAAATCAGCAAGCTTTAGCTCACCATTCTGTAAAATATTATAATTTCACATTATTTAATTCCACGGAAAAAACGGTAAGACCGTTTCTGTAACTGCATAAACATAATTCTAAGACCAACGCTTAAAATAATTAAATACTAATAATAATCTGCGTAAACACCTGAAGTTAGTTAGTATTTATTTATTATTCTCTGTCCACCTTTTCAAATCTGAAATGAAGTTAGTCCTTCTTTTTGAAATGGTATTTCATGGTTTAAAAACCATTTCAAAATAATCTTAAAAATATAATAGTAAATAGTAATAAAAATAAAAATATTAATTAAATAGAAAATTTAAATATAAAAAAAATATTGGGGTTTGTTGGGATCGAGCTCTGGACGTTTGGGTTGGTGGTCCGATGGCTTGTGCGTCCTGGCATGCAGGATGTTGAAATTTGTAGGGAAAATTGAAATGAAGAATTGCTACTTAGATTTTCAAAAATTTAGTTGATATAATTAATTTTGGAAATAAAATTTATTAGATTATTATTATAAATAATTACAAGAAATTAAATAGGAAATATAGTTAAGAACATATTTTGATAGAAGATTTAGTATTTCTAAATAAAAATCAAAATATAATGTTAAAAGTTGAATTTTGTAGAATAAATAACTGAATATTAAAAATATGAGAAATAGTTAATTGTAAAATAGTAGAATAAGAAATGAGAAAATGATTTAAATAGAAAATAAGCGGAATTCATTGATAATTATTGATATTTTAGAATTAACATGAAAAAGTGCAAATTTTGCAATAATTATAAATAATTATAAATAAATATTAGTTGATAAAGTTAGTAAATAAGAAAATTCACAAAAGTGAATAATAGAATTAGTAAAATATTGTTTAATAATTAAGTAATAGTGTAAAAACGTTTAAAATTAAATAAATTGGATGGAATTAGTATTAATAATAAAAAAATTGATAATACAAAATAAAAATAATTAAAAATAGGAAAGGCTAAAGAAAATGACGGAAGTACGATAGGTTTAATTATTAAAGAATAAACAATAAATCAATTATAAAAGTTCAGATAGAGTTTTTTATAAGAAATAATAATTATATAACAAATAAATTTATGGTAAAATATAGAGTAGAAAATATAGAATATTTAACAAGAGAGAAGAATTAAATTATCAAATTTTATAAGCGTTAAAATTAAAATAGAAAAACCGCGGAAATTGAAAATTTTGACAGTTGTAGCGGTTATCGAATTTTCTGGACGTTTTTGGGGGTAAATCAAGGGTATATAAGGAGCTCATTTGCATGGACTCGTCCTCTTGATTTTCATCAACAAAATTGGTAAGAACGACGTACTTGGCGTCACAGTATTTTAATGATAGAGTGGTTTTGTTGATAAATTCAATAAAATATTTTATTTTATTGAATTTATTATTAAGAATACAATTTTATTAATAATATCAAACAAGTACAATAATATAAAGAGATACAAAGCGTCATAAAAAATTAATTATTTATTTATTTATTGAGGAGTACATAGTACAACCTCAATATTTATTTAAATAATTGAATTATTGCGAATAATAATTTGTAAACGGAGTTTTTCCAAATTATTGCTCAAAATAACTTTCTGTGTTTGTTGGGTGAAGCTTTTGAACAATAATAATTAAATAATTGCGATACAGTAAATATTTAATTACAAAAGTTAATCGATCTTTTGTTGGAGTACATAGTACAACCAACAATTGACTGGTTAATATTGTTTAAATTCCTCGCCTGGTTTAAACTACTTTTTACAAAACTTGTTAAGTTGTGGTGCATTGTAGCATCATCACGACTTATTCATGAGTTTGTGGAAAGGAGAATCTTCCTTAAAAGAATAAAATATTTATTTTATTTGTTTATTTTAAAATATAAATAAGAGAGAAGATTAAAGGAGGGATTTTATTATATAGTAAAATTATAGTTTTGAAATTGAATAATTAATGGATTATTGATGAAGGGTTTTATTAATTTTTGTTAATATTTTTAAATAGATAAATTGAGTTTTGGAAATAAAAGCAAGAGAGATTGAAGGAAATATTTTTGAGGAAATTGGCTAAATAAATCAAATCAAGTAGGTCAATGAACTTTATTTTTGTTTATTTTCTAATTTAAAGGTAGAAGCTTCATCAGAAAAATAATTCTATTAATTGTAATGTTAGATAAAAGTTTAACTGTTTTAATATTAATTTTATTTTATTTTTATATTTTTTTTATTTTTGTTAATATCATAAAATCAATGATGATCTCCCTAATGCTTGTTATATTATTTAACAAGTATTACAACTGAAATTATTAATATTAACAAAATAAATTTTTAATTTAATATAATTTTAAAAGTCGATCAGAAATAGAATAGAAATTGTAAAGATAGTAATTAAAAATCAATTTAAATTCAGTATGAATAAAATTTCAAAAGATAGATAATTGCTACAGGTGGCATACATATAAATATTTTCCTTTTAAATTTGAGATTTATGGGTTTAAATGCCCATAATTTGGACTACTTTCTATCTCTCTCTAAATTCTTGCGATAATAGTAAGCAAATAAGTCACTTTCTTAGATAAAATTAAATATTGTGAATCCCCGGAAGGAACAGAGATAGGAAGTATGCTTCAACTGGTAAGTTGAACTATTTTAAGAATAATAATTAGATATAAAACGTAAAATTAAATTTAACGTAAAATTCAAGAAGAAAACAAGTTTGTTTCTATTCTATTTCGGTTAGCGTATTTACTTTCTGATGAGACTTTAACTTTATAGAATCAAAACAAGATAGAAAAGGAAGAAGGGAAATAGAGGATTTTATTTTTGAATTGTATCCATTTTGAATGGATTAAGAAGTAATAAGTAAATAAAATATTTTAAATATAAAATTAAAAGAAATAAATAAAATAATTTATAAATAAATAAATAAATTATTGATAAATTAAAAATTAAAAAAAAAAAAAAATGGCGGATCAAAATACTAATAATCCTAATGGGGATAAAAATAACGAATTTATTTTTGGTGATCCATTTTATAAAGATAAAGATGATAAGAAAGAAACAAATGAAAATGACAAAGATAGTATAATTAGTGGTAGTGAGGAAGATAAGGAAAAGAAAAACGAAAATATAAATTCGGGAAATGATCATGATGAATCTGAGGAATGTGAAAGAGAGTTTAATGATATGTTAACGGGAATTACAAATGATGTAGAAGATTTAAAAACTAGAATTCAGAGGGTTAAAATAAATTTTAGAATAAGTAGTAAAAAAACAGAAGAAGAACAACAAAGGATGAGAGAAAGAATGATTAATATGACTAAATTAGTAAAAGATATAAAATTAATATATAAATATGAATTGGATTCTAAATTGGCTAATAGAAAAAGGGAATGTGAAAATAAAAGTAAAGAATTAGAAAATAAATTAGTAGTAGTTGAGAATAGGGTTGATTCGTTTAAAGCGGATATTTCGAATAATTATTTGATTGGTCAAGAAAATGCTATATCTATATTACAAAATGAAACAAAAATAAATAAATTAGAACAAAAACAAGATCAAATAGAAACTAAAATTAATAAAATTAAAATAAATTCGGGAAGTGTTGATAAATCAATGTGGATTAAGAATTTACCAGCTCCAAAATATTCAGGAAGAGAACGTCCTATGATTTTTTTAAAAGATTTAGAAAATTACTTGGAAATTAATGACGCATGGGAGGATGATTTTAAGTATATTATTTTAACGTGTTTAGATGGATTTGCTAAAGAATGGTGGAATTTAGTTTCGTCAGCGCAAGAAAATTATAAAACATTCAAAGAAAAATTTATTAAAAGATACTGAAATGAAGAAATAAGGTTTAAAATAAGCTCTACATTACAATTTGGGAGTTTTGATCCAAATGGGAGATTAGCTAGGACCGCATATGCAATAAAAATAATAAACAACGCGAAAGATTTAATTCCAGTTATTCCAGAAAGTGAAATTATTTTAAAAATGTCAAGACATTTTGAAGATGAAATTCGTACGGCAATTATTATTAGAAAAATTCAAACGGTAGAAGAATTGATAGATTTATTAGAAACTTTTGATTTAGCAGGACCTTCTAATTCATCGAGAAATTTTTTATATAAACAATCTAATCAAAATTTTAGTAATTTAAGAAATAGATCAAATAATGAAAATTTTCAGAAAAAAGAATTTGGAAATCAACAAAATAATTATGCAAATAGCCCGAGAAATTTTAATAATTATAAATTCCAAAATCAACAACAATATAATCCACAAAACTATTCTAATAATAATTATAAAGGTAATAATTATAATTATAGACAATTTAATAGAAATAATTATCCACGTGAAAATCGGTATAGTCAAAATAATAATAATCAAGGTGGGCAAAATAATTACAACCCAAACAGACAGAATAGTAATAATTATAATAGGCAGGAATATAATAATGGAATTGTGGATAATGGGAGATATGTGAGTAGGACAAATCCAAATTTTAATAAATATCCGGAAAATCAAAAAGAAGCTAAACAAGAGACTAATTATTTAAATAAAACAAGCGGTAAAGAACAAACTGAAAATAAACGAAAGGATGATGATTTTTTTTCACAACCGGGATGTTCTAAAGATTTTCGCGAAAATTCGGGAAACATGTAAACCTTGGGTTTGAGGTTAATGATAATAATAATAAAATGAAAACAAGCCCGAGGTTAAATCAAGAAATGAAAATATATAAAGTAGATTCCATTCCATTAAATACAAGAGAAGATTTATTAAAAAAAGAAGAAAATGAAAGTGAAAACGAAAAGAGGTTAGATAGATGTCCACAAATTAAAATCGGGTTAGAAAATATTGACACAAATGCATTAATTGATACGGGTAGCGAAATAACTTGTATTTCTGAAATATTTTATGAAGATAATAAAAAAAATTTTATAAAATGTGAAATTTTACCGGTTGTAGGAATAAATATTGTAGGAGCAACAAGAGCAAAATCAGTTAGAGTTAAACAACAAATATATATTACATTCAAAATGGGTAATTGGAAAGGAATGTATGTATTTTTAATAGTTCCTAAATTAAATAAAAATTGCATATTAGGGATTGATCTTTTGAGAAAAATTCAAAGTAAAATTGATTTAAAGAATAATATATTAAAAGTGTATGATGGGAATAATAGTTTAAAAATAAAAATGATTGATGATGGAAATAATAAAATGAAAATAACAATCAAAAATGATGAAAATAAATTATTACAAAATCAAGAAAGATACTTTGAAATAAAAAAGAATAATCCATTTGTCATTAATGAAATAGGAATTGTTGAAGATTATGAAAATATTCATTCAGAATATGATATAACAAATGATGAAATAATGTCAAAAGTTGCTGCATGTACCCTATTAAATAACACACAAAAAGATGAGTTTTATAATTTAGTAATGCGTTATAAAGGGGTGTTTTCTAAGAAACCGGGAAGAATTTCAATTTATGAACACGAGTTAGAAATAAATGACAGTAGGCCATTTATAAAAAAATCTTATCCGTTACCAATAAATGTGAGAGATAAAGTAAATAATGAGATTAAAAAATTAATTGATCTAGGAATAATAAAAAGAGCGACAACTCAATATATTAGTCCTTTAGTAACAGTAATAAAAAAAGATGGATCAATACGACTTTGTTTGGATGCCAGAAAATTAAATGAAATATTAATTAATAATTATGAAAGGGCTGAAACAACGGAAGTATTATTTCAAAGATGTGCGGGTGTAAAAGTAATGTCTTCTCTAGATTTAGTAAGTAGTTTTTGGCAAATTTCATTAACAGAAAATTCAATGAAATACACGGGTTTCTTAGTAGAAGGAAAATGCTATGTTTTTAAAGTAGTTCCTTTTGGTTTGAAAACAAGCACGAGTGCTTTAGTCAGAGCTTTAGACCACGTGTTATGCGATCTAGGTGATTTCATTATAACTTTTATTGATGATATGCTTTGCACTTCGGGAGATATTCCACAACATTTAATTCATTTAGAAATGTTATTTCAAAGATTAGAAGAAAATAATATGACAATAAATTTTGCAAAATCTCATTTTTTTAGACCGGAAATAAAATTTTTGGGACATATTTTAACAGCAGAAGGAATTAAACCGGATCCAGAGAAAATAAAAGTCATCAAAGAATTTCCAAGACCGCGAAATTTAAAAGAATTAAGAGGATTTTTGGGATTAATTAATTTTTATACAAAATTTACTAAAAATCATGCTCAGGAAATAGTACCTCTTTTACAGTTATTAAAAGGTGGGAGTAAATGGGAATGGAATAACTATAAGGAAAAAGCTTTTAATAAAGTGAAAGATTTATTTTGTGATTACGTAATTCTTACGTACCCAGATGTTTCAAAAAACCTTTTATTTACAAACAGATGCGAGTGATATTGCGATAGGCTCAGTTTTATATCAATTAGACGAGAATGGAGAACAACTTCCTATTTCTTTTATTAGTCGTACATTAAAGGGAGCAGAATTAACTTTTTATACGACAGAAAAAGAATTATTAGCAATAATATGGAGTCTTGATAAATTTAGATCGTATATTTTGGGATCTAAATTAATAATAATTACAGATCATAGAGCTTTATTATTTTTAAAAACGTGTCGATTGTTAAGTGGTAGGTTAACAAGATGGGTTTTGTCTTTTCAGGACTATGATTTTTCAATGCAATATTGTGAAGGAAAATTAAATACGGTTGCAGATACGTTAAGTAGAATTCCGCATGTAGATGAATCAGGAAATATTCAAGAGAGCAATGAAGGCAAAGTTTTTCTATATAATTTAGCAAAAAGACCATCTTCTGAATTAAGAAAATTATTTAAAAATTATGAAGAAGAACAATTTAAAGATGAAACTGCTAGATCTATAATAGAACTAGTAAAAAACGAAAAAACTAAAAGATATATAATTTATAACGATGTATTATATTTTGTATCGGGTAATAATAATAAATTATATTTAACTAAAGATACACTAAATTTAGTTATTGATGAGACTCACGAGCTCTATGCTCATATAGGTGCTCAAAGAGTTTTTAGAATGCTCAATGAATATTTTTATCATCCTCATTTTGCTAGAATGATAAGACATAGAATAGCAAGTTGTGATTCTTGTCAAAAAAGTAAAATATCAAATCAAACTAATTATTCAGAAATGCGTAATTATAGTCCTGAAAAACCAAGTGAAATATTATCTATTGATTTTCATGGGCCGCTTCCTGCTTCGAAGGGTGGTTTTAAATATATTTTATCAACAATTGATGCTTTTAGTAAATTTGTTCGGTTATATCCAATTAGGAAAATGACTACTAGGGCTGTAATAAATAAAACTTTTAACCAATATATCCCTACATATGGAAAACCTAAAAAAATAATAACCGATCATGGGACACAATTTACGTCGGAAATATGGAAAAATAAATTAAATGAAGAGAATATTCAACCTGTTTTTTCGTCTATACGACATCCACAAGGCTACATTGTAGAAAGAATTCATAGGGAATTATCTAGATTTTTTAGATCTTTGATTATAAAAAAGCACAATTCATGGTGGAGTTGGGTAGAAATAATAGAAAATTGTATGAACGAAACTCACCACGAAACAACTGAATTTACCCCTATAGAATTACAATTGAATAAACAACCAAAAAGAATGTGGGAAAAATGGTTAAAACTTCCTCCAAAACCTGATAATAAAACTTACGAAAAAAAATTAGAACTCGCGTTTGAAAATATTTGCAAAAAAGGAAAAAATAGAGCAGAGAAATTTAATCAAACACATAAATTAACAGAATTTCAAAAAGGTGATAAAGTACTGATAAAATTATTAAATAGATCAGACAAGGAAAATAAAATAATCGCGAAATTTTTACAAATTTATGAAGGGCCGTACGAAATTAAAAAGGTAATAAATAAGGGAACATTCATCATTTGGGACCCAGGGAAAAATGAAGAAAAAGGACAATTTCATTCACAAGATTTAAAAATTTATATTCAGAGACAATAAAATATTAGTGAAAATAAATTAATAAAAATCAAGTGAAAAACTGTTAAATTAGACAATTTAAAAACAAGTGTAGTGAAAATAAAAGAAAAACAAACAATTAGAAAAATATAAACTAAGAAAAACAATAACAGTGAATTATAAATAATGAAAATAAATAAATAAGAATTAGTAATAGTAAAATTTTTGTAGAATTAAGTAATATAGATATATAAATATGTTTAAAAGTATTATAAAAAAAAAAATAAAAATAAAAATGTAGAGGTATAAGTTTAATTTGGACGAATCAATTTTATTATTGATATTCATAAAAAATAGTTAATTGACAATCCAATTTATAAAATTTTAGATTTGAATTTCGTGTAAAATTAAAATGTCTCTAAGAGATTGAAATTATTGGTTTTCAAAATTTTATAAATATCCTATAACAGTCAAGGATAAATTTGTGAAGGCCAATAATATTTTGGATAAAGAATCTAATTTAGAATTAATAAGTTGAGGGCGAAGAGTCTCTCTGTAAAAGTTCTTGTTAAGGTCAAGAAACACTTTTGAAAGTTCCTCAGGTTTAATAACACGTCGAATTTGATCAGTAAACTGTAGAGGTAATTATTAGAAAAATTTAAAAATAAAAATTAATCAAAATTGATAATAAATCGTTTTTCTTTTCGTTATGCTTATTATATTTTTTTTTAGATGAATCCAGAAAATAATTTATTGGAGAAATCTGATAGAGGAACGGTGGCGAGGGATAGTTTGATGTTGGATCCAATATTGAGAGAATTCAATATGCAATTCTCCGATCTTGAATATGAGGACAAATTAAATTATAAGATAGAAATAAGTGAGGCCGAGAAAAATGCCAGATATATTTATATACAGGAAAAAGATTGTTTTAAAAGAGTGGTTATTTCGCTTCTTCGACTCAGACGAATGTCGGCGAACCGGGTTTGTCTGGGTCGGACAAATTACTAACTCCAACAAAGTATAGAAATGTGTAGAGAATTTAAACAGTGATTGTAAAAAAAAAAAAATAAATAAAAAAAAAATATAAATAAATAAAAAAATAATAATAATAATAATAAAAAAAAAAAAAAAACAATAATAATTATATAATAACATTTTTTTTTAATAAGTTGGAACTGTTTTAATATAGTATTTTAAGTAGTAAGAGCAATTTGGATACTACTAAGCACGCATGGCTTAGTAGATAGAGCAACAGACTAATGATCTAGAGATCAGGAGTTCGAATCCTAGCGGATATAAAAAATTTTTTTTCTTCCTTTTCAATAAATACTTATAATTATGGTTATATTTTATTTAAAAAAAAAAAAAAAACATAAATAAATAAATAAAAAGAATAAAAACTCAATAAAATTTTTGTTTATTTACTTTTTATAATTATTTTTTTAGAATGGATATTGAAAATAAATTAGCGAAGAATGGAGACAAGTTCGCGACCAGAGCTTTAGATTTTAATAGAACTTATAAGATTAAAATTACATCGGCTGTTAGTCCATCAGAATTGAGAGGAAAAGTAATTGATGATAGAATCAATTACTACAACTTAATTGAACGAATGGAAGAGGTATACAAGAATGATCCGAAGGAATTAAGCATAATGAATGGATCAATAATCATTGGAAGGTCTTTACCATTAGCATTTTTTAATGATGAAGAGGGCTGTGGTAGAGGATTTTTGGAATATGTCTTAGAGGATGGGAGATTAATGATTTATGACGTAGATGAAGACCAGTATTACACTGTGAGGATGAGTCAAACATACAGGTTGCTTAAGGAATTCTGTGAAGTACCGAAATACGTAATCGATTTATCAATAGATGATATAAAACCATGTAAAAATAGAGAATGGTCAAGAAATGAATGCAAAAATTTTAAAAGAAAAGTCTTAAAAAGAGTATTAAAATTCAATTTTATATGTAGAGACCGAAACACATATATAGGATGGGGGTTATTAAACGACAATATATCGATAAGGGGTTATTTATTACAAAAAAAAATCTTGCTAAAGTTGCAGTGACAAGAAAAATGTATATAGCGAATGCAGGGGAAGAATATTATCAAAGAGAATTTGAAGATCTTGAGGAAGAGGATTCTTGTCAGGAAGACTAAATTCATAGAAATTAATAAACAAACTTATTTATAATTGCAAATACTGTTTAATTTTTTTTTACCTTTTGCCGTTTTGAATGGACGAGTAGTTTGCCACTTGTGTCAAATTCCGCGTTCATTCAGGGGGGCATTGAAATAGTGATTTCAGAAAGAAAACAAAAAAAAATCCATATTTGAAATATTTTTTTTTCTCAACAACTAAGAAACTTATTTTTTTTTACTTAAGATTTATAATTAATAGCAATCAATTATTATAAAATAAATACATAAATTTTTATAGAATAAGAAATTGATGTATTTAGGGGGGCATTGAAATGGTATTTCATGGTTTAAAAACCATTTCAAAATAATCTTAAAAATATAATAGTAAATAGTAATAAAAATAAAAATATTAATTAAATAGAAAATTTAAATATAAAAAAAATATTGGGGTTTGTTGGGATCGAGCTCTGGACGTTTGGGTTGGTGGTCCGATGGCTTGTGCGTCCTGGCATGCAGGATGTTGAAATTTGTAGGGAAAATTGAAATGAAGAATTGCTACTTAGATTTTCAAAAATTTAGTTGATATAATTAATTTTGGAAATAAAATTTATTAGATTATTATTATAAATAATTACAAGAAATTAAATAGGAAATATAGTTAAGAACATATTTTGATAGAAGATTTAGTATTTCTAAATAAAAATCAAAATATAATGTTAAAAGTTGAATTTTGTAGAATAAATAACTGAATATTAAAAATATGAGAAATAGTTAATTGTAAAATAGTAGAATAAGAAATGAGAAAATGATTTAAATAGAAAATAAGCGGAATTCATTGATAATTATTGAAATTTTAAAATTAACATGAAAAAGTGCAAATTTTGCAATAATTATAAATAATTATAAATAAATATTAGTTGATAAAGTTAGTAAATAAGAAAATTCACAAAAGTGAATAATAGAATTAGTAAAATATTGTTTAATAATTAAGTAATAGTGTAAAAACGTTTAAAATTAAATAAATTGGATGGAATTAGTATTAATAATAAAAAAATTGATAATACAAAATAAAAATAATTAAAAATAGGAAAGGCTAAAGAAAATGACGGAAGTACGATAGGTTTAATTATTAAAGAATAAACAATAAATCAATTATAAAAGTTCAGATAGAGTTTTTTATAAGAAATAATAATTATATAACAAATAAATTTATGGTAAAATATAGAGTAGAAAATATAGAATATTTAACAAGAGAGAAGAATTAAATTATCAAATTTTATAAGCGTTAAAATTAAAATAGAAAAACCGCGGAAATTGAAAATTTTGACAGTTGTAGCGGTTATCGAACTTTCTGGACGTTTTTGGGGGTAAATCAAGGGTATATAAGGAGCTCATTTGCATGGACTCGTCCTCTTGATTTTCATCAACAAAATTGGTAAGAACGACGTACTTGGCGTCACAGTATTTTAATGAGAGAGTGGTTTTGTTGATAAATTCAATAAAATATTTTATTTTATTGAATTTATTATTAAGAATACAATTTTATTAATAATATCAAACAAGTACAATAATATAAAGAGATACAAAGCGTCATAAAAAATTAATTATTTATTTATTTATTGAGGAGTACATAGTACAACCTCAATATTTATTTAAATAATTGAATTATTGCGAAAAATAATTTGGAAACGGAGTTTTTCCAAATTATTGCTCAAAATAACTTTCTGTGTTTGTTGGGTGAAGCTTTTGAACAATAATAATTAAATAATTGCGATACAGTAAATATTTAATTACGAAAGTTAATCGATCTTTTGTTGGAGTACATAGTACAACCAACAATTGACTGGTTAATATTGTTTAAATTCCTCGCCTGGTTTACACTACTTTTTACAAAACTTGTTAAGTTGTGGTGCATTGTAGCATCATCACGACTTATTCATGAGTTTGTAGAAAGGAGAATCATCCCCAAAAATTTAAATATTTATTTGACTAGAACAAAAACTGCGCGCTACGCGCGCCTTGTCATGGTGTCATTTTAACATATGAATAAATAAAGGCCAGCTTATAGAGTATGATGTAACGGGAATAAGGTTGTAATGATTATAACACTATTTTCCTAAAATTCTAATTTATATTTTGTCATGAAAATCGTTAGAAGTACCTGAAAGAAAAATAGAAAGGTCTGTTAAACGTGATGTTCCTTAAATATTGACTAAATATGAATTTTTGAGTTTCCTTTTTTTCGAAAATTGTCAAAAATAAATTGTAAGCAAATATGGGAAGAAAGAAAATTTTATTAAAAAAAAGTAAAAACGAAAAGAAATGTATTGACGATAGATCGATGTAATATATAAGAAGTGCAAGTTTGGTCATTTCAATGTTGGAAAATTTCAAAATTAGTCCAAATGCAAATTCGGAGATTTCAAAATAAAGATAAACGTTAGTTCTGTGATTTCAAATGTCGGAAAAATGCAAATTTGGTTGTTCTAAAATTGTGACTAATGTAGATTTGGTTACTTCAAAGTTTTGACAAACGGTAATTTACGGATTTGGAAGTTATTGTATTTTTAAATGTGGGTCGTTAAATATTTTGCTTAATACGATTTGAGATAAATGCAATGTCTAGTGATTGAATATTCTGACAAATATAATTTCCGTGATGTAAATTTTCAGGCTACTACAACTTCAGATTTTAAAAGTACATACCAAGAAGTACTGTAGCCCTAGGAACTTTAATAAATAAAGAAAAGACGATTTGGAGGAGTTAAAAATTTTAAGAAATGCAATTTCGTCAATTGATATATTTAGCAAATACGAGTTTAGTAACTTTAAAATTATAACAAACGTAGATTAGAGAAGTTAAAAGTTCGGAACAATGCGACTTCTGATAATTATATAGTCTGACAAATTGCAACTATAATAATTTATTGTTATCCTTAATCATCTCTCGCATACAAAAGCGTAAAAAGTTGAAAATAAACAACAATTTTCTTTCCAGTATGGCATTTTCGTCGAGTGACATTTTCAGTTTCTCTTTAGTCATGTCTAACGTATTGAGACGCCTATGGGCAAGCTCCTGTATATGTTCTAACCTATAGTATAATAATAAATACTTTATTCAGTGATTTTCTACGTAATAGCAAACACAAATATTTATTAACAAAATATTTTTCATTTATCGAAAGCTATTTCTTATTATAATAAAAAGTCATATAAAAATTTTATACAATTTTATTATTTTAAAAAATAGCTTTCGATAAATGAAAAATATTTTGTTAATAAACATAGGTTCGCAAATTTGTTTTTTAAAAGTTATTGTACAAAAACTGATTTCGTCCCATTGACTGCAATGCAAACCTGTCATCCAGGTAGCCGCCATTTTGAATTTCTCCCCATCCAACTTGAATATCCTTATAAGGGTAAAGCCCAAAACATAATGAATACGGTTACGGAAGCTAGGCATGAGATAAAAAAGGACAGAGACTGTTTCTGTCCTTCTCTGTCTCATGCTTTAATCTCGTACGCGTATTCAATCTGTTTAGAGCTTAAAATCCCATGTGATCAGAAAGCGCAAATGCATAAAATCATGAAAGTGAGAGAGACAATAATATGTACCTACCTCTCTCACTCTCATAATTCATGCCTTCGGTTTTACGCTTCCTGCTAACACAGGATTTCACCCTAAGGATGTTTAAGTTGGATGGGGATAAATTCAAAATGGCTGTTATTTGGATAGTGACGCGCTTGTGCTGTTTGCCCCAAGTAGTAACTAAAGTAACCTAACTGGTACTTTCAAGTAATTACTGTTAAATATTTAAATATAAAATTGTATGTACGGTTGAAATTAAAAAATAAAATTGTAAATAAAAACAATGTTTTTAATAACAGATAAAGTACATTTGCATACAAGAAATATTTTATTCACTGATTTTCTACCGAATAAATAATTAAAAACAATGTTTTTAATAACAGATAAAGTACAGTTGCAATCAAGAAATACTTTATTCAGTGATTTTGTACGTAATAGCAAACACAAATATATTTGTGTATACACTCATAACCTTACTTTTAATATTTACATTGTTTAAACCATTACATTTATAATTGATGAAACTCTATTCAACTGTTTTCCTTGATCATAAGACCTACAAATGTATTTCATGAACGCACTTTTAAATAATAAATGTTGATAAAAATGAATACTTGTGCATAATTATGCATTTACTATATTACAATCTTTTAAATACAATTAATACCATGCAAATCTTCATGTGTTTTAAATTAATTAAAAAGATTATGTGACCAACCTCATACAATAATTTTCTAGTTATATAGTCAAAATAAATTATGTGCAAACCCACAATTGAAACTGATATGTATTTAAATGTAATAACCCTGCTAAGAGTAAAAAGATAAAAAGGGAAAGAAATATGAGGATAGAAAGTGATTACACTTTTCCTGTCCCTTCCATATATCTATTTTGCATTCCAAAAACACAATATCTTTCTATCTCTAAACTTCTGCCTCTTTATATCTTTTCTTTATTCGCTTTGAATATGTATCTGTTTCTACTAAAATAAATAAATCTCTTCCTATCTCTTCGTCCATCAACTATTTTTATCTCTTTCTATATCCCTTTTCTATCCCCTTCTTTTTTACTTTGCTATAAGAAATGAATCTCTTTCTATTCCCTATCTTTTAGTTTATCTACCATTTTAAATACCCAATTGCTTTAGTTATTTTATATGGTATTATATATATCTATATATACTGAAATTAATCTGATATTTAACGCGTATAATACTGAAAAATCGTTTAGTATAATGGAGCGGTCCCCTAACCTCGTGCGCATTAACCTCTTCTATCTTTTTCTATCCCACATGGTATTTATATTTTTAAAGATCCATACTGGAAATAAAGAGATAGAAATCTTATCACTTTTTATCCTTTCTTATCTCTGTTATAGAAAGAGATACATTCTATTATTTAAATATACATTTTATTATTTCTCTATTTGTTTATAACAAATTGTTTAAACAAATTTTTTTGTAAACAATTTTTAATATAGAAAATAATTGTTTGGTAAACGTTCCTCTTTCCCGTAGTCACTTTTTTGATAAAAATTTTTCCCTAAGCATGAACCTTAATGGGTTCATTTTCATGAACTATTTGCAACTGTGCTACAAAGTACCTTCTATAATAATATTATATGTTAAGAATATATATTCTATTTTTACAAGAAGAATTATTCAAAAATTTCTTTGTACACATAATTTTTAATACATTTTCTACTTCTTTGATTTCCTAAATAAACTTTGATTGAATTAAATGAACGAACTCTTGATAATGCAACATATAATTGACCATGATTAAAAACATCTTTTCTTAAATCAATTGCAATTTTATGAAATGTCTGTCCTTGAGATTTGTTTATAGTCATAGCAAATGCTAGTTTAATTGGAAATTCTGTTCTTTTAAATGTAAAGGGATAAACATTTTCACAGTACAATAGTATTCGATGTATGAACACAATATTTCCACATTTATCTCCCGTTAATATTTTGCATTTTATAACATGATTAGATAAAGCTAAAACCAATAATCTTGTTCCATTACATAAACCTTCGTTAATACTAAGATTTCTTATAAGCATGACTACGGAATTTATTCGTAAATGCAAAACATGTGGTGGTAAACCGGGTGGTGATAGAGTGTTTAAGTAATCAGGTAAAATGACTTCATGATCATTATTATTATCACGATGATCTACACTGTCAATACTTCTATAAACTTTTTCTTCGCTCTTATCTAATAACTGGACAACATTATTATTAATTTCATCTACATCAATATTTCTCGGAGCTAAAATAGCACATAATGCCAAATCTTCAAACCTTTTCTGTTTAATCAACTCTCCATATACATCTGTACTGATATCAATATTTCCTTCTTCCAGAATGTTGTCTGGTAATTGAACACAATCTTTTACATCGTTAAAAGTGCCATTTCCTATGTCAAGTAAAAAATTAACAAATTGTGTTTCTTCCGGTAAAGCTCGCATGTTTTCAGATAATGTAAATTTTGCAAATATCTTCCATAATTTGCTGTTTTTAATTGACAAATTTATAATTTTAGATCTTGTACCATTTTGTTTTATAGGTAATACTTGTCTAAAATCACCTCCTAAAATAATCGTTTTACCACCAAAAGGAACATCTACTTGCATAATATCTCTTAATGTTCTGTCCATAATCTCTAAGGCATACTTCGGTGACATTGGAGCCTCATCCCAAATGAAGACATCAACATTTTTCAAATACAACCCCTCTTTAGATTGCACTTTTATATTTGAAGATGAATCATTATATAATGGCACGGGTAAACCCAATATTTTATGAACTGTTCGACCCATGGGAAGTAAGGTTGCAGCTATCCCTGTAAATGCCATATTGCAAACAGTTTTACCGAGACTCCTCAATAAATGCCACAATGTAATATACATAAATGTTTTTCCTGATCCTCCAGGACCATCGACATATACACACCGACAAGTATTATCGATATTATCTTTTACTGCATTTAATATAAAATCGACTATATCTTTTTGTTTGACGTTCAGTTTATCATACCTTTCTTTTCCTAATTCCTTTTCCTCTTCAATATTTATAGAGTGGGTAACTGCAAAATTATCAGTTTCATCTTCTACATCCATCAATCCAAGAAAATCATTCAACTTATAACCCTCATCAGATAACATATTTTTGACATCTATGTATGCCATTTTTTCAGCAGCAATGTTATCAACGTTTCTAGCATAATCTTCGGACATATAAATTTTGAATTGTTCCCAAAGTTCACCAGCATTTATAGGACGACAGTGAATTAAAATTCTGACAAATAATCGTCGAAGTGATTGAGGCATCATCCATAAAGTAGACTCTTGTAACGTTGCCTTCCATTCATGATCATCCTCTATTAGTCCTAATGCTAAACAAGCTGACGTAAATGTCTCATGTAATATGCCATTAACAGTCTTCAATGATTCGTATGAAATCGCACCTTTAGTTGTAAGTAATAATAATCTAAGGTGAAATAATTCTGTGTGGCAGGGATTAACAGAATAAATTCTGCCTATTGCCTTCTCTTTACGGAGTCTCTTGTTCCATTTACATTTTGTTTTATCCCATGAATAATATTCGGGAATCTCAGTATAAAAATACTGACGAGCATTTACATCACGTTCATTTAAAAGGAAGTAGTCTAATAATTTTGTATTTTTATTTAAATTAAATGATATTTCTTCCTCTGTATCTACTTGCCGAATAAGAATATTTTGCTCATTTCGTAAATGTATTGGTAAACGATTTATACTGTGACTTTTTTTGGATAAAGTTTTACTTAAAATTCTCCATGCTGCTTCTACTGGACCAACATATCTGTTTTCTTCATAATGATTGATTTCATTATGATTAATAGTAGCTTCTCCATTACTATTTGTAATGATAATTGATGCAGCATCATGACCCTTATAAATATATTTATACAAATATTTGACGGACTTAATACTGGATACAACTTCAACATTAATATGACAATTGAATGTTTGTGAAAGTTTAGGAGAATAAGGTACAACAAAACGATTATCAACAACATATTCATTAGGTCGTGTATAAGTTTTACCTGTGTTTCTTCTTCTATATACCACATAACAATTTTCTTCAACAGTAGTGTCTTCTTGTAAAGGTTTAGGAAAATTTTTTGAGCATTTTCCATCAACGAAACACCAATCTCCACAAGGACCGTGTATATTATTTGCCATAATAATTTCATGTAATCTAGGATTAACCAATTCATCTGGTATTTCAGCTGAAATATGTCCATCAACACTCTCTGGTGTTAATATTTTTGAATTGGACGTTAATATAACCAACAAATGGATATGTGGTAATCCCCTTTTTTGAAATTCTATAACATAAACGTAGGACTTGACATCTCCAAAGCATTTATTCTTAACAATACATTCTATCAAATGTTTTACTTTTAAAGAAAAGACTCTCGCGACAATGTCAGGTCTATCAGCTACTGTTTGTCAACCAGCCACTGTTGAAATAGTCTTCCACCGTATAGAAACTGATTAAATATATCATCTCTAATTGCCATTTTATACTTTACATAAGATGCCCTCGAAATTCTATGTTTTTTCAATCTTTTATCTGTATCATTTCGAAGCATATCAATACAATAACCTTTTTCTCCAAAAGGATAAAATAGAGGATATATAACAGGTTCTACACAAGGATCCAAACTACTAACAAATTGCAATTCTTTACTTATTTTGTTGTACACAGTAACATAAGAATTAGGTATTTCACCTTCTGAATTTGTATTAAAAATAGCAGCTACTTCATTAACTCTTTGAAAATTAAATCGCCGTGGATCTTTTCCTTTTTTTAAAGTAAATAATAATTTCAATTCTGGAATTTCTTCATTATTTTTTGTCGCTAACGCTGTTTCTATTTCTATAACTTCTTTCATCATTCTAAATGATTGACTGAACGTATTATGTTTTCTCATAAAATTCTCAATTCCTCCTACAATATCTCTATCTAATCTATCATTTTTATTCAACCTGTATTCAATTGCATTATCAGGATCGTAAATAAACAATTGACCATAAGACGGATCATCACCGTTTTCAGGGAATAATGCTTTATTCATTTGATAATATATTTGACCTTGTATTTTAAAACAATACGGTCCTCTTCGTGTACCATGGAAATTAATAACATTAGCATTAAATGACGCAAAAGCAAATGAATTATTGTAACATCTTATATTCTGGCGAAAATGGTTTGATTTCTCATGTGAACCATCTAATAACATTTTCAATTCAGATGGATAATTTAAAGGTTTCAATTTAATACCTCCATGGCTACAACAATCAGCAAAAGAATACTTTTTGTTATCATCTTTTTTATGTTTCAGGTTTTTAGTATCTGAATTAGTTATTTTAGTACTAACTTTTTCATCTTTGAAGTGTTTAGCATCACAATGAGTGCAATAAAGTAACATTTTACCTAAATAATTCTCTGCATAAGTACGTGAATGCAATTTATTTACTTTTAGTTCTTTTAAAGAATGATCTGATGTATTCACCAAATCTTGATTTAAACAAGAAATAGAAGAATTTTTAACTGTATCATAACAATTATTTGTGTCTCTCTCTCTTAACTTATGATTCTCTAATTCTCTAATTCTCTCTAACCCTTGTCTATGCTGTATAATTTATCTTTAAGTACGGGTACATTTCCTCAGTCCTGGAAGACTGCGAAAATTACTCCCATACATAAATCAGGTTCCAAGCAGTGTGTGAAAAATTATAGACCAGTTTCTATTTTAAATATCTCTTCTAAAATCCTTGATAGTATAATGGCAGATAATTTAAAGAATTTATTTAATAATACTCTTATAAATGAACAACATGGCTTTCGACAAAAACGTTCTACTCTAACAAACTTAATGGAATACAGAGAATATCTTACACACTGCATGGAATCCAAAATTCAAGTGGATAGTATTTATGCAGATCTGGCTAAGGCATTCGATAGAGTTGATCACAATCTACTTATTATTAAACTGAAAAATTATGGCATTAATGGATGCCTTCTAAATTGGTTTGAAAGCTACTTGAAGGGCAGATCTAACTACGTTAAAATTGGTTCTTTTGAATCTGAGTATTTTTCTCCTGTTTCTGGTGTTCCCCAAGGATCCCACCTAGGGCCAATTTTATTTGACATCTTTATTAATGATATTAAACAAGCCATAAAATTTTCAAAATTTCTTCTGTATGCTGACGATTTAAAATTATTTCGCGAAATTTGCTCAGCTGAGGACGCCGGACTACTACAACTAGATTTAAATAATGTAATGGAATGGTGTCTCAACAACGGTATGTGTATGAATAAAGATAAATGTTTTGTTATGAACTTCTCACGTAAAGAGGATACTATTGAGCACACTTATCTGATAGATGATACAGCCCTTCAAGTGGTTTCGAGCATTAAGGATTTAGGAGTAACTTTTTGTAACGATTTATCTTTTGTTAATCATATAGATGATATCTCTTTAAAAGGGCAAAAAATGTTGGGTTTTGTTTTACGAATCACAAATGACTTTAAGCAGGTATCAACACTGGTAAAATTGTATACAGCTCTTGTACGACCAATTGTTGAGTATGCAGCTATGATATGGGATCCTTATTACGAAACGCATAAGCTAACGATTGAAACTGTTCAACTTCGTTTTTTGCGCGCAATTGCTTATAAATTAAAAATTCGAAGAGAACATGATTACTTGAATGTTATTTTAAACAAGTTAAATTTAGAGACTTTAGAAGATAGGAGAAAAATGGGTGGTTTAATATTTTTGTTTAAATTATTGAATGGCTTGATAGATAGCCCAAAATTAACAAATCTGATTTCTTTTAGAGCTTTACCTTATTCGCTACGTCATGTAGACCTATTTGAAATACCGAAAGAAAAAACTAATCTTGGATCAAACTCTTCGATTTCTAAAATTTGTAAAAACTACAATTACATTAGTAAAATGTCATTTGATGCCGACATCTTCTATCAGACTCTAACGCAATTTATCGCAACTGTAAAATCGTTTGCTATTGAGTAGTATATAATACCAATTGTGAAGGAATCTTCGTATTGTAATTTATTAATTTTTTTTTTTTTTAGAGAATGAACATATGTTTAGTCAATTTTTCATTGTATGTATAAAAAGATGTACTTGGTGTGCTGAATGATTGCCGTTCTCTGGTCATAACATAATGTTATTTTTCTATAACTTATTTATTTTATTATTATTTTAACTCTTATTATTATACTTTATTTTCTTCTTATGTAACAACAATGTATAAAGGTGTTATACCGTTATTAAACTAAACTAAACTAAACTAAACTAAACTAATTCTGCCTCTATATAATTTTTCTTTTTTTTTGCACGACAACGTTTCACTCTTTCCCTGTTCAACATTTGTCCATGAAGAAGTTGTTTATCTTTTTTATTATTTTCAGACAATTTATTAATTTCTACTTCTTCTATTCCATGTAATGAAGGAAAAGATTTCTTCACTTGAATTACAGTATCTTCTGAATCAATCATTTTTCTTTTACTTGCTTTTTTTTTTACTACGTCACTTTTTACTTCAATAAACTGCAAAATAGATGGAGAAACAGCTTCTATAATGAAATTTTCATTATTTATTTCTACATTTCGGAAATGTGAAATTGTCTGAAAGGATGTTGATGGTATTGCGTTCACAACAAGAGTTTGAGAATCTGCATTGCAAGTTCCTTTCTCCACCTCTTCTGATACATTCATTTGTAATTCCTTTTTTTCTTTCAATCTAGCACGATATCACTTCATTGATTCTCTATGCAATTTTCGTTTTTCCATTTTTTTCTCTACAGTTAAACTCCTACGATATCGTCTCACTCTTTCTGTACTGACAATTTTTGTACCAACTTCTTGTAATTGTTCTACTTCTTCTTTGGTAAATCTTTGCTTTTCTTCAAATCTTTTCCCTTCTATTAAACACGTACTAAACTTCTTCATTCTTGACTTTGCCAAACTTTCAATATCTTTTTCCTTTTCTTGTAATATTTTTGTCCTTTCTACTTCGCCTATTGAATCCAACATACACAAAGATCTCTTTTCTGTAATTGTAGGTTTTGGTAAATCAGTAATTTTTCTTTTACTTCGTCACTTTCTAGTTCATTAAACTCCGAAATAGATGGAGATACAGCTTCCGTAATGGAATCTTCATAATTTATTTGTACATTTTGGAAATGTGAAATTGTCTCAAATGATGTTGATGGTATTGCGTTCAGAACAAGAATTTCAGAATCTGCATTACAAGTTCCTTTCTCTACCTCTTTTCTTACATTCATTTGTAATCCCTTTTTTTCTTTTAATCTAGCACGATAGCGCTTCATTGATTCTCTATGCAATTTTCGCAATTCCATTTTTTTCTCTTCTGTTAAACTCCTACGATATCGTCTCACTTTTTCTGTACTGACAATTTTTGTACCAACTTCTTGTAATTGTTCAACTTTTTCTTCGGTAAATCTTTCCTTATCTTCAAATCTTTTACATTCTGTTAAACTGGTACTACACTTTCTCATTTCTGTCTTTCCCAAACTTTTAATTTTTTTTTTCTTTTCTGTGCTCACATTACTTTTATCATTTTGTCGTTTCATGATTTTATACAAATCTTTATTTATATAATCAAAATATGTCAAATTGTAAAAATGTTAATCTAATAACATATCAAATTTGCAATGCACAATTTTAAAATGTCCAAATTTGAATGACCAGTTCACAGTTATATTAATAGCAATTGACACATTTGCAAATATCTAATAGAAATGTTACCATTTGTATTTTCTAATTTTATAGCCTTCCACAAATGATTAAAATTTTAAACACAATTCATCAATTAACAAATTTCGAAATGTTCCAATTTACAAAAGACCCATTTTAACAATTGTCGAATTTAGCAATTTTTCATTTTTCTATTTTTACATTTATTATTTATCAATTATATTCAATAGTCCAATTTACCAGTTTTCTATCTTACCAATTTTCCACTTTACAAATTAAACAATTTTCCAATTAACCTATTTTCCAATTTACCAATTGTCCACTTTGCCAATTTGCCAATTTTCCAATTTACCAATTTTCCACTTTGTCAATTTTCCACTTTACCAATTTTCCAATTTGCCAATTTTCCAATTTACCAATTTTTCACTTTGCCAATTTCCCACTTTACCAATTTTCCACTTTACAAATTAAACAATTTTCCAATAAACCTATTTTCCAATTTACCAATTGTCCACTTTGCCAATTTGCCAATTTACCAATTTTCCACTTTACCAATGTTCCAATTTGCCAATTTTCCAATTTACCAATTTTCCACTTTGTCAATTTTCCACTTTACCAATTTTCCAATTTGCCAATTTTCCAATTTACCAATTTTCCACTTTGCCAATTTTCCACTTTAACCAATTTTCCACTTTACCAATTTTCCAATTTGCCAATTTTCCAATTTATCGATTTTCCACTTTGCCAATTTTCCACTTTACCAATTTCCAACTTTGCCAATTTTCAACTTAACCAAATTTCAAATATAACAACTTTCCAAATTACAAAAGTTTTCAATGTACCAACATTTAATACAAAAATTAAAGTATACTCAGTGCTTATAACTGCTACCTCTTTGTTCAGAAATAACAGTAAGTCTAATAACTTGGAAATTGTACGGTATAATGATTAGAAAAGAAAAATATTTCTATATCTATCACTACCTGCCTCGTTCTATTTTCAAGAAAGTATGTTTGCTTACCTGAAACAAAATTATCTCTCTTTCTCCCTCTTGGTCCCTCTACATCTCTTTCTCTTTCTCCTTCTCTCACTCGCCCTCTCTCTGTCTATTAATAGTCTTTACAAAAATTATACCTTGTGTTCGACATCTTTTTCATTTTTATTATATAAAAACTCGATAATGTCATAGCGAAAACAACAAAACAAAGTTGGGGGTCTTTAGGGTCCCTAATTACGAATCCATCATTAGTTTTTTAAAATTCAAAATGGAATAAATGAAACATTTAATAATCCGTGTTACATATTTTTTTTTAGGTACAATGACTTACAATTATTAAAAATTAAATATTATTTTTTATTTCTCTTTTGTGACCAATATTTTTTAATCTCATTTTAATAATTACAAATTCAATTTTTAAAAATATTTTACAGTAAATGTTTGTAATTTTTCCTTACTAACAAATTACCAATTCAAAAATATAAGAAAATTGATTTGTCTAAACAAATTAAAATTGTTTTTATTCTTTAAACAATTAATGAAATTAAATAAATTACACTAAATTCTTTTAATTATTTTCATTATTCTCCTCTTCACTATTTAAAAATTTCTAAGCTTTTAAGATATTTTAATTAAAAACAAAGTATGAACAAAATTATTTAACAACTAAAAATTAAATTAACAACATAAGAAAATAATATTTTACACCTATTTACTTGTAGCATATTTATTAATTGAGGGCCTGGATGCAATTAAGAGATACGGGCAACTTTCGAAGTCCCCTGCTTCTGCCGGAGACTCGCTGTACGCGGGGCCAACGAAAGTCACGCGTATCCCCTTATTGTATCCAGCCCCTCAATTGTACTTTCTTTAAAAGTTTGAAAATTATTTTTTCAATTTCAAAAATTTTTTTCTTCAAAACCATCATTAAAATGTTTACTTAAATTCTTTATTAACTGTACAATTTGTATTTAAATATATAATAATTAATTAAATATATAATAATAATTAAAATACAATATTATTTGGGGTCATTCACATATCACGTGATAAAAATTTTAGCTAATTTGAACCCCCTCTCACCTCTACGTGATACTTTTTCTATTGTTAAAAAAATTGATTTTCCATGGAGCGTGATATTTTTCTTACCCCCCTCCCACCCCTAAGGATAACACGTAATACGTGGATGATTCCTTTTCCAAGAAATAACAGATAACGCCTTTCTGTATAATAATATAATATAATTGTACGAAATAAAGGGGGGTTGCTTTAGATTTTAAGAAGTCTTTATATATAATACTATAACCTATAAAGGCGCCGTAAGTTATATTATTATTATACAGAAAAACGTTTTAAAATCCAAACCAACCCCCCTTTATTTTGTACAATTATATTATATTATTATACAGAAAGACGTTTTTAAATCTAAACCAACCCCCCTTTATTTCATGCAATTATTATATTATTATACAGAAAGACTTCTTAAAATCCTTATGTTATTATACAAAAAGATGTTTTTTTAAATCCAAACTAACCAACCTATATTTCGTACAATATTATATTATTATACAGAAAGACATCTTAAAATTCAAACCAACCTCCCTTTCTTTCGTAGGAATGTATGGTATAATTATTCTTTTTAATTTATACCTATGCTTTTTATTAAGGGAAGAGGTAAAAAAGATTTAAAAAGCTAAGAAAATTAGGAAACGTATATAATTTAAGAAAAAATATCGTTTCCTCACATATAAATTGTTTAAACAATCAAAATTGCAGACGGATAACTTTGTGATGTTTTTTTAATGAAGAAAGTCGAAAGCGAAATGCTTCTAAGAGAAGGTAATAAAAATTTGTTTTAAACAATTTAGATTATTTAAAGAAGTAATATAAATATTTAATAAACAAATTTTTTATAAGTTGTTACTAAAGAATCGACAGCTGTTAAAAAAATATTTTAATTTGAAAATATAAGAAACATACATTGTTTAAAATAAATTACTTCTTATTATCACAATTTCATCAAAAGTTGATTTTAAACCATTTTAATTGTATAAACAATCGACTAAATTAAGTAAATTAAATTGCAATTAAAAAGTTGTAAGCTTTTAAAATATTTAAAATAAATGGTGGTTCTTTAAGACACTCTATAGAGAAACGAAGAATATCATCATCAGCTAACTCTGCCTTTTTCTATCCCAGACACCTGTTATACCTCTCTCTCTCTTTCACATTTCGCACGCTATATTCTAAATCTTTTATTTAGAACCCACCTTTAGGTTTCTCACGCTTTAGTATATTCTGTCTTGCCGTTTCTCACCAGCCAAGCATTACATTCTTAAGCATGGCAGTATATCTATAGCTATGACTAACTGATTTCTTATATAGGATTTGTTTATTTTAAAATATAAATAAAGAAGAAAGATTAAAAAAGAGAATTGGTTGTGGAGTAAGGATATAGATTTGAAATTGAATAATTATTGAATTATTAATGGGAAATTTGTATTAAATTTTGTTAATTTTACTTAATAGATAAATCAAAGCAAGAAAACTTAAGGAGGATATATTTGAAGCAAGTAGAGAAATAGATCAGATCAAGTAGGTCAATGAACTTTATTTTTATTTACTTTTAAATTTTAAAGTGGAAGTTTCGTCAGAAGTATAATTATATAAATTGTAATGCTAGATAAAAGTTTAACTGTTTTAATATTAATTTTATTTTATTTTTATATTTTTTTTATTTTTGTTAATATCATAAAATCAATGATGATCTCCCTAATGCTTGTTATATTATTTAACAAGTATTACAACTGAGATTATTAATATTAACAAAATAAATTTTTAATTTAATATAATTTTAAAAGTCGATCAGAAATAGAATAGAAATTGTAAAGATAGTAATTAAAAATCAATTTAAATTCAGTATGAATAAAATTTCAAAAGATAGATAATTACTACAGGTGGCATACATATAAATATTTTCCTTTTAAATTTGAGATTTATGGGTTTAAATGCCCATAATTTGGACTACTTTCTATCTCTCTCTAAATTCTTGCGATAATAGTAAGCAAATGAGTCACTTTCTTAGATAAAATTAAATATTGTGAATCCCCGGAAGGAACAGAGATAGGAAGTATGCTTCATTTTTTTATTGATTTTTATTCTTTTTATCGCGAAATTGAAATAATCAAGAATATTGTGATTGTTGGATTTCAAAATTTTCGCCAAACCTTTTTGTGTGATTGTTATTCGTCCCATTGCAATTTCGGCCAATTGAAAATTCGGTGTTTAAAGAATTCCATCAATAATATCAATTCGTGAAAAAAAATTAGAGCACATGAAGATTTGGGCAAGTAAAAGTTTGGTAATTTCAAAATGCTACTCACTTAAAATTCAATTAAAAGGGAAATTTAATAAATTAAAATTCGTTTTAATTAATTAGAATTCTTTAAAATAAAAAGGTATTTAAAAAGAACGTCTGTAAAATAAAAATTCTATAAAATAAGAATTCTGTGAAATAAACATTTCGTGTTAAGAAAAAGTTGAGTGGACATTAAAATTAATTCAACTTTGAATAAAAATAAATTAGGAAAAAATTTATAATTTAACATTTTTATATTTATGACTTTTTTCAGCTAAAATTTAAAAAAATCTTGTTAAGGGCATGTGGTAGGAGTCAACTTCATCATATGAACCGTTCGCCGGAAAAACGGCTTAAGTCGACTTAAGCCGTTTTTCGAATGAAGGCACTTTCGTATTAAGTGTCATCTAAACTATAATATTCAATTGAAATTGTTCATTTATGAAGTTTTTTAAAGTTTTAATTCGAATTTTGAAGTACGCGCCGGCCAAACGTCGCGACGCGACGCAGCTTGCCTAGGTCGCACCTCGTGCACATGTACCGCGTTGTCTTTCGTGTTGACGTTCGAAATATAGATTAAAAAGATATTATCAATGATGAATTACTCTTCTGATCTTTTGTCTCTCACTCGTTTTCTAAATCCAATCAATCGAGAATTTTATAAACACATTTTGACTGTTGCAGAGATTAGCAATAACGAAGAATCAAACAATTAACACAAGCGCGATGAATATTAACCCACTAACGCCCATGCTTAGGAAAAAATTGTTATCAAAAAAGTGAATACGGGAAAGAGGACTGTAGACCAAACAATGAGTTTTGACATTAAAAATTGTTTAAAAAATAATTTGTTTAAACAATTTGTTATAAACAAATAAAAAAAAACTAAAACTTATGAAAAATAAAACAGCGCCATTCGATTGTACGCGAAAAATTACGAAAGGAATATGTGTGACATTTTTTAATTTTTTACTCTATTTGTTATAAATAATTAATAAACAATAACAATGACCACTTAAACCAATCTTAGCCCATGCTTAGAGAAATGTTGATATCAAAAATGTGAATAGGGAAAAGAGGATCGTGGACAAAATTAATAATGCTTTTTGACATTAAAAATTGTTTTAAAAAACATTTGTTTATAACAAATTGTTTAAATAATTTTTATTGTCAAAAATCATTATTTGGTCAACGGTCCTCTTTGTCGTTTTTTTGATATCAACATTTCTCTAAGCATGGGCTAAGATTGGTTTAAGGTCATTGTTATTGTTTATTGATTATTTATAACAAATGGAGTATAAAATTAAAAAATGTCACACATATTTCTTTCGTAATTTTTCGCGTACAATCGACTGGCAATGTTTATTTTTCATAATTTTTAGTTTTTTTTATTTGTTTATAACAAATTGTTTAAACAAATTATTTTTTAAACAATTTTTAATGTCAAAAATCATTATTTGGTCAACGGTCCTCCTTTTTCGTATTCACTTTTTTGATATAAATTTTTTCTTAAGCAAGGGCGTTAATGGGTTTACCAGAAATTTTTTAATGTTGTGTAAAACTCATGTTATTTTGCATATAAAACTGTTCATATTTATACATTTTTAACAATGACTATAAAAAAGTTAAAGAAAACTATTTGTTACATATTATATTTAACTATTTCTGATTAAAAACGTTTGTTTTTTGAATATTTTACTCGATCTTTCGAAAAACGGCTTAAGTCCGTCTTCGTTTGTTTATTTACTAAATTAATAATAATACAAAAATCATTGCTTTTATTGTGGAAATTTGTTGACCGATAGTATACCTTTGTAGTAGAAATGAAAATGCTGATAATAATGCATTAAATTACTTATAACTTACAAATGAATCTTAAATTTAAGATTTCTCAAATTGTCTATTTCCGACTTAAGCCGTTTTTCCGGCGAACTGTTCATATTGTCATGATTACATGTATTAATTTTCACTAATTTTCTAGTAAAATACAAAATAATTTTAAATGAAATTAAAGGACATAGTAAATGGGACCTAGACGGATTGGCGTCCAGTCCGCTAGAGCCTGAATTTAGATTGTAAATAGTATTTTTATAAACTGCAAAATATGACATTTTTGTTCTCGTATTTGACATTTCTCAATTAGTTAAAAGACGATCGACGTTCATTTTGAAGATTAAAAATAATAATGCAAATATGATAAATTATTTTTCTATAATAGAAATTCCCGTTCAAATACCATTATTTGTTGTGACAAAGAATACATATAATAAGAATATATATTACTAAAAATCCCCTAAAGAATATTGCTTATGAAAAAAAAACTAAAATATTATTTTCTTTGCTTTTTTATAAAAGACAAACTATCAATACAAAAAGATACAAGATTAAAATCCCTTTTTACATTATTTGTGATAAAATTATGAAAACACTAGAAAATATATTTAAAAATTCCAATTTATTAATTTTTTTAATTTTAATCGTACATATAACTATTACAATAGAAAAAAAATTCAAAAAAAATCGCATAATTCTTTCTTTTTACAAGAATAATAATAATAATAATAATAATGCTCATAACAATAATAATAATGTTGAGGAATAAAATGGCCTAATTGGTCAGATTAGTTCTCAAAAAAACTTTTTATTGCCAACGTTTCGAACTGGTACCAGTTCATCTTCAGGGCTACAAATAATTTAATAAATTAACTAAATTACATAAAAATTACATAAAAATTACAAAATTAAATATATAATCCTTAGAATTTAAGAGTTACATACCAACTTAATTATAAAGGTTTGACTCTCCAAGGAGTCAACCAAGATATGGTAAACACCATTATTAAATCTAATTTTAAACTTAAAACTAAACTTATAAAAATTATAATAATAAAAAGGAAATTCTTAAATTCTAAGGATTATATATTTAATTTTGTAATTTTTATGTAATTTTTATGTAATTTAGTTAATTTATTAAATTATTTGTAGCCCTGAAGATGAACTGGTACCAGTTCGAAACGTTGGCAATAAAAAGTTTTTTTGAGAACTAATCTGACCAATTAAGCCATTTTATTCCTCAACATTCAAAAAATCTGGTCATTAAAGTTTTTAATTAATAATAATAATAATAATAATAGCCATTAAATTATAAATAATTAGTAAGCTACTTTCGAAAAATTTGTTTTAAAAAGACATATACAACATTCATACAGTGTTGTAAAATTAGAGAATACTTTTAAAATAAAATACATGATAACAATAGCAACGTAAATAACAATACTAAAAGCGACAATAATAATGTTAATAATAATAATAAATTCGAAGGGACATCTTAGACTGTTGGCGACAGAGCTCTCCGGACCGAAGAGGTTACATGTTAAGGCTTCATGAGCGATGGAGCAATATGCATCCCCAATACGCACAAATGAAACCTCAGTACTTACGAGATCAGGTATCCTTTTTGCGAAGGAAAGGCCATGAAGTTCTTCAAGAAGAACCCTCTGAGAACATACCATCAGTTCTCACAACAACACCTTTGCAGACAGTTGAGTATGTAAACATAAGAGCAAGGGAAACCAAAATCCATCTTAAGGTTTCCATTAAAATGGACAAAATGGCTGAAGCGAATAGAGAACTTTCATTACTTCCAGAGGATGTAGATCTCTGGACATTGAACTGTGCAGTCTATGAAAAAGCAGTTTCCTTGGTTCGTGACAGTAACAGAAAATCTGTTTCAGAACGCGTTGCTAAGACCTGTAAAAGAATTAGGCAGGTTCAGTTCAAAATTGGGGTGGCTAGACGGAATGCTTCTCACGTTCAGAGTGTGATTGCTTATCTGGAGACGAATCGGAGATTTACACCTAGAGTGTTAGAAATATCCCGATCTCTGAAAAGATTGCATCATACTTTGAATAAATCTAAGCTGCAGACCATCAAGCAGCATTGGACTGAGAAGATACGTTCTCTTGTAGTCATAAGAGAACGTTTAGAACGTCGGGTTAAGTGGATAAAACAAAATAATGTTTTCGAAACTAATCCTTCCCGCCTATTCGGTATAACATCGCCGGTCGTTAACAGACCACCATGTCGCGAAGAGATCGAAAACTTCTGGAAAAACATCTATGAAACCTCATATTCGTTGAATGAAGAAGACGCTTCTTTGCCTCTTTTCCGTAGCTTTTGTCTTAGACAAGGGCTTGACCATCATGCGGAGGAATGCCCATCAATTACTAAGGAGGAAGTGAGAAATGTAATTGCTAAAACTAAAAACTTTTCAGCGCCTGGGCCGGATAAAATTAACAACATGTGGTGGAAGAAGTTTACTTCAACACACCAACACCTGGCCCGCATATTCTCAACTTTTCTCAACGGAGAACATCCCGTACCACAGTGGTTGGTGGATGGACGTACGGTACTATTGCCAAAATGTGGAGATTTGACTTGTCCAAAGAATTACAGACCAATAGCTTGTCTTAACACCTGCTACAAGCTATTTACTGGTATCCTTAAGGAAAGAATTTTGTCATCTATTCAACCAGTATGGAGTACAATAGGCGAACAACGAGGATGCAAGAGAGGTCTGGCAGGTTGTAGGGAGAACCTACTGATTGATAGGTGTGTCACCCAAGACTCGATATTTTATCGACGAAACTTGTCCATGGCTTGGATTGACTACCGTAAGGCGTTTGATTCCACCAGTCATGAGCTTATTATTAAGCTTCTTGAATGTCTTGCGGTACATCCAGACATAGTGAGATGCTTGAGAGAGCTTATGCTTTTATGGAGAACAAGGTTTGTATTAACATCAAACAAGCAACAGGTGATGACTGACGTCATCATCTACAAAAGAGGAGTTTTCCAAGGCGACTCTCTTAGTCCTCTATTGTTTTGTATCTCCCTCTTGCCTCTGTCTGTTGTGCTTCGTGAAAAACACTCTGGATACTTGTGTGGCAAACCAAGACATAGAGTTCACAAGATTAACCACCTGTTTTACATGGACGATCTTAAGCTCTATGGCTCCAGTAAGGAAGCATTAAAAATTCTAGTGTTTGCAGTGGCCAAGTATTCCAGTGCGATTGGCATGAGCTTTGGACTTGATAAATGTGCTGTTGTCCATATGAATAGAGGAAGACTAGAAACATCTGAAACATCAGGCGATTTAGACGATCTTCAGCTTATTGGTGGCAACACCATTCATCATCTTGGTGAAGGAGAAACTTACGCATATCTTGGAATTCCACAATCGGAAACTCAAGACGTGCGTGGGCTTAAAGATCAACTCCAAATTAAATATCGAGGTCTTCTCAGAAAAATTTGGTCATCCGAATTATCAGGGAAGAATAAGATACAGGCCACAAATGTATTAGCCATTCCTTTAATACTCTACACATTTGGGGCTGTTAAATGGAATGTGGATGAGCTGAAGATACTGGATAGACAAACGCGCAAGATGATGACAATACATCGATGCCATCATCCAAGGTCTTCCGTAACTCGAATATACCTTCCACGAGATCAGGGAGGAAGAGGGTTACTAAGTTTAGAATGTCTTCATCGCCGTATTGTACTGGCTGCGGCATGCTCAGTGATGAATAGTACGGATCCTTTAATGCAATTTGTCCATCATCATGAAGTTGCAAATAATGGGGCATTTTTATATCAAGCGGCAAATAGAGCGGCAAAGGAACTTAATCTTCGATTTGATACAAATAATACCGAACATGGAATAGCGTCATTACCACCTTTGATGCTCAAAAAACATGTAAAGAATTCAGAACATGTACTTCTTTTAGAAAAACATGTTAGTAAGCCTGTTCACGGACAATTTTATAATATCGTCAGAGAAATGGGATTGTCTGTAGGTTTGTCTTTTGCATTCCTTAAATCGGCTGGATTAAAATCGGAGACAGAGGGATTTTTGTTCGCTTGTCAGGATGGAGTGATTAATACTTTGGTGTACCGCAGCCGTGTGATGCATATACCTGTTGACGATTCCAACTGTCGTGCATGCAAACAATACCCGGAGACACTTAGTCATATATTAAGTGCCTGTCCGATTTATGCATGTAACAGATATATAGAAAGACACAATGCTGCACTGAAGGTTTTGTATTACCACCTTCGTCACCAGTACGGTATAGATAAGGAGCCCATTCTGCCGTATGCCCAAATGGATCAAGAATCCGTTGTAGAAAATGACCAGTGCAAGATCTACTGGAATTTTTCTTTCCCCACCACTCATCATATCAGTGCCACCAAGCCTGATATGGTCCTCCAAGATCATAAAAGTAAGATCATTTATGTAGTTGAGTTTTCGGCTCCTGCCGACAGAAACATCATTAAAAAGGAGGATGAGAAACGGATCAAATATCAAGAGCTCTTATTCGAATTGAGTAAAATGCATCCAGGATATAGAGTCCATTTGATTGTTTTAATTCTCGGCTGCTTAGGAGGGATGAAGGCTTCATTTGTGAGCCAACTGAAGAAGATCCCAACCTGCGAACGTCAAGCCAATTTGTTAGCAGGTAGAATGCAAAAAGCAGTTCTTTTGAATTCTCTTTTTGTGGTCCGACAGCACTGTTCCTTGTAAAAAAAAAACATCTTTAAAGGTAGCTCTAAAAAAGCATCCAACAATTTCATGTCGGCCGCATAAGAACATCGGCGGCAATGGACATGAAGACCCAAAGAACAGAATGGTGAAACTGTACAGAGTAAAAAAAAAAGAAACTTTTGCTTACCTTCCAGGACGGAAGGAGCAAAAGTTGATAAGAATATGTAAAGCAAGAATTGGGAGAGGTTGTTTTAGTGCGGTATTGCCACAGGATGTGGTCGAGTCCCACACGAACAAGTGCGTAAATGCATTTTTTCCTCTCCTAAACTTGTTTTGTAAAAAAAAAAAAGTAAAATAAAAAAAATAAAATAAAACTACAATTACGACCATAATGTTAGCATAACTAAATAAATAAAACTGATGGAAATTTATTTATTTATTTCAGCCAAACTTAAAATTATGCTCATTAAATAAACATCCTGTTTTCATGATAATGAAAAAGCAACAATTCTTGTTGAATAATTTCTAGCAACAATTATTTTTAGCACCACAACAGCACCAACAATAAGTGTTGTAGTTTGTAGTAATATTATATTTGTGATGAAAGAGGCCACAACAGTTTAAGTGCTTGAACTTCTGAAATTTCACTTCTGTGATTGCTCAATCACAGAAGTGAAATAACCAAGCTCTTGTCTAAATATTTCTGGGAAACATTTTATAAATAATCCATTAGAAATACAGCAGCAACAACAACAGCAAATGTTGTAGCAACATCTTTTCTGTGATATTAGAAATCACCAGAAGTAGAGCAATCATACAAGTGAAAAAGCAACGCTTTTGTACAAACGATTTTGTCTAGCACATTATAAATAATATACTAGCACTACAACAGCAGCAGCAACAACAGCAAGTGTTGTAGCTACATCATTTCTATGATGTAGCAAGCCACAGAAAGTAAAGCAATCATAAAAGTCAAAAAGCAACGATTTTGTATAAATGTTTTAGGCAAGCAGTCAATGAGTAATTTACTAGCACTGCAACAGCAGCGGTAACAACTGCAAGTGTTGTAGCAACATTATTTTTTTGATGTAGCAAGCCAATTAAAATAAAGCAATTGTACAAGTGAAAAAGCAACGATTTTGTACAAACGTTTCAGGCAAGCAGTTTATGAATAATTTACTAGCATACAACAGCATCGACAACAACAACAACATCAAGTGTTGTAGTAACATCATTTTCGTAGTGCTGGAAGTTACCACAATTATTAAAGCAGACACTTCAGTCAAAAAAGCAGCATGTTTTATTTAAGCAGTTACATACTGTTTATGCAAAAATAGGAATAAATGAAAAAGCGCCTACTTTTAAAAATAGCAATGCTTTTTTTCAAGTTCTAGAAAGTTAGTGTAATTTACACTTACTGTACGTAGACTGAACTTTTATAATGCAGATTAGATCTGATTGTAGAGCTGTTTATTCTGGCTGTATTGCAGAGGATCTTCTCGATTCTCTAACCGATAGGTAAAAAACCAAAAATATAAAGCCTTTATTTCCAAAGAAAACAAATATATATAGAGCTGAAAGATGGTTATTACATTTTCAATAAAATAAAAACAGATATTATTAATTATGCTTATAACTATGTGCAATGTGCATAATATTGGTTGTTGCTTTCTAGTCTCATTAGGTACGGTTATATGTCGATTAACTTGATTTTGTTGATTCTGCAAAAGAAAAACAGTCGTGGCTGAGTTTTTGTTTCAGCCATTAGTGAAAAATAACTAATTGTTAGTAAAATATAACTAATTATTATTAGTAAAAAGATGACTGAAAAATAATTAAAATTTGACCAATTGAATTAGTAACTGAATTCTACTAAAATATTAGTTATTTCGACTTAACCTAAAAATGAATTTGACTATAATAATGAGTTATTTCTACTACATGATTAGTAGAAATATAACTATATTTGTATTAGGGACTGAGTTTTTGCTTTCAATTTTGTTATTTTTAATTAATGCAGATTTAGAGAGTATACTACACTTTCAATAATGTGAGGAGTTTAAGGCAGCGAACCTTATGAGTAAAATTTTTGAAATTGAAAATGTAAATAAAAAATAGTGAGTTTTGCACGCACTATTTTAAAGTGAATTAGAGAATAAAGAATAAGACGTTAACTCTCCTTATAAGTTAACTGTAAAAATATGCAAGTTTTATAGAATCCTGTAGGGGAAGTTAAATTTTACTAAAGTTTTCCAATAAGATTTACAGCTACAGAAATCCGCTAGTCTAAAAATCCCAAATAAAAAAAAAATTTAAAAGAAACAAATACCTTCGAATAGTCGTGTAACAGGAATAGAAAATTAAAATAGCGTTTGATATGGAAAACATTTTTTTCTTGATACGTATTACTTGTATGATTCCTTTCGTATTTAAGGGGGACACGGTTGAAATTTGAAAATTTCATGAATCGCGTTGTTTAAAAGTGCCAAATTTTTTTAAAGCTATATTTTGTTTTAAATTTACCCTACAGTGATAATATTAAATAAAAATTTCGGAATGTTTTAAAATTTTCAATTTCTTTTTAAATCAAAAGTTTTTTAAATCCTAGCGTAATTTTATTCAGAACTGTAAAAAAATTGGCCATAGGAAGTAGCAAAAATTGTAGAAGGAATTAGATTTATAAAAAATTCTATTTTTTCGAAAATAAAAATTTTAAGCTGGTCAAAATTTTTATTTTTTTTATTTTTGACCTTATAAGATAATTTTATATGCCCAGAATAAGATAGAAAAAAATTGGCCCTTTTAGGCGTCATAAATTTGGTTGGGTTAAAATTTTACTGGTGCCTCCCCTTAAAGGTGTTAAACTTTATTTATAAATAAGTGTTCTTAATTTTAAAAATTTACGTTCAAATATAATATTTATTTCTTTATTAACAAAACAAAATTAGGATAGCACCACTTGTGTGATCAGAATATCAAGGGACATTCTGTCAAATCTTTACCTTATTTGCTTCTGGTGTTCTTGAAGTTTTTCTTTCACTCGTATTTGACTTGTTAAATATAAATATATTTATTATATATTATGACTTGTTAAATATATACTTGCTCTTTTTTTATATAAGTGATTTATTAATTGTTCTTTCTTTTGGTACTGTCGTCTGGGTATTTTCGAAATAGAATTGCACTTGCTTAAAAATTCAAATTCGAGTTTTTCCTAAATATTATAAATTAAAAAAATAATATAATTTTTTTAAACATAGAAGCTTTATTTAATTTTAAAAAATTAAAAGCGATAATTTGTAACACTATTATTTTTTTCATTTGTGTACGTCCGCGTGAGAACGGACCACTTTTTCAGTTTTACAATCCAAATTTTCGTATTTTTCTAAAAATGATTTAGACTTTTTTTATATCTAATATTTCTCAAAGTTTTAGTTAAAATGTGGACATTATTTTCTTTTAATAAAACTCTATTTGAAATTGTAAAATTTCAGTAATTTTTACTAAATAATTTTTTTTCTTTTAATCAGTAATTTGAGAAATCAGATTAACATAATTTATTCATTTTAATTACTTGAGCTATTGTTGTCTCGCTTTTTCTTTCTCTGCCATCTTCTTCCTCTTTTCTTCTTCAAATTAATGATCAGGTTATGACCAATACTCTACTCTTTTTATATATTTGAACATTTATTGCAAAAGTTTGTTTTCTTCTAAATACATTTCATATTAGTGATATTACAAGTATTGAGTCAGGTAAATTCATTTAGATTTTTTATTTGATATTTTGAATATTATGTTGGTTAGTTTCTTCGAATTGCTTAATATTGCTGTCAAGAGAAAGTTTTACCGTTTCATTTGTTCAGTTTATTTACAAAAATACGATGTTCAAGATGAACGATCAAAACAAACTTCCTAACCAACATAAAATTCATAATACAAAACATTATCAGATATAAATTTCTGTTTTCAAGTCTTGTACATAATATTGGTAACATAAAATAATGCGTGTTACCGAAAAAACATTAGGCAATAAATGTTTAAAAAAAGAATTCTAAAAATATATTTTTTTTATATGATATAGGGTAGAGTCAGGGGTAGTGGGACACCTTTTTTCAAGTTCATATTAAAACTTAAATTTCACTAATTTTCAGAATTTTTTTGGATTAGTAGAAAACTTATGATGTTTACTATATAATTCACAGGTCATATACAGCCCTTACGAAACCAAACTACAAGACTACCACAGAGGAATACTACAGGAATTACTACTCGTATACTACAGGCATACTACTAATATACTACAGGTATACTACAGATATACTTGTAGTAAATGTGAGGTATTCTAGTGGTATCTGGCTGTAGTATTTTCGTTGTGAACTTAGTAATAGTCAGGCTTGGTTATCAAATCCAAGTCAAAATGAGAGTAAGTTAAGTTGCACGGAGAATTCAATAGATGGCAGCATGTAAATCAGAAATAGGCATCAAAGTGAAGATATCATTTTTAATTTTCAGTTGCTTGACCAGGGACGAAAGTAGAAGTGCAGAGGGCCCTCCTAAAAATTATTTTAACCCCCACCCCTGGAATTTTTTGCTTAGATTAAAATTAAAACTTTATTTCTATTTATTTTATTGTATTAGTGGTTTACTATATTTTAGTTTTTGTTGTTTAGGGGCCGTTCATAATATACGTAACGCTTAAAGGGAGCACAGTGGGGCCAAATGCCAAAAAGCTGGCCAAAATATCAACTCTTTTTCCTATTTTCGGGGGGACAAGTATAAAGGGGTTTTTGAGGTCGCTGATTACGAATCTTAAGTCTGTTTCACAAAATACAAAATGGCGGATCCAATATGGTGGACAAAATACGGAAATTGTGTTAAAATGTTCATGAAATTAGGTTTCTGGGGGTTTTTGAGGTCGCTGATTACGAATCTGAAGTCTGTTTTACAAAATTCAAAATGGCGGATCCAATATGGCGGACGAATGACTAAAATTGTCTTTCAATGTTCATGAAATTGGATTTCAGGAGGTTTTTGAGGTCACTGATTACGAATCTGAAGTCGGTTTAACAAAATTCAAAATGGCGGATCCAATATGGCGGACAAAATACAAACATTTTATTTTAATGTTCATGAAATTGGGTTTCAGGGGGTTTTTGAGGTCGCTGATTACGAATCTAAAGTCTGTTTTACAAAATTCAAAAAACCGGATCCAATATGGCGGACGAAATACAAAAATTTTATTTTAATTTCTATGAAATTGGGTTTCAGGGGTTCTTGAGGTCGCTGATTACGAATCTGAAGTCTGTTTTACAAAATTCAAAATGGCGGATCCAATATGGCGGACGAATGACGAAAATTGTCTTTCAATGTTCATGAAATTGGATTTCAGGAGGTTTTTAAGGTCAATGATTACGAATCTAAAGTCGGTTTAACAAAATTCAAAATGGCGTATCCAATACAGTACCGTCTTTAATTGTCAGTCCACCTATTTTTTAAGGTTTGAAAAACGTCTTTAAACGTACAAAGTATATTTATTAAAATTTTTCTGTGTTTATTTCCTTAAAGTAGATAAAATTTTGAGGAAAATAAGGCCTGAGTGAAGTGATTTAGTCAATTTTTCATTGAAATATGTTAAAAAATGTGGAATTTTTAATGTTTTACATAAATTGAAATTACTCTTGTAATAATAAAGGTTTTTAAAAGTTCCTATGCTTAATTTAGAGGGAATTTACTGGAGAATAACATTGTTGTTTAAGCATTAATGTGCAATTTTTTTCCTAGCATATGCAAGGCTCGGAAGTTGGACCAAAAAATTTATAAAATTTTTAAGACATTATTTGGACATAAAAATAATATTTAAAATTCCAATATATATATTATATTACATCCTTTTGAAAGTTATTGACAATTATGACCTTGGTATATTTTATATAGCTGTATTTGATATCAAGATATAAACAATAATTTTTTTATATTTTTTGGTCCAACTTCCGAGCCTTGCATATGCTAGGAAAAAAATTGCACATTAATGCTTAAACAACAATGTTATTCTCCAGTAAATTCCCTTTAAAACAAGCATAGGAACTTTAAAAAACCTTTATTATTTCAAGAGTAATTTCAATTTTTGTAAAACATTAAAAATACCACATTTTTTAACATATTTCAATGAAAAATTGACTAAATCACTTCACTCAGGCCTTATTTTCCTCAAAATTTTCTCTACTTTAAGGAAATAAACACAGAAAAATTTTAATCTTTGTACTTTGTACGTTTAAAGATGTTTTTCAAACCTTAAAAAATGGGTGGACTGACAATTTCCGACGGTACTGTATGGCGAACAAAATGCAAACATTTTATTTTAATGTTCATGAAATTGGGTTTCAGGAGGTTTTTGATGTCGCTGATTACGAATCTGAAGTCTGTTTCACAATATTAAAATGGCGGATCCAATCTTGCTAAAATATTACAAAAATTTCCTTTTCATAATCATGAATTTGTGTTTCAAGGGAATTTTGAGGTCGTTGATCATGAGTCTAATGTTTGCTTCACTTTATTAAAAAGGGTGATCCGATATGGCGGTCAACCTACAAAAGTTTTTTTTAAATTCATGAAATTTGGTCCGGGGTGGGTTGAATGTTTCTAAATACGAATCTAAAGTATGATTTACAAAATCTAAAAAGGCTGGTATTAGTATAAAAGTAACGTTTAATTTTTTTGAAAGTCTAAATCTAATGTATTCTAATGATGCTTATTTTTAAACTAAAAAAATATTTGAAACTCTAAAATAGCAACTTTATTTTTGGCAAAAACAAATATTTTAGAAAGACAAATTATTTGTTCACAAAATGTAAAAATTGTTAATCTCCATTTGTAGAACCGTCTGTAGTAGTCAAGTAAATAAACGAATTTTGAGGGGTTGCTGATAATGAATCTAAGGTCATATTGACAATATGGTAGTTTACAGTTTTTGATTGTCAAAATGTAAATTTGACAATATATTGGTAGTCATCGACACTAAAAACCTTCTTGCTGCTATGTGCACAAAAACAGTTGACTTGACAGCTGTCAACTGTCAATTATAATATTTGACATTATATTGGTACTCAGCAACCCCGAAAATGCTTGCACTGAAATTTTTATAAAGATTAATTGCTTTTCTGCAAAGTTGACAGTTGATTTGACAGTTGTCAACTATAAAATTATTAATTTGACAATAAATTCGTAATTAGCGACATCAAAAATCCTTAGAATCGTAAGGCATTAGTTTATATTTACACCCGATTTTGCTCAGATGTGAAAAGATTAAGTGAAATTCGTAAATGTTTTCATAAAATTTGTCTAAAATACGCAAAAGCAGATCAGGGCAACTTTTTTTTACGAATTCTGTTAAAGAAATGTCTAATCTATAACTTAAAAAAAGAAACTTTATCGGCAACATCGGGCAATTAACTTTTTCCTTTAGTTTATATTATTATTAAAAGTTATTTTTCTTAATTTTTTATTAAAAACTTTAGTTAATAATGATGGAATAAAATTTTTTTTTGGACTTAGAATATCAAAATATATTGTACTTACTTCCACCTAAAGAATCTATTTTACTGATATTAATTTTAACTTCATGTTTTTTTTTAAATACACAATTACTAAAACACTTATTTTTTTAACAAAAGGAAGCGGATAGTATGCTTAAAAATGACAGTCTTCGACTTCTTAGTACGGGTCGAAAAAATACATTAGGGTTTTTTGACCAACAGCATTATAATCTTTGATCCTTCTTCAATCAAACTAGTTGGATACAATATCTGAAAATAAAACTTTATTTTTTGACTTTTGGCCAGCTTTTTGGACTTTGGCCCCACTGTGGAAAGGGGGGGTCAGAACATTTTTTTTTGCATGTAACATCCAATTACGAAAGAGGGAGGGGGGGTCAAAATGGATCCAAAAAAGCGTTACGTATTTTTTGAACGGCCCCTTATTCAAGTTTTGTATTTTGTCTGTTTATCTTATATGTCCTAAAAATATCCTAGGACATCCTTAAGATATCTCGTGGACATTGAAATTTTGGCACTCTTGGATAACCTGAGAATATCCTAGTAAGGATATTATTTGCTTTCTTATTTTATCTCGTAAAAATTCTGATGTCTTCTGGATATTCAGAGAATATTCCAAGGATATCCTGAGGTTATCCAGCGTATGTTACTTCTTAATACTTTTAAAATATCTCAAAAATCAACTAGGATGTCCATACGATATCCAATATAATCGAAATTTCTGCACTTCTGGATATCTTTACTATATTTTAGGGATATACTCAGGATATCCAGCATATGTTACTGCTAAATACCAAAAGGATATCCTAAACATCTCCTGGGATATCCATTCTATATCGAATGGAATCGAATTTTCCGCTCTACCGGATATCCTGAGAATATCCTAGTGAAGATATTTTCAGGATATTTGAAGTTCTAAATAAATATCCTGAACATAGTCTCAGGATGCCTCGTGAAAATCTTGAGCACTTTGAAGATGTATTGAGGATGACTTGTACATGTTTAAAGGATATCCCGAGGATATCTAGTGCATGTCAATTGTGAATACTAACAGCATATCCTAAACTAAAAAATGTATTATTATATTGAAATAATAGTTCTCAATAAAACAATTTATAATTAGTTTGAATGACAAATCAAAATTTTCTTTTGTAACATATATTCTACATTTATTTTATTAAAATGAAAGGAATATTTTAAAACTCCAAAATTAGTGGAGCGCGAATTTCGAACCTTTTCTAACAATAAGATGGTTGAATTTTAAGTTTGGTCAACACATGGTGTTTTATTGACCCTTTTGAAACACCATTGTCTCCTCGATTGTCATTCTTACCAGACCAACATTATTTATGAGGCTTTTCTTAACTCGACCCTTAAATCTGTTCTTTTCGGACTTTGCGTTTTAGAAAAAAATTAAATATTTAAGAAACGACTTTTGCTTCTACATCTTAAAATATTTTCTAATTCTCTTTTTTAATAGATTTATTATCTCCTTTCAATTTATTATAAATGTATATAAATTTTTTTTTGTTTAAATACAAGGTCTAGCTTGTGACAATTACATTTTATAATGACAATTAAATGAGACAATTAGATTTTATAATTGAATTATTATTATTTAAATAAATTCATGCCTATTTAGATCTCGATTTATATTATATCATTTTATATCTCAATTGTCTATTTAACATTAATTTGCAAATGACGAAACCAAAGTTATTATGAAAACGACGATATATTTTGTTTAAGAACAATTAAACGTATTATTTTAAAGTTAAAATTTTTTGAAATAATTTATATATTATATAGTTTTAAGCAACGACTTTGATAAAGAGATTTTTGTTTTGTTGTTGTCAGAATTTCGTATTTTAGCGAATATGTGTGGGGAGAAGGGGAGGGGGGGGGCTCAACCCCATCTCCGTAACAAAAAAATGTGATGAAAGAAGAACATTTGATTTACATTATTTTTTAGCCAACTCCTCCTTGATATTTCAAATCCCCCCCCCCCCATTTTAACCCTTCACTAGAAGTTTATTGCTGCGTTTGGCCCAGTACTGTATATTTTTAGGTCTGAAATTCGAATCTTGTCTTTATAGAATCATAAGTTTACTTGGCTCATACACTCTAAAAACAAGTGTCTCGAAAATGTCTTAAACTTAGATATTTCGGTATCTCTATTGTATCTAAGACGAATTAAAAGTCTTGAAATTAGACATTTTTTGCGTCTTAGATACAAAAAAGACACCAAAATGTCTTAAAATAAGACACTTAGAAGACAGCATTTTTTTCAGTGTAATGTTTATTTGACAGAAAACATTGTCCTAATTTAGAAAAATGTTAAAAATAAAAAATTCTGAAATTTCAACAACTGGATAGCCGAGAAGTTTAAGGGCATATGATGGATTATGACGTCACTGATATTAGCAAAATTTGTCTGTAATTTTTTTCTTTAAATACTGAATATTTTGTCACTATATTTGTTAGAATTACTTGCAATATCTTTGACCCAAAATTTAATTAAATTCGCTTTAGAGAGAGCTTTATAATGTTACTTAAAGTAATTCTAACAAGTTACGTGACAAAATATTTAACAATTTAAGAGAAAAGTTACTGACAAATTTTGCCTTACCAGTGATGTCGTACATGCCCTAATGGCGTTCACCTTCTCGGTCATTTGGTTCGCTTTGAGTAAAATCAGATGAATTACACCGTAATGAGGAAAAGAAAAAGACGCAGATATATTTCTATCTCTTTCTTTCTCATTATGACGCAACATTTAACGCATCCATCTGATTTCAGTCTTAGAATGATTTAAAAATGGACAGCCCAAAATTTTTGTAACAGTATATTTAATTGTAATATTACCCTAATATTAGTGTAATATTAGTGTTACACTAACAGCACCCGCCTGACAAGAAAAGGTTGATTAAAATGCATTAAAATGAAAACGAAAATGTTAAAAAATGACATTAATTTGAATAGAAAGCAATATTAATATTCGTCATTTTTTCATACATCTTTCTCTCCCAAGCAGCACGTAATATTACATGAATATCACAGTGATATCATATTGTAATATTGGTAATATTACGGGGTGATATTACTGTGATATTGAAATGTCCGCCTCAAGGTAATATTACAAGTAGGGGAGAGTAGTCAGAGTTGGATATAGTTTTGACTTTTCTCTATAACTTCTCCTGTAGGCCGAATTTTGCGATGACTCTTATATTATTGGAAAGTTCTACTAAAATGTAATGTTTTTGCTAAACATTACAAAAAATTTGGACCAATAGTTTCGGAATTATAGGCAATAAAAAAAAAGAAAAAAGGTAGTCAGAGTTGAACATAGTAGTCAGAGTTTGAACACTGTAGAAAATCAATGAAATATGAAAATAAATGATTGAAAATGACCTTCGCATGATAGAATGTCACTCAAATACATTTGGAAATGACAAAAGGAAACATGAAATTGAAATAAATCATATTTCCTCTTGTATCGTGAAGTTGATGTGAAAGGGCAAAAGTATTATCAAAAATTTGAATTTTCTTTTTTTACAATAGAAACAAAGTTTTTGACACCATTTTGAATTAACAAATTTATTTTCAGTGCAAAAATGCTTCAGAACTGAAAAATTTTGAATGTACCAACCTTGACTCAACTTGCAGTGATATTGAGGTAATATTACAATTTTATTTTACATTAAATAAATTATATAAAAAACTTTGGGCTCAGTCGGGGTTCGAACACTCAAGGTTCGACACGGCGCAGATACGCCTTGTACCTCTTGGCTATCCAGCTTTTGGAATGTATTACAGAAAGTTTTCTTCATATATTACCTTTAATTCTCTTCGGTACAATATAAGAACATTTTCTGAACTTCATTCCAAGAGCTGTATGGCCGAGAGGTACAAGGCGTATTTGCGCTGTGTCGAACCTTGAGTGTTCGAACCTCGACTGAGCCTAAAGTTTTTAAAATAATTTATTTAATGACAAAAAAATTTGTAATATTACCTCAATATCCTAGTAATATCATCGTAATATTACCTCAATATTAATGTAATATTACTTGCAATGTTACCTTGATGCGGATATTTCAATATCACTGTAATATCACCCCGTAATATTACCAATATTGCAACATGATATCACTGTGATATTCATGTAATGTTACGTGCTGCTTAGGTCTGTTTTAATTCCGTTTGATTAAAATGAATTAAACTGTTACCAAGTTTTTTGTCTTAAACGGAATTTAATTGATTGCATATTTTTTAGCAAGAAAACGGCATTAAATTGATTTCATTTCCAACTACCCTATCAGAATTAAAACGAAGCGGGATTAAATTGAGTTTATTTCTAACTCTCGTATCGAAATTGAAATGCGTACAATTTATATCAGGAACTAAAAGAATAAAAATGTGTTCAGATGAATTATTTACAGAAGAATTAAAACGTAGATGTTCAAAAATGACATTAGATTAGGGCTGCGCACGATACGATACGATACGATATTTGACAGAATCTCGTCTCGGTCTCGAAAAAATGGAGAATTGATGGTCACGTCTCGGTATCGACTCGGTCACGTCACGCTTGGTATCGTCTCGGTATCCCCTTCATAATTGTGGTCTCGTCTAGTCTTGATCTTAAAAACATCGAAAAAATACAGCATAGTTATTGCAGAATACAATTGTTAACTTATTTATTGTAAAAAGATAAGTTTTGCGAATCAGCTGCTAATTGTTAAAAACGTCTTGAGTCTTGTTGATTTAAGAGTGTCGCTGTCACTTACAAATTCTCAGCTAAATATAAGATTAAAAATAAGATGTTTAAAATGTGAAGCTAAAAACAGAAAAATTAACAATAAGTGAAATGTTTAACAGTACTTTTAAACCGATTCTTCACATTCTTCTTCGAAAACCACGACTACTATACTTGCTTCTAAGAAATGATTTTTGGTGTTAAATCATCAGTTGAAGAATCTTGTTAACAAAAGATCAGTAATCTACATTTCATTTTCCTGTATGATTATTTTTTTATAACTATAATTGAATTTTTTTGAAAAAAGGTTAGTCGAATTATACATTATTTAGCTTTTAAGGATAGATATCTATATCTGTTATCCGTAGTAATTGTGACAGTATTGTATTTTAGCGACTCAGCAATCCAATTTATTTTAAATTATTTGTTGTTTTGTGGAGATTCTGAGTTATTAAATTCAAATGTTGCGGTCCTAGAGGCCATGTGACGTTTGCGCTTGCGCTCTCGTTTGATCGACGAGACGCCGGTCGAAATAGCGAAAGCATGGCATTCCTGGATTTGCAACGGACTTGTGAACTTTAAGGTTAACTTAAAATTGTATAGATTCAGCTTAATTTTCTGTCGACTTGTCGAATTTATTAATTGATAAAAGTGTGAGGAACAGCTGTTCAGCGAAAGTGACGAAAGAATTGAAAAGTATTATTGTCGACAAAATCTGTAAGTAGACTCTTTTGAATATACCTTTTGTCGCCAAATTTTTGTTTCTTTTGTTTTACTGGGTTCACCCATTTTACCCCCCTGATTTCTCTTGTTCTTCTTGAGTTAGTTATTGTTTTTATTTATTGATATTTATATAAATATGTCGACCTTTAGTCGGCAGGCGCTCTAATATTAATAAGTAAAGTTAAGTTAAATTTTGAACCCTCACAGCTCTGAACCCGGCTGCGTGAGGTGAAGGAATAATTCCGGTAAATTTTAAAGTATAAATTTAGTTTTCTTATTATAACAATTATTCCTGTTTCAATTGGCGCCCAACGTGGGGCCGTTGGGATTATTTATTTAAATAATTTTTTGTAAAATTTGTGAAACTTTGTTTTATGGAAAATTTTATTTTCGTGAAGTTAATATTGAGTATCGAATGGTCGATGTTTAGACTTTTGTGTTTATGTTTCTTTGTGCGTACGACCTTCGACACGTTGTTTACATGTTTGGCGACAAGGAAATAAGTTTAATATTTCTAATAAAAATTATCCGAATATTTTCCAGATTTGAAAATTGAAATTTTGTAAGTGAATTTTAGTGAATGTGTTATGTGAGTGATTTTTTGAAAATTATTTATGAAAATCATATTAAAAATTTTACTGAATTGAAAATTCTTATAAAATCATTTTGAAATTTTTATTGTTTTAAGCAATCCACACGGTGGTCCGGAAGGCAATTTAAATGGACCGAAAATGTAGAGAAAATCGGATAACGCAGTTTCATTTTATACATAAAAACAAAACAAAATCAGTTGAACTTACATCTTGATTAGATCATTTACGCGTTTTAGAGCATTTTAAAAATTTTGATTAACAAAAACCTAGAAATTGTTGATTTCAAATTGCCTCCTGCCAAATTTGGTTTTAACGGAAAAATTTCTACTTTAGCTTAAAATGTAGGTTATTATGTTTAGTTTTAAGTGAAAAGTGGCACCTTTTGAAATTGCAAATAGAGAATCCAATATGGCGGTCGATTAAAATTTTTTTTTTAAAAAATAACCAAATACGCTTGAAAAATTTTTACTTCGTAATTTTTTAGGTTATTAAATATAAATTTGACGTTATATTTTCAAAACCTAAGATAGCATAATTTTAAAAAGAGTTATTAACAACGACTTAAACTCGCTCCAACGAAAATAATCGAAATTCATTTTGAAAAAAATTATTGCTCTACAAAAAAAAATTTAGTTCAGGTTCCAAATCTATAGAAGTTACATAAGAGGACACTCGTTAATTATTCAAGGTGATAACAAGGGATAGTAACCCCCCAAAAGTTACCCCAAAGAAAATAATCCAATTTAATTTTGATAAAAATTACTGCTTGATCATAGTAGGTGATAACAAAAAAGAACAACCCCCAAAAGTCACTCCAAAGGAAAATAATCGAAATTAAATGTGAAATGAACTTTCAGTTCACACAAAAAAATTGTTTATTCTAAATCCATGAAATTAAGAAGAACCTAATGAGGTGACTTCCATGCATTTAGGACAATAACATTGTGACATGGGATAAACTTTAAAAAATGTGATGCGTTCTGAAGAAAGGGACCTAAGAAGCAAATTGGTTATTTTACAGGAGAGCGAAAACAAAAGTCGAGCGCGCATGGTAATCTGTACAAATCGAGAGATTTGAACTGTTATAACTTGAAAAATATTCAATAAAAAATTTTCCTGACTTTAGATAATGAAAAAGGAACATTTAATAAAATTAAAACATCCATGAACCGAAAAACGGTTTTTTGCTTCTTAGATCCCTTTCTTCAGAACGCGTCACAAATAATGTCGATTATTTTCTTTGGGCTAACTTTTGAGCGGTTGCTATCCCTTGTTATTACCTTGAATAATTAACGAGGTCACTCTTAGGTGACTTCGATAGACTTAGAACCTGAACAAAAAAATTTTTTTGTAGAGCAATAATTTTTTTCAAAATTAATTTCGATTATTTTCTTTGGGGAGAGTTTAAGACGTTGTTAACTCTTTTTAACAATATGATATCTTAGATTTTGAAAATCTAACGTCAAATTTGTATTTAATAACCTAAAAAATCACAAAGTAAAATTTTTCAAGCGTATTTGGTTATTTTTTTTAAAACAAATTTTAATCGACCGCCATATTGGATCCGCCATTTGCAATTTTAAAAGGTGCCACTTTGCACTTAAAACTAAACATAATAACCTACATTTTAAGCTAAAGTACAACTTTTTCCTTTCAAACCAAATTTGGCAGGGGGCAACTTGAAATCAACGATTTCAAAGTTTTTGTAAATCGAAATTTTCAAAATGCTCTAAAACGCGTAAATGATCTATTTAAGATGTAAATTCAACTGATTTTGTTTTGTTTTTATATATGAAATGAAACTGCGTTAGCCGATTTTCTCTACATTTTTGGTCCATTTAAATTGCCTTCCGGACCACCGTGTCCAGGAATCAAAAATTTTATTGTTTGATATTTATTTGTGTTGTATTATTTTTGGACGTTTTAATTATTTGTATCTTGCTACATAGTACGACTTTCCGAAAATTTTTGTTTTGACTTTGTTTGAAATTTGACGTGCTGCATCTTGTTACAGCTTGTCACTGAGTAATAAGTATTCAGTTGACAGATTTATTTTATAATATTTTGACGGTTAATTTGTTGTATCTTGCTACAATGATTAACAATTATTTTATATTTTTGTGAAATTCTTCTGTTGACGAACATTTAAAAGGTTAAAATTTTGGTTAAAAAAAAAAAAAAAATATATAATAATTTAAAAGTCGACTGGTTTAGATCTTGCTCTGACCACAAGACCTTATAGTCAATTGAATGAAAGAAAATTTTTGGAATAGTTTTAATTGTCGACGACGTTTCGGTAAATGAGTAACGATCGTTGTTTGCAATTGGGATTGTAAAATTTGATTTTTTTCATGGTTAGGACCTTGCTCTGACCGGAAAAAGAAAACTTTAAAATTTATAGAATTTAAAACGTCGACTGGTTAAGATCTTGCTTTGACCACGAGACAAAAGATTTTTTTTGCTGGCTCTAAGATTTCGCTCTGGTGCTGGGCGAAAATTAATAGAATTTTTTATTGTATATTGGTTATTGAATATTAATTATTTATCGAAATTGTTAAGTTGAATAATATTAATGTATTTTATAATTTATTAATTACTAGGTATTTGTGTGCTAATCTGATTTATTATTTATTGAATGCTTTATTATTATTTATTTAATTTATCTTTTTACAGAATATAGTTAATAAAAGCTAATTATTTTAAATAATTAGTAATTCTTAATTGATTTTGAAATTGTCGATAAAATTTTATGCCTGTTGCGAGATTTTATAAATTTTCTCATTAGTAATTGGCAAGGGCATTAATTTCCCTTAATTGGTCGACAACAAAGGATTCGATTCGTCTGATAGAAACGTGTAAAGAGAAAATTAAATTAAAATATTAAAATTCTATTTTAAAATTAAAAGTTACAATCTTATTGAAATTTAAATTCCGATTTATTAATGTTTAAAATTAAAATTAATTAGTTAATTTATTATTTATTACTTATCTTTTGTTAGTTATTTTTTTCCCCTATTAAATTGAACTATAAAAGTTTTTTTTCTGAAGTGCTCTTCATCACGTATCCCATTTCGGATTTATGAGTCGAACGAGAATTTGAGAATTATTTTGTTGTACAGTCGGATTTTTTTTTAAAATTCTTCTGTATTTATCTGGATGACTGGGTTGTAAAAGGTAAGCAAATATTAATTGTTGCCTGGGATAATTTGATTTTGATTGGTACTCCGTTAAAGGTTTTCAAGTTGTTGTTAAAACAATTTAATCCGCGACTCGAGTTGGCACGGCGTTTCCTTGTTACGGGTAAAGGTTGTGTCGTCTGGTTAACGGTTTACTAAATATCTTTTTTATTACAAAAGGTTTCCCTCTTTTCTCTCTATCTTTTCTTCTTATATCATTAGTTAGGAATATTAAATTAAAAACAAATTAAAATGCCGGTTGGACATTCGCCCCCACCACCAACAGAAAAACAAAGTCTTTCTCGCGATTCGAAAGAAACTGTGATTGAACAGTCGGGTCAAACGGATGACCAGAGTGATGGAGATTTTTTGGAATTTCCCCCACCGGGAACTAGCGGTACAATGCCAAGCGGTCAAATTGGAGAGAACGAAAGAGGATCCCTAGATAGCCTCTTCTCTGGAACGGGCGCTGGAAGGGGAAGGGGTAGAACAATCCTTACCCCCACTCCTACTTATTTCCAGTACTCGTTTGCTTCAGTTACCAGGGAGGTGGGAGTATTAAGTAACGGGTTAGTCAATTTAAATAAAAAAGTCGATGACAAGGTCGATGATTGAAAAAATAAAGTCGATTTGCTTTTACAGCATTTAAAATTATCCGTTACCGGACGGTCCGAAGGGGGAAGGGATCGCGAAGCTCCGTTATTAAATAACGCTAGAAACAATGAACCCTCTCAAAAACAAACTGAACAAGCTCATCAAGATAAAAGTAACGAACAAACGTTTGTTACTCATGAACGACAAAATATCAATACCGATCGACGACCTAGATTGAGTGACCCCATGCATCACTCAAATCAGACAAATTGTCGAAATGATGAGCAGTTTTTTTCGAGACCTGAGCAGCAAAATGCTGGTTCAACACCTTCCGCGGAACCCCCTAGACTTGTACGCTTAATAGTTGGGAAATTATTACCGGACGGAAGAATAGTCGACGAACAAATTTTTATCACCGAAGATCGATATCAAAGATTAATAAATAGTGGACAAGATCCATATTTTATGAACATTCCTAATGCCGAGCCGAGACGAACGAATGAACAGCGGGACTTTTCAAATTGGCAAAATCAAAATGAGAATATTGGAGAACGACACCCACGTAGTCGTCGTGATCATGTTAACGAAAATACAGTGAGATTCAATTCAAATCGTCGAACGGGATCATTGTTTTAATGGCATGACGACGATTCGAGTGGAGATGAACGTATTCCAACTACACGTCGTGAACATATACCAAATACGCGTCGACGAGTAAATGGGCGGGATAATTTTTCATCCATGAATGTTTATGGTGAGAACGTGGATTCAATGAAAATTGGAAGGATCGTTGCGTCGTGGGAAATTTTGTTCCCAAAAACAGAACGAGATCCAGAACAATTTCTATTGATCCTGGAAGATCATCTGAACACGAGTGGTATTTTTAGAGATTACTTTGTTCCATATCTATCGAAAGTTTTTGAGGGGCCTTATAAGGCCTGGTATTTCGTGAATAAGGAATCGTGGAATACTTGGAGAGAGTTCTCGCGAGCCTTTCGGTATCAATGGGGGGTAATGAAAGACGACGCGGACCTACTCCTTAAGATTCGAGACCTTAAATTGGAGAAATCTGAAACTCTGGCGGAGTTTGCCTGTAGAGCGCGTCTTATATTTGAGCGAATGCAATATCCGCCCGTGTTCAGAGAACAACTTAAACAGATATTGACCAAGTTCGATCCTCGACTAACGTTCGAGATATTGAATTTAAATCTGAAAAATTATGATGATTTTCTGCACTACGTTAGTGAACGGAGTTATTTATATCGTCGGGCCATTGATTCTCAGCCTAGTAGAGTTAGATTTACAAGATCGAATTTGAATGTCGTACAAAATTATGAGGATTCCGAGTCTGAGTCAGATAACGTAGAGTCAAATCCGGAAGAATCTTGCGATGATTCAACAGTCGACTTGAATGCAATTACCCAGAAAAGTTTAGCAAATAAAAACAATGCTACATTGTCGACAAAAGTAAAGTCCTTAACTCGAAATAGATTAGAGAACAATTTGAAAAGATTTAACGAGAAAAGGAATCAAGTAGGCTCTGGTAACGAAACTATAAATTAAATTAACGCGGACAGACCTCAAACCTTTTCGCAACCATTTGACCGTGAGCGAATGATCTGCCTAAATTGCGGCCAAAGGGGTCATGGAGCCAGAATGTGTGACTCTGATCCTAAAATTGTTTGCTGCATCTGTAAGAAGATAGGACATTATAATAAAGATTGCCCGGAAAGGAAGGGAAACGAGAAAAGCCCTCAGTAATGGCTCCTCGTTTGACTGAAAATAAGGGCACAAAAGAGGAAGTATCTTCTTGCAGTGAAAAGAGCGCAAATAATGACAGTAATATTGAGGCCACCAAAGATCTTGATTCGTCAAATGTAGCGGATAAGGTGGATCAAGATTCTTTATGTCTAGAATTGCTTGACGAAGTTTCGTCTCAATACGATAGCGAAAATGAAGAAGTAGAGAATTTGATCCGTGGGTTAAAGATAAATGAGGAAGATAATATAATTAATATGTCGACTTTTATCGATGAAGAAAGTCAGCAAAGTGTGAAATGTCCACTTGATAATGAGACAGTCTCTTATAAAACCTGGAGGCCAAGTCTTTTGCCACCTCATTTCCTTTGCCGACTTTCCCAACGGAGAATTTATTGCTCGAACGGTCCTTTAAGAGAACCGAAAACAAGGGTTAAAATTCCGGTTGAAATATCTATTTTCGGGGAAAAGGTTAAGGGAATAATAGATAGCGGTAGCGAAAGATCGTTTTTAAGAGGCTCAGTTTATGAAAGAGTAAAACACCTCCAAATTGACGAGTTAGTGGAAGATTCTTCATCAAAAAAAGGTGTGCGCTTAGGAGATAAGTCTATTGTTAGGTCGAAGAGAGGCACGGGATTTGTCATCGATATAGAAGATGTTTATGGTCCGCAATGGTTCAGTGTGTTAGAAAATCTGTCTAGCGAATTAATTTTGGGAATGGATTTTTGGCTAAATTTTAAAGTTAAAGTCGATCCGTTTTCGGAAACTTGGACCCTTGCCGGAAGTGAACATAAATACCCGTTAGCTTACCACACTAACAATCTTAATGTTTTGCAAGCACTTTCGGTCGCGGAGAATGAAAAATTAAAGAATTTTCTAGACCACGAATTCGATAAAATTGACAAGGAGACGACAGGTTTAACAGACCTAGTAGAACACGTGATAGAATTAGACGATAGTAAACTACATCGTCAAAAACCTTACCGTCGGAGCGAAATAGTTCGTAGATTTATCGACGAAGAAGTCGATCGGTTGCTAGAAAAAGGTTATGTCCGGTGGAGTAATAGCGAGTGGGCATTTTCGCCAGTAGTTGCGCCAAAAGCCAACGGTGGCTTGAGATTTTGCATAAACTATCAGCCATTAAATAGTAAGACGAAGAAGCCAGCTTATCCACTCCATAATATGAGATCAATCTTGTCTCAGCTACATCAGGCGAAATATATTTCGACACTCGACATGAGTGAAGCTTTCCATCAGATTCCTATGGAAGAGAAAAGTCGAAAATATACAGCCTTTGTAGTAGAGGGAGAAGGATTGTTGGAATGGGTTAGAATGCCTTATGGCTTAACCGGAGCTCCGTCCACATTCCAACGCCTTATGGACTCCCTTAAAAGAAAAATGCAAGATTTGATCCATAACAGAGACCTACCTAGTAAATGGTCAGAACAGGTCTTTACATATTTAGACGACTGGATAGTAGTCAGCCAAGATTTTGAAGAACATCTTAAAATTCTGTCTTTGGTTTTTGAGGTATTCCGCGAAGCAAAGTTGTTAATAAATCGCGATAAAAGCAGCTTTGCTTGTAAGGAAGTAAAATTCCTTGGTTACATAGTCGATGAGTTGGGAATGAGTCCAAACCCGGAAAAGGTCCAACCAATTATCGATTTTCCAGTACCTAAAGACAGATCTCAATTGCGACAGTTTAATGGAATGGTGAATTGGTATCATAGGCATTTGAAAAATATAGCTAGAATACAGGGTCCTTTAAATAAGCTGACGAGCGTAAAAGTTCCTTGGAAATGGACAGAGGTCGAGCAAAAGTCCTTTGATGACGTCAAGAAGGCACTTATTGAAACCCTTCGACTTTATGTGCCTATACCGGGAGAACCATTCATGTTATATACAGATGCCAGTGATTTTGGTCTTGGTGCTATTTTGGTCCAAAAAGATCCAAACTCTGATAAGGAAATCCTTATCGAAGTTTTGAGTCGACCGTTGAGGGGTGCTGAAATGCACTATACGGCGACTGAGAAAGAGTGCTAAGCAGTTGTTTGGTCCGTCGAGAAACTTAGATCTTATCTTGAAGGAATGCCATTTAAGGTGATCACAGATCACCAAGCTCTCGAATGGTTGCATGGATTGAAAAATCCTGTAGGACGGCTTGCGAGATGGGCAATTTACCTTTATCAACATAATATGTCAGTCGAGCACCGACGAGGAACCTTAAATGAAGCACCAGATGCGCTTTCTCGAATGTTTAACGTCGACGTAGACCCTCCAGGATGGGAAAAAATAGTTGAAGAAACTATTCAAGGTTGAATTCAAACAATGAGTATTTGCGACCAGAATTGGTATAAAACAAAGTACGACTTGGTAAAGGACCAACCAAATAGATTCGTCGATTGGAAAATAGAGAACGACGAACTATTTTACCATCGCCCGGATTATGAGAAGGCATTAATAGATGATATTAATCCTTGGAAAAGGGTTATTAAACCAGATAAAATAATGGAAATATTACATGATAACCACGATCTGCCTCAAGCAGGGCATTTAGGAAAAGATAAGACACTCGATAGAATTCGTCAAAATTATTATTGGCCTGGTATGTCAGCTGATGTACGAAAATATGTCGAAGAATGCGAAGTTTGCGTAAAGGTTAAATATAATCAACATCCTCTTAAAGGAAAGTTATCAACTCGGTTTTTACATTCCCCTTGGTATCAGTTATCGGTTGATACAATGGAAACGCAGACTCGAACAAAAAAGGGAAATATCGGTGTTATTGTGGTAGTCGACTTGTATACTAAATATTTGGAATTATTCCCTATTCGTAGAAAAAGTGGGAAAGCAGTAGTTAAAGTTCTTGACACAATATTCGATCGTTGGGGAACTCCTAAATCGATAGTAACGGATAACGGTAAGGAGTTCGTAAATAAAGAAGTGGGACCATACCTGATAGCTCGAGGAGTTAAGCAAGTGTTTGTGCCACTTCGACACCCTCAAGCTAATCCGGTTGAACGGTTTAATCGAACTGTTAAACCTATGATCGCCGCGTTTCTTAAACATGATCATAAAGAGTGGGACGAGAATTTGTCAAAATTCCAGTTAGCATATAATTCGGTACCGCATGCAGGAAGTAGGATATCACCTTTTTTCTTGAATCACGGTAGAGAGGTAGTTTTTAAACGTGATGAAAATTCGCCTGAAAAAGATGAGGGCCAAATTCTGGACGATTCAGTTGTTTTCTGGATCGATAGAATGAGAAAAATTGACGAGTTACGACATCAAATTGAGTTAAAATTAAAGAATTATTCGGATAAACGCATTGCCATCGCGAATGTGGGTAGATCGGAGCTAATCGAAGTTAAACCAGGTATGCAGGTTTACTATCCAAATAAAAAGTTGAGCAACAAGGCAGAAAATTATTCTGCTAACTTGGCACACAAGTATTTGGGTCCGGTTTTGATCAGTAAGGTTCTGGGTTCGTCAACAGTTGAATTAGTCGACAAATCTGGAAAGTATATAGGAAAATATTGTGTAACTGATATCAAAATACCTCGACGAAGTCTCCGTAATATGTAATTTTCAGGATTGAGACTAGCAGCTAAAGAAGATGTCGACATCAAGCCGCGTGGAAGGCCTTGTCTCTCTCATGGAGAAGATGAGGCAACAAAAGAAGGAGATGGAGCGAGCAATGTCCGAGTTGCAGGCCCATTTTGACTCAAATAAGCTGGAGTTGGAGAAAGCCTTGCAACAAGAGGAGATGGAAAGGTCGACCGAGGATGGATTTCCTGATGAGGCCTGTCCCTTGCCACCCAGAACTTCAAGCCAGGCAGTGGAGGAATTCCTGGACGACGACGATTTTAAGTCAGTAGCGTCGACTATTTATCGGGTCCTCCCAAAACCAGGAGAAAGACCGGACCGCATTACAGGCGAGGTCAACTCACTTATTGAGGAATTGAGGGAGCGGAAGCCACATCAATTGAAGTTGAAGACAGTTGTGAGGGAGACGGCGTCGGATGTCCATGAGGAAAATCTTAGACGGAGACGCATCGTCAACGTTGGACACCCAGTCGAAATAAACAAGTCGACTGGAATCCGAAGGGTACAGTACAGCCGTTGTACTTCGTCGACAGCAGGATCGTGAGCCAGGATCTTCTGAAGAGTTTGATTCGGAAACGAGCAGAGCTTCTGGTCGCCGCCAAGGATGCAAAGAAGGTCGATGTCGGAACACAAACCTATGTAACTACCATGGGGAAAAGGTTCGTGACGGGATGCGTCAATTGTCGAGCTCCTGGCCATGGTTTTAGGATCTGTAAACTTCCTTATAGGTCAGGGTTCTGTACTGTCTGTGGTGCGAATGGATTGGATACCGTCGATTGTATCCATCCACATGGAGTGGAGCATGAGCAAGCTCTTAGAAGGTGTCCTAGGTGCAGTAAGCCGGAATATTTATATTATCCGGAGTGTCCGGACTGCAATATTCGACACGCAGGAATCGTCGACTGGTTGCGCCTAAATTATGCTACCTGGCCTGCATATTTGATCCCGGAGGACCATAGATACCTCGTCGATGGAGAGATTGGCAATTTAAAACGCCGAATCAAGGCTAAATTCGACGACTCTAAGGACTTCCCGAACCGTATTAGGAGTTTTCTGATTAGGGAGAACGCATTAATTGGAGTCGACTCAGAAGACAATGAAGCAGGTGTGAAGTTGCCACCTCAGTTGTCGGAGGAAAAGCGTCAACGAGCAATCGAGGCATTGTTAGCTCTAGTAGTTCACGACTCATTTAAGAAGATAATGAGAGACAGGCCGGAGCTCAGCGACGGACAGGAGATTAAGATTATTATGCCGACGAAGTATAAGCATCAACGTCAAAACTGAAAATGTCGACGAAGACTGAATATAGTCTAAAAGATTTTATATTTTTGTATAAGTAGTCTTAATTTTTTGCAAAATAAATCAGAGTTTCATAAATTTGCTTTTTATATATTTGGCAAAGTACATAAGGTTGTCAAGGGATCTACATGTTTTAATAATTTGATTTCTTGTCTATATTTTCAGGATACACGACTAAAATATTCCATTTTGTTAAAGGATTTTTTTGTTCTATTTTAACGTGAAATTGTCGTTATATCGTCACCTCTGAAGGGGAAGAGTGTGACAGTATTGTATTTTAGCGACTCAGCACTCCAATTTATTTTAAATTATTTGTTGTTTTGTGGAGATTCTGAGTTATTAAATTCAAATGTTGCGGTCCTAGAGGCCATGTGACGTTTGCGCTTGCGCTCTCGTTTGATCGACGAGACGCCGGTCGAAATAGCGAAAGCATGGCATTCCTGGATTTGCAACGGACTTGTGAACTTTAAGGTTAACTTAAAATTGTATAGATTCAGCTTACTTTTCTGTCGACTTGTCGAATTTATTAATTGATAAAAGTGTGAGGAACAGCTGTTCAGCGAAAGTGACGAAAGAATTGAAAAGTATTATTGTCGACAAAATCTGTAAGTAGACTCTTTTGAATATACCTTTTGTCGCCAAATTTTTGTTTCTTTTGTTTTACTGGGTTCACCCATTTTACCCCCCTGATTTCTCTTGTTCTTCTTGAGTTAGTTATTGTTTTTATTTATTGATATTTATATAAATATGTCGACCTTTAGTCGACAGGCGCTCTAATATTAATAAGTAAAGTTAAGTTAAATTTTGAACCCTCACAGCTCTGAACCCGGCCGCGTGAGGTGAAGGAATAATTCCGGTAAATTTTAAAGTATAAATTTAGTTTTCTTATTATAACAATTATTCCTGTTTCATAATATCTGTAGTAATATCTATATCTGTTATTCCAATTTTGGGAATGAAATCGTAAGATATCTAATATCCCTGGGATGTCGCCAGGATATCCACATTGCCGCGGCGGTTCGGATATCTCTAGGACGTCCCTAGGCTACCTTGAAATATCCTGTGCTATGAGGGTAATATTACAACATGGGATCTCTGTCTAAATAAAAATACTGATGTTCTAGTGCCACTAGATTCCTTACCCGCTAAAGACAGGTTCGAAAGCTTAGTTATTAATATATTTTTTAATATACATGTGTTCAGAGAAACGGGATCTTAGGAACAATAAATCAGTTTTTGGATTATAATTGTTTTAATTTTATTATAGGTTCATGAATATTTGTATATATTCAAATATTATTTTACAATACTTTGATAATTTTTTGTTAAAATAATAAATTTTTTATTTATTTACAAAAACGTATCATTTATTAATTTTTTGCGTTCCCTCAATTGCTTTTATTGAAGCTTTGAAAGCAACATTTGTTAAAATATTACTATTTGAACAAATCGACAAAAAATTGTTATTGTTAATATTTGACGACATATCATTATAATTATTACTAAAATGTTATTAGCAGTTTTGTCTCAGGCGTTAATATAGGAGCATCTTATTTATTACAATATTGCATTTGGTTTTACTTTATTATTTACTTTTTTTTTTTATTAGAATCAAGTTACACATGAGCATAAATCTCTGTTAGTGTGAAATCACATGGGACCGTCAAAGATGGCATCGTAATGTGAAAAAGAAAAACGTAAATATATCTTTGTCTCCCTCTCTCTCATTTCGACGCAACGTTTGACTCATTCATGTGATTTTACCCGAAATCTGAATTAGTGGTTTTCTACAAATGAATGAGTGAAAGGTGAGCTACTGTTAAATAGTAAGAATTTTACTAATTTTTTAGTACACAACTAGTAATTAAGATAGTAGAAAACTACTAATTCATATAGTAGAACACTACCAATTGAAATAGTGAAGTTGCACTATTTCCATTAGTACTTTTCTACTATTTTAATTAGTAGTTTTCTATTAAAAAAAAAGTAAAATTCTTACTATTTAATAGTAGCTTAATTTTCGCTAAGTCATTAGTAGAACACCATTAATTCAGATTTAAAGAGTATTAATGCATTTAAAGATTTAAACGCTGCGTCTCTCTCTTTTTCTCTCTCTCTCTCTCTCTCTCTCAAAAAAAACTTCATTATATACATTTTTTTTAAATAAATCTTTAAATTTAACAAAGAATAAAAATAAAATACACCAAGAGTTTTGTTTTTCGCATATTGTAAAAAAAAAGTTAAAATCATTAGGGTAATTAATTATAATTGTAAACTAAAGGTAAATAATGCATTTTACTATTGTTATGATTAATTTTTTATTTGTTTAAACAATCCATTATTGTAAATTTATAATAATTCTAAAGACAATATTGAGAAAAGCGAATTCCTATAAATTTGTCAGCTTTTATTGACATTACTTAGTATTTAATCAATAAACAAAAACAAATTAAGCTTAATTTGTTACAACAATTATTTAGATTGTTAAAACAAATAATGTTGTTATCTATTAACTTTTTTCTCATTGTACCTAAAAAGATGCAGTGTTTTTCTAATTTTACAATTCATTAAGTTAATTATAATAAACGACAATATTAATGTTAAGTCGCAATTTTATCATTTGTTTAAACAAATAATTGTTGTTATTTTTAACTTTTTTCTCATTGCACCTAGAAAGATGCAGTTGGGCTATTCACTCGCGAATCACTAACTTTTACTGCTTAAAATCAACATGCAGAGAATTATAATCATGTTCAGATTTTTGAAGTCAGGAGCTTAAGAGCAAATCAGCGTGTTAAGAAAGACTTAGTGTATTTAAGAAGCGAATCAAGACGTTTAAGGAGGGATTTAAGACACCTAAGGAACGAATCAGTAAACTTAAGAAGCGAGTCAGTATGTTTAATGCGAATTAATGTTCATTTAGTGTAGTCGAAAGGAATCAGACGATTCTACTCGAACTCGCCCGGCGGTCACACGGGGTCCTTAATTACTAACCTAATGACTTCTTATCCTTCAGGTAGCTTAACCCATTGTTTGCTTAATGTAGATTTAATGAATTATTTAACAACAAAATATTGTTGTTTAAATTTTTGGTGTAAACAATTTATTATTGTGAAATCAAAATCTGTGTTTTCTGACGATTAAAAGCATATCAAATTTTTCTCAAATATTGGAATTTTAAGAAGTTAAATTCCTAATTTCGGGAAATTGAGCTAAGGAATGATTCAGAGTGAATAGCCCTCAGTTTTTGTCTAATTTTACAATTTATGAAGCTTAATATTTGTCGTTTATTATACTTAGCTTCACAACTGTAAAAATAGAAAACACTGCATCTTTCTAAGTGCAATAGGAAAAAAGTTAATAAATAACAACAATTATTTGTTTTAACAATTGATAAAATAACGAGTCAACATTAATATTTGTCGTCTATTATAATCAGCTTCAAAAATTAGAAAAAAACTGCACCTTTTCTAGGTGCAATGGGAAAAAAGTTAATAAATAACAACAATTATTTGTTTAAACAATGTTAAATAACTGTTGTAACAAATTTAACTTAATTTCTTATTTATTTTAATTATTTAATAATAAGTAATACCAATAAAAGCTTACAAGTTTATAGAAATTCACTTTTCTCTATATTGTTTTAGGAATTGTTACAATTTGCAATAATAAATTGTTTAAACAAATGAAAATTTATCATAACATTAATAAATTGCATTAACAGATAATATAAAACAAATATGGTAAACAATTTCCAAGATTTCAAGCTTTTTTTTAATATACAAGTAGAAAATCTTTACAGGGTAAAAATATTCTACCTTACTCTCCATGTTACGAAGTTTCACCTTATAGATGGAGAGCCGACCGCAAAAACCGAGCTCATAAGGTAAAAGGTGGCGAAACACCATTTTTAAGATAAGATTTTGTTTGTAGATTACAAATTGATATGTTGCCTAAGCACAGTGGGGGTATAGACAAAGAACAGGTGATTAAAGAGGTCAATTTTTTCGAGTTACTTACCTCATAAGGTAAATGCTGCACGATAGTGCCATTTTGTTCAGCTTGAGCACTGATTACAAAAAACATTGGTTGCCAGGTCTCAGGCGGGGATAACATTAGGCAACCTATTTTATTTATAATTAATTTTTTTCGAGTTACTTACCTCATAAGGTAAATGCCAAACGAAGGTGCTATTTTGTTCAGCTTGAACCACTGATTACAAAAAAATTGGTTGCCAAGCCTTAGACGGGGATAACATAAGGCAACCTACTTTTAAATAAATTTAACCGCTGTACGCTGAAAGAGACCTTAACGCAAGAGCAACTAAGGTCCCTTTCACCATCACCGTGGAGCATCGCAAGCAGTAGGACGGACTGGATCACAGTGTTAGAGTAATGCGATACTCCAGCGCTGAGTCCAAAATATATTTATTTATGTACATTCAAATCGGTATTCTAATAAAAATAGTTGTTTTGTACTATACTGAAAGTACTTTTCTGTTTAATTATACTATGGATTTCTTACATATATCTGTTTATACCCTTGAAAACTTGTGGTGGGAAACATTAGTAGAATATTGCTATTGTATAATTACAAAAAATTAGTTAATTTGAAATATATATAGAAAGAACGAAGGGTAAAGGGGGAAATATCGGTGATGCGCCAATGCTTACAACTGGTGCAGCACTGCGGCAATGGTAACGACAGGCCATATTATATTATATTATCATCTGAAGCTCGTTAGAATTTGCGGTACAAATTCTCTCATACTTTGAGGAAAAATAAACTGTAACAAACCTTACACTAAAAAAAAATAAGCCCGGTTCAAATAATTTAAATTTCGATTATTTTAACCGGAAAAAATCTTAAATGAGGCCTTACGAATAACATTCTGGTTAAAAGTGTTAGAAAATTCTGGTTAAAATTTTCCAGCTATTTTAACAAATTATTTTAGTAATTTTCATTTAAAATAACAAAATATTTTCTGGTTATCTAACTCTGGTTTTTTTATTAGTGAATTCTAGTAAATGAAATTGGAATTCCCAGTAGATTTAAGCGGAAAGATATTTAATAGAATATTTTAATCACAGAAATATAGTCGAATTTTCTAATGAGTTTAACGGAATTTATTTACACTGTAAACCAAAGTGCATAAAAAATGGCGTCCCAGTTCTGTACACACTTTGAAGTGCATAATTTTCATGCACTTTGCACCTTATGCACTTTATGTTCATTAAAAAATACATGGTATGCGCTTCAAAGTGTGTAACAGTAATGCACTTACAAGTGCGTTCAGAACTGGGACACACTTATGCATTTGAAGTGCATTAATGTTACACACTTTGATTTGCAGTGTAATTAACAAGGCGAGACCACCAACCCAAGTAGCACGTAAGATTACATGAATATTAAATATTACTAATATTGCGGGTAATGTCACGGTGATATCAACGTAATGTTAAAATGTCCGCGTCAAGGTGACATTACACGGTAATATTACAATGTAATATTAAAGTAATATTACAATGTAATATTAAGTTAATATTACAGTAATGTTACAAATATTACTGTAATATTAAAATGACATTGTGGTAATATTACAATTAAATATAACGTAAAAAAAATTTTGGGCCGTTGGGTCTTGAACCTTTGTAAAGTGAACCAACTGACCAAGTAAGTAGACGCCTTAAACCACTCGGCTACTTAACTCTTATAATATACTTCAGAAACTCTCTTCATGTTTTACTACACATTTGTAATATTACTGCAATGTTACAAGCAGTTTGTAATATTGCTGCAATATTACAAGCAATATTACAAGTATGTAATATTACTGTAATATTAACTCAATATTACTGTAATATTAACTTAATATTACATTGTAATATTACTTTAATATTGCCTTAATATTACCGTGTAATGTCACCTTGACGCGGACATTTTAACATTACGTTGATATCACCGTGACATTACCCGCAATATTAGTAATATTCAATGTAATATTGCTGAAATATTCACGTAATCTTACGTGCTACTTGAGAAGTTTCGATTTTTCCCAAAGATGGCAATGAAAATTTCCAAATCAAAGATTATTAGACAGGTTTTTATAGCGAAGTAGTAAAATGCTTCTACCAGTAGTTTCCGAAAAAGAATTTGGAAAACTTTGTTAAAAATTGGAGTCTTCCTTGTATACCTTGTATGGGCAAACCATATTCGAAGTAGTGTGGCCGAGGGTCTATAGTAGTGATGCCGTCGATCGAGATTTTCCAAGCCCAATACAATACCAAGCCAATATTTCTACTTTTGCTTTGGTTCATCTCGATCGACTTTTTCTTGGCTTGGTTGAAATCTTGGTGAAAGGATTCTTGGTTGATTCTTGACTTGATCTTGGTTTTCAAACTCAAGATTTTGACCAGATGTGTTTTTCCTTTGAAAATAATAGCAAAACGGGTTTTGAAGTAATACTGGATGGATGGTGGGGCTGGTCCAGGTAGTTTCGGACAATAGCGCTATATAAAAAATTTACTGCTTCTATTGTGGTGTGAAAATCTTAAAATTGCAAGCCAATATCAATCTAAGACTCGATTTTTCAATCCTAAACCAAGCCAATACAAAACCAAGATTTTACTCTTGAAAGTCAAGATCAACCCAAGAAAGTTACTGGGCCTCTCAAGCCAAGATCAATAAATTCTTGTCTTGAACGGCATCACTAGTCTATAGCGCAAGAGCTACTGTTCCCAATGTTGCAAGTTCAATTCTCGGGATAGCAAATTTTTTTTTCTTTTACATATTTTTATCTATTATTCATGTCTCTGTATTTTGCAACGAAAATAACAATTTTTTACATTTTATATTTTTTAAAAATAATCAAAAAAATTTTACCTTTTTTATTTTTTTTTATTTTCTCAAATCATTGTAATTAAAAAGGATGTAATATTGTATAATTATTAATAATACGATTATATTATATTTTACTTTTGTATTGTAATTATAAAGATTAATTACTTGTAACTGCTAAAAGAAAAACTTTTCGCATATTGTGGACAGATATAACTTTATTTATAAAATGTTCAATTTATTCAAAACAAAATCTATTAAACACTATTAAAGTACTGGATCAAGATCTAGGCTATTTACAGACTTTTTAATATCAGCTCTGTCAAACCACTGACGCAGCACTAAGGCAGCACTGGCAGCAGTGTTGGCATCAGCGATGAGCCAGTTTTACCTTTTGGAGTTAAACCAGCACTGCGCCAGACTTCATGCCGGTACTGCGCCAGCGCTGCCAGTACTGACGCAGCACTGCGCCGGTTGTTATTTTCTTACTGGGAAGTCTCATATTTTACTTGATACCAGATATTAATTTAAAATCTTTATTAACGAACTTTATTACCATCTACTTAACCATCTTTATTATTATCTTTTTTAACCAACATATTTTCATTGCACATTTCTTACTATTTCCCTTACAAAAAAGAATTACTGGATTTAGTACTGGGTCAAGTACTGGGAAGAAGTACTGGGTTAAGTACTACACTGTAAAAACAGTCCGGTTAAGCCCTATTTAACATTATTTTCCGGTTATTGTAACCAGAAATTCTGGTAAAGTTAACCAGAATACTAGAAAATTAACCAGATTTTTAGTTAAAATAACCGGAAAATCATGTTAAGTAGGGCTTAACCAGAATTCCGGTTATTTTAACTGAACTGTTTTTTCATTGCAGAACTCCAGTACTTTTTTTTGCGCAATATAATTTTTTAAGCAAAATAAAATTTTTTTTTAAATTTTTGTGAAACTATCATTTTCTATTCAATGTATTTCTTTCTATTTAACTCTTTGAATCTGAATTAGTTAAAAATAACTAATTTGGAAGCAAAAACTCAGTCACTAATTCAAATAGTTATATTTCTTCTAATCATTTAGTAAAAAAATAACTAATTTTTAGTCAAATTCATTTGTAGGTTATGTCAAAATAACTAATATTTAAATAAAATAATTTCTGTTACAGATGCATTCACTCATATAAAACTTCTTTTAAACAGACATTCTATAAAATAGAATTTCGATCAACTGTGAATTCTGTTAAATGAAAATTGGATAAAATATGAATTCTCTCAAATGAAACTTCGGGTATATATGGATTCTAATATATGAAAGGTCGGTTATATTTGAATTCTGTCAAATATTATTTCGATGAAATGTGAATGCGGCTACAAGAAATTTCTGAATAACGGAATTCGGCCAAATGAAATTTCGAACTAATCGGAATTAGAACATATTCATGCGTCTCGTTACAGCCAGTACCGCGCCGACTCTGGCAAGCCAATAAAAAACAGGCGCGGTACCGCGCTAGTTGTAAGCATCGGCATAACACAGAATTTTTTCATTGGGTAGTATAATTAAACAGAAAAGTACTTTCAGTATAGTATAAAACAACTATTTTTATTGGAATACCGATTCAATGTACATAAATAAATATATTTTGGACTTAGCGCTGGAGTATGGCATTACTTTAACACTGTGATCCAGTCCGTCCTACTGCTTGCGATGCTCCACGGTGATGGTGAAAGGGACCTTAGTTGCTTTTGCGTTAAGGTCTCTTTCAGCGTACAGCGTTAAATTTTTTTAAAAAGTAGGTTGCCTTATGTTATCCCCGTCTAAGACTTGGCAACCAATTTTTTTTGTAATGAGTGATTCAAGCTGAACAAAATGGCACTATCGAGCAGCATTTACCTTATGAGGTAAGTAACTCGAAAAAAATTAATTATAAATAAATAGGTTGCCTAATGTTATCCCCGCCTGAGACCTGGCAACCAATTTTTTTTGTAATCAGTGGCTCAAGCTGAACAAAATGGCACTATCGTGCAGCATTTACCTTATGAGGTAAGTAACTCGAAAAAATTGACCTCTTTAATCACCTGCCCTTTGTCTATACCCCCACTGTGCTTAGGCAACCATATCAATTTGTAATCTACAAACAAAATCCTATCTTAAAAATGTGTTTCGCACCTTTTACCTTATGAGCTCGGTTTTTTGCGGTCGCCGCTTGGACTATTACGCTCGCCGGGTTAATATGAGGTATTGCTTTCACTTGATATAACATGCTTTTCTTACTGAAACATTAATTTTGAATGGGTTAATAATAAAACATTAAAAAGGATAAAAATTAATATTAATATTAAAAAAAAAAATAGTTTAAAAAAAAGTTGTAAATGCATCTTTCATATTGTATACATTTGTTACCAAAAGTCGATAGTTTTCGAAAAAAAGTGTAAAAAACTGTCAACCATCATGAAAAAAATTGATTGTAATATCATTACTGAACGGTGATCTAGTAAACTGTAATAACTGCTATTTACATATTTTGATGCTCTGATTACTCAAATGTATAAAAGAAATTGACGACTTTTAATGAACCACAACCCCCATTCACACTATTTCAATAAATACTCTAAATCTGTACGCTCACTAAATCTGAATTAGTTAAAAACTACTATTTTAAGGGTGAAAACTCGTTTACCATGTCAAATAGTAATTTTTTACTAATAATTTAAGAAAAAAGTACTAAGTTAATTAGTCAAAGTAATTTCTAGGTTATGTTAAACTACTAAAAGAATTAGTAGACTGCTATGTACTGTAATATACATTTAGCTATTTTTACTATTTAATTAGTTAGATTTAATCACTGAACTAGTAGTTTTCTACTAATAATTAGTTGTTTTTTACTATTTGAAGAAAAACTCGTTTACGATTTTAACCCGTAAATAATATTTTTTTTTACCAATTCAGATTTAGAGAGTAGGTAAAATTTTACTTAGATATTCTACGTTATAAGTCGTTATACGACTACATTATTAGTGCAAAAACAAAACGTTTGAAATCAGGAAACGCCGTTTCTCTTCAGCAGACTTCAAACAATAATGCCAAATTATTTATTTAACAATTTTGTATTTCCAATAAATAGCATAAATAAAGAGTTTTAACAACTGTTTCATGTATTTGCTAATTTGCTTAAACAAATTATTATTGTTTATTTACAACTACTTATCAAATTCAGCTACAGAGTTTCAACTTTTTTTCAATTTTGCAATCTCCTTTGCAACTTTTGAAGCTGAATGGGACCACTTAGTTACAACAAATTAACAATAACAATCGTATCAATAGTTTAAACAAGAAGAATTGGTTTGAACAATTTATAAAATTAAATTAAATTTAATTAAATAAAATTGTAATTGCTTTCATAAGGAAAGAGGAAGGAGCGTATCATGAAGTTCTAAAATTAATTATTTAGAATATTTATTTCTTAGAATTTCATTAGAAAGAATCTTCTTTTAGACGAAATTTCATATTTTCGAATATGTTTTCAAGCGAACTTAAATTAATCCTAATTTTGACCTAACAGAATTTTTATGTCACCGAATTCATATTTAACAGAATTTTCATTTTACAGAAAATCTTTTTAACAAACTTTTCATTTAAAAATAATCCAATTTAAACGAATTTTAATTTAGAAGAATTTTAATTTTACAGAATTTTAAGGATGTTTTTTTACCAATTTTTAAAAAGATTGCTTTATAATCCTAATAAAACACTTTTTATTTATAATTTTTATATTAATTTATTACTTTTATTAACAGTTTTTCTATGGTAGTTAAATATTATAAATTTTCATATTCTAATTAAAACTTGGAAATTTATTGAACTCCACTCGCACGTGAGCAAATAAAATGAAATGCATATAACAAGGTTACGGGCTCGGTTACGGGTTAGAATATTCCCGCTGTGACGTGACGGTGCCAGTGTACTTGTCAAAACAAAATGTACGATACAAAGAGTACTGGGGTTTTACAGAAGTTCTAACAAAGATACTTAAAATGGTTTTCTTTGAATTGAATTTAACACAGCAGTGTTAAATCCCAAAACATTCCTTATTTTCTTGTTTACGACTTTATTTGCTAATACTTTTCGAAAGCACCAGATGTTGGGTTTTACCCAGGTAACAAAATGCTTGAATAGTGAGAGCATCTAATCACCCGATAAATACTTTTAAAGGCTAAAAACTCTAAAAAATATTGCAATTTTCAATCTTTCATGATTGAATACATAAAATATGCTCTCTAAATCTGAATCATTATAAGTCGTCCGCGTATAAAAAAAAGTACACATGCACATTAGGGTGGTCCAAAAAAGGTGACTTTTGGATTTTTCAAAATCCTGGAACAGTTCCATATTCTTTATAATTAGTAACGGCTTAACTATTTTTTTAAAATTTTTTGATCAATAATTGATCTTGCGCACAGCGTTTTTTTCTTTTACGGGATTATTGTGAAATTAACACGTAAAATAAATACATTTTTTTCAATGCTTAATTTAACTTCCTTATTAACATTTTAATATAACGCCGGTCAAGGAACTGATTGATAAAGAGTGAAATAATCTTTTGCAAAAAAGTAAACTAAGTTTTGAAAATATTTATAGCTGTTATTTAGTGTCAAAAAACACTATTTTGGCACTTTTCAAGGACGTTTCAGCTACTTAATAATAATTTTTTTATTTGGAATTGGCTATAAAAGAAAATTAATCTTCTGGCAATGGCTTACTGTAATAATTAAAAATGTTGTTTAATATTAAACAGGTCAATTATTAATTTAAAATTTCAACTTTTTGAACGAAAGTTGGTTTACGACCATCATAAAAGTGAAAGCGATATGAGCCTGATGACAGCTACCAATGATGAAAAAGAGGGTTTGGGTCAGGGCAAAACCCAAATTTTTTTATAGAAGCTCTAAATATGTAGGCTTGAAATTCCTCGGCTACTGTAAACTACCAAGTCTTTGTAGGAAAGGATTTTCATTATTTGCAATAAGTGTTTTGTCAACAAAAAAAAAAAAAAAACTGTACGAAAGAGGAGAAATCTTTAGTCCTGTGCGCAAGCTTCAGTTATGATCAAACAATTTTTAAAAAAATGTTTAAGCCGTTACTAATTGTAACAAATATGGAACTGTTACACGATTTTGAAAAATCCCAAAGTCACCTTTTTTTGGACTACCCTAATGCACATATGCATAAGTGAATATTCACTTATTGAAAGTGTATATGTACTTATTGGAATTAGAGGACGAGTTTTAGAGAATGTTAGAGGCTGTGCATAAATTATGTAAAGGCGATAGCACTGCAAAAGCAGATGTCATAAGTGCGTCTTTTGAAAGTAAGACACCTGTTTTTGCAGTGAAGGGGAGGGAGGGGTGTACCAAAATCTTTTGCATCCTTACGAGGGGGGCGGGGGGAGAAAATTTTTTTTACGAAAGGATATATATTTTGAATATTTCGAAATTTGACGGTAGTTCTACCAATAAATAATATATATATGGGGCAAAATTCCTGAACTGTTCAGGTCAAAAAATAAAATTTATTTAAACTTTGCTAAAGTGTTTCCATTGTTAGTGGAAGTGTAAATACCAAATATTTTCAAATTCCATGAAATAGTTTTTGAGTTACACAGTTTTTAAACTTTGACTTTTTTTAAAATGTAGTTTTTTACATTTATTATATTTGTAAGTAGATTGCATAAAAGTTAACATATATTATAGTGAATTTTAAAGATTTTTTTACAGGCTATTCGATAATAATAAATGTTTTTTTTGTAAATAGAAAATTGGACTTTGAAATTCAAGGTCAAAGTGTTAATTTGATTGTATCTCGAAATCGGAGTTTTTAAAAAAATTTTACCCCATCTCAATGAAAAGCTTGCCTTTTTTCCTATAAGATATGTAAAAATCAAAGTGGAACGCTAAATACTTTTGTCAAAAATACATCTCAAATACTCGCGCACGCTCGAATAGCGCGACCTCGCCCGAGTAACCACTGGTTTCTCGAGCGCGCGCGCGTATTTGAGATGTATTTATGAAAAAAGTATTTGGAGTCCCACTCTGATTTTTACATATCTTATAGGAAAAAAGTCAAGCTTTTCATTGAGATAGGTTAAATTTTTTTTAAAAACTCCGATTTCGAGATACAATCAAATGAACACTTTGACCTTGAATTTCAAAGTCCAATTTTCTATTTACAAAAAAAACATTTATTATTATCGAATAGCCTGTAAAAAAATCTTTAAAATTCACTATTTATATGTTAACTTTTATGCAATCTACTTAGAAATATAATAAATGTAAACAACATTTTAAAAAAATTCAAAATTTTAAAACCGTGTAACTCAAAAACTATTTCATGGAATTTAAAAATATTTGGCATTTACACTTCCACTAACAATGGAAACACTTTAGCAAAGTTTGAATAAATTTTATTTTTTTACCTTGGCAGTTCAGGAATTTTGCCCCATATTTGTTTATGTTTAATATAATTATTATTATTATAAAATTCATCAAGTAGAAAACATAATTAAATTCCCCTTCATTAAGATAGTATTACTTATAATAGAAAACTTAATTTATAACTTCACCTAACATATTGAAAATATTAAAGAATAATTTTTACTAAGTCAAGGGAATGACGCGAAACCAGATGACAAAATTCATTTTCTATCAGTGAAAACATAAAACGACATATATTTGTTATATTTCAGAGAAATATTCTATTACAGTAGAACCTCGATAACTCGAATTTCAAGGGGAACGCTAAAAACTTCGAGTTAATGAGTTTTCAACTTAACGAGGATTTCGAGATATAAAGGTTTTATAGATCACAACTTCGACTCACAGAGGCATAATTGTAATGTACATTTTTCGCCTTGTAGAGTAATATAAAATATAAAATCGACTTAAATGTCGAATTAGTCATAATTTAAGTTAGACAAATAAACTTAATAAAAATATAATAATAAAAGAAAACATTTTTAAAAAATCTGCTCTTGTAAAGAAAATTAGACTTACAGAGTCAGCTTTTCGAACTTCGAGTTATAGAGTATAAAAATGCACTATTAGTACCTCAAGGGGAATGATATTTTCTTCGAGTTAAAAATTGAAAATAATTCGAGATATTGAGTATTTAAGGCTTCAACGGGAGGGGAATGCTATTTTTTTCGACTTACTGAGGAATTCGACTTAACGAGGTTCGAGTTATCGAGGTTCTACTGTATATTTTAATTCTATAATTTACTGGCAAAGTAGTACTGGAAAAACGTTATCATCCCAAGGTTATGCCAGTCTTGGTGCCAATACTGGGCGCCAGTATTGTAACAGTACTGATCAGTACTGGCCAGTAATGGGCCGTTACTGCGCCAGTGGTCAATTACTTATTGGGATACAATACCACCCAGAATTGTCAGTCCATTCATTTTTAAAACTTAAAAAAGGTTTCTAAACGCATGAATGCAGCATACTCTCTAAATCTGAATTAGTTAAAAATAACTAATACATAATTAGTAAACTCTTGGCTGAGTTTTTATTTCCGCAATTAGTTAAAAATAACTAATTATTAGTAAAAAAATAGTTAAAATTTAACTAATTGAATTAGTAAACAGAATTTTACTAAAATATTAGTTATTTTGACATACCGTCAAGTGGGGCTATTTTGTGCACAAAACCGCTCTTTTTCCACCCTATGCTTTATTAAAATTCAGAATCTGAAAAAATAAAGAATTTATCTATTCAGTTATGTTGTAGACATCCTTCTAAAGGTGTCCTATGAGTTAGCCGACAAGAAAAAATTTTTTGTCTGAGTTATAGAAACTCAAAGTTGTGCACAAAATAAACCTCCTGGTGGGGCTATTTTGTGCATTAAAGTTTGCTTATTTATAAAGTTGTGTTAAATTTGTTTTTTAACTTTTTTGCTGTATGACGTATTATTTCCAGATATTTCAGAGTACAATAAAGAGAAACAAACCCAGAAATATTTTTTTCCTAGAAATTGTTAAACTAATTTGAAACTGAAACACTAAAATTTCACAAAAAAGTAGATTTACAAGAAAAGTTATTTCTTTAAGAAAATTTTACTTAAAATAACTTCTATTACACTTTTTCAGTTTTTTTAAGAGAAAAAGTTTCAAAATTAACTTGAAAAGCATGTAATTATTAATGTTATTTTTTGGGGTTTTTAAGGCACCATCTGTAAAACTGAAATTTTAAGCTTATTTCTTGTCTTTTATAACAAAACTAAGACAAAAATGTTTCAAAATGAAATTCTAAAGTAAATTTTACTAACTACATAACAAATTATTGAAAAAAACTTGATTTTAAAGAATGCACAAAATAACCCACCAAATCCTGGTTTTTCAGTTTTTTACACTTTTTTCTTAAAATACACTGTAAAAAGGCTTTCAAAATTTTCCTTGCGATGGTAATTTCCCTTTACTAAGTCTCTGGTAAAAAAACTATATTTAATGCAGGGAAAATGCATACTTAAAAAAGGAAGAAATAAAAAATGTTGTAATTTTACTATTTTAATTACTGGAATTTTTAAGTCCTTAGCGAATTTCCTTTCCTCAAAAGTAAATATGCTACTTTTAAGCTGGGTAATAATAGTACCCACTTTAAATGTGGCGAAATTACTGAAGGCTGTAAAACTACCAGCGGACGGAAAATTGTAATTTGTGGTATTTTTCCTATTTTTAATGTTGTGTTTGTAAAATTTCCATTTTTTTTTAAAATACGGAAGTATGTAAAATCATCATATGTATTGAAGTGAAATTAAATATTTTTTGAAAATTCCCATTATTATATCCGTACAATAACCATAACCTGTAATTTTACAATTCGTGGCAATTTTCCAGTCTCATACGGAAAATTACATAACCTACAAATTTTTTTTTCATCGAGAGTAAAAGTTCCGCTTTTATAGTGGGTAATAATTGAACTGGAAAAGTCCTAAAAGTTTTTTTTCAGTGTATGCAATAAAAAGTTAGCGCATCACGTATACATCATCACAACTCAATGGTCAACAAGTATTATTAATACCTTTAGAAACACTTTTAAAACTCCGGAGATCTGAACAGAATTTTAAGAACTTTGAAATTTTTCTGCTTGATTTTCACGATTTTTTTTCTTATTTCTGATAAAGAATTGAGTAAATTCATTTAGTCTGTAGTCTGGATATCAGAAAATATTTATACCAAGTAGCAAACTTAAGCAACTGAATATACAGATTTTATTCATTAAAAACCTCGCGTGCACAAAATAGCCCCAAGGCTCACAAAATAGCCCCACTTGACGGTAACCTAAAAATGAATTTGACATAATTAGTTATTTTTTACTAAATGATTAGTAGAAATATAACTATTTCAATTAGTGATTGAGTTTTTGCTTTCAAATTAGTTATTTTTAACTAATTCAGATTTAGAAAGTATTTTATTTTCAGAGTTCCGACGCAGTACTGCGCCAGTAATAGCAAATCGTAACTAAATATCGTTATCATCCCAAGATGATCAATTTCTAGTTAGAATGTATTCTTTTAGTTCTTAGTATTCTGATAACTTTATTTGTAAAAAATCTCAACTTTATACTTTAAGGAAGAATTGAGGGAAGAATGACACAAGTAATCAAAAAGAAGTTAGTCTAACTCCATTTTTCGTAAATTTAAAAAAATTTTTAACACTTTGTTCATTTTAAAGTTGCTTTTGAGTCAAAAATACAATTTTCTGTGCATTGGAAACGTTTTCCATGAAATATACAACCTAAAAATTGTTAATCGTTTACAATGTATAGAAACTTGTAATTTTTATTTATATTCAACTTTCAAATGCTCAAAATATGTAACATATTTCCAACAAAACGCTTTTAAAATTTAGATTGTTCTTTTTTATTTAAAATATCGAAAAATATGAAGTTTATTCCGTTTTTCTGATTGATTTCTCCTTAATTAAGTAAGGTTCTTTAATGTTTACAAACTTCGCGTAAATGAAGGTTCTTTTATAATGCAATTGTCACAAGCTAGACCTTGTATTTAAACAAAAAAAATTTATATACGTTTATAATAAATTGAAAGGAGATAATAAATCTATTAAAAAAAAAGAATTAGAAAATATTTTAAGATGTAGAAGCAAAAGTCGTTTCTTAAATATTTAATTTTTTTCTAAAACGCAAAGTCTGAAAAGAACAGATTTAAGGGTCGAGTTGAGAAAAGCCTCATAAATAAAATTGGTCTGGTAAGAATGACAAACGAGGAGACAATGGTGTTTCAAAAGGGTCAATAAAACACCATGTGTTGACCAAACTTAAAATCCAACCATCTTATTGTTAGAAAAGGTTCGAAATTCGCGCTCCACTAATTTTGGAGTTTTAAAATATTCCTTTCATTTTAATAAAATAAATGTAGAATATATGTTACAAAAGAAAATTTTGATTTGTCATTCAAACTAATTATAAATTGTTTTATTGAGAACTATTATTTCAATATAATAATACATTTTTTAGTTTAGGATATGCTGTTAGTATTCACAATTGACATGCACTAGATATCCTCGGGATATCCTTTAAACATGTACAAGTCATCCTCAATACATCTTCAAAGTGCTCAAGATTTTCACGAGGCATCCTGAGACTATGTTCAGGATATTTATTAAGAACTTCAAATATCCTGAAAATATCTTCACTAGGATATTCTCAGGATATCCGGTAGAGCGGAAAATTCGATTCCATTCGATATAGAATGGATATCCCAGGAGATGTTTAGGATATCCTTTTGGTATTTAGCAGTAACATATGCTGGATATCCTGAGGATATCCCTAAAATATAGTAAAGATATCCAGAAGTGCGGAAATTTCGATTATATTGGATATCGTATGGACATCCTAGTTGATTTTTGAGATATTTTAAAAGTATTAAGAAGTAACATACGCTGAATAACCTCAGGATATCCTTGGAATATTCTCTGAATATCCAGAAGACATCAGAATTTTTACGAGATAAAATAAGAAAGCAAATAATATCCTTACTAGGATATTCTCAGGTTATCCAAGAGTGCCAAAATTTCAATGTCCACGAGATATCTTAAGGATGTCCTAGGATATTTTTAGGACATATAAGATAAACAGACAAAATACAAAACTTGAATAAGGGGCTGTTCAAAAAATACGTAACGCTTTTTTGGATCCATTTTGACCCCTCCCCCTCCCCCTTTCGTAATTGGATGTTACATGCAAAAAAAAATGTTCTGACCCCCCCTCCCCACAGTGGGGCCAAAGTCCAAAAAGCTGGCCGAAAGTCAAAAAATAAAGTTTTATTTTCAGATATTGTATCCAACTAGTTTGATTGAAGAAGGATCAAAGATTATAATGCTGTTGGTCAAAAAACCCTAATGTATTTTTTCAACCCGCACTAAGAAGTTGAAGACTGTCATTTTTAAGCATACTATCCGCTTCCTTTTGTTAAAAAAATAAGTGTTTTAGTAATTGTGTATTTAAAAAAGAACATGAAGTTAAAATTAATATCAGTAAAATAGATTCTTTAGGTGGAAGTAAGTACAATATATTTTGATATTGTAAGCCCAAAAAAAAAATTTTATTCCATCATTAATAACTAAAGTTTTTAAAAGAAAATTAAGAAAAATAACTTTTAATAATACTAAACTAAAGGAAAAAGTTAATTGCCCGATGTTGCCCGATAAAGTTTCTTTTTTTAAGTTATAGATTAGACATTTCTTTAACAGAATTCGTAAAAAAAAGTTGCCCCAATCTGCTTTTGCGTATTTTAGACAAATTTTATGAAAACATTTACGAATTTCACTTAATCTTTTCACATCTGAGCAAAATTGGGTGTAAATATAAACTAATGCCTTACGATTCTAAGGATTTTTGATGTCGCTAATTACGAATTTATTGTCAAATTGATAATTTTATAGTTGACAACTGTCAAATCAACTGTCAACTTTGCAGAAAAGCAATTAATCTTTATAAAAATTTCAGTGCAAGCATTTTCGGGGTTGCTGAGTAACAATATAATGTCAAATATTATAATTGACAGTTGACAGCTGTCAAGTCAACTGTTTTTATGCACATAGCAGCAAAAAGGTTTTTAGTGTCGATGACTACCAATATATTGTCAAATTTACATTTTGACAATCAAAAACTGTAAACTACCATATTGTCAATATGACCTTAGATTCATTATCAGCAACCCCTCAAAATTCTTTTATTTACTTGACTACTACAGACGGTTCTACAGATGGAGATTAACAATTTTTACATTTTGTGAACAAATAATTTGTCTTTCTAAAATATTTGTTTTTGTCAAAAATAAGGTTGCTATTTTAGAGTTTTAAATATTTTTTTAGTTTAGAAATAAGCATCATTAGAATACATTAGATTTAGACTTTCAAAAAAATTAAACGTTACTTTTATACTAATACCAGCCATTTTAGATTTTGTAAATCATACTTTAGATTCGTATTTAGAGACATTCAACCCACCCCGGACCAAATTTCATGAATTTAAAAAAAACTTTTGTAGGTTGACCGCCATATCGGATCACCCTTTTTAATAAAGTGAAGCAAACATTAGACTCATGATCAACGACCTCAAAATTCCCTTGAAACACAAATTCATGATTATGAAAAGGAAATTTTTGTAATATTTTAGGCAGATTGGATCCGCCATTTTAATATTGTGAAACAGACTTCAGATTCGTAATCAGCGACCTCAAAAACCTCCTAAAACCCAATTTCATGAACATTAAAATAAAATGTTTGTATTTTGTCCGCCATATTGGATCCGCCATTTTGAATTTTGTTAAACCGACTTCAGATTCGTAATCAGTGACCTCAAAAACCTCCTAAAATCCAATTTCATGAACATTGAAAGACAATTTTAGTCATTCGTCCGCCATATTGGATCCGCCATTTTGAATTTTGTAAAACAGACTTCAGATTCGTAATCAGCGACCTCAAAAACCTCCTAAAATCCAATTTCATGAACATTGAAAGACAATTTTAGTCATTCGTCCGCCATATTGGATCCGCCATTTTGAATTTTGTAAAACAGACTTCAGATTCGTAATCAGTGACCTCAAAAACCTCCTGAAATCCAATTTCATGAACATTGAATAGTATATTTCGTAACATGCGTGACAAGCAGTCGTTTCTGAAACGAGAGCAATGTTTTTGCAACGAGTGAAACGAGTTGCAAAAATTACGCGAGTTTCAAAACTACTGCTTTGTTCACGCAGTTACGAACGATACTTTTCATAACAAAGTCATATAAGGCGTGATTCGGTTCTCTGTATAGATAACCAAAAAGTTGCAGAATGAAGAACGATTTACTATGTCACGTCAGAGTGTACACAAATACAATCCAAATTGAATGTTTCACACTTTTTTACTTGTCAACACGCCGCGCTAGTGATACGGTCAGGTTAGATTTTGTAGCTGTACTACTCACGCTAAAGATATCGACTCTATTCTGTTGGTCAAACAGTGCGTGCAAAAAAAGTAGAAAAGTGGGAGACATGCAATTTGGACTGTACTTGTTTGCACTCTGACGTCACATAGTGAATCGTTCTTAAATCTGCAACTTTCTGGTTATCTACAGAGAACCGAATCACGCCATTTTTAAGACTGCGTTATGAAAAGACAATTTTAGTCATTCGTCCGCCATATTGGATCCGCCATTTTGAATTTTGTAAAACAGACTTCAGATTCGTAATCAGCGACCTCAAAAACCCCCAGAAACCTAATTTCATGAACATTTTAAGACAATTTCCGTATTTTGTCCGCCATATTGGATCCGCCATTTTGTATTTTGTGAAACAGACTTCAGATTCGTAATCAGCGACCTCAAAAACCTCTTTATACCTGTCCCCCCGAAAATAGGAAAAAGAGTTGATATTTTGGCCAGCTTTTTGGCATTTGGCCCCACTGTGCTCCCCCTAAGCGTTACGTATATTATGAACGGCCCCTAAACAACAAAAACTAAAATATAGTAAACCACTAATACAATAAAATAAATAGAAATAAAGTTTTAATTTTAATCTAAGCAAAAAATTCCAGGGGTGAGGGTTAAAATAATTTTTAGGAGGGCCCTCTGCACTTCTACTTTCGTCCCTGGTCAAGCAACTGAAAATTAAAAATGATATCTTCACTTTGATGCCTATTTCTGATTTACATGCTGCCATCTATTGAATTCTCCGTGCAACTTAACTTACTCTTATTTTGACTTGGATTTGATAACCAAGCCTGACTATTACTAAGTTCACAACGAAAATACTACAGCCAGATACCACTAGAATACCTCACATTTACTACAAGTATATCTGTAGTATAACTGTAGTATATTAGTAGTATGCCTGTAGTATACGAGTAGTAATTCCTGTAGTATTTCTCTGTGGTAGTCTTGTAGTTTGGTTTCGTAAGGGAGAATATATCTTATTAAATTTAAAAAAATTAAAATTTTTGTAACATAGCACAATTACCTGTTATTTACTCTGTGTTCGGGTAGTGGTACACTGCTATTAAAACACCTAACAAATATTTTAATAGTAATATTTTTATTTGTAAATTATTAATAAACTTATTATGCAGTAGAAAACATTTTAAAATGTTGTAAAAAACCCACTAATTATTGAATAATTCACATTAATATATTCTGTAGTTCGGTTGTCATGAAAAAAAGGTAAAAAAGCAGGTGAAATTGCTATCTTTAAGAACTAAACTTCCTAACCTACAAATATTTGGCGCGAAATTTAAAAGCAATCTATATAACTTTGGAGATTTTTGTTTTAAATAGTTATTTTTAAGAATAATAGTTTTGAAATTTATTATAATAACAATATTATATAATTTGTAGATGTGTATTACATGAACTTTATGCAATATTGTAACTTCACAACAGAAATGCGCTGAACTGCGGCACTGCGCATGCGTTCTTTAAGAAGTTGTCTGATTGGTACACTGTTAGAAAAAACCTGAAAATTAATGCACTTTTAATTCATTCACGTCACTGAATTTTTATTTAATGTTGAAGGAAAGTTATGATAATTCACAAATAAATTGAATTTCATTCAAGTATGCATTAATTTTAATTTAATTGCGCATTAAAGTAAAATTAATGCAATATTACCTAAAATTTGAGTTACCGATGAATGACAGTTATTTTGGCGTCGGTAATAAGATAAGTTGCAGAATTATTGTCGTGCAGTTTGTGGTATAGTTTTATAATACTTATGGTGTAAATCGTGTTCAAAATAAACTTCTTTGATGAAGATTAAAATGAACTTTAACTTTGTGACTATTGTTTTTTGACTCTTTATTTTTAATAACTGAATTTAATGAATATTGTAACCAACAATTTGTAGGTTATGTTTTCAGTGCGTCTATTTCTATTCGCGTGTGTATTTTGCAAACAAATGAATAATTATTAAGTGAATACTCTTATTCGTATGTTTTTTTAAGATAATAATTCAAGTGTTCATAAATTGATGTGCTTCTATTCAAAAAGTTTTCTACACGTTTTGTTTCTTTGGACTTTCTTGCATACGCATATTTAAACAAATAGTTCATTAAAATCTAAGACAATATGAATGAATTTTCATTCACCTATGTTGGAAGTTTTTTCAAACCACCTACATTAAAATTAATGCACATGTGCATTAATTTTCAGTCACACGTAACTGAATTTTCAGTCACGTGTTTTTAATTTTCATGTACGTGAATGGAAAAAACTTCCAGCATATGTGAGTGAAAATTCAGTCAGATTTTTCTAACAGTGTAGAAGGATTTTATGATCAGGGTTGCCAATTTCACAAGTCATAAAGTAAAATATTTTACCCTGTACCACCACACAAACTGGTACATTAAACAAGTCATACGCAACAAAATTGTTTATTATAATATATTAATAATATTTTTAAAAACTTTAAATCATCGGAATATTTTAGTGAAGACCCTAAACAAAGTAAATTACAATATATTTATGTTTAAAAAAATTCCATCTCTATAAAAATCAATGTGGTATGTCAAACAAATTTTTCCTCTGCTGCGTCAAAAACAGTTTTTTTCTATTTTCTTTGTAATTAATAAATCAATGTGGCTCAAACTTTTGGACGTCATGTGTTTTCGCATACCTTGATTATATTTACAATTTGGAACATTTTTTTTTTCAGTAGTTTGTCAGAAAATTACAATGTACAACCACCCGAACTATCCCGCAACCCCTGACTCTACCCTACATATACAAGTTATGAAAACCCATTGAACGAAATAGAAGATTAATTATTTTACAAAGCAGGTGGCAGAAAAAGAAGAGAGACAACAACAGCTCAAGTATTTAATTTTTAAAAATTGTAAACTGATTTTTCTATATAATACTGATTTAAAAAAGTGTAAATTATGTAGTAAAAATAAATGAAATTTTACCAATTAAAACGTAATCTCAATGATAAAAGTAACGTTTACTTTTCAATAAAAATCACAAGAAATATAGTATATATGTTACGGTAAATGTATTAAACACTTCTTTAAAATTTGTCCGCCATATTGGATCCGCCATTTTAAATTTTCAAAAAGTAATACTGGATTCGTAATCAGCGACCCCAAAAACCCCCGAGTAAGAAATTTCAGGCGAATCTAATAGTTTTAAAAATTCGTCCGCCATATTGGATCCTCCATTTTGAATTTTCGAAAACTAACACCGGATTCGTAATCAGCGACCCCAAAAACTATAAGAACCACTTTACTTTTGTTTTTTTAATTGCTTAATTTTGCTTGGGTGTGAAAGGGTTAAAAGATGTTTATGCAAGGGAAAATGCGAGAGTAAACGTGTAGTTATAAAGCACAAGACCTATTGTGCAATTCAAAGTGTCATAGTAGTGGTCCTTGCAAAAATAAGTGATTTATTTAATTTTTTGTATTTTATATTTCCATTTCTTTTTTAATACATTCAGACTACCTTCCTTACTTTTGAATTTTAATTGATTTCTAACTTTTACCAAACCGACTTGGTAAATGTGTACATTTACTGGTAAAAGTGGACAGAACTAAACATTATATTAACTATACTCACATTTACCATCCTACAAACGTGTACTTTGGTAAATGTGTACATTTACCGTAACATATACAATATATACGTTTCTAAAACATTTAAATCATTGAATGTGAAGAAGAAAAAACACTATTTACAATTAAAAATGTATCCCTTTACATTACGTAGTGTTTTCTTAAAAATAAAACTATATTTGAAATTTTTTAGACATTCAGCAGCTTATTTTCTAGCTATAAAAAAGACCATAAAAATTCTTAAGTCCATGTAAAAATCTAAATCATTTATAGAAAAATGCCAAAATTATGGATTGTAAAACAGAAAATAGAGGTTCTTTTTCATTACGGACATACGCACAAAAAAAATTAAAAACAAAATAATGTGAAACATAATGGCTTTTAATTCTTTAAATTAAATAAAGCTTTAATGATCAACAAAATATATTATTTTATTAAATTATAATATCAAAAATAGATAATTCATATTTTTGAATTTAATATTAAGAAAAAACGAAGATTTAATAAAGTCACAAACGGCTAAAAAAAATAACAATTAAACAAGTACAGTTCCTAATGGACATACCCAGAGAAAAACAACAAAAGAAAGAATAATTAGAAAAAGAAAAAATAAGCAAGAGCAAATAAAAGTAAAAAAAACATCAAGAACACCATAAACAAATAAGGTAATTTTATTTGGAATTTTTAAAATTTAAATACAAATAAATAATGTATTTTGCAATTATAATATTAAACAATTCGTACAAGTAATACGTATCAAGAAAAAATTGATTATTAAAAAAATGTTTTCCATATCAAACGCTATTTTAATTTTCTATTCCTGTTACACGACTATTCGAAAGTATTTGTTTCTTTTAGATTTTTTTTTATTTGGAATTTTTAGACTAGCGGATTTCTGTAGCTGTAAATCTTATTGGAAAACTTTAGTAAAATTTAACTCCCCCTACAGGATTCTATAAAACTTGCATATTTTTACAGTTAACTTATAAGGAGAGTTAACGTCTTATTCTTTATTCTCTAATTCACTTTAAAATAGTGCGTGCAAAACTCACTATTTTTTATTTACATTTTCAATTTCAAAAATTTTACTCATAAGGTTCGCTGCCTTAAACTCCTTACATTATTAAAAGTGTAGTATACTCTCTAAATCTGCATTAATTAAAAATAACAAAATTGAAAGCAAAAACTCAGTCACTAATACAAATATAGTTATATTTCTACTAATCATGTAGTAGAAATAACTCATTATTATAGTCAAATTCATTTTTAGGTTAAGTCGAAATAACTAATATTTTAGTAGAATTCAGTTACTAATTCAATTGGTCAAATTTTAATTATTTTTCAGTAATCTTTTTACTAATAATAATTAGTTATATTTTTCTAACAATTAGTTATTTTTCACTAATGGCTGAAACAAAAACTCAGCCACGACTGTTTTTCTTTTGCAGAATCGACAAAATCAAGTTAATCGACATATAACCGTACCGAATGAGACTAGAAGGCAACAACCAATATTATGCGCATTGCACTTAGTTATAAGCATAATTAATAATATCTGTTTTTATTTTATTGAAAATGTAATAACCATCTTTCAGCTCTATATATATCTGTTTTCTTTGGAAATAAAGGCTTTATATTTTTGGTTTTTTACCTATCGGTTAGAGAATCGAGAAGATCCTCTGCAATACAGCCAGAATAAACAGCTCTACAATCAGATCTAATCTGCATTATAAAAGTTCAGTCTACGTACAGTAAGTGTAAATTACACTAAGTTTCTAGAACTTGGAAAAAAGCATTGCTATTTTTAAAAGTAGGCGCTTTTTCATTTATTCCTATTTTTGCATAAACAGTATGTAACTGCTTAAATAAAACATGCTGCTTTTTTGACTGAAGTGTCTGCTTTAATAATTGTGGTAACTTCCAGCACTACGAAAATGATGTTACTACAACACTTGATGTTGTTGTTGTTGTCGATGCTGTTGTATGCTAGTAAATTATTCATAAACTGCTTGCCTGAAACGTTTGTACAAAATCGTTGCTTTTTCACTTGTACAATTGCTTTATTTTAATTGGCTTGCTACATCAAAAAAATAATGTTGCTACAACACTTGCAGTTGTTACCGCTGCTGTTGCAGTGCTAGTAAATTACTCATTGACTGCTTGCCTAAAACGTTTATGCAAAATCGTTGCTTTTTGACTTTTATGATTGCTTTACTTTCAGTGGCTTGCTACATCATAGAAATGATGTAGCTACAACATTTGCTGTTGTAGTGCTAGTATATTATTTATAATGTGCTAGACAAAATCGTTTGTACAAAAGCGTTGCTTTTTCACTTGTATGATTGCTCTACTTCTGGTGATTTCTACACTGAGAAAAAAGGTTTAGTTTTACCAACAATATTTTTTAGTTGACCATTGTTGGTTGTAACAACAATATTTCGATTGGTATAACAAAACGATTTGGTTGGCGTAACACATCAAGTTGTTTGGGACAACCATATTATTTTGATAGCTCTTATTTGGTTGAACCAAACATAATTTAGTTGTGACAACCAAATATAATTTGGTTGTCACAACCAAACAATTATTAAAAAAATTGTTGATTAGTTTGTAAGTAAGCTGCCGATAATAATATAAATAAAATCTAAATAAAAACCAATACCAGACGGTCGGCCGAACCTGGGTCTGATAGTTGAGCTAACGGTGTCTGTTACGGAACTGTTTAGCTATAAGGTTTATTCCATATTGGTCATTCATATCTCTCATGGGCTGGTGGTTAGCCTACTGGACTGGCAGCTGGAAAACCCGGGTTCGAATCTTCATGACTAATGAAATTTTTCTGTTTTAGGTTTTCATTAATATGAAATTTCTACATTCTCATCTGATTATATTTGTGTAATTAAATTAATAACATGTGAATTATGTAATTATATATGTTGGCCGACCGAAAATTCGCACCTGGGTTAGTTAGCTCCCAAATAAAATTTTTTTTTCTGACAACCAAAATTTTTGTTATCCCGAATAAAAAAATATAGTTGTGACAACCAAAAATTTTTGTTATGCCAACAAACAACACTGAACCAAATAATTTAGTTGTCTCAACCAAATAGTTTGGTTGAATAAATATCAATCAAATAATTTGGTTGGCTCAACCAAATTTTCGTTGCTATGACTAAACATTTTTCTCAGTGTAATATCACAGAAAAGATGTTGCTACAACATTTGCTGTTGTTGTTGCTGCTGTATTGCTAATGGATTATTTATAAAATGTTTCCCAGAAATATTTAGACAAGAGCTTGGTTATTTCACTTCTGTGATTGAGCAATCACAGAAGTGAAATTTCAGAAGTTCAAGCACTTAAACTGTTGTGGCCTCTTTCATCACAAATATAATATTACTACAAACTACAACACTTATTGTTGGTGCTGTTGTGGTGCTAAAAATAATTGTTGCTAGAAATTATTCAACAAGAATTGTTGCTTTTTTATTATCATGAAAACAGGATGTTTATTTAATGAGCATAATTTTAAGTTTGGCTGAAATAAATAAATAAATATCCATCAGTTTTATTTATTTAGTTACGCTAACATTATGGTCGTAATTGTAGTTTTATTTTATTTTTTTTATTTTACTTTTTTTTTTTACAAAACAAGTTTAGGAGAGGAAAAAATGCATTTACGCACTTGTTCGTGTGGGACTCGACCACATACTGTGGTAATACCTCACTAAAACAACCTCTCCCATTCTTGCCTTACGTATTCTTATCCGCTTTTGCTCCTTCCGTCCTGAAAGGTAAGCAATAGCGCGATTCCTTTGCTCGAGGTGTTTTCAGTTCACTGTTTTGTAGGTGTTCCTGTCCGTTGCCGCTGTTGTTCTTACGCGGTGGCCAGGAACGCTATTGGATGCTTTTTTAGAGCTACCTTCGTGATGTTATATTATGAAGAACAGTGCTGCCTGACCAGATGAAGAGAGCTCAGCAGAACTGCCTTCTGCATTCGACCTGCCAATGCGTCAGCTTGACGCTCGCAGGTTGGAACTCTTTGAAGCTGGCTAACAAATGAAGCTCTCATCCCCCCTAGACAGCCGAGAATAAGGACAACTAAATGGACTTTATAGCCTCTGTGTATTCTCCTCAATTCGAACAGCAGGTCTTGATACTTTTGCCGTTTCTCATCCTCCTTCTGAGCGATATTGCCCTCGGCAGGAGCCGAAAACTCAATCACGCAGATGATCTTACCTTTATGATCCTGGAGTACTATATCAGGCTTAGTAGCACTGATACGATGAGTGGTAGAAAACGAAAAATTCCAGTAGATTCTGCAATTCTCATTCTCCACAATAGCCTCCTGATCCTCTTGGGCGTATGGCAAGACAGGTTCCTTATCTACACCATATTGGTGTCGAAGATGGTAATACAATACCTTAAGTCCAGCATTGTGTCTTTCAATATACCTGGAACATGCATACGTCGGACACGCACTTAGAATGTGAGTAAGTGTTTCCGGATATTGTTTACATGCTCGACAGTTGTAATTGTCGACAGGTATCTGCATGACCTTACTGCGATAATATAAGGTATTGATAACACCATCTTGGCAAGCAAATAAAAATCCCTCAGTCTCCGATCTTAAACCAGCAGATATCAGAAATCTAAAAGACAGATCCTTAGACAACTCCATCTCCCTAAGAATCTTATAGAATTGCCCATGAAGAGGCTTCCTAACATGTTGCTCCAATAGAAGTACATGTTCAGCCTGCTTCACTTGTCTTTTAAGCATCAAAGGTGTTAATGATGCCAATCCCTGTTCTGTATCGCTGGTATCAAACGAAAGACTAAGTTCATCTGCCGCTCTGTTTGCCGCTTTCTATAAAAATGCCCCATTTTCTGCAATTTCATGATGGTGGACAAATTGCATAAGAGGATCATTACTGTTCATCACCGAACACGCCGCAGCCAATACAATACGGCGATGAAGACACTCTACACTAAGTAGACCTCTCCCTCCCTGATCGCGTGGAAGGTAAATTCGAGGTACAGAAGTTTTTTTTTTTTTTTTTTTTTTTACAAAACAAGTTTAGGAGAGGAAAAAATGCATTTACGCACTTGTTCGTGTGGGACTCGACCACGTGCTGTGGTAATACCTCACTAAAACAACCTCTCCCATTCTTGCTTTACATATTCTAATCCACTATTGCTCCATCCGTCCTGGAGGGTAAGCAAAAGCGTGATTCATTTACTAGAGTTGTTATTTTCGTTTCTTACACTGTTGTTCTCACCCATTGCCGCCGATATTCTTAAGCGGTGGTCAAGAACGTTGTTGGGTGCTTTTTTAGAGCTACCGAATAGGATCTTATAATGAACTGTGCTGCCGAACCAGATTTAGAGAGTTCAGAAGAACAGCCTTCTGCATGCGAACCGCCAACGCATTAGCCTTGTGCTCGCAGCTAGGAATTTTTTGTAATTGGCTCACAAATGAAGCTTGCATCCCTCCTAAACAACCGAGTACAAGAACAATTAATCTGACCCTGTAGCCTGGATATATTTTACTCAATTCAAACAGAAGGTCTTGATACTTTGTCCGCTTCTCATTTTATTATTATTATATAGTTTTATATTATATTATAGTTTATTATATTATATAGTTTTATTATTATTATTAACATTATTATTGTCACTTTTAGTATTGTTATTTACGTTGCTATTGTTATCATGTATTTTATTTTAAAAGTATTCTCTAATTTTATAACACTGCATGAATGTTGTATATGTCTTTTTAAAACAAATTTTTCGAAAGTAGCTTACTAATTATTTATAATTTTATGACTATTATTATTATTATTATTATGAGCATTATTATTATTATTATTATTATTATTATTATTATTATTATTATTGTAAAAAGAAAGAATTATGCGATTTTGTTTGAATTTTTTTTCTATTGTAATAGTTATATGTACGATTAAAATTAAAAAAATTAATAAATTGGAATTTTTAAATATATTTTCTAGTGTTTTCATAATTTTATCACAAATAATGTAAAAAGAAATTTTATTCTTGTATCTTTTTGTATTGATAGTTTGTCTTTTATAAAAAAGCAAAGAAAATAATATTTTAGTTTTTTTTTTCATAAGCAATATTCTTTAGAGGATTTTTAGTAATATATATTCTTATTATATGTATTCTTTGTTACAACAAATAATGGTATTTGAACGGGAATTTCTATTATAGAAAAATAATTTATCATATTTGCATTATTATTTTTAATCTTCAAAATGAACGTCGATCGTCTTTTAACTAATTGAGAAATGTCAAATGCGAGAACAAAAATGTCATATTTTGGAGTTTATAAAAATACTATTTACAATCTAAATTCAGGCTCGAGCGGACTGGACGCCAATCCGTCTAGGTCCCATTTACTATGTCCTTTAATTTCATTTAAAATTATTTTGTATTTTACTAGAAAATTGGTGGAAATTAATACATGTAATCATGACAATATTGTAAAGTTTACGCCTACCACATGCCCTTAAAAGGTAACTTTCAACAATATATGTTTTCTTTTTATAAATACAGTTGCACCTGGATTAGAAAAAGTTGAAGGGACCGACAACTTCCTCTCGCTTAAAGAGGTTTCTCACTTACCCAGCTTTCTTTTATGGAGGTCAAAAAGCAAATTTTCTCACTTACAGAGGTTTATAAAAAAATGTCATTCCTCTCTAAATCTGAATAAGTGAATACTTACTTATTTTAAGTCAACAGTCATCTACGTAGAAAAGTAAGTATATATGCATACACGCATAAGTAAATATTCATTTATTGACATTGTATGCACTTATTTTTATACGTGCGAACGAGTTTTTACACATTCAGATTTAGAGAGTCAAATTAATAGTTTATTGTACATAATTATATAATTTATTTGATTTTTTTAGGACACATTATCATTAAGATTTTCTTAAAATGCTTTTAAAGTCGGTTTTCGTTTGTTATTTGACTAAAAAGAATATTGTTTTCGTTGTGTACACTAGGCATATATCTGCGATAATGCCTAATTATTTTTATTTTCACGTAAGTAAAGTAAAAAAATGCTGTTAGAGCCAAACCTGTTTATAATGAAATCCTAGCTGTTTCTCTTTCAACGTTATCCGCATTTTACATTTTTTTTTGCAAAATCAATTTTCGCGAAATGGAAAAGCCGCTTGCGGGCGTGTGTGTGTAGGGGTGGGGGTTGTATATGTGTAGGTATATGCACTATGACGCATTTTTGTAGTTTTATGTTTAATGTTCAAACAATATTAATATTAAATGTTTAAATAATAAATAATATTAATGTTAAATTTCTAATCTTATTTTAAAACTAAAACAAATAAACAAATAATATCCTAGCACCCAGTTATTTTATCGATAAATAACTAAACAAAATAACAAAAGTAATAGACTAATTAAGCAAATTAATTTATTTAAACGAGATCGAGCGCGCGTGCTCACGTTTTCTTTATTTAATTGTAAATCATAAACTTATTGTTTTATTTAGTGATATAAGGAACTAAATAATTCCCCCTGCATAAAGAAATTAGTATCGTCAAGTGGGTCTATTTTGTGCACGCGAGGTTTTTAATTAATAAATGCTTAAGATGCTTAATATTGCTTAAGATTGCATTTTGGTATAAATATTTTCTAATATCTAGACTACAGAGAGCACTAAATGAATTTACTTAGTTCTTTATCAGAAATCAAAAAAAAAAATCGTAAAGTCGTGAAAATGAAGCTTAAAAATTTCAATGTTCTCAAAATTCTGTTCAGATCTCCGGAAGTTTAAAAGTGTTTCTAAAGGTATTAATAATACTTGTTGACAATTAAGTTGTGATGATGTATACGTGATGCGCTAACTTTTTGTTGCATTTTTTAAGAAAAAAGTGTAAAAAACTAAAAAACCAGGACTTGGTGGGTTATTTTGTCAAAATGGCGGGTTCAATATGTCAGACGAAATCTTTTCAAACTAATTGAATTCGCTTGAAACTTGTTACATGGGGGTTTTTATGCTCGCTGATTACGAATCTAAAATAATAATATGTTTTAAAATTATAATGAATTAATTTTTTCTAAGCTTTTGCAAAAATATTTTTTTACTAATTATATTATTTAAACTTTTGCATTTTTTGTACCCACTTTAGCCTCAGGAAAAATCTAAGAAAAAGATTGTGCAACAATAGTGAAGTATTTTTTAAATTTTATAGAAAAGTATCTTTAAAATCACACCAAGAATGTACGGAGATCTTTATTATTTTAAAAGTTATTAATAATTGAAAAGAACGCTGTAATTAACATTTATTTTACAATAAATTTTTTTAGAATGGACAAAACGTCTTCATCTATTACTCGTAAGTAAAACTTGACAATCTTTACATTTAATACTTTTCATGATATCCTCCTTTTCAAATTTACGCGCCCTGTCCTCATTCACTCTTTCACTACTCGACTCATTGCTCTCTGTCCTTCTTACGCCCTACCTTATCAACACTTTCTCGCTATCTTTATCTTCGTCACTCTCTCTACCTGTCACTCTCACTCAGCACGCTCTCACCATAACCTCACTATTTTTTCCTTCTTTTTCACCTCTTTTTACCATTCATACATTTAACCACCTCTTCATACACTCTTTTCATTCACACCTTCGCACTTCACTCTACACTTACTTATCACTCCATAGCCCACCCTTCAGTTATTATTAATAAATTTTAAATAAAACTATTTCCCCTTCACAAACGCGTCAGCTACTTATCGGTACCGGAAACGGAAGCCCTTAAAGCTTTCAATAGAAAATGTTAGTGATCATGATTTCATAATTTCAATGCGTTCTAATTCTGTTTTATTTAAATAAATTAAATTGTTATGAATTTATACTCTGTAAAGGAAATTCTATTGATTTCATATTCTTAAGGGATTAAATTTATTTTAATTGTAACTATGGAATCGGAATTTAAAAAAAAAAGGAATTAATTAGTTTTATGTCTAACTACCGAATTAGAATAAAAATGTCTCCAATTGAATTCTCTCCAAACGAATTAAAACTTGAAAATTCAAATACGAAATTAAATTTGACGAAACAGAATATAAATTGAAAATGCAAAACTACTAATATAGTTTTATGTAAATTATAATAACAATATTAATAATATTAATTAAAAATAATAAAATTTTTTATATCTAACTTTTGAAGTTGTATTAAAAAAATAAAATAAATGGAAAACATTATTCTTTCTTACCTGTTGCCAAATAATTGTTACATGTATTTTTATAAATTATAACAATTATTTAACTTTTATGTTACCATTAAAAGTGCAAAACTATTAACTTGGTATGATAAAAACAAAAATAATAATTAAAAATAATAAAATTCTCTGTACTTTTTCAATTTACAATTAAATAAAAAAATCAATAAAAATTATTGTTATTATCACTATTATTACTCACCTGTCATTAAATGCAAGGAGAATCGTCATGTGACTAAACCTACATAATAACACAAATAATAATCTAACCTTAAACGTTACCTTTGAAAGTGAAAAATTACTAACTTAATTTTATGTTTCAATATCCCTGCCGATAGAGAATACCTAAAAAATGACTGGCCGAAATGACTAAATGGATTCAGTCATTTTTTAGGTATGATTTGAATGATTCCGTATCTAGAAAATGTCGAACGATTTTTTCTCTTTAAAATTGCTTTTAAACCATTTTAAATGCCACGAAGCTTCATGATTCTTTATAAAAATGTTCAAGCGTACTTCAGAAATAGTTTATAACATTAAAACAATAAAAAAAATATTAAACAAAAAATTTAAATAAATAATAAAAAAAAATTAACAATTTTTATTGTTTATTCTAAAAACATGAAGCCAATATAATCCTAAGAGCACACTAAATAGTTTTTAACAAATTTATTATTAAATAGATTATGTTTTATATGTTTAAAAATAAACATTACTATTAATCACCAGTATAAATCTGCAGAATATTGACATGTGTAACACACTAAAAGCAAACACTACTTCTCTTATAAAACTAAAACACTATTAACCACTTAACACTTCACTGAATATATTTTATAAAGCACTCTTATTCTAAAATAAATTAAAATTTCTATTAAATATAATAAAATTACAAAATTATATGTGAACAAATAACCTAAAATGTTGTACTTCTATCAAACTACCACTAAAATAACAACAAAAAAGTATAGATAAATATCGAAGATATTGTTCACCAATGAGAGAGCGAAAAAGGGTCTTACACGTCTGAAGTTAATCACAACGTCCGTTCCTTTTTAGAGTAGGATTAAATCATACCACAACTACCTGAAAAACATTAGTTGCGCCGCCCCTGAGTGAGGAATAAGAGGCAGCAGCAAAACTATGATTTTTAAATTACACTACAAATTCACATATTTGTTCAGAGCATAATTCAAGAAAAAGGACAAACCCTGTCGAAAGTAAACCACTCAAAAACCACTGGCCTAGTGGTTTTTCAGTGGTGTGACCCGCATATCTTCAGAGAATTTTTTTGGAGTTGGGGTAACAATAGTACAATAGTTTTAAATGCCAAGTAGTTTTGTAGGGGAGTAAACTTCGACTATTCGAAAAAAATTGACAAGCAATTTGAACTGAAAATTCAGGTCGAACACCGACTGCTGATTGTAATTTTTTTTTCCTTTTATGGTTTCCTTAACCCAAAATAAAAACTTTTGCAAAATTATTTGCAGTTACTGCAAAGAATTCCGTAACTTGTGCTGAATTTTTAGTACATTTTACAAAACTTTTCTGCACATACCTGAAACTGAGTTTAGTAAATGGCTTTATCCAAGAGTGCAAAAAAGTTTTGTAAAATTCGAAAAATTATTTTTTTCCGTGTATGATTTATTCCAGTTTCATGTTTCCTTTTGTCATTTCCAAATGTATTTGAGTGCCATTATATCATGCGAAGGCAAAGATATCATAATTTCCAATCATTGTATCTTCATATTTCATTGATTTTCTACAGTGACCCAACTCTGACTACCATGTTCAACTTTGACTATCTTTTTTTTTCTTTTTAATTGCCCATAACTCCGAAAATTTTGGTCCAAATTTTTTGCAATATTAAGCAAAAACATTGCATTGTAGTAGATCTTTCCAATAATATAAGAGACATCGCAAAATTCGGCCTACAGGAGAAGTTATAGAGAAAAGTCAAAACTATATCCAACTCTGACTACTCTCCACTATAAAAGTCGGGAACCGGTTCAGTGGTATTTACTGAAATATAAAGTGGTGAACCATATTTTAGTTTCTACATTACTGCTTTGGGATTTCTTCTGAATTTTCGTTAATTATTAATAAAAGCTCATTAAGAATCGTCAAATTTTCCTCTACTGTAAAAACGTGCGTGAGATCTGTCGTATGAAGGTAGGTATTTACTTACATGTGTACGCATATAAGATCTCAGGTGACACAGACGAGATCTCGTATAAGATCTTATGTAAGAACATAGGTACGAACGCATGTAAGTTCGTCATGCGCCACGTATAACGTTACTCAATATGAAATTGAAACAGCGTTCTTATATGAGTTCTCATCTGCGTACGTATGTACGAACACATGTGCGAACACACGAACGAACTCATGTGCGAACACACCTAAGTATTAAATTAAATATTTTAAATTACCTAAATATATTATTAAAAAAAAATTCTCGCCAACGGGATTCGAGCCCATCTAACCTGAGCCTAAGTACGCCTTAAACCCCTCGGCCACCGTAGTTGTAGAAACAACTTTACAAAATCTTAGTCATGTTTAATACATAAATTTCTCCGGAAAGACATGACTAAGCTTTTGTAAAGTTGTTTCTATAACTACAATGGCCGAGGAGTTTAAGGCGTACTTAGGCTCAGGTTAGATGGGCTCGAATCCCGTTGGCGAGAATTTTTTTTAATAATATATTTAATTTAAAATATTTAATTTAATACTTAGATGTGTTCGCACATGAGTTCGTACGTGTGTTCGCACATGTGTTCGTACATACGTACGCAGATGAGAACTCATATAAGAACGCTGTTTCAATTTCATATTGAGTAACGTTATACGTGGCGCATGACGGAACTTAATATAAGAACTTACATGCGTTCGTACCTATGTTCTTACATAAGATCTTATACGAGATCTCGTCTGTGTCACCTGAGATCTTATATACGTACACATGTAAGTAAATACCTACCTTCTTACGACAGATCTCACGCACGTTTTTACAGTAGGGTCTCTATTGCCCAAAACTTATGAATAAATTCCGTACTTATTCATGAATATTTTTTTTCCGTATATACCCTGTCGAAAGTAAACCACTGAAAAAACCACTGGCCCAGTGGTTTTTCAGTGGTCTGACCAGCATATCTTCAGATAGAATTTTTTTGGAGTTGGGGTAACAATAGTACAATAGTTTTAAATGACAAATATTTTTGTAGGGAGTAAACTTCGACTATTTAACGAAAAAAATTTACAAGCAATTTGAACTGAAAATTCAAGTCGAACACCGATTCCTGATTATAATTTTTTTCCTTTTATGGTTCCTTTAACCCAAAATTTTTATGACTTAAAACTTTTGCAATTTCAAAAATTGAAATTTCTAAAATAAAAATATGAAATCTACTTATTTTCACGATTACGAATATCGAAAAAAAATTCTAAAAACTATTAAAAATGAAGGAAAGTAAATTTTAAAAATTATTTTTATTATTATGAGAAACAACTTATTTGAGGAAATTTTTAGATATACTTTATCGTTAGAACACGTAGAATATTAATATTCAGTTTTTAAATTTTTTAATGCGAAATTAGAGAAATTTTTGTTCCTAATTTTTAATTAAATTCAGAAGTCTTCAAGTTTTTTGAACTCTGTGGACCCTTCTCGAGGCCTTGAATATATTAAAAATTGACCTGTGAAAAATTTGTTTCTCAACAAATAAATTTGTTTAAATTTTAATGTTAAAAAATTGTTTCTTTTAAATTTAGAATCTGTAAGTTCTAACAATTACGTACATATAAAAATTTATACAAAAATCCTAAATTTAAATGAATAGTATCGCATCTCATAAACGGTAGCAGATATAAAAAAACTGATGTCATTTTCGGATTTTTTAATAGAAGTATATATTATGTTAATAGTAATAATATATATATAAGTGGCTGAATTCTTGAACAACAAATATAATATTGGAATAAATAATATAAATTATTTAAAACTATAAAAAAGAATGTTATCCTTCCATTTTATGAGGGTAAAGGCCATAAAACGATTTGGGACTTCCAGGCCAACTGCCATAAATCGACCCTCACAGTAGATATTTTCAGTGGCGCATTGTTCCAAATCACAACTGAGAAACCACTAAATAACCACTGGAATTTCAGTGGTTCTATCTCAGTGGTTTTCTTTCGACAGGGTATATATATAAGAGGCATTTTACGTGTAATGTCCCAAGCTCAAAATTAATTTCTTTTAAAAAAATTGAAACTTAGGAAATTTATTGTCCTATCTAGTAGTAATAAAACCCAAAAAAAATTTTTTACTTTTTTGAAAAATTGAAGGGGGTAGAGGGGGGTCAATTTTGTCAAGTTTACTTAATACCGTCTTCTTACTTAATTTTCTCTGTCTTGGCGGGTAATGAAAAAAATTTCTTCAAGTATGATTTTAAAAGGTTTTTTAATGCTCTTTTCATTGGTAAATTTTATTTTTTAATATTTCAAAAATTTGACCCTAATTTTGTATAATTAATATTTAATTTGCTATTTTCACCAAAATCGATCCGTTTAATTTTAAAATAAAGTATTGCAAACGAAAGCTGAGGTTTTTTCCTATCGATATAGAAATTTTTGGAATGCCCTTTTTTTTTGTTTTTAAGATATTAATCCTCTAAGAGCGGATTGAGGCGCGCGGCGCCCAACGACGCGGTCGCCTCGCATTAGGCAGCGTCAGCTACTCACTCTTACCAAAAGCACTATTTTTGGACAAAAATCTGCTGACAACTCAAAAATGATCCGATTTTAACTTTCTTTTTTTTAAAATACTCGAGAATGTTTGTCCTACAACTCTCAAGTGCTAAAAAAATAAGATTTTTTTATTAACTGAAATAAAGGTTAATAACATTTAAAAATTGAAAAAAATTATTTTTAAAAAAGTGACTTCAAGGTATCCTTTGATGTCAGAAACTTTATATACTTATATAAATACACACAAAACTTATCAAAAGTATTTTTAAATTGTTCCTAGTTAATAATGCCCTAATCAACAATTTTCAAATTGATTAAACAATCTTAGTTAACAAATTAATAACTTTAAAAATATTCATTTTTAGATTCCGTTTCTTTTGTGAAATTATTAAATTACTATTTACTTTACTTACGTTTCGTGTCTTTTGTAAAATTAATAACTATTGTCCTAGAATAATGAAAGAGTTAAAGAACGTTCACAAACATTTTTTGAATTGTTTAAACAATCTTAGTTAACAAATTAATAACTTTGAAAGTTTTCCTTCCTTAGATTCCGTTTCTTTTGTGAAATTAATTAATTACTATTGGCCGAGTATTGTATAGCAGTTTAGGATGTTTACTAACAACTATTAAATTTTTTAAACAATCTTAGTTAACAATTTAATATCTTCGCCATTTTTTATCACTTATATTTCGTTTCTTTTGTGAAATTAATTAATTACTGTTTATATCTAAATTTATAAAGTAATTTAAATATTTTCCAACTGTTTTAAATTGGTCCAAAAATTTTAGTTAATAAATAATAACTTCGAAAGTTATTTTTATTTAGATTTCACTTCTTTGAGTAATTAAAATAATTATTTTTGGTTCAGATTTTAAAAATACTTATGGTCCTTATAAATATTTTAAAATTTGTTAAAAATATTAGTTAACAAATAAATAATTTCGGAATTTTTATTTGCTTCGATTTCGTACCTATTCTGAGATAAATTTTTCAGCATTTCCTGAGAGTTTTTCAAGCAATCTAAACGCAAAGAATTTTATTTCATCTTTAAGATCATCAAAAAAACAAAAGAAACGAAATATAAGTGATAAAAAATGGCGAAGATATTAAATTGTTAACTAAGATTGTTTAAAAAATTTAATAGTTGTTAGTAAACATCCTAAACTGCTATACAATACTCGGCCAATAGTAATTAATTAATTTCACAAAAGAAACGGAATCTAAGGAAGGAAAACTTTCAAAGTTATTAATTTGTTAACTAAGATTGTTTAAACAATTCAAAAAATGTTTGTGAACGTTCTTTAACTCTTTCATTATTCTAGGACAATAGTTATTAATTTTACAAAAGACACGAAACGTAAGTAAAGTAAATAGTAATTTAATAATTTCACAAAAAAAACGGAATCTAAAAATGAATATTTTTAAAGTTATTAATTTGTTAACTAAGATTGTTTAATCAATTTGAAAATTGTTGATTAGGGCATTATTAACTAGGAACAATTTAAAAATACTTTTGATAAGTTTTGTGTGTATTTATATAAGTATATAAAGTTTCTGACATCAAAGGATACCTTGAAGTCACTTTTTTAAAAATAATTTTTTTCAATTTTTAAATGTTATTAACCTTTATTTCAGTTAATAAAAAAATCTTATTTTTTTAGCACTTGAGAGTTGTAGGACAAACATTCTCGAGTATTTTAAAAAAAAGAAAGTTAAAATCGGATCATTTTTGAGTTGTCAGCAGATTTTTGTCCAAAAATAGTGCTTTTGGTAAGAGTGAGTAGCTGACGCTGCCTAATGCGAGGCGACCGCGTCGTTGGGCGCCGCGCGCCTCAATCCGCTCTTAGAGGATTAATATCTTAAAAACAAAAAAAAAGGGCATTCCAAAAATTTCTATATCGATAGGAAAAAACCTCAGCTTTCGTTTGCAATACTTTATTTTAAAATTAAACGGATCGATTTTGGTGAAAATAGCAAATTAAATATTAATTATACAAAATTAGGGTCAAATTTTTGAAATATTAAAAAATAAAATTTACCAATGAAAAGAGCATTAAAAAACCTTTTAAAATCATACTTGAAGAAATTTTTTTCATTACCCGCCAAGACAGAGAAAATTAAGTAAGAAGACGGTATTAAGTAAACTTGACAAAATTGACCCCCCTCTACCCCCTTCAATTTTTCAAAAAAGTAAAAAATTTTTTTTGGGTTTTATTACTACTAGATAGGACAATAAATTTCCTAAGTTTCAATTTTTTTGAAAGAAATTAATTTTGAGCTTGGGACATTACACGTAAAATGCCTCATAAGTGGCTAAATTTTTCAACAATAAATATAACATTGGAATAAATAATATAAATTATTTAAACCTATAAAAAAGAATGTTATTCTTCCATTTTATAAGGGTAAAGGCCATAAAACGCTTTGGGACTTCCAGGCCAACTGTCATAAATCAACCCTCACAATAGATATTTTCAGTGTCGAATTGTTCCAAATCACAACTGAGAAATCACTGAAAAACCACTGGGATTTCAGTGGTTTTTATCTCAGTAGCTTTTCAGTTATTTTTTGTTGACAGGGATGGTTAAATAGCCGGTCAATAAAGTTACGGTCACATTTACATATAGGTACTGAATATACGCACTGAATACTGACTCGACAATTAACGAAATAGTCGGAGAACCAACTCCATCAATAAAAGAAGAATTATCTGTTAAATTATTTTTTTTTCTATTGGAAGCGATTTCTTTTTAAATATACATGAGCGCATATTAGTCAAAAAAAATGTTGTGCGCAGCCTTAGATGCTTTAGTTTTTAAGTTTTAATTACTGCGCATCGTGCCAAATTCTTAATCTTGCCTTGTAAGATTGCAGCAATATTGATCAAGTAAGACATTTAAATTAGGGATGGCAAAACTATCTATAACTATCGATAGTCTTTAAGGCTTAACCATACTGTGGATGATTATCACAATCTCCATAACTTTGATCCATTAAATAACTCTGTCAGAAGTGCGCTCATCGGAAATTAACTGAACTCCAGTTACCTCACTAATTATTTATTTATCACAGTGTTACAAAAGACGTTATGGCAACGACACCGCCATGTTCTCGCACCACACGCACAAACCACGTCTAGACCCAGTCGTAGCTGGAATTGCTCTGACACACACGAAAGCTCGCCGATACACGGCAGCTACAGGTTAGGTTGGAGAGAAGAGAGGCGTGACCACAAGGCGCACCCACACACTCCCCCCGAGTGTCAACGATATAACAATAAAAAACAAATTAATCTTAAAACAATGTTACAATTTCTTTCTAGTAAAATTAGTCTTCTCGTAAAAAACATTCATTTCGCTATTTAAACGGGTGTCTTCGCTCAATTTATAGCATTTACCTATAAAATATTTCAATAAACATGTACAAAAACCGAGATTTTTTTGTGGAGGATAATATAATATTATTTTATTTTTGTTCATAACACATTTAGAATTTGACAACGTCGTAACATACAATATTTTGAACGCAGGATAACACTATCCACGGTCTTAAATCTACTCAGTTTTTCAGTTATTTTATTTTACCTTCCTTTGCCAAACAATGTATAGCCAAAATAAATACTAATAATATACTATAAATTAATAAAGCGCTTTTTTCAAAATAGGTACCTTTCATTGATAAATTTTACATTTTTTAATACTGGGAGTTCACAAATTAATTACCTGATACCACACTTGAGATATCACCAAATCTTTACCATATTTATTTTTATAATTTTTTAAATTTTATAATTCAATCAAATTACCTTGTTACGCATTTCGTATCTTAAATGTTCCCCTGTTTTCGTCTAAAAGTTTCGCACTACGAGGTGATCAATCCCGCGAATCAGCGAACAAAGACGATACCAAATGGAAAAATAAAACTTACTATTTAATATGCGTATTTTGTGCAACTATCAATTCTAAACGTCACCCTTCTAGGACCTCTTCGCAAAATTGCCGGTACAAATTTCGACCGTTTAACAGGGCAATCGCGTGCAGACGAAGGACCCTGAACTACCATTTGCTTCGCAACATCCGATTCAATCGCCGGACTAACCACAGTTTGCTTTTTTCGCAAAATAGACGGTATATGTTTTGTACGATTGTGCTGCGCATCTCTCGGCAAAAGAGTCTCCTGCGTAACTTCCGGTTTCTCTTGATTGAATTTAACATTAACCGATTTCGGATCAGCGCAAATTAACGGAGCGTCCTCCGCAATTCTAACTGAAATCTTCTCTGGACCCTGTGTTGTAACCTTTGACCTCAAAACCCGGAAATCAACATCCGCCCCAACTCTAACGTTATTTTCGCTATTATCACGCAATTCACGAGCTATATTTTCCTCTTTGGCTGTACCTCGTGGGATCTCAAACTCTTTATTACCCTTTGCAAAACTACTAGACTCTTCGTCGGGCAAAAAGAAAGCCGGTTTCACGTTTTCTAACGATACGCTTTTTCGTTTACCACTTACTTCGATCTCGATTACTCTATCGCTAATTCACGATGTCACTTTAAAGGTCCTGCAAGGACCTTTTCGCATTGCCCACACGAAGGAACACGTGGGAACACGTACTTAAGTTCCTGTGAACGAACACCTTACGTTTATCATTGTGTTGCACCGGAACTGGCTTGATCAAATTAATATGTTTTTTGAATTCTGTCAAAAACGCGCCCCGATCAACATTTTCATTGACCGGAAATACGAATTCTCCTGGAATCTGCAGTGTTGTGCCATATAAATACTCAGCTGGTGAGGCACCGCATTTCATTATATTGACTAGAAGGCCAAGCAGAACCGTTGACAAAGATCTTGTCCACGTCGTATTTGAGTGACACATGAGTGCTGCCTTGACCAGTGGCGGACTAAGACAATTCGCCGCCCTAGGCTGTTACAAAACTGCCGCCCTCCCCCCCCCACTTTTAATAATTCATTTTTTTAACTTATGTAGGTAATGTGTATAATTTTTATATATATAATATATATATACATATATATATATTTTAGAATAAGAATAAGACAACATCAATCAAATCAACATATTTAATTATATATAAATATGTTTAAACAAAATATAATTTAAAATTTAAATCTTTTTTAGCATCGTTTATTTTTGGGAAAATAACTTTTAAGGATGTTCATCCACTCAATTGGTTTTCATTCTAAGCGACCATAAAACGTAAAATCTTTTCAACGGAATTTATGCTTATAATTTAATTTTTTAAATAGTACATTCAACTTTTATAGTAAAAATCATAAATTATAAACACTTTTTTTTAAATTACTTAAAACATTGTCATTTTGTACGTCTTGTTACCACTTTCATGTAAAAGTTTAAACTTTGTAAATTTATATCTTGAAAACCGCATGGTGTAATAACAGCTTAACCATGAGTATAAAATAATAATCGTAATAAAAATTTAAAAGTTAATAACAATCGTTGAAAGGTCAATATTTGAAAAGAACGTCCTTAAATGTGCTTGCGACGTGCTTTTTGTTCTGCAAATGTATGAATTATTTCATCGCAATCTATTGATCGTAAAAGTTCTGCTTCTATTGTCAACAACGACAAAGAATTTAAACGATTCTGTTCAGTAGTCGATCTTAAATAATCTTTAACGCGCTTCAAACAAGAAAATGATCTCTCGCTGCTGCAGTTCGTAACAGCCATGCAAAGAAACATTCTGTAAGCAATGTCAACATTAGGAAATACTGTGTCAAGATTATTTTGTTTTAAGTATTTAAAAATTTCAATTGGTGTCAGCCGTTTCGAATTTTGTTGATCACATTCAAGGTAAGCTTTGAAATGGATTAATTCTTCATCCAATAAACTCTCTAAGTCTTTATCAAATGCCTCTCGTAAAATTTTTGCTCTTTCCCGAATATCAGCGTTATTTAAGTTTTCCAAATCAATAAGAACCGAGAATTTTTTGTAGATTTTTTCATAGTTTTTGCATCTTTCTCTTAAATCAGTCAACAAATTGTCAAAAATGACGTAGTATGCGTTTACTTTAAATTCATTCTTTCCGATTAACGTTACCTCTTCTGCTCTTGTTTCATTGTCAAAGATTTTCCTACGTCTTACTCTGCTAAGGAGTGTTTTATACTCTTGGTTGACTGACAAATCCAAGGCTTTTTTTTCAAAATGGTCAAAATCTTTGCGAGCATCACCCACAGTTTTGTTAAGACTTTTAAACAATTGAACTACGTCGCCCAAATTAGTTTGCGTTGATTGCAATTTTTTGCTAACTGCATCGAATTTTGGAAGTAAAAAATTCCATAAGGTCTGCATAAAAGCAGTCTCCAGTAATTCGAAACGACATCGAATCCCTTTGACTTCGCATCGTATTATAGGTTTTTGCGAAACATCGTTTTCTATCTCACACAAAGCTTGAAGTACTTCAGTGTAGTATTGATCAAGTGTACGAACAGCATCATTACGAGCTGACCAACGTGTTTTCGAAAGGGACTTCAAAGATATTCTCTTAGATTTTTCAAAGCGAGATTGAAGAACATCCCAGCGACTCGTAGATGCTGTAAAAAAGTTATATAAACTTTGAACATCATTAAAAAATTCAGCAGATGCTGAACAACTTTGAGCTGCATGAGTTCCAGTTAAATTAGCAGAATGACCAGCACAAGGAACGTAATCAGCATATTCATTTTGGTTTTTGATCAATTTTTGAAGTCCTCCATATATCCCTGACATACTTGCCGTTGTATCGTAGGATTGACCTCGACAATTTAGAATATCAATTCCTAAAGTTTCCAAGGTAGAAGTTACAGCACTACACATCTCGACAGACTTATGGCCCACATTTGGTAAGAATTTTACAAACCGCTCTACGGTCATACCGTCTTTGTTTACATATCGTAGAACGAAACTCAGTTGATCCACGTGTGAAATGTCGGCTGTGGAATCTACAATAATGCAGTAGTATTTCGCATCCTTGACTTCTTCAATGATTGTATTTAATACCTTGTTAGCTAAGATTTGTATTAATTCTTCACAAATCGTTTTCGACAAATAATTGGTATTACCGACACCTTTATTTCCAAATTTTGAAATGTGCTGAGCTAAAAATGGATCAAATTGGGCAATTAATTCTAATGACATTAAATAATTTTCGTCATGAAGAGAACCAAACTTTTCATCATGTCCTCTAAAAGCCAATCCACGTGAGACTAAAGCTTTGATGACTGTGAAAACTCGTTTTAAAACATTTTTCCAGTAGACTACTTCTTTATTATAATCTAGCATTAGATTTTTATCAATTCTACCAAAAGCATTAGCTCTATCGTTCAGAGAATTTAAGCAATTTACATGCTTCTCTAAATTTTCATGATGACTTATTCTGTTAACCGCGTTTTTCCAATCGCTAAATCCATCTTTGCCAGCAAACAAAGAATCGCCACCGAAAAGTAGACATGGAACACAGTATTTTTGACTGTCAAAAATCGAGATCGTTATTTTGTTTGTAGTTATGTTGAGCGATGTGATCACGTAATGTTTCAGTTATGACCCATTTTGCCGGGTCATCGCTGATATTTGACTGTTCAAAAAAACTTTCATTTTCATTCACATCTGTATAAGAAAAATATTATTTTAGTAAATTTTTTACAGACTTGAGTCCGTAAATAGTCTACTTCACTATAGAATTTACTTTTATAGTGAATCAGACTATTTACGGACCTAAGCCTGATTTTTTAACAATTTCGATTGTTGGTAAAATAACTATTAAATTGAAAATGTAATAGTTACCTTGTTTTGAAAACAAATCGGTACTCATTGGTTTTTCTATTTGGTCAATATTATTTTGTTTTCTTTCATCATCGTTAACGTCACTTGAGAACATGGTTGTTTCTACAATATTTGAGTCATCCGTAGCAGTTTTATTAGTGATGATTAAATAGAAGGAAAGTTTTTGAGTCTTTGCCATAACCTCGTCATCTTTCAATTTCCTTTTTAGAGCTTGTTTACGATATTCGTATCCACTCAATCGATTTCGTCCGTCACTCATCTTATTTTGAGAAAAATTTAAATAACTTTTGTATACATAATTTATTCACTCATCCCTTACGGGTTCGAGGGCCTCCGCTCCCTTTACATTCATATACAAATTAAGTACAACAACGCTTACATTTATCCTTCCTTAAACTTAACTTTAAATACATAATCAACTTCACCTAATCGTCGCTTTTATAATATTTTACTTAACTAACTGCCAAGTGCCTGGGCTTCCGTTTCCTGTTACTTTTACCCTTTCAGGGTTTATCCACCTCATCGCCCACCCTTTTATAAAACTTTATTTCTACTCTTTCCTTTATCAGTCATATCACACATTCTAATCCTAACCATTCACTCATTTCTCTCCATACATTTCTCATCCGATCCTACAAACATCTCCATTCATCCACTAACACACTTTCTTCCTTTTTCTTGCTCTTTTTACCTTCTCCCTTCCTCTCCTAACCTATTTCCAATCCCACTTTGACAACCCCTTCTGTATCCTCTTTCACCATCCATTCCACTCCATCCACCCAAACACTTTCTCTATCCACTTTCACTACCCTTCCGTTTCTTCTTTCCACCCACGCTTTTTGTTCCAGCAGCCATTTTATTCTTCTCTCTCTCCAGGTTCTATCAATATCTATTCTCTCTACACTTCCTTTCAACCTACATTTTAATCTCATTACTTCCATCCTAGCATTCTCATCTTCTAATTCCACAATCCACAATTTCGGTTTTTCCACATCCTCTCCTCTTACTCCCTTAACGTTCTTGATCCTAACTTTAGCTCCAATTCTTGACAAAAGTTTTTCTACCTCCTCTTTGCCTTTTCTCCACTCTACTTTCATACCTTTAATAACAATATTTCTTTTTCTTTTCTCCTTCTCCATAACTTCTCCTCTCATCGATAATTCCCCCATTTTGATTCTTAGATCGTCATCTGCTTTTTCTCTACTCCCCACCCTTTCTTCTACTCCTTTCTTTAATGTTACCCTCTCCCTTTCTACGAACTCTCTCTTCCTACTCTCCTCACTCTCTATTATATCTTTCTCTAACTCCTCCATTCTCTTCCACATATTTTCTGTCTCCCTATCCCAACTTGCCTCCCACTGTTGAACCCTCTCTAAAATTGCTTTCATTGCCTTTCTTAATCCCTCAATTTGCTTAAACCTCTTTTTCTCCAGTTTCCTAATTTCCTCCATTTCATCCCATGCTTCATCAAACTGCTCATCATTTTCCTTTATTGTTCTTTTGATTAGACTTAGTAAAACTTGACAATCCTTGCATTCAAAATTTTTTCTGTCCAATCCCTTTTCAAATTTTCGCGCCTTAGACTCATTCCCGCCTTTACTACTTGCGTCATTGCTTTCCTCTTTATTCGACATTGTCAAGTTCTACCTTATCACCCAGAAGCACTACTTTTATCTTTGTTACTCTCTCGCTCTCTCACTCTCACTCAACACGCTTTTATCCTAACCTCACAATTTTGCCTCCTTTCTCACGTCTTTTTACCATTTATTTCACACTTACTTCCACATACACTTTTTTCATTCAACTCACATCCATTTACTCTATACTGACCAATCACTACACTACCCACCCTATACTTAATATTAACAGATTTTCAAAAAACTATCTCCCCTTCACAAAACGCGTTAACTACTCATCGGTACCGGAAACATAAGCCCTAAAGCACTTTTGTATATTTTTAAAATTTAATTTATATTTGCATAAACGAAATAGACATTATATTTATATATACATATATATATATGTGTGCCCACAACTTTGTTTGACGTAAAATGCCCGTGAGCTGCTGACTGCTCTCATTCGTTAAGAGGTGGATTTCTATTGGTGGAAAAAGCCAAAAGGCGCAGTTTCATGGCACCGTCTTGCGTTGCGTTTTCTATCAGAGTTGGGAAGTTATTCGTAACTTAGAGTTTTTGACGTATGTACACCTAGGTGCATAAATGCCTTACCCAGAACTAGTTGTCCCTGCGCATGAGAATACGTGAGTAAGAGAGAGAGGTCTGGGGTAAGGCATTTATGCACCTAGGTGTACATTACGTTTTTGACGTATTATAAGGTCAAAAACCATTAAAAACGTAAAAATAGCCAAAATACGTCTTCAAAATGGTGAATATGTTTTGTGTTTGATAATTTGACAGAAATATCTTAACCTCACTTTATTTAAACATTAGTAATATTTTAAATAAAATAGATAAGTTTGGAAAGATTTTAGTTACAGGCATTGAACTATAATACTACTGGAACAGGCACCACGCTTGTTGAGCTGAAAGAGAGCAGCGGCTGTGAGACAGACAGAGGGGGGGGCATGCTTTCTCTCTCGCAGAACGCTTCATTTCAATGAATGCTAAAACTTTAAAACTAATGCGTTGGTCAGTTTTGTGTGTTGTGAGTGTTTGGCACAAGCAAACTTCTCAAGCGGACTGTACAAAAAGAGACAACATGCCCCTCCACAACTCTCTCTCTCTCTATGCCGCTTTTGTAGCGCTGTGCCTGTTCCAGTAGTATTATAGTTCAGTGGTTACAGGTAGAAAACAAGTTGTACAACATAAGTTACAATTTAACAATCTATGGAAAATAGATATTGTTATAATCAAATGATAAATGTCAGTAATTATATGTGTTAATTTAGCGAATTTTGGCAAAAATATTTAAGAATATTTATTTTTTAATATTTTTTTATTGGCACTGCCTTTATATAAAAACTTAATCTGTTCACTTTTTTACTTATATTTACATTTCAGAAGATAATTATGTATGTTTATCAGTACAAGTTTTTCTTGTATCGCATTTAGAGGTTAGAAATTCAAATAACGCGTATGCGTTCTGCATATTCCTATGAAAACGTAATATATGTCGGACCACGTATAAAACTATGGAAGTAATATACGTACGTAATATACACGTAAAAAACACGTATGTTACTTTAGAGTATTATAGGTTTCCAACCCTGAACACAAGCCAATAACTACAAAAGAGATGCAGATATACTTTTGTCTCTTTTGCACTCATTGGCTTTCGGTAAAACGCAACGCAAAACGGTGCCATAGAACTGCGCCCTAAAAGTGCCGTCCCATGTCACCTTTCAGGCGGTTCCACACCACCACGTCAGAAGTTAAGCCACCCAGTTAAAAATTTCGTATGTGTTCCCACGTGTGTTCCTGTATGGGTTCCCGTATGGGATCCTTTAAAGGTTCCTACATGGATTCCTATGTGGGATCCTGTGTACCAGGGAACTTTGGCACGAACCCTCGAGGGAACACTGTACATAGGATCCCATGCACATAGGATTTCAAATCAATTTTTTGAAAACTTAACATGCTGCGCAGTAGTTTTCTATATCACTTACGGCTGCGCAGTAGATTTTTTTGTTCTTGTAAATATGTTGCGCAACAATTACTGACAAATAAATTATTTTTTTAACAATAATCTTTTTGTAGATTCATTTAAATTGTTTAATAGATTAAGAATCTTGTAAGGGAACACATAAACATGGGATCCTATGTACAGTGTTCCCTCAAGGGTTCGTGCCAAAGTTTCCTTGCACACAGGATCCCATATGGGAACCCATATAGGAACCTTTAAGGGATCCCATATAGGAAACCATACAGGAACACACGTGGGAACACACACGAAATTTTTAACTGGGCAAAGTCAGTGAGATGTGAAAGCACGTTCTAACCATGGTTGTGCAAATTTGAGAACTTTGTCAAAGGAGGGAAACTCGAATGTTGGCAAACGGTAATATTTAAAAAATATATTATTTTATCATTAAAATAATAAAAATAATAAACAAAAAATTATTTTAAATCATTCAGGTAACTTTATATCTAGTGTAAACCACCAAAATTTGCCGCCCCTCAAAATTTGCCGCCCTAGGCAGCTGCCTACATTGCCTATCTAGTTAATCCGCCACTGGCCTTGACAGATCGGTGCCACCGCTCAATCATACTGTTGGATGCGGGATGATAGGCGGTGGTCCGAATCTTTTTACAACCTAAAAAATCTACCAAACTCTTCATAAGTCGAGACTCGAATTGAGTCCCCTGATCCGACGTGATGACGTCAGGCACGCCGAACCGAGAAATTCAACCATCATAAAGAGCTCTTGTCACTGTCTCAGCACTAATGTTACGTAGAGGTACCGCTTCGGTCCACCTCGAAAACCGGTCAATCATAGTGAGCAGATACGTGAATCCCTCGCTGCAGGGGAGTGGACCAACGAGGTCACTGTGCACGTGCCTAAAACGCGCCCGGGGTGGGACAAAAAGAGCCGTCTTCAATTGAGTGTGTCGAGTCAGTTTAGACGCTTGACATTCGACACAAGACCTAGCCCATGCTCTGATGTCTCTGTTCATCGAAGGCCAAACCCACTTTCGCTGAATTAACTTCTTTGTCGCGTTTATGCCTGGGTGGGCGGGCGAGTGATACGTGTCAAAAATAAACTTGCACAACGACAATGGGACAAATGGTCTGATGTAATCGGAATGCACGTCACAAACGAGAACCGTTTTATTCGGGCCGAAAATTCTTTTTTCCAATTTGAGACCTGTTTTTTTAGAACCCAGATAATCTGAAAGCTCTCTATCCTGACTTTGAGATAATGCCAATTCTTTCAAATCAAATTGAGTTGGAGTTAACACGGCCTCGACACGTGAGAGAGAATCCGCAACCACATTATTATCACCAGAAATGTGTTCAATCCATGTGGTGTATTGCGAAATAAAAGATATCTGACGCTGCTGTCTCAAATTAGTTTTGTCGTTTTTCTGCGAAAAAGCATAGATTAACGGTTTGTGGTCGGTTAAAATCTTAATAGTGCACGCACGCAGAAAATATTCGAAATGTTTTATTGCCTTAAAAATCGCTGTCAGCTCTCTGTCATACGCGCTATATCTAGTTTCGGCCGGAGTAAACATTTTTGAGAAGAATGCCAAAGGCTGACAAATATTTTGGGAACGCTGCTCTAAAACTGCCCCTACTCCTATATCAGATGCGTCCGTAACAAGCCGAACTTCGGCACCGATTATCGAATGAACGATCATTGCTGCATTTGCGAGTTCGCTTTTAATTGATTCGAAGGCGTTCTCAGTACGAGAATCCCATGAAATCACACGCTTATCTCGCTTTTTAGCATTATGCAGAAAAATTGACAACGGTGCTTGGTGCCTCGCAGCGTCCTTCAGGCAACGTCTATAAAAATTAACCATGCCCAAGAAACGGCGAAGTTCAGAAACTGTTTTCGGTCTAGAAAAGTTAACGATGGCGTCAACTTTTTCTTTCGTGGGCAAAGTGCCGTATTCGTTAATCACGTACCCCAAAAACTCAATTTCAGTTTTTCCGAACTGACATTTCGATAAATTAACTCTTAAATTATATTTCTTAAGACGGTCAAGAACCTGACGCAAATGTTTCCTATGTTTGGAGCGATTACGTGATGAGATAAGTATATCATCGATATATACATAGACAAAATCCAGTTTCTCGAGTGCCTTGTTGATGTACCTTTGAAAGGTCTGGCCTGCATTTCGCAAGCCGAAAGTAGCCACGGTATATTCGAAAAGCCCAAACAGCGTGATAACAGCCATCTTGGGGATATCTTCCGGCGCGATAGGAATCTGGTGGTAAGCCAAATGCAGGTCCAGCTTCGAGAACACTTTTTTTCCGTGCAAGTTGGCTGACACATCGTGAAGATGAGGTACAGGGTACCTGTCAGGAATGGTCTGGGCATTAAGGCGCCTAAAATCGCCACAAATGCGCCAGGATCCATCCTTCTTCATCTTCATTAGTATCGGAGTTGCCCACGGACTACTGGATGGTCTACAGATACCGAGTTCCACTATTCGCTCGAACTGTTCTTTCGTGTTTCTCAATCTATCTGGTGAGAGACGACGTGCACGCTGCGCGGCCGGGGGGCCGAAAGTGTGAATATGGTGGAGTACTCCACGCGATTGAACCACGATTTCTTGTGCTATTCGGGTCACTTCGGGAAATTCATGTAAAATATCGCTGAATGGACTACTGCTGTCAATTGTGCTAACGCCAATCAAAGACGCCGTTCTCAGCTCACCCCTGATACCGATCTGAGTGTTCGAATCAATTAACCAGCGATTTTTAAGATCTACAAGTAGCCTAAAATGGGACAGAAAATCAGCACCCAAAATCGGTTTAGGTACTTTGGCCACACAAAAGTTCCACGCGAAGTCTTTATTCATTCCTATATTAAGGTTTAAACTCTCCCCACCATACGTTTCAATTCTAGAATTATTAGCGGCATACAAAACCATATCAGTGAGACTGCGTCTACGAAAATACGATACAGGAATAATGGATAAATCAGACCCCGTGTCTACTTAAAAGGTCCAACCTGATCGGTAATCGGCAATGTGGAGACGACGGGATTCCTTACCGACAGCGTTCGTCTCCGCTCGAAATCGGTAATTTATTTTCCCGAATTATCATGACAATCATGAGACTCACGATTCTCTGAACCACCTCGCTCTGATGTCGAAAAAGAACGGCACTGTGCACGGGAACGATCGCAACACGGTACCATTTTCTGCCATTCGATTCCTCGAATTTCGATTTAAGAGCCGCCACTTCGATAATGAGAGTCTTAAGTTCGTCCTCATTAGTTGGTGGGGGTAGGTTAGCTGACACCGCAGCAGTGGTGGAACTGCTCAAACGATCCACATCCGCCAGCTTATCAGCTCGCTCTGCAATTTCGTTTAATGGGATATTTCCACTGGAGCTGAGCACCAATTGATGTTGGTGAGGCAATTTTGACAGAAAAACTGTCTTAAGAACCTCCTCGCTGCAAGTGCCGGCGCTCAAACTCCTTAAACGGCTCAATATCTGGGTAGACCTACCGCTGGACAAAACGTTCCCACGGAATAATGCGATATTCAATTCACGTTCACGTTCAGCCATGACTTGGGTTTGATTTAATAATTCCGACTTACGCTGCGTCAGTGTTCGAGACTGGCCAGCTAATTGTTCCTCACGCTTTGCTAACGACTGTAATCGTTCACTCAATTCCCGTTCGTGTCTCGCTGCGGCTTCCAATTTTATAGCTAAATCCCGATCTCGTTGCTCGAAAATTAAATTCTGATCACGCTCGTTTTTCTCAGCCAAAGCGTACCGACTAGTAAAATCTTGCTCACGCTGAGTCAATACCGATGCTTGCTTGACCATTTCCTTTTCACGCTGCTCCAAAGCTGTCTGCTTAGCAGACAACTGTTCCCTTGTCATCGTCGACATTTTCAACGAAATAAAATCTAATTCTTTAAAATACGATAATTAACCCGAAATGATCCCAACACTAAGGTCGAAATGTTCGACAATGCATCCAAGTTCCAAAAAAAAAACAAAACGAATGCACGAATAAAAGTTTATTTAAGGGAAAAAATATAAAAATAAATAAATATGAATTTCAAAATAACATCACCGTTGTAGGCTAACACGCGAAAAAGATCCCCACGCTTGAATAAATTCCGAAAATCAAATAATTTGAAGAAAAAAAAAACAAAATAGAACGCTACATGCGCCCTCTATACTCAAGTGTGATATCAAGTGTCAACTCCTTGTTTCTAAAACAAAAAGAAAGTCAATGAAATATTACATAAATTATAAGATCATAAATGACAAAAGAAAATAAAAATAAATTATCAAATCTATAAAATTAAATATCTATTTATTTAAACAATTATTCACTATTTATTAACATGAGCATAACGCATAACACATTGACAGCTTAAATGTAGTTTTTAAATAATCACAATTCATAATGAAATACCGATCGTAAAACTCAAAGCTAATTTTATCGCATCACTGTCATGATTGCTCATAATTCACAGCGTATTATTACCACCCTTACTGGGCACGCTCCTGACTACAATAAATGCACATGTGTCACACGAAAACAAAAATAGAAAAATTTATTATTCCACAAAATCGAATTTATTTGAATTTACTAGCATCTTGAATACAAGTTGGGGATCTTGATTAAGATGCAAAAATCAAAAACGCGAATTTTGAGAATTTTTTATCACTGATTCTATTTGTCACATTTTATTTTATAAAAGAGAAAATCATCACGCGATTACAATTCATCGAATTCTTATACGAATATTGACATAGAAAGAAAGTTAGCTTTAATTTAAATACATTGAAAAAAAAACATTTAGCCTCGAAATAAAAACAAAGGTAATTATCACTTCGATCACTGGTCGCGCTATTGAAAATAACTCTACTCACACATTTTAATTCTTTCGATCAACAATTAATTAACCATTGAGATTAAAAATTTTATCCGTTATTAGAATCGTGTAAACAAAAACAACAAATTCTTGAACCGACTTTAAAATCGCACCTAATTCGCGCTGTTAACAATTAACAAAACCTTACGTTCGTACAATCAAAAATACAACAATTACCTTAAAAATCATTGCTGAACTCCTTGCAGAAGATGAGAAAAATTCCACGTTGCACATGTCGTCGGTATCAAAAATCTCCAGTAAGTCGTTTTACTCGAAAAGCATGTGACATCCGGAAATTGGCTGCTTGGCTCAAAATAAACTGCTTGGCTATTAATTCCTCCTCCAAAGTCCATGACCGGCCTCCGGAATTCACATCCGGTGCTGCTCCAACGATGATTCAAATAATAAATTCTCGTCTTAATTTATTGTAATTAATATAATTTCTTTTTTTTTGTGATTAGCGGTTGTATTGTAAATAAAAAATCAGCTTTTAGTGAGAGTGTGTCGATGATGCAGACAGATGAAATCGATGTTACTTGCCATGCGGTTACAGGTTAAACTTCGACGAGTCCAAGTTCGGGGTCACCAATGTGGATGATTATCACAATCTCCATAACTTTGATCCATTAAATAACTCCCTCAGAAGTGTGCTCATCGGAAATTAACTGAACTCCAGTAACCTCACTAATTATTTATTTATCACAGTGTTACAAAAGAGGTTATGGCGAAGACATTGCCATGTTCCCGCACCACACGCACAAACCACGTCTAGACCCAGTCGCAGCTGGAATTGCTCTGACACACACGAAAGCTCGCCGATACACAGTAGCTACAGGTTAGGTTGGAAAGAAGAGAGAGGTGACCACAAGGCGCACCCACAATACTATCGTTAAGTGACGTCATCATCAGGGATGGGTAAAAGTGCTTTCTTCGAGGTTTTCTACGTATAATACGCAGAAAACGTATTATATGCAGCAAATTGCAGAAAACCTAGTTTTATACACCCCTGTTCATAAATGCTGTCCTTCCGGTTTATTGTTTGTTTATTGTTCTAACAATAAACCGGAAGGACAGCATTTATGAACAGGGGTGTACATGGCAATTTCTAACACATTTAAAAATAATTTTAATCAAATAAATATATTTAAAATTTTCAATATTGTACGCGACTAATCTTTTCTTATTCATATTATTAAATAAATGATGCATTAATTCATATTTTAAATTTTAATTTCGCATACAAAAAACTCTTTAATTTGTTGGTTATGTTGCTCCTTCAAATTATTATCAACAACTCAACATTGAAATTTGTGTTGCCACTGGATAATTAACTTTAATAACTGTAATGATAGGACTTTTTCTTAATTTTAAAAGTTGCTCCGGATTACGCTCGTCAGATTGTCCAGCGTCCTTAACCTCAAAATTAAATGAAATTTTCAACCCAACGATGATTCTAACTTAATTTCTAGCTAAAAATTAAAAAGAAAGAAAGCAAATTGCAAATGAATCTTAGCCTGCTGGCTGGCATTTATTTTTAAGAATATTAATTACTAGGAGGTAGGGTGAAGTCAATGATGACACCGAGAATTAAAAAATAAAAATAACAATAGTATATTCTAATAATTAAAAATTGAAATTTTACAAGAAATAAATTAACAAAATCTTAACTGTTGCAGAGTACACTACATAATAAACAATTCTAGACTTTTCTTAGATTTCGAGTTTTACAATATTTCCTTTCTCTACAAGCTAGCTAGTCAAAAACAGTGAACCAACGAATGGTCTAACATAGACTGAATACTTAATAATTTTTGACTGACGTCACTCCCCACCCCTGTGCAATAATCCCCTCCAAGGGAAAGATTGCGTCTATTCTTTGGGTAGAGAGAAAGCAAACAGGAGCACCTATATTTTCCTCTCTCTAGCCAAGAAATTGAGAACCTAGAAGAACACGTATTCCAATGTCACGGGGGCACCCATAGGCATTGCAATCCTCCATTTCCGTTCGCCAATCCGCAGAGGAGCACCTCTATCAATTTGGTGAACGCCTAGGACATCCTTCACCTCAAAGGTTCCGGATGATACGTGTGAGTTTTGAGAGAGGATAACCCCTACTCAATTCTCGCACGTTCTCGGCAGTCAATCTGACCTACTAGGTACCCAGGGTCAAGGATGAAATGCGGCGGGAGCACCCACACGCAAATCTGCCTCTTACCTGAGTGTCCTAGCATGAGACCGAGGAGCACCTCGAGTCTCGACAGCCAAAAGACTAACTCAATTGGCGAGCGCAACTGAATATATGTACGCCGTCAGTCGCCGCTGCGAAGTAGGGGAAAAGAGAGACGAGCGAGAAGTAGGAAATTTCACTCTCTTCGAGAGCCATGCCGGCTTTTATAGTAATGTATGAGTCCGTTACACAATTATAACTCATATCATTACATAACAAATAAATTGTTATATTTTCCAACATTTATGTATAACTTATCGCTATTAAAAATTTATTTATAAATATTGTATTGACAAATACAAAATTTGAAAATCCTGCATGTCGTAAGTCAAGATGTATAATACACGATGTGTGTAGAAAACTGTCAATGTATAAAACATAGTACTATACGTGTAGAAAACCATCCACATCCCTGGTCATCATGTATCTCATGTATTCAAAATCAAAACATAAGGTTTAAAAGGCCTGAGCAAAACAATGAAGTAAACACGAAGTTTAAGCTTTACCTTTATTGTTTATTCTTATTTATTCTATTGACTTACGAGTATTAAAAAAAAGTCATAATTCATTAAATTTGTGGTCTTATTTTTAAAATTTTACTCATTCTTCAATAATTTTTTGAACCTTCTAGTTTAAATTTTTAATTTTCCCAACATGGATTAGTGGAGGGGGTAAACTATCAATAATATCGACAACTATCGATAGATGTTTCGAACCTATCGATAGTTGTCGATAGTTTTATTTATCGATATTTGACACCTGGGCAAGTGGTCTTTCGATTTCTTTGAAACTGTGGAAAATAATAGTCTTAGGTATGATTGTTAAAACCCAAAAGGGATTTTCAAAAATTTACAAAATGGCACCCGCTACGCCATGTTCAATTTCAGAGCAGTTTTTTTTCAAAACTCATTATTTGCTAATCGGCAAAATGAATTTTAATAAAAATTTCAGACAAAATAGACAAATTAACGTAGTTTAAAATACTATTACAATAAAAAAAATTCAAAATTATGACCCAAAAAAAGTTTTTTAAAATTTTTGAACTACTTTTTAGTTAATTTGGCCACTTTTTTGGATTTTTTAATGAGCATACTTTCTAATTCCTTCTGATTTCACCTTTATTTAAAAAAAATTTTTTTTGGGAGACTAAAGTTTTCGATTTTAGTGAGAGGGCACACCGCGATTTCTATTCCACTCGTCAAGTGCGCAGTAGGACCACATTGGAATTTACTGTTCAAACCCGTCTAGGGCCTTCATTTTTTAACCGATTTTACTTTTTTTTGTCTTAAGTGAAAGATTATAAAATATGGAAGAGATTTGTAAAGCCCAAATTAAATTTTTTTTTGTTTATAATACTTTTTTTATTGTAAGTTTTAACAAAAGTAGCAATTCTTAAGAAAATGTTATCTCCAGTTGCTACAATTGAATGATACGTGCTAAAAATTATTTAAAACTGAACCTAGAGTACCCCCTAAACTGTAAAAAAATTACACAACTAAACATTTGAATTTTATAAATAAATTATGTTCACAAATAATTAAGGTTACAACAAATTGTTAGTGGGGACAAAGACTTCGTTAGATTTTGATGAAATTGTTTGCTCGGGGGTTCTTGAGGTCGCTGATTACAAATCCGTTATCAGCTGTTCATAATTCATAATGTTGGATCCAATATGGCGGATGACTTTATTTAAAATCAATCCAATTTGCTTGAAATTTGTTACTCGCGGGTTTTTGGGGTCGTTGATTACGAATCCGTTATCAGTTTTTCAAAATTCGAAATGGTGGATCTAATATGAAAGACGAGTTTTATTAAAAAAACTAAATTTATTATAAAAATAACTTATTATCAACAACCCCCGAATAACAAATTTCAAGCGAATTTGATTGACTTCAATAAAAGTCGTCTGCCATATTGGATCCGCCATTTTAAATTTTTAAAAACTGATAACGGATTCATGATCAGCGACCCCAAAAACCCGCGAGTAACAAATTTCAAGCAAATTGGATTGATTTTAAATATAGTCATCCGCCATTTTTAATTTTGAACAGCTGATAACGGATTTGTAATCAGCGACCTCAACAACCCCCGAGCAAAAAATTTCATCAAAATCTGACGAAGTCTTTGTCCCCATTAACAATTTATTGTAACCTTACTTCTTTGTGAACATAATTTATTTATAAAATTCAAATGTTCACTTGTGTAATTTTTTTTACAGTTTAGGGGGTACTCTAGGTTCAGTTTTAAATAATTTTTAGCACGTATCATTCAATTATAGCAACTGGAGATAACATTTTCTTAAAAATTGCTACTTTTGTTAAAACTTACAATAAAAAAAGTATTATAAACAAACAAAAAAATTTAATTTGGGCTTTACAAATTCTTCCATATTTTATAATCTTTCACTTAAGACAAAAAAAAGTAAAATCGGTTAAAAAATAAAGGCCCTAGATGGTTTTGAACAGTAAATTCCAATGTGGTCCTACTGTGCACTTGACGCGTGGAGTAGAAATCGCGGTGTGCCCTCTCACTAAAATCGAAAACTTATCAAGTCTCCCAAAAAATTTTTTTTTAAATAAAGGTGAAATCATAAGGAATTAGAAAGTATGCCCATTAAAAAATCCAAAAAAATGGCCAAATTAACTAAAAAGTAGTTCAAAAATTTTAAAGAACTTTTTTTGGGTAAAAATTTAGAATTTTTTTTATTGTAATATTATTTTAAACTACGTTAATTTGTCTACTTTGTCTGAAATTTCTATTAAAATTCATTTTGCTGATAAGCAAATAATGAGTTTTGAAAAAAACACTGCTCTGAAATTCAACATGGCGTAGCGGGCGCCATTTTGTAAATTTTTAAAAATACTTTTCGTGTTTTAACAATCATACCTAAGACTATTATTTCCCACAGTTTCAAAGAAATCGAAAGATCACTTACATATCGCTTTTCTTTTGACGGAGTCTTGCCCACCTCTAATTTAAATCTTGCAGCAAGATTACGTACTATGTGCGCACATATCAAAGTTCAACAGTAATATTACCGGCGGAAGAAATCATAGAGCGGCGTATTGACCGAGGAACGTGGATTAAGATATCAAAATAAAAATAAACATTAATTAACCAAATCTTCAATTTAACTAAATAGAGACAAATATAAATTAAAATAACTTTTTGAATTTAAATGACCTCTAGTATTTAAGAATGTAAACTCAAAATAATAAAAGACACAAGTCGGCGAGTTTACATTAGGATGAAAAGTAGCCTGAAAATTTATTCCAGACTGGTGTTTATTTCATGTTTTTGAATAATTAAAAAACATTGTAAGAGATAAATTATTACCTCTTCACATCACTCATACAATTCCTACACTTATAACTAAGTACATCATCGTTTGTAATTTCCCAAATACAAAATGAGTGAGTTTACACCCAGCTTTACTTGCGCCAATTCGAGGAGTGAGTTAAGCCAACTAGTGGCTTAGAGCAGTATCTTTCTCTCAACTCTTATTGCCCCTCTCCTACTCTAAGTTACTTGTTGGCTTAACTCACTCCTTAAATTGGCGTAAGTAAAGCTGGGTGTAAACTCACTCAATGATAAACATTATATGTGACCTGGACAGTGAAAAGGGGGCTTACGTGTCAAAAAAAAATTTCTTTTTGGTTTACACCACGTGAAAGAGCGTCAAAAAATCTATCAGAATCTGCAAAAAAATGAAAAACGATTTTTTGACACGTAAGCCCCCTTTTCACTGTCCAAGTCACATATATGTTAAAAGTCACTAGGTATCTTGACTGCCATTATATGTTCTCCAAAATAAAAAATTCGAAACTTGAAAGTTAAAAATTAGACCTTTTTGGTAGAATTTTTGTATATACCCCAGATTTTCACTAAGTTAATGTAAATATAATCGAATAGTATTTGCATTTTTTTAGTAACTTATCTGAAAAGTAAGAGCAATTTTTCTGTCAAGAAATAATGTCAACCTATAAAAAATAAAAGTGGGCATTTGTGCCCACATTTCACAGTGGGCGGAAATCCCGAAAAAGTCGAAATTTGTATTTGGATTAAACAAACATATTTTTTATATCTATAGACCTCAAAGTAGGTAGGAGTAAAATTGTAGAATATTTGGTTTTTAATTTTTTTGGGTACTTTGACACTTTTTGAACTTTGAGAATATCGCTAAAAAAGTGTAAAATATAAATGTTTTTCTAAAAAATTCTACCAATCTCCACAGTTTTGTATTCAATTAAGATAAACTGACTTAAAATTTTTTGAATTGACCTTAAAAATAAAATAAAATTTGTAAGATTGCTTTACTTAATTCACAAATCTTTACATTTATACAGAAAGTACGCGCTGCCGAATGCAAAAGACCCCGAGCGTGCGCAGAGTGCGCAAAAGACGCAATAGCATACGGTCGTGTAACGCTTACTGAGAGGCCCACATTTAAGAGTTTCTGTTGCTTTTACTACGTTTTAAAACAAGTCATAAAAGAAATATAACATTTAAAATTAAACGTTTATAATTTAAAATTAAAAATTTGAAGAATTTGAGTTATTGATTTTAATGAACCAAAGTCTTAAAATCCAAGTGGAAATTAATTTTATTATTATATACTAGCACTAACAATGGCGTGCTATGCGTGTCCTTTTCTCTTACATATATACTCGTAAAGACCCTAGGTTAAGAAGAAACCGAAGAAGAAGCATATTTGTTTATTGAAAACTTAATATTCACTTTCGTTGCATAAAATGTAAATTTCATTGTATATAATTATAAATGATAAATGAAATATCTAGTATAGAAATATACCGTACTTTAAACTGTTCATAAAGAATGCAAAAATTATAAAAAAAAGTGTTTTTCTTAGGGGAGAGTTGGGTTGACCCGGAAAACCGCGAAATAAAATAAAAGGTATCCTTTTTGAAGCTAAATGCACAATTGTTTCATTCAACATATTCTTGAATTGTAAATTTGAAAGTGTTGTCTATCATTATTAATTAGATTAGGTAGTAGAAGATCGAATGGAAATGTTTACTCCTTTTATATCAATGGTCTCCTAAAAATTCCAAACCATGTTTCACGTAAATTGTTAACTTAACAGAATCAAATAGATTTTTCTTTCAATGCAAAGATATGTAAATATATTATCGGACTATTTGTTCAAAATAGTCTTTTATATAGTTTTATTTTTTATTTTATAAATAGTTTTTTATCCTTATTGCTTTAAAATATTTTTTTATACTTTTATTCCCTGTATGCTTATTTTTTGAATTTATTTTGTAAAGTTATTGATATTGATAACATAACTATAAAAACCTTAAATACTAATATTAAAATTGTTATTTTATAGCTTATGATTAAAACAACTTAAGTGTCCGGGGCTACCCGACTATCCCCTTTTTAACCCTAGAACGGATAAGTGGGGTCGTTTGCTACCTCACGCGAAATTTAAAGTAGGCTGCTGACTTATATAGTGGCAATTTCAGTTGGCGACCCTAACCATAATTCAATAATTATTTGGGTTATACTGTTTTTCAGAATTTTGGGGTCGTTGATTATGAATCCGCAGTCAGACTTTTAAAATTCAAAATGGCGGATCCAATATAGCGGACGATATTTTTTAAAAATTGGTTAATTTACGTAAGATTTTGTATCTAAGGATTTTTATGGTCGCTGATTACGAATTTGCAATCAGATTTTAAAAATTAAAAATGGCGGATCCAATATGGCGGACGATATTTTTTTTAAAATTGGCTAATTTTCGTGGCACTTGGTATCTAGGGGTTTTCTAAGTCGCTGATTACGAATTTGTAATCAAAATTTGAAAATTTAAAATAGCGGATCGAATATAGCTGACGATATTTTTTCGAAATTGGTTAATTTTCGAGACACTTGGTATCTAGGGATTTTTATGGTCGCTGATTACATATTTGCAATCAGATTTTAAAAATTCAAAACAATATAGCAGACCATATTTGTTTGAAATTCGCTATTTTTTTTAAATTAGCTATTTTTTGTGACTCTTGGTATCTAGAGGTTTTTGGGGCCGCTGATTACGAATTTGAAATCAGATTTTAAAAAATTGAAATAGAGAATCCAATATGGCAGATTATATTTTTTTTAAATTCGCTGATTTTCGTGAGACTTTGTATTTAGGGATTTTCAGTGTCACTGGTTACGAAATGCAGTCAAATTTTCAAAAATTTCAAATTACATATCTAGTATGGTGGACTACATTTATATAAAATTAGTTAAGTTTCATATTAGACTTCTTATCTAGGAGTTTTAGGTAGCACTGATTATGAATATGCAGTAAGATTGTATTAATTCAAAATAGGCGAATTTTTCAGTCGGATTCTCAATGATTGCTAATTTAATTCCATTCTAGTCCAAAAATTTAAAAATAAAATATAAAAAAAAGAGGAACTAAATATTTACCATGTTCACATCGCACAGTGGTTTGAAATCAGGAATTGATGTTCAAATCAACTTTTAGAGAGAACAGCTGCATGAATTTTCAATTTTTTTTTAAATTCCTAAATAAATTCTTAAGAGATCTGTAAGAGTAGAATTTTGTTTTTTGTTTTCTTTGTTTTTTAATGTTAATGCAAACAGTTGAAAAAATGTCAACTTTTTCGATTTCTTTTTTATTTTCTACAAAAATTTTTGTTAATGCCTGCCAATACCTTAATTACATAGAAGTAACAAAATAGAATGAACAAAAATTTTCAAAGCTCTAATTTATCTGTTATTTACCCTCTAGTACCCCCTAAGAGGGGGTAGGAATTTCAAATTTTACGAAAAGTTGAGTTCGGTGTCTATTCTTATATTTTTTAGGACGCTGAAACCGAAAAAGACCCCCAAAAACAAATTTCTCCCCTTCTTCACCCCCTATTACCCCCTAACCATAACAGGGGGTCAATATATCAAATTTCGAAAAAAAATCGAATAGGGTGTTTTTTTCTCAGGTTTTTGGGGCACTAAAACCGAGAAAGAACACCAAAAACAAATTCCCCCCTTCTTCACCCTATATTACCCCCTAAGAGGGGGCAGGAATTTCAAATTTTACGAAAAGTCGAAATCGGTGTTTATTCCAATGTTTTTTGAAGCTCTGAAACCGAAAAAGACCCCCAAAAACAAAATTCTCCCCTTCTTAACCCCCCCTATTACCCCCTAACAGGCGGTTGATATTTCAAATTTCGAAAAAAATCGAATAGGATGTCTACTTCTACAGTTTTTGGGGCGCTAAAACCGAGAAAGGCCACCAAAAACAAATTCTCCCCTCCTTCATCCCCTATTACCCCCTAGGGGGGGTTGGAGTTTCGAATTCCACCAAAAGTCAAGTTCGGTGTCTATTCCTATGTTTTTTGGAGCGCTGAAACCTAAAAAGACCCCCAAAAACAAATTTCTCTCCTACTTCACCCCCTATTACCTCCTAACGGGGGTTGATATTTGAATTTTTAAAGAAAAAAATAGAATAAGATTTCTATTTCTAGTTTTTGGGGCGCTAAAACCCAGAAAGACCACCAAAAACAAATAACCCCCCTTCTGGGGGGTTATTTGGTTGGAATTTCGAATTTATAAAAGTTGAGTTCGGTGTCTATTTCTATGTTTTTTGGGCCCCTGAAATTGAAAAAGACCCCAAAAGACCCACTAATAGGGGGTTTATATTTTAAATTTCGAAAAAAAATCGAATAGGATGTTTTTTGCTAAGGTTTTTGGGGCGCTTAAATCGAGAAAGTCCACCAAAAACAATTTTCCCCCTCCTTCACACCTTATTACCCCCTAAGAGGGGGCAGGAATTTCAAATTTTACGAAAAGTCGAGTTCGGTGTCTATTCCAATGTTTTTTGGAGCTCTGAAACCGAAAAAGACCCCCAAAAACAAAATTCTCCCCTTCTTCACCCCCTATTACCCCCTAACAGGGGGTTGATATTTCAAATTTCGAAAAAAAATCGAATACGGTGTTTATTTCTACAGTTTTTGGGGCGCTAAAACCGAGAAAGGCCACCAAAAACAAATTCCCCCCTGCTTCATCCCCTGTTACCCCCTAGGAGGGGGTTGGAATTTCGAATTCAACCAGAAGTCGAATTCGGTGTCTATTTCTATGTAACGATATTTAAGAATATTTTAAAGAAAAATTTATGTTTTTTGCGAGTATAATGTAATGCTGTGCGCAAGGGATAGACATTTGTAAATCTATAGTTCTACCGAAAAAGTTCCACTCGATACCGCTTTAGATGTCATGCAAAAATATTCCTTGTTTAGTTTTGAAATAAATTTATTAAAATTTAGCTACCAATATCTGGCAATTTGAGTTTTTTAACTGATTTTTATAACGCTGCACATTTTTACATCAAAATGATAAAAATCGTTTTGCAATAGAGTGAAATTAGCTACATTTTTTAACATTCATTTTTATGCTTCATTTTATTCACTTCACACCAGTATATAATGGCTACTTATTGACATAACTGTCAAATTTCCCCTTGCATTATGTACATAATAATAATCTTCCAAGTCAACAAAAAAATATAAGACTAACTCGGTTAGAAATTATTGACATCACTAAAAATGTCCAAAACGCTTGTTGGAAAAATCAAATTCATGTTTTCGAGGAGACATGTTTACAAAACACTGATTGTTATTATTCATTTCAAAATCTTTGTCTCATCCTATTATTAAAAAATTATTTAATTTTTTAACTTCAATTAAAATTTTTATAATTCTAACGTTACATTTGTAATAAACGACCCTGAAAACCCCCGAGTAACAATTTTCAGACGAATTCGATAAATTTGATAACAATTTTCAGCCACATTGGATCAAACATTTTGAATTTTCATAATCTGAAGTCAGATTTGTAATCAGCGACCCCGAAAACCCCCAAGTACCGACTTTCAGATGATTTCGATAAATTTTATCAAATCTTTCCGCCATATTAAATCAGCCATTTTGAATTTTAAAAAAGTGATGTCATATTCGTAAGCAGCTACCCTAAAAACCCCCAAATAACAATTTTTAAGCGGATGCTATCATTTTTTAATTTTGTCGTCTGCCATATTGGATCCGCCATTTAGAATTTCCAAAATCTGAAGTCAGAACTGTAATCAGCAACCACGAAAACCCCCGAGTAAACAAATTCAACTAGATTAATTTAGAATTGGAATTTTGTCGAGCTTTTTGTTTATTTGGAACCACTGTGTGCCAGGGTATAAAAGACGGTAAAGAAAAGAGGAATTGGTTGTTTTTTTCGGTTTAAGTGCCCCAAAAAACATAGGGACAAACACGAAACTTAACTATTCGTGAAATTCGAAATTCCAAACCCTTCTTAAGGGGTAAAGGGTGAAGAAAATTTTTTTTTGGAAGACTTCTTTGGTTTTTGCTTCCTAAAAAATACTGTAATAGAAACCAAACTTGACTTTTTGTGAAATTTAATATTCCAAGCCCCTCCCAGGGGTAATGGAGGGTAAAGGGAAGGGGAAAAATTTGTTTTCAATGGTCTTTTTCTGTTGCAGCGGCCCATAAAGTATAGGAATAGACACAGAATTCAACTTGTTTTGAAATTCAAAATTCCAACCCCTCTTAGGGGTAATAGGGGTGAAGGGGGAATTTGTTTTTAGTGGTCTTTCTCAGTTTTATCGACCAAAAAACCTAAAGAATAGACACCCTATTCAAATTTTTTTTCGAAATTTTAAATATCAACCTCCTGTTAAGGGATATTAGAAAGTGAAGAAGGGGAGAAATTTGTTTTTGGGTGTCTTTTTCGGTTTCAGAGCCCCAAAAAACATAGGGACAGACACCGAACTTAACTATCCCAAAAATTCAACAATCGTCAACAAGTACCAATTTGAAAAATTCAAATCGAATAATCGCCGTAAAAAATATTTACAAAAATGTATAGGTATTTCATCTGGGGCCTGGGCGCCGAACGCGCGGCTCTCGTCGGTAAAGTGGCTGGAGGTGTCGCGCACGGGGACTCTGGGACACCGGGCGAACTCCCAGTAGTATTTAGTCCTACCCCTACAAGCGGGGCTCTGCAGGGGCCGAATTCTTTTCCCTAGCTTCTCGTGGGAACAAAATGACGGACCCAAATAAATTAAATATAAAAAACTTAAATATTGAGACCAGCCAAAAGGATATGGCGGCTGAGGCTAAGGTCCCATCTGGGGCTGACAGTTCAAAGGTCCCTATCCCGGCAGCTGGTACTGTCCCATCACCTGGAACTTCGGGCTCTTCGGGGTCTGCTGAGCCAGGTGATAATCCATCCAAACCTACCGACTTGGCTGGAAGGCCTCTCGGAAAGAAAAACTTTCCCGGTTCTGTAAAGAGACGGTGGAGGAGATTAAGGCAGGCACTTGCCCAGAAAGGTGAGACAGCTGGTCCCTCCGGTGATTCGGGCGGTTCCGCTTCTGGGGTGGATGGCGATCCGGTTTTGGGTAAACCAGACGGATCTGAGTCTACCAAGAGGAAAAAGGGACATGACTCGTCTCCGCCGGGGGCACCAGCGGTCTCTAAAAAACCTAAACAAAGCCAAACTGCTGTCTCTCAAGAGACGCAGGGAGGTATTAGTGCGGCCATCAGGGCAAATCCCCTGACGATGGTGGTCTCTGACGTCGGTTATCCCGACGTTCCTCTTACTGGGGAGCAATTCGGGCTCTTTAGAAGGGCTGTAATGCCGCTCCTTGTAAGAGAAACGGCTGAAAGATTGCCGAGGTTTGAGGCTTCCTTCTGCAGGGGAGGAGTCTTTATTTTCGTCGCTTCCAACGCAGCAGCTAAGGACTGGTTCACCAGTGCGGTGGAAGGTCTGAAGCCCTGGGAAGGGGCGACGCTTCGTGTTGGTGGGGTGGAGGTACTCCAAAGGATGCTAAAGGCCACCTCATGGATTCCGGGCGAGCCGGAAGAAGTGAGGGAGGTACTAAAGGCACTGGAAGAGTACAACCCTTCACTAAAAACTTCGTCTTGGCGAATAGTCAAGACGGAAGACACTCAGGTGGCTGGAGCAGCTGAAGGGAATAAATTCCTTTTAGTTGTGCAGGTCCCTGAGAGTCAGGCGAGGGCTCTAGCAGTCCTCGACTACAGGCCATTCTACCACCTGTGCAGAGTGACTTTTAAAGTCACTGGCCGGGTGGAGAATGAGCCCGGGACGAGTGAAAGAAGTGATCAGCTACCGTAATGGCAACTGACGCACTCAAATTTACTCAAATTAACTTGCATCATTGCAAAGACGCCTCAGCAGTACTGATGAGGGGTATGGCAAAGATGCACACAGGTATCTCGTTGATCCAAGAACCTTGGGTAGTACGAGATACCATTAGAGGGCTTCGGGGAAAGAGTTTCATATGTTACAGGGACCCCAAGGCTAAGAGACCAAGAGCGTGCATCCTGGTAAAAGGTGTATCAGTTACTCCTTTGTTGGACATGTGCACTGGAGACTTAATGGCGGTGATCACTGACTTTAAGGGAATTGGAAGGACCGTCATTGGATCGGCTTACTTCCCCTACGACGGCAGGACCAATCCACCAGTAGAGGTTGCAAAACTGGTTGATTACTGTACGGTAAGGGGGCTTCCCCTGGTGTTGGGGTGCGATGTTAATTCGCACCACACACTATGGGGGAGCTCTGATATTAATCAAAGAGGTTTGAATTTGTTGGACTATCTAATTAATACTAACTTAGACATCCTAAATACAGGTTCAACACCGACTTTTAGGACCAAGAACAGAGAGGAGGTGTTAGATATTACACTTGGCTCTGATTCCATATCCAATAAGATAAGGAAGTGGAGAGTATCGGATGAACCTTCACTTTCTGATCATTTACAGATAACCTTCGAGCTGATGACCACGGTTAGTTCCACACCTAAATGGTTCCGTAATCCTAGGAAAACGGATTGGGCTGGCTATGGGACTAAGCTTAAGAAAGCGCTGTTTGGATTTCCAAAGAAGATCAGGGATACTGTGACTCTTGATAGGGCGGCGGAGATTTTTACAAAAGCCGTTCAAACGGCCTTTGAGTGTAGTTGTGTTCCAACTAAAACTCATAGGGCTACTACCATCTGTTGGTGGAATAATTATTTGGACAACCTCCGTAAGGAAACTAGGAGGTTGTTTAGACGTGCTAGATCAAGTCGCACGAAGGTAAGTTGGGCCATCTATTCCAAGACAAGGAACAACTATAGGGATGCAATTAGGAAGGCTAAGCAAGATAGCTGGGCTTCCTTTTGCTCCAATATAAACAAGGGAAGAGACGCGTCCAGATTGGATAAGTTGCTTTCTAAAAACCCTGACTCAATCATGGGCACTATGAAATTACCCGATTGAACTTTCTCCGAGTCGGACGAGGTGACATTGGTGCACCTGATCCGGACACACTTTCCGGGCTTCACAAGGTCTGGTAGTGGTGATCCCGTATCCTGGCCTACGGCTGATCTCCCGAGGGCTAATTATGGTCCTCGTAGAGCGTTGGCTAACAGGATCGTGACCGCAGACGCGATCAGATGGGCCATTGAATCCTTTATTCCCTACAAGTCTCCCGGACCAGACGGCATCTCTCCCGTTCTTTTACAAAGGGCGGGCGAAAGTGTAGTCGGCCCGTTGGTAAGTCTTGCTAGAGCAAGTTTGACTCTGGGATATGTTCCAGAGACATGGAGGGGTACGAAAGTGGTTTTCATACCTAAAGCAGGCAGAATTGGTTACACCTCACCGAAGGACTTTCGACCGATCAGCCTAACATCTTTCGTCTTAAAAACAGTAGAAAGATTGGTGGATAGATATATCCGCTGTGAGATCCTGTCTAGACATCCGCTTCACAGAGATCAACATGCCTATAGAGCAGGACGCTCTACTGAAACAGCCCTAACTAGAGCTGTACATCTAATTGATGGTCAGCTAGAAGTTAAGGGTTTTGCTATTGGGGTTTTTATGGATATCGAGGGGGCCTTCAATTACACCTCTAGGGATGTAATACGAAGGGCTATGCGCGTCCATGAAATTCCGGAGACAATCGTTGACTGGACCTGCCACATGTTAGGCAATAGGAACCTTATAACGAGTAAGGGTGGTACTACCCTGCGGGGGGTCGTTGATTCTGGCTGTCCGCAGGGAGGAGTTATCTCACCTCTGCTGTGGTGCCTGGTGGTTGATGAGCTGCTAAAGTTACTCACAGAAAAAGGCTTCCATGTGATTGGGTACGCGGATGACATCTTGTTGATTGTCCGTGGCCAGCACCTGGAGGAATTATTTGGAATAGTGCAGCAGGCATTGAACCTTGTCGACAATTGGTGCCGACAAGTCAACCTGTCCGTCAATCCAAAGAAAACTGAGGTTGTCGTCTTCACGAGACGCTATAAGTGGAAAGCTACACGCACGCTGAGGCTCTCTGGACAAGAACTTCAACTGTCAGTGCGAGCAAAGTATCTTGGAGTCATCCTGGATAGTAAACTGGCCTGGAATGAACACTTAGAAGATAAGTGCAAGAAATTCATGGCAGCCCTCTGGCAATGTAAAAGAGCCATCGGGCATAGCTGGGGTTTAAAACCGAATACACTAATGTGGATCTATAAGGCGATTCTGCTTCCTAGGCTAACTTATGCATCTGTGGTCTGGTGGAGCAGAGTCGAATTGTTGTCGACTATCGATCGACTTGAAAGTGTAAGGGGAATGGTCCTGAGGTGCATAACGGGGGCGTTGGGTACCACACCTATAATGTCCCTGGGTGCACTTTTGGGGCTGGAACCACTACACCTCACCATCAAAGCAGAGGCGGTTAAATCTGCCCTGAGAATAAACGATGGACTTGGGCGGAAGTATGTCAGAGGAAAGGGTTACGTGACACTTCCTGCTAGTTTGGTGGAAAAATCTATCTTCAAAATGAGAAGGGATAGAATTTCTCCGCAATACCTCTTTGACAAGAAATATAAAATTAGCTTACCAGCAAAAGAGGACTGGAAAAATGGACTCGTGGTCCTCCCCACTGATGGTGACATCTGGTTTACAGATGGAGCCAAAGGGGAAGTGGCTGCGGGTGCAGGTCTATATCATGAAACAACTATGGAGGGCTCGGCATTTAAGCTTGGGTCCACTGTAACTGTTTTACAAACCGAGATAACGGCACTGCTCTACGCGGCCGGTGAGACCGCGGAGCTCTGTCGTGGTAGGAACATATTTTTCCTTTCGGATAGCAAGGCGGCCTTACTGTCCTTGAATCATTACTCAACAACATCTCATCTAGTTTGGGAGTGCCACTGTGCACTAAATCACCTAGCTGAGACTAACCGCGTCACGCTCCTATGGGTTCCAGGTCACTCTGGAATTAGGGGAAACGAGAAGGCGGATCGACTTGCAAAGGCGGGTAGTAGGAGCCGCACTATTGGCCCTGACCCGCCTGTAAATGTCTCTAATGCAGTGTTGGCCTTAGAATTCAAACAATGGCTACGCGCAGAACACCAAAAGGAGTGGAATGGCTACGCTGGTGGCAGACAGGCTAAGTCACTTCTTGGTAACACTATCAACCTGAAACGAGCTGCAGATTTCTGTAAGCTCAGCAGGATAGATGCCAAGACCCTAACGCAAATATTAACTGGCCATGGGGATCTTCGCTATCACCGACACAGGGCATTGTCAATGACCCCGAGTGTCGGAAGTGTGGGTTGGTGGATGAAACCTCTACTCATGTACTCTGCCATTGCCCTTCGCTTACTAGCGAACGACTTCACCTCATAGGAAAACCATTCCTTGAGGAAGCAGATATCGCGGCCATGACTCCAGCTCGGGTTCTCTCCTTGTGGAGGGGGCTCTGGGCTTAGGATTAGATGGCTCGTTTTCTTTCTTTTTTTTTTGGGGGGGGGGGGGCGTAAAGGGATTACCCAAGCGCCGTTGGTTGTACAACCATTCCCCTTCTCTTAATAATAATAATAATAATAATAGGTATTTCATTATTTTAAAACAATGAGTAACGCTACTTTCAGCGACTACCATTTCTTTTTAATTAAGGGCACATATTTTTTTCTGCCTTCAATAGATTCTACACTAAGTAAAGTATAATTCACCATCATTTGGAATTGTTTCAATCTATGCCGAACAAGTTATACCCATAAGAATTAAAATTGATACCTAGAATAACACGACAAATTTGAATTTTTAAGTAACTTAACTCTATTTTATTTTTTATATAAGACGAAAAGGTTTGCATTTACACAATTTTCTTAGTTTAATTGGTTATCAGGGATACTATAAATTGGTAGAAATTTGAAAAAGATTAATATGATACTTCTAAAATAGAAAAATCTGTGAGTAACATGAAATCGACCGGTTCTGTGGATTCGGCCATATACGAATTCTAAGAAACCGGCCGTTTCTGACAACAATCGCGTCGCTTCGCAAGCGGTTCCCAGCGACAGTGAAATAATCGACGTTCTAGAATGATTGTATTTACAGGTAAGCTATTTATTTTAATTTTAACAATTTGTTACTCTCATAAACATATTATGTTAGTTTATAATTTTTTTTTTTACCCATATTTCGAAAACAATGATTATAAATTTATATAAAGATGTAAAATTTTAAAAGCAATAATAAAAGGACTGAGAAAGTTGGAAATAAATGTTAAAAAGCAGATGTTTAGAAAATTCTAATATATTTCTAATTTATTTCATTGACAACATATGTAGTAAATTTTTACAGGTATAAACCTTTTACATACTTTATACGAAGAATTAATTTTACAAAAGATTTTAGAAACATTTTTTATAAATCATATGATTTTTTGAAAATTCTTAAATATAATATTTCTTATTTTACGCATTAATAATTGTTCAGTCTTTTTTCTCAACTGTTCTGTTTAATTATAAATCAATAAAACAAAAAAGGCTATTCGTTACATATTTTAGACATTTTTAGATTTTAGAAACAAATCGGTGTAAATGTTGGTGGCTGAACGTCTTGGGCGGGGAAGGCGGGGGAATAGGTTACTCCACTTGTTTGTTGTCATTACATTGTGTGTATTTTCTAAGAGCGAAAAAAAGTAAACAAAGTGCTTAACGGTTCTAGTGCGCGAAACCTTTTACTTTTTATTTGACATATTAAATAATCCCAATTTCTTTTTGTTATTTTTCTCTTTAATTTTTTAAACATATTGTTTTTAATTATATTTAAAATATATGTTGAAGTTTTAATTAATAAATGGAGAATCAAAAAGGTCGAAAAAGACCTCGACGTCCAGATCAGTGGAAAGTAAATATGGGGGATTATTTCTCAAGTGTCACAGGTCCGAAAAGCAAGTATATTCTATCGGGCTGAAACTTGGACAAAATGTTGTCCTATTGAATAGTAATGAATAAAAAAAAATCTTGACTATAGAAGAAATATTAAGATTGGGGGAGGGGATGAAATTTTTGATTTTTTTAAAAAACTGTTTACTTTGATAAAATTTTGTTCTTATAATTTAAATTGAAAAAATTCTTGTAATATCAGTTTTGATAGATTTTTTCACGCTCTTTCGATTGGTCATATTGTTTTTTACGAGAAAAAATTTTTTGATCCCTAAAAATGGAAAATAAAAATAAAAATGACTTTTTCTTCAAAAAGGACAATTTTTAATTTTTTTTTTTTTTTTAAATGAAAGCCCTACTTTTTTTCTATAAAAAATATTTGGAGTAAAATGTTGGATGAGAACTCCTAATCATCGAAAATAAATGTTGAATAGAACCTAACGCCTGTGACGCTCGCTGCCACTAGCACACACTGTGGCCAAAAGCACTATTTTTGATAAAAATCAGCCGACAACTCAAAAATGAACCGATTTTAATTATTTTTTTTTAAATACTCAAGAATGTTTGTACTATAATGCTTAACTGCTACAAAATCAAGATTTTTTTTATAAACTAAAATAAATGTTAATAACTTTTAAAAAGTAAAAAATTGATTTTTGAGAAAGTGATTTCCAGATACTTTGATGCAAGAAACTATATAAACTTATATATTTTACACACAAATTTTGTCTAAAATATTGTTAAATGGTTCCAGTTATAACACAACAATTTTTAATTTGTTTAAACAACCTTAGTTAACAAATAAATAACTTCCAAACTTTTCCTACCTTAGACTTCGTTTCTTTTGTAAAACTAATTAATTACTATTGGCCTAGAGTTTTAATACAGTTGGGGATAATTTCTAACAATTTTCAAATTGTTTAAACAATCTTAGTTAACAAATAAATTACTTTTAAAGTTTTCTTTATTTAAATCTTGTTTTTTTGTGAAATTAATTAATTACTATTGGTCTAATATTCTAATACAGTTCAGGTTGTTTATTATCAATTTTTAAATTGTTTAAACAATCTTAGTTAACAAGTAAATTACTTTGAAAGTTTTCTTTACTTAGATTTCGTTTGTTTTGCAAATTTAACTGATAACTTTTGGCCTTGATTTATCATAGAGTTTAAGATGTTCAGTAATAATAATTATATTGTTTAAACAATATCTTAGTTCACAAATAAATTACTTGGAAAGTTGTCCTCACTTAGATTTCGTTTTTTTTTTAAATTTAACTGATAACTATTGGCCTAGATTTATAAGAAAATTTTCAAAGTAATTTACTTATTAACTAAGATTGTTTAAACAATTTAAAAATTGATAATAAACAACCTGAACTGTATTAGAATATTAGACCAATAGTATTTAATTAATTTCACAATAAAACAAGATCTAAATAAAGAAAACTTTAAAAGTAATTTATTTGTTAACTAAGATTGTTTAAACAATTTAAAAATTGTTAGAAATTATCCCCAACTGTATTAGAAATCTAGGCCAATAGTAATTAATTAGTTTTACATAAATTACATAAATTACATTAGAAGAGGTCCCAAGGAAGCAAGTGAGTTGATATAAAAGTTTATTTATTGTTCTTTTTATTTTGCGGGAGTTTTGCGGGAGCATTTACGCGACTAATACCTTAAGCATTATAGTACAAACATTCTTGAGTATTTAAAAAAAAATAATTAAAATCGGTTCATTTTTGAGTTTTCGGCTGATTTTTATCAAAAATAGTGCTTTTGGACACAGTGTGTGCTAGTGGCAGCGAGCGTCACAGGCGTTAGGTTCTATTCAACATTTATTTTCGATGATTAGGAGTTCTCATCCAACATTTTACTCCAAAGATTTTTTATAGGAAAAAAGTAGGGCTTTCATTTAAAAAAAAAAAAAAAAAGAATTAAAAATTGTCCTTTTTGAAGAAAAGGTCATTTTTATTTTTATTTTCCATTTTTAGGGATCAAAAAATTTTTTCTCGTAAAAAACAATATGACCAATCGAAAGAGCGTGAAAAAATCTATCGAAACTGGTATTACAAGAATTTTTTCAATTTAAATTATAAGAACAAAAATTTTATCAAATTAAACAGTTTTTTAAAAAAATCAAAAATTTCATCCCCTCCCCCAATCTTAATATTTCTTCTATAGTCAAGATTTTTTTTTTATTCATTACTATTCAATAGGACAACATTTTGTCCAAGTTTCAGCCCGATAGAATAAACTTGCTTTTCGGACCTGTGACACTTGAGAAATAATCCCCCATAAAAAGAAAGCTGCTAAAAATAAGGTAATTAAAATATTTATTTCAAGTTGTATTATTGCGTATAATATAATAAACAAATTTTTTTAATGGTATGTTGTGCTGATATTATAAAGTGGTATGAAATTAATATTCGTATTGTTCCATTAACTACATCTGTCTTTTTAAATAACTTTTATCCTAAATTCCAAATTTATTCACTTTTATTTGTTTTCGTAATTTCAGAATAATTTGGCTAAAAACTTCTTGAATGGTTCTTCGTATTGTTATTTTATTTTCTTATTTTTATTTGGAAGTTCTTAAACAAATATTTTTAAAATTCACTTATTTAAAATATTATTGTACTTCGTTTCTACTGTTTAGTGTAATTTCCAGTTTATAATCATTTTACTAATTAAAATTGTTTTTATTTTATATAACGAAGCAAATATATTTTCACAGGGAGAAGAATATGTTTCTAAATCAGGAAAAAAAGTTAATGCAAATGTGTTCACTCCTCTGCAATCTTGCTGTCAAAATCAGTGTTTCTCGAAAATAGAATTTTCTGAGCAGAAAGAAATGCACGATAACTTTTGGAAATTAGGATGTTATGTATCAGGAAATGTTTTGTTAAGTTCAATGATTACCAGAGATAGTTCATCGGATGATAACAATAAACGAATAAGATGGATGTATCATATTAAATCTAAAAATGATAGATTTTTAGTTTGTAAAAAATATTTTTGCAATGTCTTCGGTATAAGTATGGGAAGAATTCAAACCGTCCAACAGAAAATTGTAAATAATACAAGTTTAAACGACGATCGAGGTAAACATAAAAATCATGTATTAAAATTAAACGATGATGTTAAAACTTTAATTCATTTGCATTGCGAAAGTTTACCTCATACTGAATCGCATTACACGCGTGAAGATTCAAAATTAAACTATTTTGATTCTACTGATTTAACTTTGCACAAATTATATAATTTGTTTATTGATTATTATGCTTCTGCTACTGGTGATGAAAAAATCCCCTTAGATGAAAGTACATGTTCTAAATATTTTAATTATCATGTCAATTTTTCATTTAAATTGCCTAGAACAGACGTTTGTAATGTTTGCGCCGAGTTTGAAGTCCATAATATTGATTTTAAAACATTCGAAAAACATAAAAAAATCGGACAAGTACGAGTTACACCCGTACCAAAATCTAGGGTTCCGTACATTTACGAAACAAAGATGTACCTTATTAACAAACAGAGAGCTCTAATTTGGTACACATATGTATTTTCACGTGTAGATTACAGGAAAATTATAGGGATTAACAGTCAAAACGTTGTCAAAAAAAGAAAAACTGCAAATTTTAGAAAAAAAATTTTTTCCTCATAACTTTGAAACTATTTGAGCTAGAGGGCTAAAATTTGATACATTTGTATATTTTTATGTACAGATTATGAAAATTAATTAGAACGTACAAATTATGGAAATACTTCTACCTTCAAGTACATGAAACTTTTGCTTAAGGGTACAGGCTTTTATTTCATTTAAATAACATAAAAATCAAGAATTTTTTATTTAGGGGGAGGCCCTGAAATTTTTATAGGGTTTCAGCGCTTATAACAGTCTTGATTATAGGTCCTGTGACAGCCTTGATCAAGCCTGGTATAAGATTAAAAATTTTTTTTGTTTTTTTCATAATTTTTCAATTATTTTGAAAAAAAAGTGATAACAATTTTCAATTGCGTTTTATATCGTTTTTTTAAATTCTGAGTATACAAATAAAAATTTTATTGGTTTGAGGGGTACTGTAGGACAATTAGGGTGAGCTCTAGCATAGGGGTCTAAACCTCTTTTTGGTGATTTTTTAAATTTTTTTTTTGTGACCTCATAATATCAATTTTATTTCTAAACATAATTTTTCCATAATCTGCATGCAAAAATACACGAGTGTACTAAATTTTAGCCCTCTAGCTCAAATAATGGCAAAATTAGAGAAAAAAACTTTTTTTTCGAAAATTTGCTGTTTCTCCTTGACAACGCTATGGCCATCAATTCAGATCATGTTCTCTATATTTTTCGTGTAATCTACACGTGAAAATACATATGTGTACCAAATTTCAGACATCTAGGTCAAATAGTTTAGAAGTTAAGGGGGGGGGAATGGTCCATTTTAATGCATTTTTGCTCAAAAAAGTTGTTATTTCCTTGACAACGCTATGAACATCACCTTGAATCATGTTCTCTATATTTTTCATGCAATCTACACGTGAAAATACATAAGTGTACCAAATTTCAGCCCTCTAGGTCAAATAGTTTAGAAGTTAAGGGGGGGGGGAATGGTTTTTGGCTACGGACGCACGAGTCTCGTTATAAGGGTTCCGCCGAACACCGAAGGTGTACGGAACCCTAAAAAAGAGTAAAAATTTATGAAGATTTAAAGAAAAAAATGTTAAACTCAACAAATGTTTTGCATCTTGAATTTGACTTTGCTCAAAATCTTCCTCTTCCAAAACTTGCTGTAAATGTTCAATTTTTCTGTCGTTTGTTATGGTTACATATATTTAATGTCCATGTACATAATAGTAAAAACAAAAACAGTTATATGTTTTATTTTTTGGAAGGCACATTGAAAAAAGGCGCAAATACAGTTTGCAATTTAGTATACCATGCAATAGAAAAAGAATTCGAGCAAGATCACTTTGATAAGATTTTTTTATATTCCGACGGTGCAGGTGGTCCAAATAGAAATTATTTAACAGTTTTATTTCTTTTGATGTTGTCAGTAAAATACCAAACGGAAATACAACACCTTTACAACAGTCATTCGTACTGTCAATGCGACAGAATTTTGGACTATACGGCAAAAAAAAGAAAATGAAAGAAAATATTGAAATTGTTGATGAGTACGTAGAAATAATTAAAAGTGCTAGAAACCCTCCATTTATAATGATTGATGCTTCTAATAAAGAACTCAAAGATTTCGAGCAGTTGGCTGACATTAACAAAGAAATTAAAAAAATAAAAATAAGTCAAGCTGTAAAAATTAATTATTATGGCAACGGTCAAGTAGATGTTTTTTATGCGTATAATGAAAAACCTGTAACTTTTTCAGTGTTGTCGAATTCAAGTTTTTTTCATTCCTTAAATATTATAACCCCAGGTCTAGCTGGAGGTGTTGGAATCAGCAATGAAAAAATACAAGATGTAGAGAAACTCTTACAATATTTAAGTCCAAAAGCTTCTGAATTTTATAATGAACTATTTGATAAAATGATGATTAAGCAATTCAAGAAAAGAAAAACTGGATAATTTGACCTTAACATGTAACGAATAGCATTTTTTATTTTAGTGCTTTGTAATTAAACAGAACAGTTAAGAAAAAAAGACTGAAAAATTATTAATGCGTAAAATAAGAAATATTATATTTAAGAATTTTAAAAAAATCGGGCAAGCTCGAGTTACACTCGCACTAAAATCGAGGGTTCCGTACACAAAACAAAATAATTTTGAATATATTTGATACTTTTAAATATATAAATATATTATACATATTATATATAATATAATATATAAAATATATTATATAATGAATTTTTTATACAAAATGGACCACCCCCCCCCCCCCTATCTTCCAAAATATTTTACTTAGAGAGCTCAAATTTTGTACAGGAATGTATTTTCAGGTGTAAATTACATAAAAATTATAGAGAACGTGATGGTGATTGCGCTGTCAACAAAAAATCCAGAGATTTTAGCAAATATCCATAAAAAATACTCAAAAATCATTCTATTTCCTTAACAACACTATGATCAACTTCTACAATCATGTTCTCTACCATTTTTCTGTAATCTACACGTGAAAATACATTTGTGTACCAAATTTGAACTCTCTAAGTCAAATTGTTTAGAAGTTATGGGAGGGGGAATACGGTCATTTTTTAGCATTTTTTTTAAATCGTTGGTTTTTGCTTAAAAACACTATGATAACGATCTGCAACAAAGTTCTCTACAGTTTTTCTGTAATCTATATGGCAAACTACATATGTATACCAAATTTCAGCACTCTAAGTACAATAGTTTGGCAGATATGGAGGTGGCATTGTACACTTTTAGTGCATTTTTGCTAAAAAAATGACCGTATCCCCCCCCCCCCCTTATCTTCCAAACTATTTGACTTAGGATGCTGGAATTTGGTACACGTATGTAGATTTACGTGTAGATTACAGGAAAATTATAGAGAAAGTGATGATTATAGCGCTATCAAAGTTATAACACTAAATTAAGGCCCATATGTTAAAAAAATGCTCAAAAATATTGTTATTTCCTTGACAACGCTATGTTCAACACATACAATCATGTTCTCTATAATTTTCCTGTAACCTATACGTGAAAATACATTTGTGTACCAAATTTGAATTCATTAAGTGTAATAGTTTGGAAGTTCAAGGGGGGGGATACGACCATTTTTTAGCATTTTTTTAAAAAAATCGTTTTTTTTGCTGAAAAACGCTATGATAACAGCCTGCAACAAGGTTTTCTATAGTTTTTCTGTAATCTACACGTCAAACTACATATATGTACCAAATTTCAGCACTCTAAGTACAATAATTTGGCAGATAAACGGCAGAAATGGTACAAATTAAAGGCATTTTTTCGAAAAAATGACCGTATTCCCCTCTTATCTGCCAAAATATTTGACTTAAAGAGTTCAAATTTGGTACAAAAATGTAGTATCATATGTAGATTACAGAAAAATTATAGATATTGTTGTGGTGATAGCGCTGTCAAAGAAATGGCAAAAGTTATCAGCCAAAAATATCAAAATTTCTCAAAAATCTTGTTATTTTCTTGACAACGCTATGATCAACCCCTAGAATCATGTTCTTTATAATTTTCCTTTCATCTACACGTGAAAATACGTATGTGGGCCAAATTTGAACTTTCTAAGTCAAATAGTTTGGCGGCTAGGGGGGGGATACGATTTTCGACAAAGTCTTTCCAATAGAGTTCCGTGCGTACACTTGTGGTGTACGGAACCCTAAAAAATCATATGATTCATTAAATTGTTTTTAAAATCTAAAAATATCTAAAATATGTAACGAATAGCATTTTTTGTTTTATTGATTTATAATTAAACAGAACAGTTGAGATAAAAGACTGAACAATTATTAATGCGTAAAATAAGAAATATTATATTTAAGAATTTAAAAAAAATCATATGATTTATAAAAAGTGTTTCTAAAATCTTTTGTAAAATTAATTCTTCGTATAAAGTATGTAAAAGGTTTATACTCGTAAAAATTTACTACATATGTTGTCAATGAAATAAATTAGAAATATATTAGAATTTTCTAAACATCTGCTTTTTAACATTTATTTCCAACTTTCTCAGTCCTTTTATTATTGCTTTTAAATTTTTACATCTTTATATAAATTTATAATCATTGTTTTCGAAATATGGGTAAAGAAATAAATTATAAACTAACATAATATGTTTATGAGAGTAACAAATTGTTAAAATTAAAATAAATAGCTTACCTGTAAATACAATCATTTTAGAACGTCGATTATTTCACTGTCGCTGGGAACCGCTTGCGAAGCGATGCGATTGTTGTCAGAAACGGCCGGTTTCTTAGAATTCGTATATTTCGGCCAATTATTGTTCAATCTTTTTGAAACTTAGTAAAAAACTTCTTTAATCGTAAACACGAAACTTCTTCGCTTTAAGTTTAATGAGTCTCAAATGGAACGTAAAATACACAGCATGTGAAATTTAGAAATGCGTATTTTTTAACTTATCACTTTGTTATTAATTATTATTAAACGATATTTTTTTTTGAATTTTCGCTTTAACCACAGTCATCCGCATAAAATACTGAGTTACTGTACCAAGTTTCAATATATTTCAACAATATTTAGCCGAGATATGACGAAGAAAATATTAAAATAAAATTCATTTTTGTAAAAAAAATATTTCAGTTTTTATTTTTTTCTATTAAAAATATGCACTGTAGAAAAAAATTTCTTTTGAAAAAAAGGTCTGTTTTTAACTTATCTACAACCCTAAATTAAAAAAAAATTATTTTTTTCAATTTGAAAATTCACTTCAAAATTTTTCTGTGGACAATACTTTTACGCGTTCTCGAGCGCATATGCAGTTGTTCGATCCGGACCCTCAATTATTCAAAAATGCGTTTTTGAAATCAGTCAAATGCCTTTCTTACATAAACTTTCTTTTAATTATTCTTAACCATAAATTAACAAAACTTGTCAACTTTAAAATCGCATTTGTCCGAAATCGCACTTATCGGAAGTCTCATTTATCCAAAAGATTTTTCTCCGTAACCTTCAATTGTGCGAAAGTCCATGTACAAGAAATTTCATTTTCCCAAACTTCTATTACCCCAACATGTCTCTTTCCAAGCAAGTTGCCCGTCCCTGGTCTAATCGGTAAAACAGACTGCAGTGCAGAAGGAATTCGGAGCGACATCTATTGTTTCACCGAACAGACCAGGGACGGGCAACTTGCTTGGAAAAAGAAATGTTGGGATAATGGAAGTTTGGGAAAATGAGATTTCTTGTACATGGACTTTCGCACAATTGAAGGTTATGTAGAATAATCTTTTGGATAAATAAGACTTCCGATAAGTGCGATTTCGGACAAATGCGATTTCTGATAAATGCAAGTTTTGACAAATGAGATTTCTGATAAATGCACTATCAGGAAAATGAGACTTCTGATAATAACAATTTTTGAGAAATGTGATTTCTGATAAATGCAATTTTTGACAAATAAGATTACTGATAATTAACATTCTTGACAAATGAGATTTCTGATAATTGCAATTCCTGAGAAATGAGATTTCTCAAAATGCAATTTTTGATAAATAAAATGACTGATAATTGATATTTTTGACAAATAAAATTTCTAATAAATAATATTCCAGACAAGTGAGATTTCTGTAAAATGTACTTTTGGATAAATGGGTTTTTTGATAATTACAATGTTGGGAAAATTAGATTTCTTATAAATGCTATTTCGGACAGATGAGATTTCTGTTAAATGCTTTTTCTAATAAATTAGGTTTCTGACAAATGCAATTTCGGACTAATGAGATTTCTGATAAATACAACTTTTGATAAATGAAATTCGTTATAATTTAATTTTTTGAAGAACGAGATTTCTATTAAATGCTTTTTCGGAAAAATAAGATTTTTGATAAATGCGTTTTTGTATGAATGACATTTCTGATAATTGAAATTTCTGTTAAGTAAGATTTTTAGTAAAAGACATTGCCCACAAATAAGATCTCTGATAAATACAATTTCGAATAGATGTGATTTCTGAGAAATTTAATTTTGGAAGCATTAAATTTCGCATAAATGCAATTTCGGACAGATGCCATTTCTGAGAAATTCAATCTCGGAAACATTAGATTTCTGATAAATCCAATTTTTGATAAAGAAGATTTTAGATAATTTAAATTACTGACAAATTAGATTTTTGATCAATGCAATTTTGGACAAATGAGATTTTCGAGAAATGCGTATTTGGATAAATGAGATTTCTGATAAATGCAATTTTGGATAAATAAAATTCGGTCAAATGGATATTCTGACAATTGAGTTTTGGAGAAAATGTGGGCGACCCTACAACTATACATATATATATATATATATATATTTACAAGTTTATTCAACTTCATGTGGTTGCCGTGACTATTTCATCGTTTTGCTTTTCGAGTAAACTTCTTTCATAGAGCAGATTTCTGTATATCTACAGTGTTTGTGTCAATGAAAGCAGAAAATCGTTTGCAGAGAATCTTCAAAATCGTTTGCAGAGTATCTTGGAAAATTTTTTGCAATTTATTTTCTGCTTCCATTGATTCAAAAACTGTAGATATCCAGAAAGCTGCTCTAAAAAAGAAGGTTGCTTGAAAGGCAAAACGTTAAAATGGTCCTGATAACCACATTAAGTCGAATGATTTTGTAAATAAGTATATAGTTATAAATGTATAGTTGTAAAAAGTTTCTGGTCTACTGCTAACAGTTATTTAGGGGAAACTGCCCTATGTTGGATAGCCATTCCAACAGTAGATAACTATAAATATATTAAAAATTATTTATTTTACCGAAACCAATCTTAGAATTTAGAAGTAAATTTAGACTAAATTAATCTGCAACGCTTTTTCGTACCTCACTGACAGAAACAGATCTTCAAACTTACTATCTACGATATTAAAATATACTAATTTTAATATCTGGGTATTATGTTTAAATATCTAAATACTAAGTTTCAATATGTGGATGCTAAATTTAAATATCCACAAATATCCATATTTTCATGCCTTACAGTTTTTTGTGTTACTGTCGACAAAGAAAAATTTGTACTATACATTTTTCATTGTTTTACAATTGTTAGACTATTCATTCAGATCGGCAAATTTATCACCTTCAATTGCATTTAAATTTCTGTCTTACTTGCTACAAAATTAATTGAATGAAATGTACTTTCAAACTTTTTGACACTACCATTGATTATTTATTCATAAATATTTATTTATTTCTTATAATATTCATAGATAGTAGTCAGGAATAAATCATTGTAGTTTATTCATTTACAATATTTTTAAAAACAAATAAAACTCAAAAATCGTTATGCTCATAGGATAGAAGACGTGAAGCGTAATACTCTTTTGCCCATATCTCGAGAACTAAGAGACCTTCCATCAATTTTTTTTAAATAAAGGTAAAATAAAAAGCTTTCATTATATTGTGACGAAAATAAAAAATATGAATTAGCACACATAGAAAAAAAGGTTTAAAATTTTTTTTGTGTTTTTCTACATGAAATTTTGAAGTTTTTAAATCTACTTCACATTTATTTAAAACCTTATAGTTTTCTATATACACCCTATAAATTTCATTGAAATCGGTTAAAAACTCTTTAAATGACAAGAATTTGAAAAAATAAAGGGTAAAGAATTCAAAGTGACCTAATTCCTAAAATTTTGGAATTTTTTCAAAAATACTTGACTAAGTTATTACTACCCCTAAATACTACAAATTGACCAACTTTGATCAAAATCAAAAACTTGACATGCAACTTTGATCTTTTTGGTATGGAAACTCTCAACTGTTTGCTAATGATCTGAAATTTTACAAAGTGATCAGATCACATAAAGATCTTTTAAACTTTCAATCTGACATTGATAGTTTAAATACTTGGTCTATCTCTAATAAACTATTGCTGAATATTAATAAATGTTCAGTAATATATTTTACGCGTTCGGTGTCTATATTATTTTTTTGATTATTTCTTGGAAAATGAAGCTTTAAAAAGAGTATATAGGGTTCGGGACCTGGGTGTTACTTTGCAATCTGATTTCGGTTTTTCAAAATACATATCTGCTGTGTCAAATAAATCGCTCAGAACTCTCAGCATTGTCACTAAAAATACTTCTATGTTCAATAAGATTTCTGCAATTAAAAGTATTTTGTGTCTATTGTTAGACTCCTGCTGTTATTCGCCTCAGTTATTTGGCACCCTTATCATGATATTCACCTTCTTAGACTCCAACGAATCCAAAATCGTTTCTTATGCTTTACTGCCTGGAGACTGGGCTTGGTACATGACAGATTTAACCAAGATTATAGTGAGATGAGGTCTTGTTTCAAAATTCAGAAACTAAAATTAATGTTTTTATATACAGATTTAGTTTTTTTATATAAAATAGAAAATGTCATAACAATCTACCCTGATCTTCTAAATCTCATAAATTTCGCAGTCCCTATCTTGATTTCGAGACGGAATCCTAAGAATAGGTTGAATATAAATTACAAGAGAGTACCGCCGTTTCATCTCATTGCACAGAATTGAAAATTTCTGTTATATTTTTTCTTTTTATACTTTAAATTTTCCGAAAATACCATCGACAAAAATATGTCTGTATGTATGTATATCTGTCGTCAAAACTTCGACCAGGCATCACGTAAAAACTTATTGACCGATATAAGTAAAACTTGGCAGTCTTCTAGGTATTAGCCTAACTTAAAATTCTATCCATATTAGATTAAAAAATATTAATATGAACTGAAGTTATGGCATTTTTCTAAAAATTCAAGAATTTTGATTTTTTGTTATATGTTAATCAATTTGACTTAAACTTATTAAATGGTTATTTTTATTGTTTCTGATTAAAATTTTATTGTTAATTCAGATTTTTTTATTTAAATTATAAATTTACTTCGCTAAAAAATGTTTGTTGTGAAGGAAGATTGATCAATTTTTTAAAAAATGTTCAAAATAAACAAATTATAAAATTAAATATTTTTTGATAATTTTTAATTCTTTTTTATAATAATTTTTTTCATATAATTAACTCCCTAAAAGAAATACATAACACGATAACATAATTGACTTCAATTTATAATAATAATAATATTATAAATGAAGAAATAATCACTGTAATATAAAAATTTATTTTATTTCTAAATAATCATATTTCTAAAAAGTAAGGAGAGATTATTTTTTTTAATTATCTATCTATCTATATTAATAAAATCAGAATTTTGTCTGTACATTGCTTAGAACTTTAAATTTCACGCATAATTTTTCGTTTTGAGCATCAAGGATTCCAAATATACAAATAAAAAATTTCATGTCTGTATGTAGGTATGTATGTATGCATGTCACAGAACCTTTGTTCACGCATCAAATAGAAACGGCTGAACCGTTTGAAACCAAGTTTGGTAGAGTGTTAGTTCTTGACTTAAGTTAGGTTTATAATTTACAGATTTGAAAAATATGAATAAGAACGAGAGATATACCATTTTTTAGAAAAATTCAAAACATAGAAAATTTACAAATTTTACATTTTTTGACGGACTGCTGAAAAACTTTCTATAATTGAGTATTACCTGTTATTTCGTCATATTTTAAAATAATTTGGCAAAAAATATCGTATAACTGAGATTTATAAGTATAAAATTGGTTTTTAGATCAAAAAAATTAAAAAACCTACATTTTTTTTATATTACTGACTTTGTGTTAGATGCCTTTTAATCCTTTGCATTAATTTTGTTATGTTCCTTACAACATATTTTGCTATAAATTTAAAGAAATACATTAATAAAAATAATTTTAGATGACACAATGCAAAAAAAATTTTGAATCTGAATTTTTTTGGGGTAAAAAAATAAAAATCAGAAAATCTAATGGATTAAATTTAAATCATATTTAACCTAAATCCCATTTAACCTAAATCCCATTTATCATAAAAAACATTTATCCTAAAACCCATTAAACCTAAATCCTATTTAACCTAAATTCCATTTAACCAAAATCCTATTTAAGCTAAAATGCATTCAGTCTAAAATACATTAAACCTAAAAGTTATTTAACCTAAATCCCATTTAACCTAAAAAAAATTCTGCCTTAAACCCATTAAACATAATAAATCTTATTTAACCTAATTTTCATTTAGCCTAAATCCCATTAAACCTAAAATGTATTAAGCCTAAATTCCGTTTAGCCTAAATTTTACATTATAAATTTCGTTCAATGGGATTTAGGCCAAATTTTTTTAAGCTATATGCATTTTAGGTGAAAAAGAATTTAGGCTGAATGCATTTTAGGTTAAATTGGAGTTAGGCGGAATGCATTTTTGGTTAAATGGGATTTAGGCTGAATGCATTTTAGGTTAAATGGGATGTAGGTTGAATGCATTCAAGGTTAAATGGGATTTAAGTTGAATGGGATTTAGGTTAAATGGGATTTAGGGTGAATGCATGTAAGATTAAATAGAATTTCGGCTAAATGCATTTTAGGTTAAAAGGGTTTTAGGGTGAATGCATTTTTGTTTAGATGGGATTTAGACTGAATGCATTTTAGATTATGGGGTTTATGATGATTCCATGTTAGGTTAAATGAGATTGAGGATGAATGCATTTGAGGTTAAAAGGGATTTAGGATGGATACGATTGAAGTTAAATAGGAATTGGTTTAAATAAGAGGTTTTTCTCGAAAAATATTTTTTTTATGGAAAAAATTTTACATCATGAAATGCGTATTTTTATCAGATCAACAACTTGACAAGGTTAAGGCACAGTAAAAATACATTGCCTCAACCTTGCCAATATTGCTGAAACATCCGGTGCTGTTCGGATATGTGCTAATGGGAAGTATATCTAATAAAATATATTAGAATTTAATTATTTTTGAAAGAGAATTATTTTGTTTAGAAAAGTCTTTTTTAAATAATTTCTGTCAGAAAATACTTATTGGCAAAAAATACTTTCTGTCAGAAAATCATTTTTGTCATAAAATACTATCTGTAAGAAAATACTTTTTAACAAAAAATTCTTTCTGTCAAAAAATACTGCGGATAGCACGCGACTAGCGAAAGCTAGTTGTTATATATTTCTCTTGACTTGTTAAGTACCTACTTAATGGGAAATTACAGTGTTTTTTTTTTCAAAAATCAAAATTCTTTTTTTTTATTTTGGGTAGTATAATTATATAAAAAGACGGGAAAATAGTCTGAAGTAAAAACCAACCTCAAAAATTTGTATTTTTTATTAATTATCTAACTGTAGTATGTTTATTTTTAAGTTTACAGTTTTTCTAGTGCACCGCTTAAAAGAGCAGTTCTTAAACTATAAGAAATGTATATTGTTACATAAGAAGGGTTATATTTATATAACTATTACACTCGACTCTCGGATCTTTTACACTTCTGGGACTAAAGTCTCTCATACCTTTTACCAAAATAACAACCTCCCTTCTTTACTGTGATTGGTTCTTCATGTATCGTAGTAACCCAATACAATACCAACTTCATGTTATTTGCAGATATGTTAAATTAAAAAACTGCAAATGGGTTATGAAAGTACCTTGAAATTCATATTTCAAAATAGGGTAATCGGTACAATGATTGGCCCCTTAAGAAAATTTTTATGTTTGACACATTGTCAAATTTACACTAGTTGTCAAAAAAATATTTGAAAAACACTAATCGACAGTAAATTTATTCTATTTTAAATGTGAATAATTAGAAAAGAATAGAAAAAATTTAAATAATCGATATTTAAAGAAAATAATATAAATGTCAAAAAATACATTTATTGGCCATAAAATCATAGTGATTGACCGAGGCCAATAATTGTATCATTGGCCTCTAAAAGTTATTAAATACAAAGATTGTCCGCCTGGCCTTTTCTATTAGTTTTTGGCATGTTGTGAGAAAACGGATTGTCTCGAGTGATTTATCCAAAAATTGTTTCACAAACACTTGTAAATATATGTAAAATAATATTTATATCTATAAAATCAACTAAAAAAACTCCACACTGGAAAAAAGACCGTTTAATATAGACACAAGCATGCACTTTATGGGCACAAGTTTGTTTACATTTTGGGCTAGAGAAAATAACCAACGTCGCAATATAATACTGAAAATTGTTTAATAGCATCTTAACCTCCAGCAAAATTGTCAAAGATAATTATTTAAAGTAATGCTAATTCAATAAATTAACCAAATAAAATCACTGTGTGCCAGCCGTGTCAGCTGTCAGCTGACGGACGTACTAACCTATCTGACAGAGGCGACACTACCGGCATAATAAAACTTCGAATTTTCAGTTATTGGCCCCTAGATTGTACAATGATTGGCCATGGCCAACAATTGTTTTTTAAGATTATTTAACACTTTTACATAGAAGGATTTATTTAAAAACATGTATTTAAATGTTGTAAAAGATTTTTAATAATATTTTACAATATTTTTAAGAAATATAGTCATTGGCCTCTTAAGCCACTACGGTCAATCATTGTGTTTTCGTGCAATTCGAAGAGGGTATTATTGGCCCCCATATAAATTGAAAAAACGTTATATTTTTAAATAAAAACTACTTTATAGTCTTTCTATAATCAACGTAAGTTTATGTTTGGAAAAATTTTCTCTCAAAAACATATTTTTACGATCAGAAATGCCAATTTTCTACGAAGGTACACTACATACGACCATAGTGTTTTCTACTTTTTGTCTCTCTTTTCAGTACACGTAAATAAATAATTAAATTAAAATTAATAATGAAGGACCAGATAATCCCGATTGTAATGATCGTTGCTTACTTGTGTGAAGTTTATTAAGCACAAATTGAGGTTCCGGATTCCATAAGGTGTTACGCGTGACTTTCGTTGGCCCCTCGTTCAGTGAGTTCTCGCTGAACGCGGGGCCTACGTTAGTCACGCGTAACACCTTATGGAATCCGGACCCTCAATTAAAAACTGATTTGATGTAAGTTGTTTCTTATTATATTTATATTTTATCAAGGGGGCCAATCATTGTAGGGAGGCCAATCATTGTACCGATTACCCTATACGTTTTTAGTTGTGACAAACGTCACAATTGCACTTGACTTTTAATTCTCAATCGGAATTTATTTTTAAGTAAAAAACAAATAAACTTAACTTTGAGGTTAAGTTACACTTTCGTCTTATTTTTGAACTATCAAAAACGTGGTTAGCAGAAGTATTCGCTAAACAGCCGCGCATCCTGACTCGCGCATCGACTGAAGATGTCGCGGAACGATAGACACAGCGCAGATGGCGCTAAGTAGTATGATCGCGCAGCTCCTTAGCGAGCCGCGTCAATATACTGACCTGCATGCCTGTAGATCGAGAAGTCAGCTCCCAGGAGCGAACCGAAGAACATCTCGGGAGAAGCCCCTCTGACTTCTCCAGATACCATAGTCTTGATCCTTCAAGAATGGTACCTGGAGAACGTTCTGGAGATTTTGGCATTGGTCCTCCAATGGAAAATCGAAGGAACAAACTTTTGCTTTCCTCTAGCCAGGATCGCCCTGAGATTTGTCACGGTTCACCATGGAGTCTCAGGCTCGATAAAATTCTGGACATCTACTACGTAGACTAAGGAATCCTGACTGGAGTAAAGTTACTCCGTGACGAGTTCTTGATCATCGTCGTGGTCCATCACGAATGGTCAAGAAATTTGAAAAAATTGCTAGAACACTTATGACGTAGGAAAGTGTTCGAAACAATTTTAAATCTCCCGCGCCGTATCATTGACGTAGATTGTCACATGTGCTTCCCCTGTGCTACGTCATTAGAGAACAGATTATGCTAGGTGAACACCCGCGTTTGTTAACTGTTCTCCAAATAAATTCACCGCGCACCTGAAATTACGCCTTCAGATTTAATTGTTTTTTACCGGGCTGAAACGCGTAATTAACGTAAAAACAAATTAATTAATTTATTGTCTTACCTGGTAATTAATTTCAGTTTACGTATCCGCGAATCGACCATACGTGTCTAGATGGCCGATTTTATTTTAACATCACGGTGAATGACGGCGGCAATATTTTTTAGCGGTTTGTCCGTAATTTATATTGTAAGACGGAGTTTACCGAGTTAATCCGCGACCGATTACACGGTGCGACACTGAAAATACACCTGACTAACGACATGGTGCAGGTTGTAAATTTGGTCGAATAGAACTTAAAAATATTTTTCTTATATTTTTTGAACCTTCCAAATTTTATTTATTTAAAAAAAACTGTTTTTTAGACTCTACACACGAATTTGTTGATAACTCGGTTATTTTTTGACCGATTTTCAAAATTAAAAAAGATTTGGAAAGGGAATGAATATTCCTTTTAAATAGTATACATATATATATTTTTAGAACTAGCATGTTATGAGTTTTTATCGGGTAAGCCTGGAAAAAGTGCTTTTCTCATTATTTTTTCAACTTTGACCATTGTTTATTGCGAAATTTGAATAAAAAATATTAAATGACTACTGATATTCTAAAAGTGCTTCTATTATTGAAGAGGTTGACTGCTCGGTTGATAAAATTGGACAAAAATTGTTTAAGTTATGTAATTTTTTCTGAAGTAAGTAATATGGCCGCGAATGTATATCGGGTTTCCAAAACTATTACGTAGTTTAATTACTAAATACCATAGATATCATGATTATTTATAATTAATTTAGCTCAAATTTTCAAATTGCACTTTAAATAAAATAACAGTTGTGTTATTTTTATATGTTCTTTTCAAGGTGAATATGTTTAAGGGAAGAATCACTAGTTTTGCGTTTGAGCGACCAGCAGTAATCGGCTAAAATTTGTGTTTTAATTTTTCCATGGAAGCGCTTTTCAATTGATGCCATGTCTTGATGAAATCTTTCGCCCTGTTCATCACTTAATTTGCCAAGGTTCTCTGGAAAAAAGTCCAAATGTGAATGTAAAAAGTGGACTTTGATTGACATTCTGCACCCCATGTCTCCGTAGGCTTGCAAGAATTCATTCACAATGTCAACGTAGTTATTACTTTTGTGTTTGCTTAAAAAGTTGTCGCATAGAGAAATGAAACTTAACCATGCCCTTCTTTCTACTGCACTTAATTTCTGAATGAAATTCCCATCTTGCATGATTTTACGAATTTGAGGTCCAACAAATATCCTTGAAAATCAACGGAGTTATTTAATTAAATTATTTATTAAATTCAACATTAATTAAACACATTAATACTTAATTAAATTTTACTTTGATTACACTTTGATGTGTATATGTTAAAGCAGTGTAGAATACTTTCTTTGATTTTGGCGTCACTCAGCTTGGGGAAAGTCATTTTCAGATGTGAAAAAGCTTCACTGTCTTTGTCCAGTTGTTTAACAAACTGCTTTATGTAACCTAATTTTAGGTGCAATGGTGGTAAGATCATTTTGTTAGCTTCTACCAAAGGAATATTCATAACATTGCGTTTCCCGATTTAAAATGATTTTCGTGATGGCCACTCTTTCCGATCATAATGCTCTTTGGCACGACTGTCCCATTCACAGAGATAACAGGGATTTTTGGTGTAACCTCCTTGGATTCCAAAAAGAATCGTTAAGACCTTAAGGTTAGAGACGATTTGCCACTGATGTTTAGAGTAATCAATCACTTTAAGGATCTTCGCCAAAGTTTGGTATGTTTCTTTCATATCGGTAGCGTATGCTAAGGGTACTGATGGCAGCTGATTCTCGTTATGTAATAACACAGCTTTCAAACCTAAAGAAACGCAAATATAAAATACAATATGACCTATGTTTATAGAGAACTTATTTCAGCTTTAAGAGTACAATTAATAAAATACTTTTGCATGATCCATCGATAAATAATCGCCAATCTTTTGGTTGATGTTCGTGATCCAAGCAATAAAATAATTCGTCTATGTCAATACAATACGTGAGGTTTTCGTCAACTTCATCAACTTTGAAATTTTGTTTGAAAATAGTCCGCTCGCTTGTCTCCATGAGAGTTCCAAATAGCGCACTAGGTCATGGAAATCATAATTTGACATAAAGTGCCTCTCTGTAGAGGCTGATCCATGTGGGATGAAGGGGTCATCATTTTCACTACAAGATGGAGTTTCATCATTAAATGAGAAATCATTTTCTCCTTCTTCGACTTCAACTTCATCGTTTATGTTTTCTTTCAGAGATGGTTTAGTAACAGTCAGCACATTAGGATACTGTATGCTGTCACGTGTTTTATAGCGATGACCTGAAAGGTTTATTTGGCAGAAGTAGCAGTCTTCTGGCTTGTGAATGAGCTGACGATGCCAAATCATTGGGCTCGCAAATGGTAAACGATTTTGATCACACTGTTTAGATTTCCACTTTTTTAGTGAAATTGTGCAAGTCGAACAGATATATTCCGGTTCATACCAGCTACTTGCGTTATACTCGCGTTTAAAGTGAAGATTGTATGCTTCAACCACAGCATTATTTGTTTTTAATTCGCGGCGATGGTGCTTATCAACAAAATAGCCACAAACGTAACAGAAATTATTCCGTTTGTCACACATCTTTACAAACTGATTAAATAATAATATAATTACGAAACGCAACGTGACTTACTGACATTTTCTAATATCTTTATGGCTTCTGCAAAACATTTGACATGTCAAAAAAACAGTCAACAAAGTTTATGAGACAACTTCAACTTTCAATTGTCCACCAATTAAATAATCTTTAAGATTTTCAAAACGGGACAATTACATACTTCAGTGAATGGGCTCGAAACTCGATATACACCCAAATACATGATTATTAGTTAAGAAAAAATTGCATAACTTCAACAATTTTTGTCTGATTTCATCAATCGAGTAGTGAACCGCTTCCACAATGAAGAAACTTTTAGAATATTAGCAGTCAAATAATATTTTTTATTTAAATTTTGCAATAAACAATGGTCAAATTTGAAAAAATAAGGGAAAAATCACTTTTTCCAGGCTTACCCGATAAAAACTCATAACATGCTAGTTCTAAAAATAAATATATGTATACTATTTAAAAGGTATATTCATCCCCTTTCCAAATCTTTTTTAATTTTGAAAATCGGTCACAAAATGTCCGAGTTATCAGTAAATTGTCCAAAAAACAGTTTTTTTTTTAAATGAATAAAATTTGGAGGGTTAAAAAAAAATAAAAGAAATATTTTTAAGTTCTATTCGACCAAATTTACAACCTGCACCATGTCATTAGTTAGGTGTATTTAGTTTTTTCTTTATTATTCCAGATAATTCTAGATGAACTATATTGTTTGATTTTATTGTGTAATCTACATTATTTTTTTTGATTTATTTATAGATTCCGATATTACCGAGTTTACTTGAGTTCTGACAGGACAAAGTCCTGGACTAAAGTTGAACCAAAAGAACATGATTTTCTTTTGTTATTTATCGTCGGCTCTTCAAGCACATTTATTTGTTCCCTAAATAAGGGTGTGTTTTTAGCAGGTCCGCAAAACATCGCCACCCCCGCATAACCCTGTGGTACGGGCACAGAGTACCTGGTAGCAGGTTTCCACATCTTACGCAAAAAAAAAATGTATATATTTTTGTTATTTCTTACTAATAGAAATCCTGTGAGCTTTGCTGACTTTACCTATCCCAAAGCGTCAGTAGAAATAAGGTAAGAACATTTAGGGTCTAAAATCTAGTTTACCAGCATAAGTGAATATATCTTGAGAACCTTGGCTCCGGCGAGCAAATTCAGAGCATAGCAAAATTTCACTTCGTTACATAGTTAATAATATCAAGTGTTTATACCTTTACACATTTAATTGGAAATGAAATCTTTAAGTATGTTAAAGATTTTGTTGTTAAAAATATATAAGTAAATTAAAATTTAAAAAATTTTCTAATAAGTTAAAATCTTTATTAGTTATAATAGTTTGAAAATAATTTAACAAAAATTGTATTTCTGTTTCTGCGTTATAAATAAATAAGTAGACAATTTAAAATATGTGTGCATAATGTTTCATAATAATAATGTTCATTAATGAAAATTCAATATATTTAAAAAAAACCTTTTAACATTATTCCATAACTTTTTTTAGCTGACTAGATCGCTTAAAAATTTTAAAACTTGCTTGTACTTAAACCTGTCTTACACTTTATTGTAAATAACTGTCATATAGCATAAATAACCTATGATATTCACTGTTAAAATATTTTTTTATTCAATAAATATAGAATTACTAAAATTGAATAATCACACTTATTCCTTTTATGTCTTATAATTAGGTTTCTTAAAGAAAGAATAATATTCAATAACCAAATGAGCATTAACTTTTAATATTTCTTTAATATCTTCAAGCAAAGTTCCAAAAGTATTATTAAATTATTACTAACAATAAGATCCTTCTTTTCATTTTTAATAACTTAGATTATATGAGAATAAAATTTTTTGACACTTTGGTATAGGCATTGATTTGTAAATATTAGCAGTTGATGCTTTCATCTCATTGGTAAAATTATAAAAATTGTAGGGGTAAGTAGGCTGTCCAAAAGACAAAAGATTCGAGAGAAAATATGTAAAAGATTCGAGAGTGTAAAAGGATCGAATGCAAAAGATCCGAGAGTCAAGTATAATATAAATTTTTTTATTGTGCTTTACTATTTAAAAATATTACCTAACTTTAAGTTAAATTTTTGTACATTTGGTCCTTCAAACTTTAAACGCGTTTTTCTCGAAACTGCATATTTTCAACTTGTTTACACTCTTATTTTGACACTATTTAACGAAATAACTTGAAATGTGGACAGCATGTTTTTTGAATAAATATTTTTTATCCTAGTTTACACGATAGCCAAAATGGTACAGATTAAAAAACTATTTAATTTTTTCATTTTACATTAACCGTTGCAGAGAAAAAGTGTAAACAACTTTTAGAGAGGACCGCTTTCGGCAGACATTTTCTAAGACTCCATTAAAAAAAAAATGTTTTGAATTACTTTAGGAGTTGTATTTTGTAGTAAAAAAAATTATGTAATAAATATTTTTTTCTAACACACGCACCGAAAGCACAATCTTTCTTACCTGTGAAGAGGTCAGAAAGTGAGTCTTTCCCGGTGACGCCATTAACAAGGAAACAAGTGTTTCATGATAAATCCTTATGAGAAATAGAGTTTTATGACAATTACGCATGCAAAATAGCGTTTTATGCTAATCGCGCATGCGGAATAGTGTCCCATGAGAATTACGCATGCGGAATTGTGTTTTATGATAACGACGCATGCGGAATGGACAGAAGCCCAAGAGCATTTTCCGCTTATTGTCACTCTGCGAATGTTAACTAATTTTTATCAGCAAATGTTTTTATACTTTCGGTATACGTGTGTTAGAAAAAATAGTATGTGCAACACGGGAGAAAAGTGATTATCGACTCGTGTGTTTGCATCCCTCACCTTCGGCTCGTGCTACAAACTCACACTCGTGAAATCACTCACATTCCTCCCTAGTTGCACAATATACTACTTTTTACTATTAAAAAAATCTTTGAAAAAAACCTTAAAACCACTGGAATCTTCACTTAAGTAGGAAAGGGCTTTTAGCCCTTTTATATGACAAAAAATTTTCATTAAGCAAAGATCGTTAATTTTGTGGATCTAAGAAAATCTTTTTCCTCAGAAACGAATAATAACATTTTAATAATCTTAAAAATCTGAAATCCAAGTTTACAAATTGAAAATAATCATATAAAATATTTTTAAACTTCCTAAACACTCGAATAACAATTTTTACAGAAAATTTCCATTTACGAATTATCGTTATTTTTGTGAATCTGTCTAGACTTATTTCAAAATAAGTTGTGGTAGAATTTTTTTTTTTTAATGTTTCTCTGCACTTATTTTTCTTATTAGGGTATAATATAATTATATTTTAAACAATTTTACTACAATTATATTTATACGGAAATAATAGCAAATTTTTGAAAATTGGCTGCTATGTGGAGCTAAACCGCATCCTTTTATTCCAAATATATTGTACAAAATAAAAATTTCTTCTTGATATTTTGGTAAAACGAAAATAAATAATAAATTGATAAATTATTTAATATTATAACAGTATTTTAGACATTAGTTACCATATACAGAATTTCATAAAACAAGAGCAAATACAATACTTAATAATAAATATTTCGTTTTATTTTTTGGATAATCTGAAATCGAGATCGAGCAGAGTAATCCGGTATAGCTAAACTACCTTTTACAGTAATATTTTAAAATAACCGCTACATTTTGCACTATTCTACAATAGTGCAAAATAAATTTATTCCTTCTGCAGGTCGCTTGTTTCACATGGAAAATGTAAGAAAATGGTAACAATACTATTAAATAGTTGTTACAGTAATATAATAGTAATCACATAGAACTGATCGCTTTATTGTACACATGCAATTTTCACAAAAATAATTTTTTTTATGTTAACATTTTTCATTTTTAAAACTTTTTCCAAATGTGGTTTATGGCTAATGGATTAAACTTGAGATTAAAATTATTAAAAGGCGTAATAACTAAACACATCACACCTACTCGGGGGTTTTTGGGGTCGCTGATTTCAAATCTTAAGTCCGATTTTCAAAATTCAAAATGGCGGATCCAATATGGCGGACGAATTTAGAAAAATTTATTGAATTCGCTTTAAACCTGTTACTCTGGGGTTTCTGGGGTCGATGATTACGAATCTGAAGTCCCATTTTTAAAATTAAAAATTCAAAATGACGGATCCTGTTTAAAAAGAATGTGAAAAAAACGGATGCTGCAAAGAATATATCATACCCGAAAAGGTGGTAATTTTAACTACTATTTGTTTTGAGTTCTTTGTTGTTCGTGTTACCTGTTCAACCGTAATTTTGTCAATCTCGGGAGAGAACAATGGTTTCCCCTTTTTCCTTCTTCCTTTGATTTATTGTTTCAGCTTATTAAGAATGGAGTCTATTAACCGCCTAAGCAAATTAATACTTTTCGGACCCTTCCGACATCTTGATGGCAAATTACTACCTGCCCAGAACAATCCTCATCCAGGCAAAGGGAGGCTTTGAAGGGAAGGGGGTAATCTGAGGTAGAGATGAACGATGAGAACAGTTGTGTTTCGACCTGAGTCGTGTCAACATAGTTTGAAAAAGTGTGTGTCCATCTGTAGTGCTTCGACGGTCACGCAGAACCCCCTTGAGATTTGGTAGATTGAAACAGAAGGCCAGAGATCTGTCGATGTGGAACCTGTGCCTCCAGCCTCCCCCATTCCGCCCGGAACATCGGTTTGGAACACATCAATCATTTTGATTGATGTGCCTCTCAAGACACGCCACAAAAATGTTGTTGTCTTGGCTTTTTTCTTCCTTTTTATTATTATGATTTTTATAAGTTTAGTTTTAAGTTTAAAATTAGATTTAATAATGGTGTTTACCATATATTGGTTGACTCCTTGGAGAGTCAAACCTTTATAATTAAGTTGGTATGTAACTCTTAAATTCGAAGGATTATATATTTAATTTTGTAATTTTTATGTAATTTAGTTTAATTTATTAAATTATTTGTAGCCCTGAAGATGAACTGGTACCAGTTCGAAACGTTGTCAATAAAAAGTTTTTTGAGAACTAATCTGACCAATTAAGCCATTTTATTCCTCAACATTAAAAAAATCTGGTCATTAAAGTTTTTAATTGATATATCACATATTTCATATATATTTGAGTTGTGTTATATTATATTAATCCTTGTATTATCTTATTTTATCGTTGTCTTATATGGACCAGTTATTGAGAACTTATAAAAAGTTTGTGCCTGTATCGCTCTCGAAAGTGGGGTCATTCTTTGACCCATGAAATAATTGATTGGTTCTCTTCGTGAGATTGATTGGTCGGCATGTTTCGAGAAAAGGGATCGTTCGTCGATCCATCTATGCATATTTGTTTTGATCCTCTAGTCTAAGAATGAAAGTCTACTCATTTGACTGTCTCTATCGCTGATCTTTGTACTTGGCTATTCTCAAGTTCTTTTTCGTGGCTCTAACCACCTGTGTACACGCCAATCACTTTATGAAACAACAACATTATTTAATTACATCACGTTCTTTTATTTTCTGAGCTATCTTAGTTCCAACTCCTATTTTTCCTTTCTCCTATTTTTAACAGATCCAATATTGCAGACAAATTGATAAAAAGTTATTGAAATCCCTTGAAACTTGTTACTCGGGGGTTTTTGGGGTCTCTAATTACGAATCTGAAGTTAGATTTTCAAAATATAAAATGGCGTATCCAATATGGCGTCGAATTTATAAAAATTTATTGAAATCACTTGAAACTTGTTATTCGGGGGGTTTTGGGGTCAGAATCTAAAGTCCGATTTTCAAAATTCAAAATGACGGATCCAATATGGCGGACGAATTTATAAAAATTTATTGAAACCGCTTGAAACTTGTTCTCAGGAGTTTTTGGGGTCTATGATTACAAATCTTAAGGCTGATTATTAAAATTTAAAATTTCGGATCCAATATTGTGGTTTGGTTTGGTTGGTTAGTTCTGGCCTTAAGCCCCTTTCGGTCTAACAGCCAATATTGTGAACGCTAAATCAAAAACCGATCGGATTATCTTTAAACTTATTTCTCGGGTACTTTTACTAAAAGCTCGACACATCCTCGTTGTTAGTTTCGGGACGCAAAGAGCAAGCAAAAAACAACCATTTAATTTTCATTTTGCAAATTGAGGTTATCTGCGATCCCAAACACTCCCGTAAAACAAGTTTTAAGAGAAAAGATCGATTTTTGATTTTGCGTCAACCATATTGTATCATTTTGAATTTAAAAAATATTTCACTAGATACATTATCAGCAAACACAAAAACCCCTAGAAATAAAAATCAAGAGGATCCGATTGACTTTTAATTTTGAGTACGCCATATTGGACCCATAATTTAAATTTAATTTTTCCCAGCAGAAAAAATTCCTAATTTGAATTTTGTAAATTGGACTTTAGATTCGTAATCAGAGACCCAAAAAACCCCACAGTAACAAGCTTCAAGCGATTTCAATAAATTTTTATAGATTCGTCCTCAATATTGGATCTGCCATTTTGAATTTCAAAAATCCCACTACAGATTCGTGATCAGGGACCCCAAAAACCTCCAAGTAACAAGTTTCAAACAAATTTAATAAATTTTCATAAATTTGTCCGCCATATTGGGTCCGCCATTTTGAATTTTGAAAATCGGACTTCAGATTCCGACCCCAAAAAAGCCCCGAATAACAAGTTTCAAGCGATTTCAATACATTTTTATAAATTCGTCCGCCATACACTGAAAAAAAAAACAATTTAAAATTTACTTGAGTATTAGGTGATATTTACTTTTTTTACTTAAACAATGCAAATAAAATAAAAATTTCTGTGAATCCAGGTAATTTTTACATTTTTTTCTAAAAAGAAAAAAACAAATGACACTTTTAAAGCAAATTTGACGTTTTGTGTCAAAATCTTCGAAGTTAAATTTTAATTATATTCTGGAAGATTTAATAATGGAAGTATAAATAAAAGTAAGTAGAAAAGTACTTTATTTATTAATTTATTATTCATTTTTCTTTAATTACTCCAAATATTCGTTTCAAATACAAAAGGTCAAATTTGATTCGAAAAGGTCAATTTTTTTATCATTAGAAAACAAAGTAAAAATTACCTGGTTTCACAGCAATATTTAATTTGTTTCCATTGCTTAAATAAAAAAGTAAATAATACTTAAAACTCAAGTAAATTTTAAATTGTTTTTCTTTCAGTGTATTGGATCCGCTATTTTGAATTTTAAAAATCGGACTTCATATTCGTAATCAGCGATCCCAAAAACCCCCTAGTAACATGTTTCAAGCGAATTCAATTAATTTTTATAAATTCGATCCGCCATTTTGAATTTTGAAAATCAGACTACAGATTCGTTATCAGCGACCCCAAAATCCCACAAGTAGCAAGTTTGAAGCAAATTCAATTATTTTGTACAAATTCGTCCGACAAATTGGATCCGCCACACAGTGCCAGTGGGCCACAAAGCATGTAAAAGCGGCAAAAATCACCAATTTCATTTGACTTAGTTGAAACTTGGTATCGGAAGGTTTTTGAAGTCCCTGATTATGAATTTGAGGTCAGTTTTACAAAATTCAAAATGGCGACCCTTTTTAAATTATTTTTAAAAGATTTGAATGAAACTTGGTTTTGAAAGGTTTCTTGAGCCGCTGATTACGAATTTGAGGTTCAAATTATAAAACTCAAAATAGCGAATCGAAAATGGTGACCTTCTTTTACTAATTTTTATCGGATTTAATTTAAATTTGGTATTAAAAGTTTTTTGAAGTCACTGATTACGAATTTAAATTCAGATTTATAAAATTTAATGTGGTATATCTAGAAAGGAGAGCTGTGTGTAATAGTTATAATATTATTTGTTTGAAATAATGTGAAACGAACTACAGTCGACCATCCCAGTAAACCCCATCCCAGTAAACCCGCTTCCCCAACTTGATGCGGGATTCGTACCTCCACTGTGATCTACACATGTGCTGAAAAAGTCGAGCAAAGTTCAACTAAGCTCGACAGCTAGCGAGCGTGCCTATAGTGGGGGAACCTGAGTTCTGCTAAAAGCTCCTCTCTTTTCCGCGCTTAGCGGGTTTACTGGGATGGTCGACTGTATGTGTTTAATTGTTTTTATTATAAACTTTTTATTTTAGTAACAACTTTTTTTTTTGTTTCTTTCATTTATTATATTATATCAAGGTGATTGAAAAAAAAAATTATTTTAAATAAGTATGATTATCCAAATAATAAATTTAATTATTCGTTTTATAAATTAAATACGTCACTAAATTCATTAGAAATATGTACTTCATATATGTATACTTCATATAAGAAAAATTTAATTAATAGACATACTAACTATCGAAAGAAACGGAAACAAGAATAAAAGGAACAATGGTACTTTGGTTTGTCGACTTGCGCAATGCAGTGCTTCATGTTGTAGAAATTAATATTTTTAGATAAAACTAAAATGAGATTGCTTTGATTTTAACTGTATTAAAATAAAAAATGAGTAAATATGAGCAAAAATGAGCAAAATTATCTTCAACTACATTTAATGTAGAAGAGATTGCATGTTTAATTTTTGTGATATAAGGTGGTAATCAGGAGTAATGTCTTTCGACAGCGATAATAATTCAAAAATTTGAACGTTTTATTTAATAAAATATGTTTAATATTTTTAAACAAAGACTATTTCGAATTCTCTTTTACTTTTTTTTATCGTCCTGAACCTTGTTAATAAGAAAGAAAAGGCAAAAGTGAAATATTTATTGTATTTTTGTAAGAAAAGTTTAATTTTATTATATATTTTATTATTATTTTATTATTATATATATTATATTTGGCCGCTTTTGAATGTCTTCTGGCCCACTGTGCGCCATTTTTAATTTTGAAAATATTAAAAATCTGACTCTAGATTCTTGATCAGCGACCCTAAAAACCCCCTAGAGCGTACTTGATTGCTAAATTCCTTAAATAGAAAAATGTATGCTTCAAAGGATTAATTATACAGGCCTGCGAAATTTCACTTTTTTCAGTTTCTAATATTGGGAAGAGTGGTTTTTGTAGGTTTTTTCGCGCTGAAGTAATCGCTCAATTCTTTTAAACGCTCCATTCTGGCGACCGACGTGTCCCTATTAGGTTCCGGAATTTCGGAAGGTTCTTCTTCCTCCCGTCGTAGACTCACTTTAGGGCGAGGCTCACAACCGAGATTTAACAAGGCTGGACTTACATTTGTCGTTGAATTAAGCGCGGTATTGTACGCGTATCAAAATTCGTGAAGGTGAACATTCCAGTCAGTCTGGTTTGTGTCCACGAACGTTTTCAACATCGTCTTAATCACGCGGTTCATCCTTTCGGTCGGATTCCCCTAAGGGTTATAGGCCGGGTTGGTAGAGTGCTGAATCTCGTAAAAATCAGTGACCTCTTTCATCACTTTGTTGATGAATTCGGTCCCGTTGTCAATGTGGAGCACCTCTGGTTTGTCCCAACGAGATATCACTTAGGGCCAGGATAATGTTTTTAGCTGTGGCCGTTCTCATGGCCTTGCACTCGATCCATTTGGAAAAATAATCGTGGAAGACGATTATGTAGTAGTTTCCTGCTTTAATTCGAGGCAAAGGTTCTATGCAATCCGTAGGGACGACAGACCATGGCTGGTTTACTACTCGTCGACCCATAAGGCCAGGACGTGGCAGCTGCGAAGTTTTTATCCTTTGGCAGAGATCGCACTTAATAATGTAGTTTGAGACGTCTCGAAAAATTCCAGGCCAGTAGTAGGACAGAGCTACCCTATGATAGGTCTTATCATAGCCGAAGTGGCCTGCCTGAGCTTCGTCGTGCGATTTATTGAGGACCTCGAAGCGATTTTTCAGTAGAAAGACTAGCTTCCAGACGTCTTAATCCTCAATGATAGGGTCAATGACCGGGTTAGGGCGGTATAAATACAATTTTCCATCCGTCACTTTCCATCTGTGGAATTTGCGCGGATGGGCTAGGACATCCGCCAGTCTTTCTGGAACCACGAATCTGTGTTTTCCTCGATAGCAAAGACCCCCACGGTGGGTCCGAACCAAGTTCAACCCAGAGGTTGAGGCACTTCAAATTTCCTTGTGAATTTCTACTCTATTATGTCTCCTTAGTGATTCAAGACCAAAAAGAAAAAAATCGTTAGACGCATTTTTAAAAAAATCGAGTTGTTGTATTTTTCATGCTAAAAACACTGCTACTCAGCAATAACTTCAACCACAAAATTTAAGCCCTTCAAATTTTCTTGTAAATTTAATTACTATTATTTTTTGAGTAATTTAAAACCAAAAGAGAGGAAGGTTAATTGAATAAATTTAGTGAAAAGTTGATTTTTTATATTGTTTGCTGAAAAAACTACTTCTTAAATAAATTGCTATTCGACTATAATTTCATTTTTTGCCGCGCATTATTTTTATTAAAAGTAAATAATCGAATTAAAATTGTTTTAGTAATAATTATTTATTTGTTTGTTAAACTATAGACATTAACGAAAAATTAAAAAGAGTATTTAAAATAAACGCTGCTTAAATTATTGTTTTTTTAGACATTGTTTCGGGAGAGTCGGATAGCCTCGGATAGCGAGTAGCCCTGAACACTCGTGTAATACAATAACCTGTATACTTTTTGAACTTAAAACCACGTTTGTGTTGTTCCACATGATCTTAAAATATAATTTAGAAAGTGGAGTCTATCATCATTAATTAGAATAGTAAAACATCGAATTTAAATGTTTTCTGTTTTCAAATCAATAGCCTTCTAAGAGTTTAAGACCATATTTAACGTCAATTTTTTATGTAACAACATCAAATATATTTTTTATCCCACAGGCACAAACATGGCGCTTTTAGATGCCTGTAGGCAGGGTCTAAACGCATTCATTTGTTCGACCGGGTGAAAATGGCTTCCATTTTTTCCCTAGGGAAAAAATGAACAGCTGATCCATGCATTTTTTTCACCACAGGGCAAAAATGGCCGCCATTTTTATATGGTCAAACAAGTGAATGCATTTAGACCCTAACCTACAAACATTTAAAAGCACCAAGTTTGTGCCTTTGGAATAAAAAGTATCGTAAGCAACACGGGTTTAAAGTCAGTCCAATTTGTTTACCATGATGTTTGTGTAAACAAATGGCTGCCTTTAACCCCTTGTTGCTTAATATACTATTTCTGTCTTTGCAGAAATACATACATATACTTACCGTCTATGAAATTTGTTAATATTGTTTTTGTTACTTTAAAGTTTTTTATTTTTATAGCAAATTTACCGAAATATATTACCATCGGGTAGCCATGGACATTTTTTGTCGCATACTACCAGACACATTTTGTGTGTAGAAATCATTTGTTTCTGTCAGAATAACAATTATGTTGTTTACTTTTGGTTAATTGTGATTTATACAAAATTAAGAATCAATGTTTAATTTATAGCAAATGAACAGAAATTTATTAGAAAATTGCTGTACAACAGGTATTTTATTTAAACAGCACTTTTCTTAGCGTTTAATTAACCATTTTCTTAGAGTCCGGAGATACCCGACACTTTTTTTTCATAACCATATTTAGCGTAAAATAGTTTTCTTTTATTCCCTGTATGTTTATTTTTTGTATTTATTTTTTGAAGGTATTGGTAATGATACTCTAACTACAAAAAACCTCAAGCAATAAAATTAAGATCATTATTTTATAATATATGATTCAAAAAGCTTAAGTGTCCGGGGCTACCCGACTCTCCTCTAAATACTTTCTCAATTTTGTCTTTTAACTTATTTGTTATGGAAAATATCTTTTTAGTTTTGCCATAACAAAGCAAACAAATTTTGAGTCGATTTAAAACGTGTGTATTATTTATTTTTATAACCGTACAACTTAAAAGTATAACTTTTTTATAATTATTGACAACAGCAGAAATAAATAAATAAATGTGTACTGCAAGAGAGATTTTGTTTTAAATTACTCAGTAGATAATGTAGAAATAAAAATTCCAAAAAAATTTAATGTTAAAAAACTTTTGGCTCAAAGTTATTGCAGAGTAGCAATGTTTTTAGCTTTAGAAATACAAAAATTCGATTTTCTCAAAAATGTGTCTAACGGTATTTTTCTTTTTGGTCTTAAATTACTCAGGAGACATAATAGAACAGAAATTCACAAGAAAATTTGAAGTGCTTCAACCTTTGGATTGAACTTGGTTCGGACCCACCGCACCGTGCCCCTCCGCTCCAAGATCTTCATACATTCTGGATAGCGCTTCAGGAACGCTATGGAGCGAGCCTTTCCTGTGCTTGATGACATAGAAGTACTCTTGTACATCTAGTGACCATTTCGCCAATCTACCGGTAGGGTTGTGTAGATTATGTAACGATTGAAGGCTACTGTGATCTGAGATCACTGTGAAATAAAACCATTCGAGATAGTGGCGGAACTTTTTAATGGACCACAGGACTGCAAGGCATTCTTGCTCGGTTGTCGAGTATTTCCTTTCTGCGTCGCTCATCTTTTTACTGGCGTAGGCTATCACCCGTTCTTCTCCTTCCTGTTCTTGTGTAAGAACGGCCCCTAGTCCAAAACTGCTTGCATCTGTTTGCAAGACGAAGGGAACTGAGAAGGCTGGATACGCAATTAACGGGCTAGAGGTTAAGGTGGTTTTTAGGGTCTCGAAAGCTGCCCCTAGCTCTTTGGACCATTCCCAACTCTGGTTTTTCCTTAGGAGCTTATTCCTTTTGGAAAAATTTGCTTTTCTCCCGATTAATTGTAAGGTCAGCCTCGTGGATGGCATGTAACAATTTTTCAAACTAATATAGATGCTCCTCAAATGTTTTCGTGACCATAATAATATCGTCGAGATAAGCTAGGCTAGGCTCATATCCAGATTGGAAATTTACCTAGCAGACTGGAGCTTGTCCAGTATGTCCTCCATGAAGGGAAGGGGGTGGGCGTCTCCTTTGGAGACAGCATTAACGTTCCAGTAGTCAATGCACATCCGGTAATTGTCATTTGGATTTTTAACCATCACAACCGGACTCTACCATTCAGAGTTGGATGGCTCAATAATATTTTCTTTCAGGAGTTTATCCACTTCTTTGTGCATTGATTTCAGGACAATAGGAGACACTCTGTAATGTCTCTGTTTTATAGCGGGGCAACTTTAGACAGCAATCCTATAATTGATTAAAGTTGTTTTCCCGATTTTTGGTTTATATGGAATTAAGGCGGATAGAAAATTGTATAGCAGCTCTTTCTCGACACAATTGAGCTCTGCAATGCCGCAGCATTCCTCTGGAGTCGGATCGTCACTTGAGTCAAGGCCTTAAGGGGATGGTTTTTCTAGGTACCAGCAATCACGATATCCATTTCGGACGATCCCGAATTTTCTAATAAAGTCCCAATCTATTATGGATTCGGGGTTTAGTTCCTTAGTCACTCTAAAAAGGAAATCATTTTTGACACTATTCACATCTACCGGCAGTTAAATGAGTCCTAATATTGATGATGCAGAGGGATTTGCAGTATCCATACTGTTGGGTATTGGCTCTTTTAGCTCACGTTTATTCAGGGTAAGCCAACGCCTGGTTAGCGGCAGTAAAAGAAATGAACGCGGGGAGCCGCACAGTGGGCTAAAGTGCTCTTTTTTCTGCCGAAATCGTAGAACTCGCGAACGACTTGATGTATTTAAACAAACCAAAAAAGAAATAAAAGCTAACATTCTACAGAATACAGGAAAAATATAGAGAAAAAGATTAAAAAATTCCTAACCTATTAAAAATGTTCCAAAACTTGAAGATTTATAAGAAATATTTAATTGTTTGCCTGTAGAGACCGGGGAAATGTCAATATAGCTGTTCCAACGAATTAACTCACTTGTTTCTATCTTTCCAATCACAAATCACATATGTATTAACTAAAAAAAATGTCGGAAAGTATATGGCGGCGAAAATTTAAAATTACTTTTCAATTAAATTGACAACTCCTTTTCATGGTTTTTGGGGTCGCTGATTACAAATTTAACGTCAAAAATTCATTATACAAAATAGCTGATCCAATATGGCCGACTTAAAATGCAAAATAGCATTTGATGTGCACAGACATCCCTCTTTAACGGTTTTTGGGGTCGCTGAATACGAATTTGATGTCAAAAATTGATTATTGAAAATGGCAGATCCAATATGGCCAACTCGAAATGCAAAATTGCTTGTGATTTACACAAGAATCCTTTTTTAAAGGTTTTTGGGGTCGCTGATTACAAATTAGACTACAAAAATTCATTATTCAAATTGGCTGATCCAATATGTCCGACCCGAAATGCAAAATTGCTTTTGATTTACACAGGATTCCCTTTTAACGGTTTTTGAGATCCCTGATTACAAATTTGACGTAAAAAATTCATTATTCAAAATGGCCGATTCAAAATGGCCGACCCGAAATGCAAAATAGCTTCTGATTTACACAAGAATCCCCTTTTAAAGGTTTTTGGGGTCGCTGATTACAAATTTAACGCCGAAAATTAATTATTCAAAATGGCTGATCTAATATGGCCAACCCGAAATGCAAAATTGCTTTTGATTTACACAGGAATCCCTCTTAAATGGTTTTTGTGATCGCTGATTACAAATCTGACTTCAAAAATTCATTTTTCAAAATGGATAATCCAATATGGCCGAATTAAAATGCAAAATTGTTTTTGATTTACATTTAGAAATCTTTATATCTGAATGGAAGTTTGTAACGTGCGTTTTTAACCCCTTCCGCCTTTAAGTAAGAATTAGAGGTTCAAAAAGCTCTAAATTTACAAGCTTCTTAAAAACATTTAAAAAGGGATTCTTGTATAAATCAGGAGCAATTTTGTATTTCGGGTCGGACATATTGGATCAGCCATTTCGAATAATGAATTTTTTATGTTAAATTTGTAATCAGTAACCCCAAAAACTGTTAAAAAGGGATTCCTGTGTAAATCAGAAGCAATTTTGCACTTCGGGTCAGCCATATTGGAGCTGTCATTTTGAATAATGAATTTTTGTTATCAAATTTGTAATCAGCGACCCCAAAAACCGTTAAAGAGGGATGTTTGTGCACTAGTTAGTTAGTTAGTTAGTTAGTTACTGTACATGTGATTTGGGATTGGAGAGATAAAAGCAAGTGAGTTAATTCGTTTCAACAGGTATATTGACATTTCTCCGGTCTCTATAGGCAAAAAATTAAATATTTCTTATGAAACTTCAAGTTTTGGAATATTTTTAATAGGTTAGGAATTTTTTAATCTCTTTCTCTATATTTTTCCTGTATTCTGTAGAATGTTAGCTTGTATTTCTTTTTTGGTTTGTTTAAATACATCAAGTTGTTCGCGAGTTCTACGATTTCGGCACAAAAAAAAGCACTTAACCCACTGTGAGCCGCCATCAAGGAGCGCACAGATCGGTTCCGCTTTTATTTGCATCTGTGCGTACTGTCGGGGGACTTCTTCCGACGTGTCAATGTTTCCGCAATGTTCCGGTCTATAATCTTTATCCTCGGGAGGAGGAGGCAAAAGAGTTTCGTCAGATAGAGTGTTTGAGCCACTGGGCGTGGTAGGGGAAGCCCCTAAGTCTGTGTAAGGGGAAACCGGAACCGTTACTGTTTCTCCCTTTCCTCGTTTCCCTGAGGGTTGCAAGTTTTGCAATTTTTCTTTATGACATCATGGGCTAAAAAGCCGAAGCAGATATGCCTCTTTTCTTAGCTCTACAATTCCTCAATGTGTGCCCGGTCTTCCGTCAGTTAAGACATTCTATTTTTGTGGAGGGGTCCTCCTTTAAGGGGCCTGTATTAGACGGTTGCTTCACCGTGGGCTTATTTTGAGGGCTGTTTTGATAAGTTCTTGTACCTCTAAAATTGACGTCTCCAATTGCATTACAATTCGAGGCCTGGTCCTCTGCAATCGAGGCAATTGGAAACTGTTTTTTCGCTGCTGGTCCTTGCCGCACATTTTTCTTGGATGGCCGATATGCGTACTCCGGGATAAAACTTTTCTCTAGAGCAGGAGGGGGAGTATCGACTTTGTAAAGCAGGAAGGTTCTCTCTAGATCTTGAGCAAGTGCCGCCAATTCATTGTAAGAGCTAAACTCTCAACTTCGAATGGCTACACAAATCCTTTGTCTCATGTTGTCATGAATTCTATCTAGCTGCTCCTCTAGAGGAACCTTTCTGGGAAAGAGGTCAAACAGACCCATAAGGCAGGTGAGGTAGTCAACGGTTGGCTCCTTTGCTCCTTGTTTGCGCTGCCGGATTTATTCTCTAAGACGTATTTGGTAATTAATGTCACCAAAGCGTGCGCAAAAATCTGCTTTGAATTGGTCCCAATTTTGCCTGAACCACATCAAGGCTAAACCTTCCAAAAAGAAGGGAATTGCAAGGAGCATTTCCTTGTCGTCGATTGCATCGACTGCCCTGCCCTCTTCAATTCTTTCGAGGAATGTTATTACGCTACTTTCGCCGCGACCTGAAAATGAAACGATCCACGTCTTTACAATTTGAGCGACAAATTGTAATCCTTCTATTACGGAATGTTTAAAGCTGTATCCGGAGCTTGCATTGGAGGGTGGGCAGGTCCTACTTTGCTGCCCGTAATAATCCGGCAATGTTAAGAGGCTAAATGGGGTGCCCATAAGAGCCGGGGTAGGGGTGATTTGCGGAGGGGCTCCTGCTCTGGAAGCATTGACGCGGGGTTGCGTACCCAAAAAGAATTGACTATAATCTGACCGTCTTGTTTGGTCCGTGTCAATAAAGGCAGGTTCATAATTGGGCCTACGGGTGGTTACATTCTCGAAAGTTGTTGAAGGTATTCCTCCAAAGTGGATAGTCGTATCCCTAGTACTCGGAATGGTGGAGGAAATACTGGTGAATACTGGCAGTAAGGTGGTTACGGTAGCAGCCATTGTAGTGACGGTAGTGTGTGCCGTAGTTGGTAACGACCATTTATTTGAAACGGTTGTAGGGGGGATTACCTCTGGTCAGAATGAGGCAAACTTGGAATGTTAACCTGGTGAAAGGTCACTATGGTCGGCTAAGTCGTCTAAGTCGATCATGACATTCGGCCTTAAGAGACATAGCGTACTAATCTATCCGCGATTACTCCACGTGTAATTATTGATCATGTGGCTTTATAATTAGCCTCTAACTGCTTTGGTAGGGGTAGCATGTATCCAGTTGAAATTCCGTTCCGCCATATTTAGAAATTTATTTTTAAACAAAAATTAATTCAGAGAAAGCGTAATATGAAAAACAAATTTCCGACCTCGTTCCGATTCTGAGTTAAAATAAACGACTAAATAAAACAGTAATTTGTAATTTAATTATTTTCTAACATTTAATAAACAACACGGAAATTCCTAAAATTCGATCACTTTGTTTTTATTTCCTGTATTCGACTCGATGGTTCGCGTAGTGCCAGGGGCCGCAAGTTATTTCCCAATAGTGAGAGAACAGAGTTTTTAATAAAAAAAAAAATTCTATTTTAATCGGTTGATTTTTCAACAAAAACAAAAAAAATTTGGGTTGAATTTGAAAATTTAGTTTTCTACTAATTAATTTAAATTAAATCCATTAAAAAAAATTATTGTTTTATTTTTAGGTTGGTAGCATTTTATAGTTTATTATGTTTGTGATATTTGAGGTAGTAAAAGAAATAAAACATCCCACTAATTCACTTTTGTTTCTTATTATTTTAATTGTTAATGTCAATCTGACCTGAAAGTAAAAAAAAAAAAGATTTTGTTTTCTTTCCAATTTTACCTTCAGTATAGTTTTGTTTTAATTGGAATTTAAATATAATTCTAATTTAAATTTGGTTTCAATTTTAAATTTAGGTCTTAATTTTTATTTCAGTTTGCTTTTAATTTTATTTTAATTTTGAATTTTAGTTTTAATTATAATTATAATTTCAATTTAATTTAATTTTGAATTTTAGTTTTAATTTTAATTTAAATTTTTAATTTTAATTCAACTTTTTAATTTTTAATTTTTAATTTTAGTTTAATTTTTAATTTTATGTTCCAAATTTGGATTTATCCTTCAAAATTGTCGAAAGTATTTGAGATTTCTATTTAAAACGACAATATTGAATTTACTAAATTTGTTGAGAAAAAAAAGGAATAGTTTTATCGAACTCTACTTATCAGTATCATTTCACTTTTGCTAAAATTCGTGGGACGGTAAGAAAACGTGATGAAAGGTGGTTGCTGCTGTGCTACTTACAGCTTGTTTTTTTTCTCCCACACTCTTACGACGCGTTGTTCGTAGGTGCTTCTGCTGCTCGCGGGGTTGCCGCTGTGTTGTTCTCGGCGATTGTCTTTCTCCCTCACTCTCACAGGTGGTGTTTGGTGGCCGGGTTATGTACATGGGAAAAAGGAGTGGCGCTAACACACGCGTATTGCCGGCTTTTTATACAATCACAATTTTTTATCGATCGCGTGAATGTCTGAGGGTTTACTCGCGCGCTTATGCTGTTATTCAAGTCCGCGGTGATTCTAATTTTTGGCGGTTTTCTTTTGATTTTTTTGCTTTTATGAACACTCGCGAACCGTACCACGTTTATTTTGAATTTAAGATTTCTAATTGCTAGCGCGAAAACTATCACTTGTATTTGTTGAAGTATATAAAACTAACCTTGTGGATTTAGTATTTAACACTAGTTTTGCCGTCCAATGATTCTCGTTCCGTAATTGTTCTCAAATTTGTTTCTTTTTCGGGACGGTCCTTATCTGAGCTTTCACTTTAGTGGACAAATGCAATTTTTCCTTCGCTAGTCACGAAGGTTGCCGTTATCCCACTATTTTCGCGAATTTTTCACTGTTTCGTTGATAATATTATATTGGAAAATCAAATCAATAATCTGGAAATAGATGAACCAAAAATGATTTTCAGGATCAGGATTTGGAATTTTAAGGATCTCATTTGTTAGGAAAACACAATTTAAAAGCGATAAATATTTAAATAGACATCTTAAAATAATACGATTTCAATTTGAAATCAAGAATTTTGAAACAAAAAATTATGCTTGCAGATAGCTGTTTTAAGTCTTTTAGGCTTATTCAGAGAGAAAAATTGCCATTTCTGATTGCTCGTCGTACCCAACACAAAAGAGAAGTTTAAGGGAAGGTTACCGTTTTCAAAGTTTAAAAAATTAAAAAAATTTTGTTACATAAATTGCATCCTTATAAGGTCTAGAAAACATTATAATCGTTATTTATAAAATTGTTCTAATAAATTAATAAATGTAAATAAATAAAAATGAATCTAAATCAGTTTGACCAAGTCTCAATAGTTAATACGCTTTAAATTACTTTTAAAATATAGCGGTTATAAGTTTCAAGTCTAAAAAGGAAATCAAAGGAGATTTCAATATTTTAATTATTTTAAAATAGGTGAAGTTCAAATGGTCGAACTTTATCCCGTCCGAGATGCGCCAGGTAGTGATTTAGTGAATAAATCACTGCCGTCCTTCCGTTCTAAATAAGTTTCCCCTGATTTCGGAAATCTGCCGGCAACTCTGTTCAGGCGGAGAGCATAAATTAATAAAGCACTGGTTAACAAAATAAAATAAACTTAAATTTATTTAACAAAAATCAGCTATTAGAAAAAGGGGAGTTTGTCCCAATATTTTATAAAATACAGCCTCTTAGGGAGGAAATTATGCCTACCACAAATCCGCAGAAAAGTAAGATCATCAAAATTGATACTGAAGCTGTACACGATAATTTATAATTTAAGGCCATTCTAGGGCCGGACAATGTAAGTAATATTCAATAAATTTTCACTTGAATGATCGAGCTACCAGTGGTCACGAGCACATGGCGGATATTTAAAGTTACATTAAATTGTGAGAGTCGCTTACCACTCTTTCAAATTACGACAACACAGGGTCAATACCGGCAGACACAGAATTTAATTTAGAATTAAGTTATAATAAAAAGGAGCCTTTTCTTACTGTAAATTAAAGAAAGAAAGTTTTATCAAAACTTTTGGTCGCGAAACCAACTGTTACCCGCGAGGGCTCAACCAGGAAGACCGAGGGGAGTTCGTAGAAACTCGAGCACTCTTCCGAGAATCATTCCGTCTCTCTCCTCGGTCGTCGAATCTCGTTAGTCGATAACGAGATTTATTATCGCCTTCACTCGATGTGCCGTGAGATGTCCCTTCGATGTCCAAAATTAGGCTTCTAGGCAGACAGGTTTTACCATGAGAGGGCGGGAATCACATCCACCCTTTTTCCCTCGATTTACAACCCTCGGTTGTGCCTATGCCAGAAACATGCCTACACCCTGGCATCCTTCTTTAGACCCTCAGACGAAGAAAGCGAGTAAATTGGGCTTAAATGCAAACATAGAAATAAATAATAATAAGTAACCGACTCTTAAAAATACTTAATTTTGACAGAGGCGTGGAATTTCTGGTCGACGATGAGTGAACGGACTTAGGCCATCTTAGCGCTTCCTGATTAAATTTATTTACACACGAAAGGCTCCTTCGGAAAAGGGAAAAGTTGCTTACAGAACGTGCAGATAAGATCTACACGAAACATCTCTGAAAAACTGGTACAATAGTATAACATCCAACTTTAAAAACGTTTTCCTCGAAATAGGATTTTTTGGTGCCAGATCTGCCAAATTAGATTTTAAAGCCTTACCATTCTATACATTTTTAAAGACCAATTTTATAAAACGGGAATAATATTTAGCTAAATAAGAAGAACTAAATCCCTTCCGATATTCTTAATCAGGATATTAAAAACAAAAAACACCAATTTCAGAAAAAAAAAAACAGTAGAATACTCAGCTTAACAGAAACTCTCTTTTTTCCTTTTAGAAAAACTAAATAACACACAAAAATTAAAAACTTACCTTTGACTTTACAACTTAGTTTACATAGTAACGAATCAACAATCAAGAAACTTTTTTTTTCGAGTTTTAGTAACAAACCATTTTTTTAAACTTATATTGGCGAAAATAAACGAACTTTAAAATAAAGAATTCGTGAATAAAAAAAGGGTGAAGGGCCCGATTCTGTGGTAGAGGAACACCAATCAAAATCACAACACACGTTTGACTTTGACGACGTTAAAATTATCGATTCCGAACCAGATTATAGAAAAAGACTTATTTCAGAGATGATACATATTAAAGGTTTTAATAATACGAGTAATAAGAAAGAAGATATTTGTTTTCTCAGTAACAGATATTTTCCATTATTAGGAAACCTTGATTTCTAATTATTGTGTCTCATTGCTTTGATATCATTTAATTGTTGTTCACTCATTTATAAATGTATGATATTCACCTCTAATTTTCAGTTTGACAAAATCATTCGTCGATTCGACAATGATTATTAATGTTATTTATTTAACTCATTTTATTGTATATTATGTTTAAAAAAATTGTTTGTTACTAAAACTGAAAAAAAAAGTTTGTTGATCGTTGACTCGTTACTATGTAACTAAAAGTAAAGTCGGAGGTACGTTTTTTACTTTTGTGTGTTATTGATTTTTTTTAAAAAGAAAAAAGTGAAAATTTCTGTAAAGCTGCCGAGTATTCTACTGAGTTTTTTAACTCTAAAATTGGTGTTTTTTGTTTTTAATAAAGTGACCTGAAGGGGATGGCGAACCTAGCCATCGAAACGTTGCACATATAATTAATATGTTTAACATTATTTACCTTGCTACATCGAAAAAATTTTCCGGATTAATATTTAGCTAAAAATTATGAAAGTATTTCACTTTATTACAAAAAATTGTTCATTACTAATTAAAAAAAAAGACATTTGACATTTTATATATATCACACTTACTTTATTAATTAATAGATTTTGAGGCTTCAGATCTCTGTGCAACACATTTCTGCTGTGACAAAATGCTAAACCACGTAATAATTGATACCTAAAATGAGAAAAAAATATATTTTAACTTTCCCATCAAATAATAAAAATTTAAATAATTTTTGTTATGAGGTTTCATTACTTACAGAAATGATTTTACCACATCTAAATCAATTTCCCCATTCAGACTGTCAAAATATTTTTTTAAATCCTGATCACAATGTTCAAATACCAAAGTCAATTTCTTATCATTGTGAAGTACATCATTTAATCGAACTATATTTTTGTGTTTTAATTCTTTAAGTAAACAAATTTCTCTGAGAGCAGACGACGGGACACCCTGAAAAGTTTATGAAAATTGGAATTAAATCAATAAAACTGTACAATGACATGTTTCGGGTTTTCTTTCGTACAAAAAATCTGTACAAATAGCCAGAACAAAGTGAAACGGCTATTCGTACAGAAAATTCAAACGCTCTCTTTGGCAACGTAATACCTTTTGTTTTGGCTTTGAAAAAACATAATAAAATTTATTAAAAGGGTACCGGGAGGTTCATGTGTCACATACAGTGGTTTTTTACCAAAAGATACCCGTCTAACATTAATTTTCACAAAGAGAAAGACTGACAATTTTCTGTACGAATAACCAGACCATATACAATGAGTTATTCGTACTTATACAAGCAATTGTCTAATTGGTCGAGAATTCCATTACGAATTTCTCATTGGTCAAGATTTTCTGTACGATAACACTTCGTTTTCTTTTTTATCCGAAAATGAAACAATTTACTTTAAATATATAATTTAAATAACTACTTTACTTCTTTAAATTTATTTCTTAACTTAAAGCGTTCTATTAGTTATCATGACCAGAGAGAGAAAAGGATGTATGTCATTAAAACAAGAATTTAAATACAGATCTTCGTTTATTCTAAATTATAAGAATGAACGTTTTTCTATACAAAGAGTACTGATACGGATGTAAAAAGTTGAACTTTTAATTAAGCACAGAAAATAAAATTTATCAAAATATATTAAACAACGACGTATTCCATAATTTCGCCCTGAGTAAACCTAGAGTATTAATTACACAGGCACACAAAAAAAAAAAAAGGTCAAATACCAGAGGGCAGACCAACATATTCCTAGGTTTTTGGGGTCGCTGAAACCGAATATGGCCATGAAAATATTATCTGCTTGCCCATTTTCCCCCTAGCCCCCCCCTTACACCCCTCGGGGGGTGACATTTCAGTTTTTCCAAAAACGTCAAAAAGGCAGTCTATTCCTATGTTTTTTGGGGCGCTGAATCCGAAAAAGACCACCAAAAGCCAATCCCCCCCCTCCTGCACCCCCTAACACCCCCTGGGAGGGGGTTGGAATTTCGAATTTCACGAAAAGTCGAGTTCGGTGGCTATTTCTATGTTTTTTGGGGCGCTGAATCCGAAAAAGACCACGAAAAGAAAATTCCCCCTCTCCTTCACCCCCTATCACCCCCTGGGAGGGGGTTGGAATTTCGAATTTCACGAAAAGTCGAGTTCGGTATCTATTTCTACGTTTTTTGGGGCGCTGAATCCGAAAAAGTCCACCAAAAGCCAATTGGCCCTCCCCTTCACCCCCTATCACCCCCTGGTAGGGGGTTGGAATTTCGAATTTCACGAAAAGTCGAGTTCGGTGTCCATTTCTATGTTTTTGGGGGCGGTGAAATTGGAAAAGGACACCAAAGGTAAATTCGTTCCGTTATTCACCTCTTAGCATCTAGTTACTAACACTGGGAGGGGGGTTGATATGTTCTCTTTTATGTATAATTAAGAAGAATAAGCAATGTTTTTTTTACGCATTTGAATAAATAATAACTAGGTAGGCACCGATGATTACACAAGTATGTACCAGCACAATTTGATGGATCTTGATTTTACTACACTTAGCGCGACCCAGGAACAACGGCGTGGACGTGGTAGTTTTTGTTCCCTTTGGGGTGCTTTTTTAACGTGAGTCCCCTTGCCTCTCACGATTGGTGGCGCTGCTTTAATGTGTTTTTCCTTAGAACGAATTTCGCTCATTTAGTTTTTTTATAGTGATGCATTTGAGCGAGATCTCTTCTCAAAAAGTCTCGAAAAAATGAGAATCTCGTGAAAATTACATTGGAAACAAATGAATGTACTGTTTTCGTCTCTTTTATCTTTTATGAAAGGACAGATTCTCGAAATGCATCACTAGTTTTTTGGCATTCATTTCTGCCTATGGTACCGTACTCGCTTGGATTCGAATGACCTCTTTGTTTAAGGCTTTTACAAATTGCTTCATCAACCCAAGCTTTATATGCAATGGAGGAAGAAGAACCTTTTCCGGTGATACAAGAGGATTTTTGAGGACATTTGCCAAGCCAGGAACAAAAGAGGTTCTAGCAGGCCATTGGAAGTTATTATAATGGTTCTTTCGATCTCGACTATTTCAAAGGCATAAGAAGCACGGATGACTTGTGAACCCACTTTGTTGACCCAAAAGAATTGTTATTATTTTCAGATCCCCGCAAATTTGCCAGTTATGTTCCGTGTACTTTATTTTTTCGAGTACCAGCTTCAAAGAATTATAGTCTTCTGACATATTAACGGAATGCGCTATTGGGATCGAGGCTAATTCATTGGTGTTGTGCAAGAGTACTGCTTTTAGACTGCGGGTGGAAGAGTCGATGAAAAGCCTCCATTCTTCACTCTTGTAAATGTTTGGTTTCAAAGAATTTATAAGCTCCCGAATATTTGTGCAGTAGACAAGACTTTCTTCTTTTTTGAAAAAGGGAAGAAATTCTTTTCCCCGATTTCGGAAAGAAGAAACCTTAGTACCTTTAGCCAAATGACCGTCCTCCTTGAGACTCGACGCAAGGTACTCAGCTGCATCTTTGGCTAAACCCAAATTTCTTACCACATCATTGAGCTTTTTTTGATCCCATAGTTTTATAGGTCGATCTCGTTTGAAGCGAACATCTCCTTCATCACTGTCAGAATTCGAGTCAACTTCACTTCCGGAATAAGTACTGTTGGAATCCACAGTTGGCTCATTAAGGTCCATTTGACTTTCAACTTCCACTGTATCAGCAGTGACATCCATCTTGACATCATCATCTGAAACATCATCATCGTCATTATAAATTGGAGGGGTGAAAGATGGAATACTTGGATATATAGCGTGATTAGGAGACATCATACATTTAAATTTGATGGAGCAAATGTAACATTCCACTTGAGTTTTGGGCTCTTTCCACATAGCAGGAAACTTCAAAAAATTCTTGCCGCTTGAATTGGATGACCCGCGCTGTAATGTACCCCTGCATTTGTTACAGATACTGCTCGGTACCCATGAATTTCCCCGACCATTTTCAATCTGCAATGAAAAAAGAGAATTGTATTTATCCTCATATTTAGAAAAGTCTCTCCGATATTTTTCTATTTCAAACTTACCACATACGTAACAAAACATGGATCTGTCTTTGTTACAGGTGTGAATGGTATTATCTTGAATATCCATACCATTGTCCGTAGGACCATCAGAAGCGCCTTGAAGATTTTCACGATTTGAACGCAAAGCTCTATTTCCATTAATTTTTCTTCTTGAAGCATTTAACTCAAAAGTAGCCAAGTTGCCCACCACCCTAGAGCTGCGGTTGCATGATGACGCCGCCTGCGGGCCCGCTTGCTCACCCTGACCAGCCGCCGATACTGGGGTCTCCCTCCCCTGCATCGTAATCTTCTTCCCTACTTTTGCCATGAAGGCATCTTTTTTACCTAGGAACTTAGCCGGTTAACCGTTATCCGCCTTCACCGCGTGGAGGTGTCCTAGTTGCAAAAGTAGATGTGGAAGTAATTCATGAAAATTGAAATTGTAAACCCATCCCATGGGAGGGGGTAAGAGGGTGCTAGGGGGTGAATGAGGGGACGAATTTATTTTTGATCCCTTTTTTCAGTTTCATGGCCCTAAAAAATATTGGAATAGACTCTAAACTCGATTTTTCATAAAATTCGAAATTCCAACCCACTCAAGGGGATATTAGGGGCTTAAGCGGGCGGGAATTAGCTTTTGGTGGTCTTTTTCGGATTCAGCGCCCCAAAAAACGTAGAAATAGACACCGAACTCGATTTTTTGTGAAATTCGAAATTCCAACCCCCCTCCTAGGGGGTGATAGGGGGTGAAGGAGAGGGGGAATTGGCTTTTGGTGGTCTTTTTCGGATTCAGCGCCCCAAAAAACATAGAAATAGACACCGAACTCGACTTTTCGTGAAATTCGAAATTCCAACCCCCTCCCAGGGGGTGATAGGGGGTGAAGGAGAGGGGGAATTTTCTTTTCGTGGTCTTTTTCGGATTCAGCGCCCCAAAAAACATAGAAATAGCCACCGAACTCGACTTTTCGTGAAATTCGAAATTCCAACCCCCTCCCAGGGGGTGTTAGGGGGTGCAGGAGGGGGGGATTGGCTTTTGGTGGTCTTTTTCGGATTCAGCGCCCCAAAAAACATGGGAATAGACTGCCTTTTCGACGTTTTTGGAAAAACTGAAATGTTACCCCCCGAGAGGTGTAAGGGGGGGGCTAGGGGGGAAATGGGCAAGCAGATAATATTTTCATGGTCATATTCGGTTTCAGCGACCCCAAAAACCTAGGAATATGTTGGTCTGCCCTCTGGTATTTGACCTTTTTTTTTTTTTGTGTGCCTGTGTTATCTTTGGAAAGAATCGTCAACTTGGAAGTTTTTATCCACACCTGAATCACAAACAAACAATTGTCAATACACAAGATTATTATTACTAAGAAGGGGTTTTAATTCTCCACTAAACACAGTTGATGAAAAATAGATTAATTTTTTCGAAATTGCATATGTTAATAAAACATTGCATCATAAGAAAATGATAATGACTAATCCTCTCCCATCCGATAATATTCTAATTTAATAATAAATTCCACTTTTAAATATAGGCAAAGCATTAGTAATCAGGAGTATTAATTTTCCCAGTCTAAAATATTAATTCTCTAAGCAAATAATTAATAAATGTAAATTGAACAAATTATCATGCAGACTATTGCAAGTCAATAAATAATACGCACGATAGTAGGAAGAAGCATTAATTCGCAAATACCTTTTATTTCTAAATAATAATACACATAAAAGAATAAACCTTTTGATTATTTCGCTACCCTTACGAGGGTAGCGAAATGGATTTTGTTGGATTTACTTCCATCGGTGTCTTCGAAGGTGTGCAGTCTTCCATGTTAAATCGTTTCAGAAGATTCTTCAGATAGACTTCTTAGGAAAATTGCCTCCTTATTCCTTTCAATCTTAATTCCAAGAAAATAGTTAAGTTCTCCCAAATCTGTCATAGCAAATTCCTTCATTAGATTTTCTTTAATAATTTTTAATTTTGTTTTGTCATTTCCCGCAATGATCATATCATCCACATTCAAAACAAGGTAAATTTTGATATCACCCTTCGAATAAACATAGAGACACTTGTCTTCTTTTGACCGATTCATACCTAAGCTCCTAACATATAAATCGAATTTTTCATTCCATGCTCTGGGTGCTTGTTTCAAAATGTTTCTTAATTTTATTTGAAATGTACTCACCGCCATTGTCACATCGAAAGCAACTAATTTTTAAATTAAAGTGAGCCGTTACCATGGATTCGTACATTTTAAAATATCGAAACACTTCAGATTTGGCAGATAAAGTATATGCAACAGTAAAATGAGTGTAATCATCAATAAACGTTAGAACATACCTCTTGCCATCATGTGATTCAACATTGATCGGGCCAAACAAGTCACTGTGTATTCGTTGCAGCGGTCGATGAGTCTTGGTTCTATCCTGTTTGTGAGGTTGTTGTGTCTGCTTTCCTTTAATGCAATTCTGGCAGATCTTTGAAATTGACTCTTTTGCGCCTATGTCAATTCTATCAACTTGATTCCTGAGTTTCTTCAATCCATTATTACTTATGTGGCCCAAACGTCTGTGCCACAATTTAGCATTTTCAAGTGATGAACACACATTTGCAATTTCGTTGCCTATCAATAAATCAAGTTCATAAAGTTTATATTTCCGGTGAGCAACTGCAACGACTTTACTCTCTATAAGGATTGAACCTGTTCCACCTTTAAAAAGAATAGTAAAACCATTCATATCTAGCTTTCGAATAGACAAAAGATTAAACGTTAACTCCGGAACCAATAAAACATTTCTAATAAATATTTGTCTCTTAACATTGTCTACGATTGATGAGCCTCTAATATCTCCAGTTTTCGTTGATACAAGAATTTGACCGGTCTTCGCTACTTTAATTTTAATTGGCTCTTTCAGCATTCATATGTTAATCAAAAAATCATCCTTGCTTACCATGTGTTCAGAAGCACCAGAATCTAAATACCAAGTCATGCAATCAGAATTCTTACCTCCCGAACCAGCTGAAAAACAATAATCATCGTTAATGACAATTGTACCACTAGAATCCATCGACTCCATTTCCTTCTCGTTGTCATCATAAAAACTGCAATTCTTTGCAACCGTTAAAAATAAAAATTCTTCACTAAAATCTGCAGCAAGATTTGCAGATTTAGAACTTTTCTCATTTACATCCTTTTTATATTTTATTATTATTTTATTAATTTCTTAGAATTACATTCGAAACGCCTGTCACCACGCTGTCCACAATTGTAGCACTGAAACTTAAACTGTCCTTTATCACCGTTCTCATGCACTACTTTATTTCCACGAAAATTTTGATTTTTAGAATTGAAATGATTTGACGGTGCTACGAAAGCAGTAGACGACTGAATTCCTTGTGAAATTTTCACACTTCCTTTACGTTTCGATTCTTCATCTAGTAAACGATTTTTGACAAAGGGCAAAGTCAATTTTTCCTGTGACAATGTTTCCAGTGCTGTGACTACAATTTTATATTCCACTGGCAAAGTTAAAAGCAAATAACATACCACATCTGTTTCTTCCAAAGTTGCTCCAGTTAAACGTAGATTTCATACCAATTTGTCAAATTTTAAAAAATATGACTCCATAGACTCCATTGTTGCATTATACTTCATGGTCAATAATGTTTTCCGAAGTAACAGCTGACTCGCTATTCCTTTCCGTTCAAAGGTATTTTTCAAAACATTCCAAATTTCAAACGATGATTCCTTTTCTTTAACGTATTCCAAGTGACTATCCACAATTCTTTGCACTATTAGAGATTTGCACTTTCGATAACTCTTTCTTAAATTGTCTAGCATAACTCGTTTTTGCGCTGTCTCTTGTTCAGAGTCTGTTTCTGCGAATACAACCATACTCGTATAATCTTGTTCCACTAAACTGAGCAAATTACGCTCATCTAGCAAAAGTTTTCATACAAAATTTCCAGTTACTAAAATTTGTTCCTTCGAAAAGCGAAATTTTATATTTATCTTCCTCCGCCATTGTGTTTAACCTCACTTCCAAGCACAAATACAGAAAAACAATTTTTTCACTTCACGTAATATATCTGAGCCCATAACCTAATAAAAATTGAACCTTATAAGTCCGCGAATCAGGTGAAGAATAATAAACATATTTACTAAAGAAACGAAATCATTTATTCAATATAAAATCAAGATGATGCTTGAACAAGAAACCACTTCCTGAACAAAGCGCAAACTTCTGCTTGAACCAAGGAATGCGCACACACAAGAATCAGAAACAAGTAGTTATAAAAGTACACAGCGACAACAGCGCCACTTGGCGGTTCATTCAAATAAGCTAATACAATGTAAACAGGTTAAATTGCATTTATTCTCAACAAAATATATTTAGTTAATTATTTTCCAAAAAGTAGTTTTGAAATTGAAATGTCGTTAAAACATCCTATTACCTTAATGGTAACATTTTTATAATAAGATTTTAATGATATCAACATCTACATCAGTAGAGAACAGAAGTATGTATACCACAAATTGTAATGTAAGTTATATCCTTAAAGCGGAAAATGGACAAAAATTAAGTTTTAAAAATTAGTTTGCATACTTATAATATCTTTTGAATGTTTTAGTTGAAATGAATATTTATAACTACTTTTAGAATAATACACTGAGAGAAAAGTCCTAATGCCGATGCTTTTGAATTCCGTTCATTCAAAATAACAGTTTTTCTGTATATATGTCTATGTATATATATACATATATATACATTACATTAAGGCTGAACAATAGCCTGGAATTAATTCCAGACTGGTGTGTAATAATTTATTTTTAAATTAATTTAAAAATATTGTGCGCGGTATCTTTTTACCGCGTCACAGTACTTAACAATAATTCTAAAATTAGATAACAACAATAAAAAGATAATATTAAGACTTGACAATAGCGTTAGTTTCAGGCAAATTTGTTTTAGATCGCAAAATTATAAACAGCAATAAACTTACTTAACAATTTATAATAAATTTAGCGAAAACTTAAGAAATTTTTAAAGAATAATAATTTTCCAAAAATGTATATATGTAAATATATTTAATATAAAATTTCTCGAATATGATATAATTTTTTTTATTTAAATGAAGAAAGTAATTACGAATATTTTTGTTTAATACTTCTTTAAATTTTCAGTACGATTATGCTCGGATCATTTTCGACAGGAGTGTTTTAAGGCAAAAAGTTCTACAACAATATTTTAGAATGATGTGTTAAAGAGACCTCTTAAAACAATAAGAAAACTGTTTCCTAATTCAATATCTACGGAGAATCTGTGTCGACCAACTGAAAAAGTAACAAAACGTGAAAGTTTCAATTTAAAAGAAAAAGTAACTATCTTGAGTTTTGATGAAATTCAATTATCTGCAGAATACTGTATTGACAAAAAGAAGGAGAAAATAGTGGATCCTCATAAAGCTTGTCAGGTTGTCATGGCGTATGTAATGAAAATGATAAAAAAGCAAACAGACGAAAAAAAGAACAAGTACAGTATATTTTACACACCCCTCAGATAGCACTTTAAAAGTACATGTGTTTGCTGACGTGCCTCACTTAATGAAGTTAGCCCGAAACCACCTACTAGATTCTTATTTTTTGTCTGAGGGTGCAAAAACCAATAAAGAGTATTTGCATAAATTATTGGAAATAAATAGTTTGAATTTAAAAATAGCATTTTCCTTAACATCAGATCATTTAACCTATGCAGGTCCTGCGCGTCAAAAAGTGAAGTTGTCGACACAATTATTCTCCAACAAAAACGCAAAAACATTGCAATTCTGTCTAGAAATGTTCAACTCGGGAGATTTGAATTTTAAACAATTTATTGGTTGTAAAGAAACGATACACGTGTTGCAATTATTCGATAATTGAACCGTCTGCGATCAAAAGGGCTTATAAACGAGAGCGCAGGTCCCCTGGCGCAGCCGTAGACTCGCTGTACGAGAGGCCATCGAAAATCACGCGTAAGCCCTTTTGATCGCAGACGGTTCAATTGGTTTGATTTGTTTAACGTAAGAAGTAACTTCGATAATCGTAATGGCACCAGCGGTTACGGTGTCAATTTAGACCAACAAAAGGAGTTGTTGGCTAATATGGCTACATTAGGGTGGTCAAAAAAAACCGACTTTCAGAAATGTTAAAATGTTTACCCAGTTTCATATAATATACTACAAGTTGATTAAAATCCTTTTTTTTTAGATTTTTAAATTAATATTTAGAACTGCCAGGAAGCATTAACCTCTCTTATGGGATTATAGCCAATTTAACATGTGAAATAAACACTAAAGTTTTAAATATTCTTTTAGGAACCTTATTAAACTTCAAAAACAAATTCCATTAAACGAAGGCTTGTCAAAGAATCAAAAAGTATATAAAAAAATAGAAAATTGAAAACTTTTTCTTTTTGTGATTGTAATTCAATGTTAAAGTCCGTTAAAAACGTCTGTTTAGGTACTTTTCAGAAGCGGTTTTCTATGACTAAATAACAATTTTCGTAGTTGAAGTTTGCGTGAAACGATAATTTATCTCTTGCTGAAGGGAAATTATGATAACGATTATATTTAAAAAATAATAACTGTAAAAATTATTGAAAAGAAAATTTGAGTTTTCAAGTTTCAGCTTGTTGGGGAAAGAAATGACTTCACGGACATCATAAAAGTGAAAGTGATACTCGCTACCGTTAAGGGTGCAAGGGTTATTGTCAGCAAAACGATAAAGACAGTTACTAAAAATAATTAATAAATCAACATTTATTTTTTACAAGTATAAACTATTTTTATTATGAAGTAAAATATGTAAGAATTTGTAAGCAATATTACAATTATAATAGGATTATTAGCAGACTTATCATTATATTATTTATATCATTAGCATTTAATAAATTTAATTAATACAATTAGAGAAGGTCTTATATTGGGGTGATACTTCATATCCCCCCCCCCCCTCCTCAAGTAGAAAAAATACATTAATCAAGATCACATGTTTGTAGAGATCCACCCCCTCCCCCAAATACAAAGTACATTATTTAGGAGAACATTTTGTGAGGACCCCCCCCCCCCCAATAGAAAAATGCATAATTAAAGAACACATTTTTTGTACATATTTTCCACGCACCTCCGATGACTCCTTCTCGAAATTGGTCAAAATTATAGTTGACCCAAACTTACCCCCCCCCCCTTTTCGACATTTAGATGTTAAAAAAATGTTTGTAAATTCTTTTTTTTACTATCTGGCCTTAATTTACGCTCATTTCTACCAATTTGCAACAGAAATTGTTTTTCATTTTCATCTGTGGTTAATATGCCTATTCTGTTATTAATGCTACTCCATTATCATTATTAACAGGTAAACTCTGAACTAGTGCAGCTCCTTTAATAAAATCTTCTCTTTGTTCTCACGTGGATGGATCAAAATTCAAAAAATCTGTCTGAATATTTAATAGCTCGAAAAAGGTCATTGTTTTTAAACACACAAAAGCATCTATAGAAAGATTAATGATTGATTCAATTTTGAATTTTTTAAAGTCAATTCGGCTTAATCCAACCGGCGAATGAGATTTTGTTTTCAGAGCTTGCACCATTTCTCGCTTGGATTCTATTGAAATGGTTTCATTAAAAAAAGACATTCCAATCAGTTCTTCATCAAAATACCACATGTCTTTTAAATTTATGTAAAACAGTATCTCGAATATTTTGTTTTATACTTGTACAATGTAGAAGACCTTTTAGGAATTTTAAATCATCAGAAGCTGATTCTTGTGCTTTGTTTGTTGTAAACCAATATTTTCCATATAAAACAGTTATAAAAATACAAATATCTTTTAATGCGTCGATTGTCTTTTCATTCTCTTCAATTTGCTTCCTGAATAAATACATTTTTATAGAATAAATCACCTTTGCCATCCATCTTGCATGGTGCATTGGTCCTGGACTCTTAAAATTTACTCCTTTTGGAGGAATTCCACCAAGAAAAATAACTATGAGCTCCAGAAATTCCTTACAATTAGTCATTATTTGACTAATAATTAGTTATTTTTAACTAATTACTGAAATAAAAACTCAGCCATCCCAATTAGCACGCAAGCTTGGTAAGCTTGCATGCAAGCTTTCTGCAAGTAGTGAAATGTTCGAACAATGTAAGCTTGCATGGCGAGCTTGTGGCAAGCTTCCCTTGCAAGTTTTCTACAAGTTTGCCCTGCAAGATTTTTTCAAGCTTGCTTTGCAAGTTTTCTGCAAGGTTTCTACAAGCTACCCATGCAAGTTTTTTGCAAGCTTGCCCGGATATATTTTAAACAAGCTTACTGTGAAAGATTTTTGCAAACAATCAGCTTGATATACAATTATTTTAAATGTGATTCCGGGCAAGCTAGCAGAAAACTTGCATGGCAAGCTTGCAGTAAATTTGCATAGCAAACTTGCAGTAAACTTGCATGGCAAGCTTGCAGAAAACTTGCATGGCCTGTTTGCAGAAAACTTGCATGGCAAACTTGCAGAAAACTTGCATGGCAAGCTTACATTGGTCGGACATTTCACTACTTGCACCATGCTTGCAGCAGGCTTGCTGCAAGCTTGCGTGCTAATTGGGACGATTTTACTAATTATTAGTTATTTTTAACTAATTCAAATTTAGAGAGTAATATTCTTAGTAAATATAATTTAAAAGTTCTAAAAAATTTGAAAGATTTTGAGTAATGTTTTTTTTATTACATTTTTTTATTATTACCTGTAATATTTGCACATAGAATTGAAGAAGGTCATCTTTAGCTTCTTTTACTTGCTGTGGAATATTAGGATCTTCCAGACTGTTATTAAATTCTTCTAAATTTAACGAAGGCCATTGTTTTAGAAAAATTCTGAACATAGATACTTCTGGACCAGAAGTACTTCCAAAACATTTTTCAAACGCAGATCTTAAATACACTTTTGATATATGGTGACGACAAGCTAGACGTATTAAGTTTCTGTTTAATTTCTGTACTAAAATTTACAAGTGCCAGTCTTATGTCCAGTATTACTTGCTGTGGTATCGAAACACATTCTAATCACATTATTTGACAACTTCCATTCATTCAATAAAATTACTATCGCATTAGCCTGAGCTTCACCAGTACCTCTTTGTAATTTAGGTACTCCAAGTAGTTGGTTTTCTTTTTCGCCAACTACTAGTACCGGCAGGCGATCAACTTTTTCATTTTTATTTAATAAATCTGGCAGAAGCTTTCCGTCCCATTGAACAACCAGCTGCGATGTAGGATTTATTTTTAACTTCAATTCTGCAGACAGTTGTTTACGTACTTTCTGCCGAAATCTTCGAATGGTCTGGCGACTAAGAGTAGAATTTTTTAATTTAATTCCTAGATTGTGTTGTGATGCAGCAAGAATATGTACTGCATTCCGATCGGTAATTTTTGTTCTATCTAAAGCCAAACAAACCTCGGTATTCAAGATTTTAACTTTTGCAGATTTCTTTCTTTCTAATTCGTACCTAACTTCGTCATTATTGTCTTCTTCTGCAGTTTCCATATTAACCACACGCTGCACATTTTCCTCTTCACAATCAATCCAATTGTAATTGTTTATATCATCATTAAAAATAACAATATCTGGAATTTCTTCTAAGACAACTTCACTCTTTCCAGACATATTAAAAATAGATTTTATTTTATTCTGAAATTTGAATTCTCTACACTTTTGTAAACAAGATTTCAGCTTTTTTCCTTTTCCAACCTTTCTTCATTCATTATATAGTCGCTCTATTTTGGCAATAGAATTCATTTCCAGACTAATTGATAAATTTTTTTCTTGCCATAATTTTTTACATTCTCTCATCGTACAACGAGCACTTAAACGTACAGTTTTCTTCAAAGAACGATGCTGATGAAAAAAGTATTGAAGTACTTCCTGAGTACTAGGTAATTTACTATTGACAAATTCATTTATTTCTTATCCCACAAGATGAATACACTTTGAACTTCGGGTACTAACCATTTTCAAAATATAGGATTCAATATTTTTAAGCACGAAGCAATCTTACTCGGTGAAGAGTTCACAGAACACTGGTGCAGTTGCAAGTCGCAGACAAATTGGTGAAAATGACCGTTAGAAAATTTTTTCAAACTCCTAAATTCCAAATAAAAAAAATCTTCGGTACCTGTTATAATTCTGAAGTTTCAGATAAATCTTACAGTATACCTGGATCGCTAAAATCTTTGGTTCGTCTTGAGCCGTGCTTAAATGGTTTTTTATTTACCTTGAACTGACCCTTACCAGTCACAATCAAAAAAGGTCTTTTTCCTCCGTAATAAGGTACTTAAAAACATAGTTGACCTGCAATATTGCAAAGTTTTTAAAATTACAAAATTACAAAATTTCGAAAAAACCAAAGATGTGCTGAATTAAGGTAACTGAGAACAACAGAATATTCTATTCACATTCCGAAGCTGTGACATTTTAATGTGCCTGAAATATGGATCGAATTTTTCTTTGGAATTTTCCTAACATTCCAATGCAAAATTTTGTGTTGTTGAAGTTAAATTTTTTCCAAAAAAGTTAAAAATAAGCACCAAAATTTTTTTGAATTCGTAAATGTCAAAATTCAAAATTTCGAGAAAACAAAAATTGAGCTGCTTTATGCTTGGCGAGGAAAACAAAAAAGTCTTGTAACACTGTTTTCTAAAATCTGTTTTTTTTTTCAAAATAGTGAAAATTGCGTTTTAAAATTTTTTTTGAGGAGACAAGATTCAAAATTTCGAAAAATCAAAAGTTGTTCTGAATTGTGTTAGGCGAGCGCAACATTAATGTCTAATAACATTTTTCTCTAAAATTTATATTTTTTTGCAAAAAAGATTGTTATTTATAATATTAAAAATATTAATGTAATTATTTATTCTTTAAAATTTACTGTTTAAAAATATACACATTACTTATTTATTTTTAATAAACTAATTTGATTGTAATTTATATTTTTTTGCAAACAAGATTGTTAATAATAACATTAACAATAATTAATGTAATTATTTATTTTTTAAAATTTACTATTTATAAGTGAAAAATACAGGCAAGAAAAGAATTTTTTTCATATGCCTCAAACCTACTTTTATACCCCTTTTGTTGATCGATACAAAGGGAAAGATGGTCGAAAAATCTTCTTGCTACCGTAACCCTCAAGGCCTTTGAAAGCCATTATTACAATGATGACCATTTAGCAGAACGCTCAAAAAATTGGTTTGGAGTTTATATGAAACACAGAAAACTTGTAATGCTTCCTGGTAGTTCTAAATATTAATTTAAAAATCTAAAAAAAAAGGATTTTAATCAACTCGTAGTATATTATATGAAACTGGGTAAACATTTTAATATTTCCAAAAGTCGGTTTTTTTGGACCACCCTAGTCTACATACATTACCAAAATGCGAGTAGGAAGTCACCTAGGAATGATTCCTTTTTAGAAAGGAATATTTCTAAATAATCTTTCAGTAGAAAGTTTACGTCTTTTTTTTAAAGAAAAATTTGACATTGAGTACATTTTAACTCATCGTTTGAATCAAGATGTACTCGAAAACTTTTTCTCGTTTATTCGAGGAGCGGGAAGAGGCAATAACCATCCAAATGCCTTAGATATAAAATATTGAATACGTTGGTTCATTCTTGGAAAACATGCGATGATAGCACTATCGGAAGGTTGTAACATTGAGAAAGATGTCACTGGCAATAGTCTTATCAACGCATCAGATTTGGAGACTGTTAATGAAAATTCCACAGCTGCGGAATGTACAACTTCACTTTTAACCGAAGGTTTAAATGTTAATGAAAATGTTCAAGATATAGAAATAGATTTTTCAATATTGCCTTTGACAAATGGATCGGATTTTTTTGCTGATGCTTTAATTAATGCTGTTAGTAACGACAATACTGACTCAGTACTTGAGACTTTAGGTAACACTTTTCTCTAGAAACTACTTGAAACTAAGTATAAAACTTGTTAAACATTTCTATAACATTTAAATTTTTATAATTGCAGAAAAGAACATTGAGATGAGCGATTCTGAGAAAATGTCTGCCTATCTTCACTCAGACAAAGATGTGATTGCTGATGGCACTTTAATAACATTGGCTTTAATACATATACAGTATGGTCTATTGGCAATCGGTCATAAGGAAGCGTGAGTGCGAGTGAGACACAAATAGCTTTACGCAAATGAGTGTCCTTGTCGCACTCGTGGACTGACCACTTGCCAATTGACCGTACTGTACACCAGACACCTCCAGCCAAGAAAATGAAATATCAGACAATAATCCAGGTTAGATTTTTAATATTAAAGCTATCCGTACAAATATTTCTAATGTAAATCACCTGTAATGCAACATTACCTTGAATTTAAAAAGCATTTATGTATTGTTAATAAAACAGCGGCAAGACATATAAATTCGGTAAGATTGAACACATTATAAAATTTTATAATTAACAATATATTTTTTTTAAAAATTATGCTTATTTCTATTGTATACTTCTCTTTGGAGTCTTATGATCCAACGGAAGAAGAAAACCAGTTGCTCCAAGAATTAGACAATTCTTTTGTGAAAGAAAAAATTTGTAACGAAGGATTAAAGTACATTGCTGGTTATGTGGCTTCACGGTTTTCAAATGACAGTTCGCTAGAAGACAAAACATCGTCCTTAGCTCAAAAATCTGAGGGCGATTGGATTTGTTTAATATCTAGAGGAAGCTTAAGGTATCCATCAGCAAAGTTATTGAAAGCTGCTGAAGTCATGAATGAAGAATTTGAAAGTTTTCATGGGGAAAATTTTTCCAAAGATACGAAAATTTTTGAAACTGTAGCAATCAGAACAAATGAAAAACTATCAGAAAAATTAAATTTGAAAAGTCTTATTATGTTTAGTTCGAACAAGAACATATGTAAGATTCAGGGAATTGAATAGAACTTTATCACAAGATAGGATTAAAAGACGAAAAGAGAATCGCTTGAAAAAATTCACAAACATTAAATATTAGTCAAGAAACTGATTATATTAGAGTAACATACGTTTTTTCCCTTTATAATAATGTTAATTGTAAAAGCAATAAGAATTTCCAAATTGTTGCAATCTGTGACATATGTGCAATAATGTAATTACATTTTTAAATTAATAATTCAATTAATCATTAATTTGATTATTAATTATTAAGTTACAAATTAATTACTAAGTTAATTGTTAAGTTTATTATAAATTATCTAGTTATTATTATTATTATTATTAAGAGAAGGGGAATGGTTGTACAACCCTAATAGCACCAAACGTTTCATCAACGTTGCTGCAACGTTTCCGTGTAACGTTGCAAACGTTGCATTGCAACGTTGCCAGCCAAGAAAAATAACGTTGCATATGTCATGGTGCTAGGAACGTTGCAGGGAAACGTTGCGGAACGTTAATTTGGAACTTTGAATAGGCATTCGAAAAATCGCAGTGCGGGTTGCGGAAAAATGTTGCGGAAAACGCTAAATTTTTTTTATTTATGTTATTCGATGTTGATAATATGATTGCTTCTATAGAACATTGGTCACTAAAATCAACTGCGCAGCTCTAATTGCGATAGAAAACTACTGCGCACAATATCAACATTATTAATTTTTAGAAGATTTTTAAATGGTTATTCAAAGTTTCAAAATAACGTTCCGCAACGTTCCCTTGCAACGTTCATAGCCCCATGACATATGCAACGTTACTTTTCTTGACCGGTAACGTTGCAATGCAACGTTTGCAACGTTGCAAGAAAACGATGAAGCAACGTTAATGAAACGTTTTGTGCTAATAGGGAACCAACGGCGCTTGGGTAATCCCTTTACGCCCCCCAAAAACGAGCCATCTAATCCTAAGCCCAGAGCCTCCTCCACAAGGAGAGAACCCGAGCCGGAGTCATGGCCGCGATATCTGCTTCCTCAAGGAATGGTTTTCCTATGAGGTGAAGTCGTTCGCTAGTTAGCGAAGGGCAATGGCAGAGAACATGAGTAGAGGTTTCATCCTCCATCCCACACTTCCGACACTCGGGGTCATTGACGATGCCCAGTTTGTGTCGGTGATAGCGAAGATCCCCATGGCCAGTTAATATTTGCGTTAGGGTCTTGGCATCTATCCTGCTGAGCTTACAGAAGTCTGCAGCTCGTTTCAGGTTGATAGTGTTACCAAGGAGTGACTTAGGCTGTCTGCCACTAGCATAGTCATTCCACTCCTTTTGGTGTTCTGCGCGTAGCCATTGTTTGAATACTAAGGCGAACACTGCATTAGAGACATTTACAGGCGGGTCAGGGCCAACAGTGCGGCTCCTGCTACCCGCCTTTGCAAGTCGATCCGCCATCTCGTTACCCCTAATTCCAGAGTGACCTGGGACCCATAGGAGCGTGACGCGGTTAGTCTCAGCTAGGTGACTTAGTGCACAGTGGCATTCCCAAACTAGATGAGATGTTGTTGAGTAATGATTCAAGAACAGTAAGGCCGCCTTGCTATCCAAAAGGACAAATATGTTCCTACCACGACAGAGCTCCGCGGTATCACCGGCCGCATAGAGCAGTGCCGTTATCTCGGCTTGTAAAACAGTTACAGTTCCAGTTCTCTTTTGCTGGTAAGCTAATTTTATATTTCTTGTCAAAGAGGTATTGCGGAGAAATTCTATCCCTTCTCATTTTGAAGATAGATTTTTCCACCTAACTAGCGGGAAGTGTCACGTAATCCTTTCCCCTGACATACTTCCGCCCAAGTCCATCATTTATTCTCAGGGCAGATTTAACCGCCTCTGCTTTGATGCTAAGGTGTAGTGGTTCCAGCCCTAAAAGTGCACATAGGGAAATTATAGGTGTGGTACCCAACGCCCCCGTTATGCACCTCAGGACCATTTCCCTTACACTTTCAAGTCGATCGATAGTCGACAACAATTCGACTCTGCACAGTGGTCCAAATCGTCAAAAATGTGGTCAAAAGTCTAAAAAGTGCTTAAATCTTTCTAAAAATCATTACTTCGGGGTTTTTGAGGTCACTGATTTTGAAATTGATATTATTTTTTTGAAAAACAACATGGCGAATCCAATATGTCGGACCTGAAATGTAAAAACTACTTAAATCTTTATAATAATCGTTACTCGGGGCTTTTAATGTCACTGATTTTGAATTCGATATTATTTTCTTGAAAAACAAAATGGCGGGTCCAATATGTTGACCCTAAAATGCAAAAACTGCTCAAATCTTTCTAAAAATCGTTTCTCAGTGGTTTTTGAGGTCACTGCTTTCGAATTTGATAATATTTTTTGGAAAAGCATAGTGGCCGATCCAGTATTATGGATCAAAATGAAAAAATGAAAATTAATTTTAAAAAAAATCTGTGTTTAGGAATTTTTGTTCAATTTTGATTGATTTATTTATATAGTTATACTTGCCTGTGAGATATTGTTGAATAACAAATATATAATTAAATAATGAATAAATAAAATACTGGGATTATTTGAGCAGTTGATACCCAAATTGATGTCCACATCACAAATTTCATATATTAATAAACTTAGCCAGTACAAGCAAGCTATTACAAGTGATGATTGCTGTAAACCTTTAAAAGTATAAACATATTACATTCATGTGTAAAATATTCCCTATCGACTAAGTGATGTTGTATGATAGCCTGAAACCGTAAAAAACAATAATAATAAATTTTTTATACAAAAAAATAATATTTTTGTGAAGTGCACGTGAGAACTGATTTTCACTTTTTGCACAAAAGGTAACCACAAAAATGCAGAGGCAATTCGTGGCAGCTAATTTTGCAATATGATTTGTCAAAATGTATAAGAATTAATTTAAGAACTTCAATTTGACAGGATCTATCAAGACTTTTTTTACAGCACTACTTTTCTCAGATTTTTTTGGGTGCAAAATAAATGCGTTTTACCGATTCAAGTTACTTACAGAATTATAACATTTTACAGTATTTAGAAAGCAAATATTAAGTCAAAAATACACCCATTTATTATTATAATCCATTTTGCCGATTTAAAATTAAACCCGTTGTTTTTTAATAAAAATAGTTCTCCATATTGCGTGAATAGTGAAGAATTACTTTTATAACGTTTGACACTTCCACTTTTGTTTAAAAAGTAAATAAAGTAGCATTTGTGACGACATCTAGTTATTATCGTTGTCATTTTCTAATGCCATGAAGTACTCTTTAACAAATTCATGTGAAAAAGAACTCGAAAAAAAATTTTTTTTTTACGACTTTTGGCCAGCTTTTTGGGATTTCCGACCACTGTGCTCTGCTCCACCAGACCACAGATGCATTTGTTAGCCTAGGGAGCAGAATCGCCTTATAGATCCACATTAGTGTATCCGGTTTTAAACCCCAGCTATGCCCGATGGCTCTTTTACATTGCCAGAGAGCTGCCATGAATTTCTTGCACTTATCTTCTAAGTGTTCATTCCAGGCCAGTTTACTATCCAGGATGACTCCTAGATACTTTGCTCGCGCTGACAGTTGAAGTTCTTGTCCCGAGAGCCTCAGCGTGCGTGTAGCTTTCCACTTATAGCGTCTCGTAAAGACGACAACATGGAAGCCTTTTTCTGTGAGTAACTTTAGCAGCTCATCAACCACCAGGCACCACAGCAGAGGTGAGATAACTCCTCCCTGCGGACAGCCAGAATCAACGACCCCCCGCAGGGTAGTATCACCTTTACTCGTTATAAGGTTCCTATTGCCTAACATGTGTCAGGTCCAGTCAACGATTGTCTCCGGAATTTCATGGACGCGCATAGCCCTTCGTATTACATCCCTAGAGGTGTAATTGAAGGCCCCCTTGATATCTATAAAAACCCCAATAGCAAAACCCTTCACTTCTAGCTGACCATCAATTATATGCAGAGCTCTAGTTAAGGCTGTTTCAGTAGAGCGTCCTGCTCTATAGGCATGTTGATCTCTGTAAAGCGGATGTCTAGACAGGATCTCACAGCGGATATATCTATCCACCAATCTTTCTACTGTTTTTAAGACGAAAGATGTTAGGCTGATCGGTCGAAAGTCCTTCGGTGAGGTGTAACCAATTCTGCCTGCTTTAGGTATGAAAACCACTTTCGTACTCCACCATATCTCTGGAACATATCCCAGAGTCAAACTTGCCCTATCAAGCCTTACCAACGGGCCGACTACACTTTCGCCCGCCCTTTGTAAGAGAACGGGAGAGATGCCGTCCGGTCCGGGAGACTTGTAGGGACTAAAGCATTCAATGGCCCACCTGATTCCGTCTGCGGTCACGATCCTGTTAGCCAACCCTCTACGAGGACCATAATTAGCCCTCGGGAGATCAGCCGTAGGCCAGGATACGGGATCACCACTACCAGACCTTGTGAAGCCCGGAAAGTGTATTCGGATCAGGTGCACCAATGTCACCTCGTCGGACTCGGAGAAAGTTCAATCGGGTAATTTCATAGTGCCCATGATTGAGTCAGGGTTTTTAGAAAGCAACTTATCCAATCTGGACGCGTCTCTTCCCTTGTTTATATTGGAGCAAAAGGAAGCCCAGCTATCTTGCTTAGCCTTCCTAATTGCATCCCTATAGTTGTTCCTTGTCTTGGAATAGATGGCCCAACTTACCTTTATGCGACTTGATCTAGCACGTCTAAACAACCTCCTAGTTTCCTTACGGAGGTTGTCCAAATAATTATTCCACCAACAGATGGTAGTAGCCCTATGAGTTTTAGTTGGAACACAACTACACTCAAAGGCCGTTTGAACGGCTTTTGTAAAAATCTCCGCCGCCCTATCAAGAGTCTCAGTATCCCTGATCTTCTTTGGAAATCCAAACAGCGCTTTCTTAAGCTCAGTCCCATATCCAGCTCAATCCCTTTTCCTGGGATTACGGAACCATTTACTGGTGGATTGGTCCTGCCGTCGTAGGGGAAGTAAGCCGATCCAATTACGGCCCTTCCAATTCCCTTAAAGTCAGTGATTACCGCCATTAAGTCTCCAGTGCATATGTCCAACAAAGGAGTAACTGATACACCTTTCACCAGAATGCACGCTCTTGGTCTCTTAGCCTTGGGGTCCCTATAACAAATGAAACTCTTTCCCCGAAGCCCTCTAATGGTATCTCGTACAACCCAAGGTTCTTGGATCAACGATATACCTGTGTGCATCTTTGCCATACCCCTCATCAGTACTGCTGAGGCGTCTTTGCAATGATGCAAGTTAATTTGAGTAAATGTGAGTGCATCAGTTGCTATTACGGTAGCTGATCACTTCTTCACTCGTCCCGGGCTCATTCTCCACCCGGCCAGTGACTTTAAAAGTCACTCTGCACAGATGGTAGAATGGCCTGTAGTCGAGGACTGCTAGAGCCCTCGCATGACTCTCGGGGACCTGCAAACTAAGAGGAATTTATTCCCTTCAGCTGCTCCAGCCACCTGAGTGTCTTCCGTCCTGACTATTCGCCAAGACGAAGTTTTTAGTGAAGGATTGTACTCCTCAAATGCCTTTAGTACCTCCTTCACTTCTTCCGGCTCGCCCGGAATCCATGAAGTGGCCTTCAGCATCCTTTGGAGTACCTCCACCCCACTAACACGAAGCGTCGCCCCTTCCCAGGGCTTCAGACCTTCCACCGCACTGGTGAGCCAGTCCTTAGCCGCTGGGTTGAAAGCGACGAAAATAAAGACTCCTCCCCTGCAGAAGGAAGCCTCAAACCTCGGGAATCTTTTAGCCGATTCTCTTACAAGGAGCGGCATTACGGCCCTTCTAAAGAGCCCGAATTGCTCCCTAGTAAGAGCAACGTTGGGATAGCCGACGTCAGAGACCACCATTGTCAGGGGATTTGCACTGATGGCCGCACTAATACCTCCCTGTGTCTCTTGAGAGACAGCAGTTTGGCCTTGTTTTGGTCTTTTAGAGACCACTGGTTCCCCCGGGGGAGACGAGTCAGGTCCCTTTTTCCTTTTGGTAGACTCAGATCCGTCTGGTTTATCCAAACCCGGATCGCCATCCACCCCAGAAGCGGAACCGCCCGAATCACCGGAGGGACCAGCTGTCTCTCCTTTCTGGGCATGTGCATGCTTTAATCTCCTCCACCGTCTCTTAACAGAACCGGGGAGGTTTTTCTTTCCGAGAGGCCTTCCAGCCAGGTTCCAGGTGATGGGACAGTACCAGCTGCCGGGATAGGGACTTTTGACTTATCAGCCCCAGATGGGACCTTAGCCTCAGCCGCCATATCCTTTTGGCTGGTCTCAAGATTTAAATTTTTTATATTTAACTTGTTTGGGTCCGTCATTTTGTTCCCACGAGAAGCTAGGGAAAAGAATTCGGCCCCTGCAGAGCCCCGGTTGCAGGGGTAGGACTAGATACTACTGGGAGTTCGCCCGGTGTCCCAGAGTCCCCGTGCGCGACACCTCCAGCCACTTCACTGACGAGAGCCGCGCGTTCGGCGCCCAGGCCCCAGCTTTTCTTCTGGGTTGGACCCCTTCCGCGCCACCCTCTTCAGCTCCGCTTCGGATTATTATCTAGTTAAGTATAAATTGTTTATTTTTAATTTTCTTTCATACTCCCAATATTTTACAATATATTTACAATAATATATTTACCAAAATTTAAGGAAATATGATTTAGAAGAATTAAGTAGCTATTATTTACAACATTAATAATATCTGAAATCTAAAATCCGAAATATAAAATCTTTTTTTATAGTAGTAAATAATTAATAAATCATAATTTCGTTATTTTACTGTTTGTTATTTTTTTGTTATCTTCGTTGTATGTTTTAAATCTATTATTTCTATATATTAACTATATATTTGCAGACGTTTGATATATATGTATTCAAAAAATAAATAACATGAAATTTATTATTTGTAATCAATAATATATCATTAACATGTATCAACGAAACGAACGATTACATGCTATGCATTCTACCTCACTTAAACTTGCCGCGAGTCAAGATGGATGCCTCAGGGGTAAGGATCTGATTGGTTGACTTTTTTTAGTTGCGCGTGGCGAGACCATACTACTTGGATCATGGTCTGCATCGACCTCCTTCGCTCAGGGATTTCCACGCGCGACATCTCCTTGCGCATTCGGCATTAGTAGGGGCTTGATGCCCAACAACGCTTTGACGATATTCTAGCAGAATAAATTTTTACGGTTAATAAATTTCTAGGTTACTCATTTTTTACTTTGTGGTATTGCCGTTTCCTCTTCCTGATACAACATCGTGTCGTTACATATTGTCTCCTCTGAGGCTCTTTTAACTTCCCTGCTGATAGGATACCCTACCGATACAAACTCACTGGAAAACTCACTGACGAATATCACTGAGTTTTTTGGGCTATTTCAATGCGTTTTCAGATAATATTTGAAACATTTACTCACTTAAAACTTATTGGGTATTTTAAGTCTGATTTATGGCAATGGGAAATTCCACTGGAAACCCTTAAAAGGTAAAAATAATTTCTTGGGCCCTTTTGCGGTTTATGACCAACATAAATACTTTTGGTGCCCTTCGGGCACAAAAAATAATTACGCTAAAAATAATGTTTATTTATTTTAACATTATATTTGTTTCAATGAACTTGAACTATTTTCATGATTCTATTATGTTTACTACATATCTCTTTGACTTTGATTTCAAAAATGATATCAATTTTAACGTAATATTTATGGTTTACGAAATACCTTATAATTTCTTAAAATATAAAATTATCACAATAAATTTTAGATATTTGGAATCGTGAAGTATTACAGATTCGAAATTTTTTAATTAAAAATTTCAAATAATTAAATTGCAGAAGTTTCAAGTCATAAAATATTAGGGTTCAAAAATTATTAGCTAGGGTAGCAATAAACGTGGGGATTTAAAATGGATCCCTGCTTTAACAGTAGATTTCCAATTCTTTTGTCATTTAAGTTCATGTTTTTCAACCCGGCATTTTATTATCTGGAATTTATATATTTTTACTTTTTGAGGTTTGCAATACAAAAATTGAAATCTCCAATATTTCACTATTCTGAATTTCTAAAATCCATTTTAAAAATCTATACTAGTAAATTAAAATTATAATCAATAAAATACTTAAAGAATAATTAATTATTAAAATATATGTTATAGAAATTTATATTTTTTATAGAAAATAACAATTGCAAAAACTAATCTTATAATTCATAAAGAATAAAACTAATTAATAATTTTAAATCATAGCTTTTTAATTAATATTATTCTCTGTAAACAATTATATTGTTATATTTTTGACACAATTTTTAATATAGGTATATACTCGCATAATGTATACTGAATTTTCAGAAAAATATTTTTTTTAAGAAATCTACATAAAAATATATGTTCAATAAAGAGCCACGATGGTTTATAACAATATATGTTACATCCGAGCGACGGCAAGGATATTCAAATAGAATTCGAATATGACAAGACAATAACAGAATTGATCAACTAGCAAGGCTAGTTTTTATATTTATTTTTGATTGGGATTGGAATACACTTTCAGATCTATAGGATCTGTGTTGAATAAAGAAACCAGAATGCACTTTTAATACATTTATTTTATCAACTCAGAGAATTTATATAATTTGTTTACAAGTTTATTCATTAATAGTTAGTCTATTTCTATAAATGATTTAGGTATAATTTTATTTCTGATCGTTCTTCTAACAATTCTTTTGAGTTTGCATTTCTTTTAGCTATTTTACGCATGTGAATTATTAGTTTTCTCGATTAAGGGGTCTGATTAGTATCGCCTCAGTATTGGATTATTGAGCATGTACCGGTAGGCTGTGTGTATGAGTCCAATACATTATAATCAATGTATACTAATTTATTCTATAGAAAAACAACAAACATCTCTCTATTGTAAAAACTAACTTCCATCGGGCTTTCACAGGCTACTAGTACTGGGCTCTTATAGGACCAGTTCACGACTATTACATTAACTCGTGAGAGGTACTTTGTTATCAGATATTCATTAACCATTTACTATCCAGTTGTATAATGTTTTCCTACCAACAATATTTAATTTATTTCGCAAACAACAATCATATTCAATAATCAAGCAAGTTACTTACATTAAATTCGTGAAATTCGGGGACAAGGCAGAGAGTTGATCAGCTCGATCAGCGCAGCTATCGGTGATACAACGATGTCAATATAATGTATATTGATGCCTTGTTTTGTAGGGAGATGCACTTCACCACTCAATTGTTTTAGTTTAATTTTTAAGACGATTTACACAATATTTTTAGCGATACTCTAATTTATTACACTCAAACACTTTTAATCACGTTTCCGTGCAAAAGTGTATTATAGCACGTTTTCATGTAAAAGTGAGCCGTTCGCTCGAAAAACCACTTAAGTCGACTTAAGTGGTTTTTTCAATTTTTGTTATTAGTGTATTCTGTAAGTCATATAGAATACATATGTTAAGTTTCCGAAGTTGTAGTTCACTATTTATAATTTTATGAGGAGTTTAAACTGACCAGGTCCCAAAATTGAAGCTCATACGCAAGCGCGCGTTTACGTCCGGTGCTACCGCACTGCGCTATAGCAGTATCAGCTGACATCTTGCAGTTAGACGTTTTTCTCTGTCGGAGTGTTTCTTATTTTAAAAAAATATTTTTGTTGAAAATGGATAGTTCAACGACAAAAACTTTATCCGATTGTGACGACAGCGTTGGACTAAAAAAAGTGGCAAATAAAGAAAAATGGAAAGAAAACAAACGTAAACGTAGACGTGCTAGAGGAAAAGGTTATGTTGCTAAAAGTGGCAAAGATATTCCCAAAAAGAAATTCAATCATATAAATAAATGTTGTAACAAAAACTGTCATATAAATTTTAATAGAGGAAGACAAAAGGAAATGTTCAAGACTTTTTGGTCTTTGGTAAATAAAATAGAGCAAGATTCTTATTTAATGAGTTGTGCGCATCGACGAGAAATTAAGACTTTAAAAACGAATCCTAAAAGAAAAAATAGACAGTTTTCTTGGAAGTATAGCTTAATAGACATGAATAATTGCGAAGAAAATGTTTGGAAACATTTTTTTATAAGCTTGTACCAAATTTCTGACAATAGAATGAAAACCGTTTTAAACTTTCGCCAATCAGGTAATTTTTATATTTACTTTTTTAATATTATGTATAAGTACTATATGGGATTTGTTCTATATAGCTTATTAATAATAAATTACTTATTTACGTGAAATAACGGGAACAATCTAATTAGTTTTAAAAACAAAAAGTTTATTTATTATTTTAGGTTTCTTGAGTGCTGTAGAGAATCGAGGTAAACAACCCAATCCAAATAAAATATCTGACGAAGTTTGGCATTCAGTAAAAGATCATTGGTCTTCAATCCCACATAAGCAGTCGCACTATTGCGGACTAAAGACTAATCGTAAATTTTTCGAAAATACAAATCTCTTTGTGAAAATGCTTCATACATTATTTTTAGAATTTTATAAAGAAAAAACGGGAGAAAAGATCAATTTGAGTTATAAAGTATACCATAAATATTTTCGAGAAAATAGCGACTATTCCTTTCGACAGAGAAAAACAGACGTTTGTGACTTCTGTAGTGAATGTGAAATCAAACTAGAAGGGAAATCCGAATGATTCTTGCAAGGAATTACTTAGGGACCATGAGATTAAACGTGATCAACATCAGAAAATTCGAAGTGAATTTGTTGAAAATGTCTCTAAAAATTTGAAGGAACAAACATTAGTTATTGAATTTGATTACGCCCAAAATCTTGCTCTTCCTAAATTAAATGTTAATTCGCAGTATTACAAGAGGCAATTGAGTCTTTTTGTTTTTAACGCACACTGCTTTAATGATGATGGCAGTAAATTTTACTGTTTTCTAGAATGCGATGGTTCCAAAAACTCGAATTCTGTGTGCAGTTTTCTATATGATTTAATTATCGAAAAAGTAAAAACTTTTAAAACATCTAAAATTGTACTTCTTTCTGATGCATGTGGAGGGCAGAATAAAAATAAAACTGTTACTCGCTTCTGCTCTTGGTTATCTGTACAACTTAACGTCACGATCACGCATATTTTTCCTGTAAGAGGACACAGTTATTGCCAATGCGACCGAAATTTTGGGTGTTATGGTACCAGTCTAAAAAAAAATTAAAGTCATTGAAACACCTGCTGAATATTTGGAAATAATGAGACAAGCAAGGGACAACCCAGCTCCATTTGAAGCCGAAATGGCTACTCATTTGTTAAAAGATTGGGAATCCGCATTAGATGATTTTTTTTTAAAAAAACCTAAATTAAAAGGTAAAGTTTTTTCGATTCAGAAATATGTTAAACTGGAATTCAAGCCAAATAGAATAATTTCAGTGTATACTGAGTACGAAGGGTCGCCATTACGTTTTCAAATTTTCAAACCAAACGTCGTTGTTAAAAGTAAAGATCAGCTAACTTTACCACAAGTAAAGGAAATTGGCATTTCAAATGCTAAAAAAAAAGATGTTTTAACACTTATGAGATTTATTAAACCTGAAAGTCAAAACTTTTATAAGAATCTTTTTAAAAATTGCAAAACTAAAGAAATCTGTGGTTCGGATTACGATAGCGAATGATTTTTCCATTTTGTTAACTAAACTTCTGTTTAATTGGGTTAATATTTAATTAAATATTACTTTAAAATATATATAAGTTTTCAGAAACATGAATAAGTCTTAATATATTCAAATAAAAGGTTTCTTTCATTAAAAAAACTTAGTTTTATTTCAATTTTAGTTGATCGCGGGAAAAACCACTTAAGTCATTTGTTAGAAAATAATTATTTTAAAGTAGATAAATTTTTTTTTTTGATCTTTTATTTAAAAAAAGTATTCTTGGATAAAGCCTCTGTACTGAGAAAAATCAACAAAATAATTAATATATAAATTATATTAGTAATTCTTTTCTGAATCTTTAATTCAGTTTTTGTCCCAAAAATTTAAGTCGACTTAAGTGGTTTTCGAGCGAACGGCTCAAGTGTAGTTTAGCACGTTCTCATGTAAAAGTGTAGTATGTTGTTGTTGATGCGATAATTTATTAATAATTATTACTAAAATTGTGATTATTAATGATATTTTACTCAATCAGTCGAAGAGTGATTACACTATTTCAAATTTAGTGTAAAATGTAGACAATCAATTAAGTTTTTAGTCGCAAGCGCAAGGGAGCGTACTGGGGCAGTATCGGCAAAAGAACTATGTACCATTTCCTTAGTGTTGTACCCCTTTGAGTAATTGACACGTTGTACTTATTTATGTTTAATTCCTTATCATCGACATTGCCGATACTAAATTGAATATCTAGTTATTTATGTTAGTTATCTTCTTTACTTATTATAAGGTAACTAAATTTTTAATTCTATGGTAATACTTTATGCATTTGTGATAATGGTTTTTTTCTATGGTAATAAGTTCTTTTGATTTTACGCATGATAACATATATATTTTATGGTAATCGATTCATAATTAGCTCTATGGTAACTAATTAATTATGCTAGATGCTTCTTTTACCGCATTGAGATAAGTAGTGTCTTACCACAAGGCGGCGAAGCATAATTGAACCCACCGCGATCAAAAGGGCTTACGCGTGACTTTCGTTGTCCTCTTGTACAGCGAGTCTACGGCTGCGCCAGGGGACCTGCGCACTCGTTCATATGCCCTTTTGATCGCGGACGGTTCAATTACTTCTCTGTTTTATCTTGCTTTGATTTCTATCCTTACTATCCTACGAGACTCAGAATCAATTACCATCAATACGGCCGCTTACGTTGAGACGCTTTTGAAATAGATTCTATATTGATTTTTATCGATGTCACCTACCGATTTTACCACAATATCAATGCTTTTTGCCAGTTTTTTAAGACTTCAATATTGCAATTTCCTATTTATTTCATTCTTTACAGATATTCGTTATATTTGCATATACTAAGATTTATTATTAATTAATATATTGTTTTAATTTGTCACTTTAATTCGCAAGGGTGGCTAAAGCATTGGTATTGGTAATTAACACTAAACATTTATTTTATTCACTTAGTATTGGTAATTAAGGAGTGTAGCATGAACAGCTCCGTACGGTTGCCTACACACAGGCGCTACTTTTATTGTCTTGATTATTTCAATGAATTTTTATTATCAATTTGTTTTCTAACGCTTATCTAAGACTATATCCTATAACCTTATATATACATACTAGGGGGGCTTCGCCCCCCTGCGCGCTTCACGCACCAACCCCCCTATACTTTTTTAGAACTTAAATTAAAAACTTTATTTTAACTTAAATTTAATTTTTACAACTCAAATTTTTCGTTCAAAAGTTTTAAAATTCTAAATCATATGATGTAATTTTAAATATTTTAAAATAGTTTTAAATTTTTGAAATTTGTGATTATAAATATTTAAAAAAGTAAATAACCAAATAAGAAAATATAAAAAGAAAACCATGAATTTACCTGAAAGATTTTTATAATATATAATTTAGATAATGGAAGTACTTTCCTGAAAGTGACAAATATTTTGAATGCATTAAAAGGCATTAATAAACCTGGCTACATAACAGTAGATAAATTATTATTAAGATCCGAAATAATTTTTGGAAATTTACAATCATAAAATAATAAACAATTTTAAATCTTCTAATTTCTTTAATAAAAAGATACACATTTTCTAAAAGTAAATAAAAATTAAATAAATGATCTTAGAAACAATTTATTGAAATATAAAAATGATTTTCTAGTCAAAAAATTTCTTATCAACAAAAATTTTTGGCCAAAATTATAAAAATTTAATTAAAATAATTTAAATAACTATTCATTTAATTCAAGATTTGACATAAAATTTAACCTAAACTTTGACTAATAATGGGAGTTTTTTTGGGTCACAAAAAGACCAAATATTTGACCTACATTTTGAAACAAAAAAGTATATTCAAAATTCAAGATTTTCCATAAAACATAACCCATGTACTGACGTGAAATGTGAGTTTTTCTGATCACAAAAGACCTAAAATTTGACTTCCATTTTGAAGGAAAAATATTAGAGAGAGTGGGTAGTCCCTTTAATATTCGACCTAAACCTAAAAAATAACCTTTGATTTAAATTTTGATCTAAATTTTAAGGTTATGTTTGCCTAATGACTTCCCGTTAATACTTTAGGTCACAAAATGCCCTTAAATGTAACCTAAATTCTAAATGCAAAGATCAGAAGGATGTTTTTCGTTAAGTCTTGATCTGTAGATCAAAAGTCCACTTAAATTAGACATTAAAGTTTAAGGGCAGAATAGGTTAGATGGAGACTTCCCATTAAGTCTTGACGTCATGTCTTTTAAAGGTCATTAATTTAATTTAATTGATAATTAAAATTTGTTTCTTCATTAAAAGACATTCATTATTTTAAATTTATTTTTTATTTTATATAATATTTCTAAAATTTATTTTTCTTAATTTATTTATATATTCATAAAATTTAGGTTATATAAAAATAATAATCTTCACTCCAAAAAGACACCTCCACTCTTCCTCTCTTTTAGTCTTGGGCCCAAATATTCGGCCCAGGCGATAATTTTCACTCCAAAATGATATTTAGACTCTAAATATCATTTTGGAGTGAAAATTATTTAAAAATAACCTTTATTTTATAAATATTGTGGGGGAACTCGCCTTAACGTTTCGCGAGATTGGAAATCGAGCTTAATGCTCTCCCCGCTTCCCCTCGGGGGTAATTGGTTAGGTGGTCGGGGGGGATCGGCAGATCTCTTCCCGACTTGATAGAGGATGGACGTGTGAGTGGTGACTGGTGCAAGTACAAAGCACACCTTGTGATATTGTTAAACGTGGATAAAATATATATATTACAAATTGTTAATTGTGAGTGTTTTAATGAAACTACCAACTCATCCTTCTGAAGTTTACATGGAATCAATTAACCTATAACCAAAGAATTCCATAATATATAAATATGAATTACAAAAAATAAATTTTTAAAATATTATGCAAAATAAGTAAAAAAGGAATTTAAAATAATTAATGTTTTTCAATGAAGTAACATTTTGAGTTTACTTTTTTTTTTATTTCCTGATAAGTTTTTATCAAGACTGGCCCAAGCCCCCCTCAGGACTGCCCCAAGCCTCTCTTAAGACTAGCTCTAGACTGTCCCAAGCCTGCCTTAAGACTGGCTTAAGACAGGCCCAAGCATGCAAATTAACCGTGGCAACCCTGTAATTTATAAACTAAAGGTTATTTTAAAATAATCTTCACTCCAAAATGATATTTAGAGAAAATTATGGCCTGGACAAAAACTTGGGTCCAAGACTGACTCAAGACTGGCCTAGGCCTGGCTCAAGACTGAACCAATCCTGGCTTAAAACTGACCTAGGCCTGGCTCTAGACTGGCCCAATCCTTGTTCCAGACTGGCCCAAGCACGCTTAAGACTGGCCTAAGCCTGGCTCTAGACTGGCCCAAGCCTGGTTTAAGACTGACTCAAGCTTGCAAATTAAACGTGGCAACCCTGTAGTCCGTCAAATCTTGAAACAGCGGCGGCAACGTTGGCGACAACGGCGGCGGCGATATTTTTTATAATATAAGGAGATATAATATATATGTGTTGTATATATATGTTATATATATGTCATATCTAAAATTTTTGAATCAGCGGCGGCGGCATCCGTAGCCATCTATATATATATATATATATATATATATATGGGACGTTCCATGTAAACCGGGACAAGGCCGGTGCCAAAAATCTATTGAACCGATTTTAATGGTTAAAAGCTTAAAATCTTCGTCTTTAAGTCCTTTATCAAATACGATGTGATACTTTTCAAAATTCAATATGGCGACCAAAATATGGCGCTTTATATGAATGAAAAACACAACTTTAAATGTTAAAATGTTATTTAAGGTAAGAAACATAGGACAAATAGCTTGTAAATAGATATTATCAACAACTGCATGTCTCTAACTAAAGATATAAAGACATAACGGCAAAATAAAACAAAAACTCAAAATGGCGGATCCAATATGGCGGACGAATTTTTGAAAATTATTCGGATTTACTTGAAAATCGTTACTCGGGGGTTTTTGGGGTCGCTGATTCAGAATCCGAAGTCAGTTTTCAAAAATTCAAAGTGGCGGATCCAATATGGCGGACGAATTTTTGAAAATTATTTGGATTTACTTAAAAATCGTTACTCGGGGCTTTTTGGGGTCGCTGATTAAGAATCCGAAGTCAGTTTTCAAAAATTCAAAATGGCGGATTCAATATGGCGGACAATTTTTTAAAAATTCTTCGTATTATCGTGAAAATCGTTACTCGGGGGTTTTGGGGGTCGCTGATTAAGAATCCGAAGTCAGTTTTCAAAAATTCAAAGTGGCATATCCAATATGGCGGACGATTTTTTAATAATTCTTCGTATTAACGTGAAACTCGTTACTCGGGGGTTTTTGGGGTCGCTGATTAAGAATCCGAAGTCAGTTTTCAAAAATTCTAAATGGGGGATCCAATATGGCGGATGATTTTTTAAAAATTCTTCGTATTAACTTGAAAATCATTACTCGGGGGTTTTTGGAGTCGCTGATTACGAATCCGAAGCCAGTTTTCAAAAATTCAAAACGGCAGAACCAATATGGCAGACGATTTCTTTAAAATTCTTCGTATATACTTAAAAATGATTACTTGGAGGTTCTTGGGATCGTTTATTAGGAAACCAACGATATTTTTCTAAAATTTAAGTTGCGTTTCCAATACGACAGATAAAATACAATTTTGGTAATAACGTTTTTGAAGACGAGTATTTTGGAAGCTCTCTGCGTTAACAGGGTGGAGACTGTCTTCAAATTTAATTAATACTGCACAGTAGTTAAAATTTGTGTTGCATCTAAGTAACGTTTAACTTCCAATTTTTTTTCATCAATCGGAACAAAGGAATGTCCGCTTTGGATTTTGGTTACACAAGGAGCTTGAGAGAATTTTTTTGAAAGTTTTTTTTGCGTGCTACTGTGGTGTTTTTGACTATTCTCAAAAATGGTTATATTCTCCAATTTATTTTTTGCCGAATTAAAAAGGTCATGTGATGTTAAGATGAAATTGGATGCTTGAGCTTGCTGGCTAGCTCCAAAATCCAAAGCGGACATTCCTTTGTTCCGATTGATGGAAAAAAATTGGAAGTTAAACGTTACCTAGATGCAACACAAATTGTAACTACTGTGCAGTATTAAGTAACAAAACTTTAAAGTGTAAAAAATAAACAAGTTTTAAAAACGTAAAAAATATAAAAAATTGAAAAAATAAAAAAAATAGAAATAATAAGTAAAAATTAAAAAAAAAATTTTAAATTAAAAAAATTGAAAAAAAAGTAATGCGGGCTTCATAATTTAAATTTGAAGACAGTCTCCACCCTGTTAACGCAGAGAGCTTCCAAAATACTCGTCTTCAAAAATGTTATAACCAAAATTGTATTTTATCTGTCGTATTGGAAACGCCACTTAAAATTTTAGAAAAATATCGTCGGTTTCCTAATAAACGATCCCAAGAACCTCCAAGTAATGATTTTTAAGTATATACGAAGAATTTTAAAGAAATCGTCTGCCATATTGGTTCTGTCGTTTTGAATTTTTGAAAACTGGCTTCGGATTCTTAATCAGCGACCCCAAAAACCCCCGCGTAACGATTTTCAATTAAATCCAAATAATTTTTAAAAATTCGTCCGCCATATTGGATCCGCCATTTTGAATTTTTGAAAACTGACTTCGGATTCGGAATCAGCGACCCCAAAAACCCCCGAGTAACGATTTTCACGATAATACGAAGAATTTTTAAAAAATTCGTCCGCCATATTGGATCCGCCATTTTGAATTTTTGTTTTTTTTTGCCGTTATGTCTTTATATCTTCAGTTAGAGACATGCAGTTGTTGATAATATCTACTGACAAGCTATTTGTCCTATGTTTCTTACCTTAAATAACATTTTAACATTTAAAGTTGTGTTTTTCATTCATATAAAGCGCCATATTTTGGTCGCCATATTGAATTTTGAAAAGTACCACATCGTATTTGATAAAGGACTTAAAGACAAAGATTTTAAGCTTTTAACCATTAAAATCGGTTCAATAGATTTTTGGCACCGGCCTTGTCCTGGTTGACATGAAACGTCCCTTATATATTTTATATACATGTAAATATGAATAAAACTCTAAATATAAAAATTTACTAATTTTGTAATAAAGAATTTTCCATTATGAAAATATGCAATAACCAACTTTGCAATTATACAATTAGCGATTTATACATTTACCAATTCTTTTACTATTTTTACTTTATTTACTAATTTTGTAATAAAGAATTTTCCATTATGAAAATATGCAATAACCAACTTTGCAATTATACAATTAGCGATTTATACATTTACCAATTTTCTATTAAACAACTGTATAGTCAATAAATTACTAATAAGACCTTCTCCAATTTACCAAATTTATAATCGACGTATTTTTTAATTATCAATTACTGGAGTCACCAATTTCACAATTTTGAAACTTCTAAATGCCAAATTTAGCAGTGTACAGTTTGCAGTGAATATGAAATAAGCAATTGAGATATAAAGACATTTACTAATTTTCTTATTTAACAGTTCACGACTTTCCTAATCTTTGAATTTCCCATTCCACTGTATCAATTATCCAATGTATCAATTTACCAATGTTTTAATTATAGGGACTTTCATCTAACGTTAGAAATGATTGTATAGAGTAGATTATATTAGAAGGAAATAAATAACAAAAGATGCAAATAAAAATATAGAAATGTAACTGTCGGAGATGCGGTGGCGTAGGTCACCAGGCCAAGAGCTGTACGGTTCAAGAGCCAAAGTGCATTACTTGCGATGACATGGGCAAAACAGAAACAAGGCACTGGGCCGGCAGCACGGCCTGTCCGGTATATAAAGCAGAACTGCAGAAGCTTAAACAGGCAAAAGCCTAAAGTTTCTGTTGATCAATCTGCATAAGTGCCAGGAGGCCCAAGACCTCCTCATGCAGACAGCCGAGAAAAAATAATCGATGTCTTGTTCTACATTGAACAGAACAGAAAGAACGATCTCGCTCCCTGGTATCAGGAAAAATCGGGAAGAGCAGCCATTCAGATCTGCAATTCCGAGTTGCGGGCAGATAAGTTCCTGGAGACGAACAGTGGATTCGTGTGGGTGAAAATGGCAGAAATACGTATGTATAGCTGCTATTTCTCGCCCAACGACAACCTGTCAGTCTTCGAAGATCAAATATACGACCTCGAAATGAGCCTTAGAGAAGGAGGCTGAAGGAGGCATATACAGAGGCCAAGAGAATCCACAAGAAGGAGATACGCGCAGCGAAAAGGAAGTGCTGGAAAGACCTAATCGGTGAAGTCGACAATGATCCATGGGGTCTGGCTTATAAAATCGTTAGCAAGAAATTGTTAACGAGGCAAAAGACCCCCGGTCTGGACAATCCCGATTGGGTCCGTCAAATTATAAAGGCTTTTTTTCCTCCGGCAGAACCATGGCCTAGGATGGATTGGAGTAACTGCCAAGTCGGTGAGGATGAACTCTTCACTCTTACAGAATTACAGAATGCAGGCAGTAGGTTGAAACCAGGCAAAGCGCCTGGAATCGATGGGATAAGCAACGAGATCCTTAAACAAGTGATCGTTGCTTCACCCCAGATTCTTTTGGAATGCTACAACAACTGCCTTAAGAAAGGAATGTTCTTCCGCGACTGGAAAAGACAGAGGCTGGTCCTCCTAAGGAAAGGAGACAAACCTCTAGATAAGTTCTCATCCTACAGGCCTATTTGCCTGTTAGATACGATGGGAAAACTTCTAGAGGACATGGTTCTGCAGAGAATGCAGTCTCACCTGACCGGAGAGAATAGTCTATCTGAAAATCAATTTGGTTTCCGTAAAGGCCTGTCCACAGTAGACGCCATTCAGAAGGCGGTGTGGACCTAGCCAGCGAAGGAAAAAACAAATTGGGACCCAGGAAGAAAAAGGGCTTCTGCGCGTTGTTAGCCATTGACATACGCAACACGTTTAATACCGCGCGATGGAAAGATTTCATCCAGTCGATGAGAAACAAAGGAATACCGCCCTACCTGTTGTGGATAATGGATAATTATCTTAGCGACAGGTGGGTTATATACAAGGGTGGCACCTAAACTCTGAAGGAAGAGATGCTACAAGGTGCCCCTTAAGGCTCGAGGATAGGACCATTCGTATGGAATCTCTCTTACGATGACTTCCTGCGAGTGGGTCTACCTAAAGGCGCGGTGATCATCGGCTGCGCGGACGATGCGTTGATTGTATGCACTGCCGAAAGTGCAGAAGCCCTGGGCGTATTGGTGAACGAATGTCTGAGACGGGTAAAGCACTGGCTGGAAAATAGAGGCCTCCAAATGGCTCTGGAAAAGACCGAAGCGCTTCTAGTCACAGACAGACGTGGTTACACAGCCCTTGGTATCCAGATAGACGAATTCAAGGTCCAGTGGAGGAACCATATAAAATACTTAGGTGTAGAATTGGACAAATTTTTGAATTTCAAACACCACTTATCCGTAGCATGTCAGAAGGCCGACAGGGTTCGACAAGTTTAGCTCGACTAATAACAAACATTGGGGGGCCTTCTGAATCGAAGAAGAGACTTGTGGCGAGTGTTGCCCTTTCAAACCTGATATATGCAGCACTTGTATGGGCACCTACCCTGCGGAATGACAGAAGTAAAACCATCTGTAAAAGGATACTGTCCGCGTAAAGAAATGTTACTACACGTATTATTTCTGCCTATCGGACAGTACCGACGTGTGCTGCCCAGGTCCTTGCCAGCGTCCCGCCGGCAGACCTTTTGGCGCAAGAAAGAGAGGAAGTTTTCCTCCTTTTCAAAGATAGAATGTCCACCCGTTATACGGCCGACAACAGACCCAGCAAGGACCAAATTCGCCGAGATGCGAGAAGCAGACTCGTCGACAGATGGCAAGAAAGATTGAGCGGGGAGGAGACAGGCTAAAAATGGTTATGAAAAAAAAGTGTCTGGTATCTCCGGACTCTAAAAAACTGGTTAATTAAACGCTACGAAAAGTGCTGTTAAAATAAAATACCTGTTGTACAGCTATTTTCTAATACATTTCTGTTCTTTTGCTATAAATTAAACATTTATTCTTAATTTTGTATAAATCACAATTAATCAAACGTAAGCAACATAATTGTTATTTTGACAGAAACAAATGATTTCTACTCACAAAATGTGTCTGGAAGTACAAGACAAAAAATGTCCGTGGCTACCCAATGGTGATATATTTTGGTAAATTTGCTATAAAAAGTAAAAAACTTTATATTAACAAAAACAATATTAACAAATTTCATAGTCCGTAAGTATATAATTAATGATGATATACTCCACTTTTTAAATTATATTTTAAGATCATGTGGAACGACACATACGTGGTGTTAAATTTAAAAAGTATACAGTTTATTGTATTTCACGAGTGTTCAGGGCTACCTGCTGTCCGAGGCTATCCGACTCTCCCGAAACTATGTCTAAAAAAACAATGATTTAATCAGCGTTTATTTTAAATACTGTTTTCAATCTTTCGCTAATGTCTATAGTTTAACAAACAAATAAATAATTTTTACTAAAACAATTTTAATTCGATTTTTTACTTTTAATAAAAATAATGCGCGGTAAAAAAATAAAATTATAGTCGAATAATAATTTATTTAAGAAGTAGTGTGTTCAACAAACAATAATATAAAAAATCAACTTTTCACTAAATTTATTCAATTACCCTCTTTCTCTTTTGGTTTTAAATTACTCAAAAAATAATAGTTTTAATTAAATTTACAAGAAAATTTGAAGAGCTTAGATTTTTGGGTTGAAGTTATTGCTGAGTAGCAGTGTTTTTAGCATAAAAAATACAACTCGATTTTTTAAAAAATGCGTCTAATGATTTTTTTCTTTTTGGTCTTGAATCACTCAGGAGACATAATACAGTAGAAATTGACAAGAAAATTTGAAGTGCCTCAACCTTTGGGTTGAACTTGGTTCAGACCCACCGTGTGTAACTTTCACTTCGCAATTTTGTTTGATGATTTGCACAATACTGAAGTCGATCTTTTTCCATTTTAACATAATTGTCAACCAGCCACTGTTGAAATAATCTTCCACCGTATAAAAACTGATTAAATATATCATCTCTTATTGCTATTTTATACTTTACATAACATGTCCTTGAAATTCTATGTTTGTTTAATTTCTGATCTGTATCACTATGAATTATATCAATACAATAACCTTTTTCTCCAAAAGGATAAAATAGAGGATATATGAAAGGTTCTACACAAGGATCTAAACTACTAATTAATTGTAATTCTTTACTTATCTTGTTGTGTACAGTGACAAAAGAATGAGGTATTTCACCTTTTGAATTTGCATTAAAAATAGCAGCTACTTCATTAACTCTTTAAAAATTAAATCTCCGTGGATCTGTTCCTTTTTTTAAAGTAAATAACAACTTCAATTCTGGAATATCTTCATTATTCTTTGTCGCCAAAGCTGCTTCTAGTTTTATATCTTCTTTCATCATTCTGAATGATTGACTGAACATATTATGTGTTCTCATAAACTTATCAATTTCGCCTACAATATCTCTATCCAATCTATCATTTTTATTCATCCTGTATTCAATTGCATCATCAGGATCATAAATGAACAATTGTCCATAACACGGATCATCATCGATTTCTGGATATAAAGCTTTATTCATTCGATAATATATTTGGCCTTGGATTTAAAAACAATATGGTCCTTTTCGTCTACCATTAAAGTTAATAACATTAGCATTAGATGACGCAAAAGCAAATGAATTATTGTAACATCTTATATTCTGCTGAAAATGCCTTGATTTTTCATGTAAACCATCGAACAACACTTTTAATTGAGAAGGATAATTTAAGACGTTTAATTCAACACCTCCATGACTGCAGCAATCATCGTAATAATATATTTTTTGACCAATTTCGTTATCTTTCAAGTGTCTATCATACCAAGGCGTAATTTTTGTAACAACTTTTTCATCTTTGAAATGTTTAGCATCACAATGAGTGCAACAAAATGACATTTGACCAACATAATCTTCTGAATAAGTACGTGAATGCAATTTATTTAATTGCAGTTTTTCTAATTCTATCTCTAATTTATCTTTCTTCATTTTTCTACGACAACGTTTAACTCTTTCCTTGTTCAAAATTTGTCTATCAAGAAATTGTTTTTCTTTTTCATTATTTTTTGACAATTTAGGCTTTTCTACTTCTTCTATTGTATGTAATATAGAAAGAGATTTGTTCACTTGAATTACAGTGGCTTGTGAATCAACAATTTGTCTTTTACTTGCTTTTCTTTCTTCACTGCCTTGTAATTTATTTTTTCTTGATTTACTGTATTTCTTTAATAGATCTAAAGATAGACATTCAGAAATATTGACATTATTATAATTAGTAACATCATTTATTAATCTACAACATTTTTCTTTTTCGTCATTTGAATTATTTGTTTCAATGAATTTCAAACTTTCCATGTCATCATTTTTCAAGTCATGAAATGCTTTACTTTCTACTTCCTTCAAATGAAAAATAGATGTAGAAACAACATCCTTGATAGAATCTTCATAATTTATTTGTACATTTTGTAATTGTAAAAGTGTCTGAAAAGATGTTGATGGTATTGAATTCAAAACAAGAATTTGAGAATTCGCATTACAAGTTTCTTTCTCTAACTCTTTTGATATATTCATTCGCATTGACTTTTTCTCTTTTACTTTAGCACGATAGCGCTTCATTCTTTCTCTTTGCAATTTTCACACGTCCATTTCTTTTTCGGCTGTTAAACTCCTATGATATCGTTTCACTCTTTCTGTACTAACAATATTTGAATCAACTGTTTCTAATTGTTCCACTTTTTCTTTTGTAAATCTTTCCTTTTGTTTAAATTGTTATTCTTCTGTTGAACGTGCACTATAATTTTGCATTTTTTTCTTTGCTAAACATTTAATCTCTTTTTTCTTTTCTTGTAATATTTCTGTCTTTTCTACTTCACCTATTGGATTCGATATGCAGAAACATCTCTTTTTTGCATTAACAGAAGCTTCTAAATCAATAATTTCTCTTTTACTTGCTTTTTTTACTTCACTACCCGGTAATTCATTTCTTCTTGATTTGCTGTGCTTTTTTAATAGATCTGAAGAAAGACATCCAGATATATTGACATTATTATGAGTAGTAACATCATTTACCAATCTACAACACTTTTCTCCTTCGTCATTCGAATTATTTGTTCCAATGAGTTTCAATCTTTCTATTTCATCATTTTTCAAGTCATGAAATTCTGTACTTTCTAGTTCCTTCAAATGAAAAATAGATGTAGAAACAACATCCTTGATAGAATCTTCATCATTTATTTGTACATTTTGTAATTGTGAAAGTGTCTGAAAGGATGTTGATGGTATAAAAATCACAACATGAATTTGATAATCTACATTACAAGTTTCTTTCTCTACCTCTTTTGATATATTCATTTGCAATGCCTTTTTCTCTTTTAAGCTATCACGATAGCGTTTCATTTTTTCTCTATGCAATGTTCGCACTTCACTCTCTGTGCACTTAAACACACACGATGACGTTTAACCCTTTCTGTGCTCACATTATGTTTTTCATTTTTTTGTTTTTCCATTTTATACAAACTTTTATTTATATAATCAAAATATGTCAAATTGTAAGATTATAAATCTAATAATGTATCGAATTTGGAATACAGAGTTGAAAAATGTCCAAATTTGAAATGACCATTGAACAATTATGTTAATAGCAATTGAGACATTTGCTAATTATCTAAATACGAAATTTACAATAAAGAATTGTTTGAAAAATACATTTTGAATCGTCACAAATTTGTAATTTACAAATTTAGAAAGAACAATGATTGAACTTACCAATTGTAATATTTTAAAATTTTACAAAAATGAAATAATTTGTTTAGTAGTTTTAAAGTACAAATATAAAATTAAATAATTTTCTAATAATGACATACTTGTAATAGATATGTTAACATTTCTATTTTCTAATGTCAGAACGTTCGAAAAATGATTGGTAATTAAAAAACAATTTACCACTTAACTACTTTGAAAGTGTTGCAATTTACAAATGATTCATTTTATCAATTTTTGAATTTAACAATTTTTAATTTTTCTAATTTTCAATTTATCAATTTTTAATTTCATCTATGTTCCAATTTACCAATTTTCCATTTTACCAATTTTCAAATTTTCCAGTTTGCCAATTTTCCAATTTGACAATTATCCAATTTGCTAATTTTCCAATTTACCAATGTTCCATTATGCCAATTTTCCACTTTGCCAATTTTCTACTTTGTTAGTTATCCAATTTACCAAATTTCCAATGCTTGAACTTTCCAAATTAAAAGATTTTTCAATTTACCAACTTACCCAATTACCAATATCCCAGTTTACAAATTTACTTACCGTACAGTTTCCCAATTCTGTAATAAACAATTTTTAACCTGTATAAACGTGTGTCAATTTATTATACTTCATTATAAAATTGTTAACAAAAACAAAAATTAGATTTTATGAACGCTTAAATGTAAACTGAAAGTTGAAAGAATACTGTCTTGTTATATCTGCTACTTCTTGTTCAGAAATAGCGATAAGCATAATGACTTGAAAATAATATTTTCAGGAAAGCAGCTTTGCCTATCTAAAGCTAAATTATCTCTCCCTTAATTTCTTCCTCTCTCTCGCCCTCAAGGCCGTAGCCAGACAAAATTTTCGGGGCGGGTTTTTTCAACAATCAGTGAAGACGATGATCTTTATTTTTCTTTTTTTTTGAAAACTTGAACAGCTGTCAAAAACATTTAAAGGGTAGGGTGTTTAAGCACCCCTAACACCCCTCTGGCTTCAACCTTGCTTACCCTTTTCTATTGTGTTCAGTAGAACAATTCATAACCCAGACGACATAAGAAAATAATATTTTTTACCTATTTAGTGATAAATGTTAATTTCATGTTAATAGGTGTTAATTATCCGATTTTTTTCTATTTTTTAAGTAACACGCATTATCCCAAATGTTAGCTGAACTTACCCGAGAGAGCAAAATCATCATATTTATGTTGACAAATTTGATTGTCACGATATGAAAAAAATAAAAATATTAATGATTATGTTTTACTTGACATGCATTTATCTAGTAAAAATGCATTCTTATAGAATTAAAAAAACAATGCTCTAAAGGATGGGGGGACGATTTCAGAAAAATTTGGGGGACCTAAGTGGGGGTGGAAGGGGTCAAAAAGTAACAAATTTCAGAATCGCTGATTGTGCTTTTCAAATGGGCCACTACATTTTTTAAAACAACTTTTCATTTCATTCTCCTTCAAGCATGTTCTTTTCTCCTTTTTTTCATTAAAGAATTATCATGAATTTTTCCGTCAACAATTTTCAAGATTGTTTAATGATTTAAAAATATTATTTTTAGCATATTTAAAGGATTTACTCATTTTTCTTTACTAACGCTAGGAGGAATCTTTTTAAATCTCTTTAACCTTTTACTTACCCCCAACCCAGCAGATTTGTTCTTTTTTCATTTATGAACATTTACCATATACTATGATATTTTTAGTATAATAATTTTATTTATTTAAGAATTAAATATTATATATCCTAAATAATATTACTTTATGATATAAATCTGCATTTAAATGTAAATGCTATACGTTAAAAAAAATAACTTTCCTGGTAAATATGAGGTAAAAAAGATTTAAAAAACGTCCTGTATGAGTTCAAAAAAAATTGTAAACGTCTGAAATATGAAAAAAAAAAATTGTTTCCACAAATATAAATAGTTGAAACAATCAGAAGATTATCAAAATTGCAGACGAACATATTCGTGACATTTTTTTAATGAAGGAAGCCTGCTTCTAGGAGAGTTTAATGAAAAATTGTTTTAGGGAAGAAGCGACGCATCGGCTAAATCAACGTACGATCATTTTGAGCGCGCATGGTATTCTGCTGATGTTTGAATTGTCATAACTTGAAAAATATATTCAATAAAACCATTTTCTGACTTTTGATAATGAAAAAGGAACGTTTAATTACATTAAATCAATCACAATCCAATAATCGAATTCTTGCTTCTTAGGTACCTTTCCTCGGAGCGCGTCACATATTTATCCTTTCTGACAAGAGTTGATACACTAAAAATAGTGAGTTAGCCGCTGCTGCCAACCAAATTTAGCAAACACTTATTTACTCACCGCAGCTAAATATTAGCTAAGGCAGTATATACATTTCCTACGTCTGCTAAAAGTACGCTATGGTAGCTAACATATGTAGATCCTATAGCTAAACATAGATATTTGTCCTAGGGACAGCTAAACCATTTTAGTTATGGTATCTACAAATATTAGGAACCACATCAAACTTTTAGCTGTCGTAGAGAATATTTTAGCTGTCTTAGCAAATATTTAGCTGTGGTGACTAAATAAATATCAACTACATTTTTACCTATGGTAGGTAACTCATTCTTTTCCGTGTAAGTCCTTTTCGATACTCTATAAACATCATTCGATTGTTTTTAAAAAGTTTAAAATTCATGTAAAGTTACAAAACATTTGAAGACGGAAAACTTCGTGATATTGTTTTAATGAAGAAAAGCAAAAGCGAAATGCTTCTAAGAGAATTTAATGATAAGTTGTTTTAAACAATTTAATCAGAGACCCCAAAACCCTATGAGTGATCAATTTTAGGCGAATCTAAAGAATTTTTTAATTTTTTGTCCGCCATATTGGATCCGCCATTTTGTATTTTTAAAAACTATCACCAGATTCGTAATCAGCAATTCCAAAAACCCTCTAGTAAAAATTTGTTCGCCATATTGGATCTGCCATTTTCAATTTTAAAAAACTAATACTGGATTCGTAATCAGCGACCCCAAAAATCCCCGAGTTATCAATTTTAGGCGAATCTAAACACATCTTCAAAATTTGTCCGTCATATTTGATCGGCCATTTTGAACTTTAAAAAACTAACACTGAATTCGTAATCAGCGACCCAAAAAACCCACGAGTAACAAATTTTATGCTAATCTAAAATGATTTAAAAATTCGTCCGCCATATTGGATCCACCATTTTGAATTTTTGAAAACTAACACCAGATTCGTAATTAGCGACCCCAAAAATTATAATAGTAACTTTGCTTTTGTTTTTTTAATTGCTCAATTTTGCTTCGGCGTGAAAGGATTAATGAAGAAAGTAGAATGCGAAATGCTTTTAAGAGACTTTAATGAAAAATTGTACAATATATTTTTAATGAATATATTTTCTGTCAATTCTTCCTAAAGAATCGACAGCTTTTAATAAAATTATTTAACCCATTAACGCCTGAAACTGAAAAATTTTTTGTTCATTTTCAAGCTATGTTTTTACCATCAAACTAAATAATATTGTTTACCGGAGGAACATTTTCTTTAGGTCTTGGATGTGCTCTTTTCGAATCTGAAGTCAAAAATCAATTTTTTTTCATACTAAAATTAAATATGGCGGTTTTTATGTAAAAAAACCAAATAAAAATTTCAATTTTTCAATTTTTACATTTTTTTTCACCCAGAGACAGTGTGCGCACATAACTTTGCTTTCAACCAAAAGTGCATAAAAATTGTCCACTTTAAAGATATGTAGGGCAGAATTAAAAATTTCAAGATGGCGGACCTAATATGGCGTCAAATCCATTGCAAATTTTTTAAGCTCATGCACATATTTTACTAATCGCCAAAATGTTCTCGAATTCGCCTAAATTTTCTTACTCGGGGGTTTTTGGGGTCGCTGGTTACGAATCTGAAGTTAGATTTTCAAAATTCAAAATGGCGGATCCAATATGGCGGAACAAATTTATTAAAATTTATTGAAATCGGTTGAAACGGAGTTACTCGGGGGTTTCTGGGGTCGCTGATTGCGTATCTGAAGTTAGATTTCCTAAAGTCGAAATGGCGGATGAAAAATTTAAATTCCCATCTGATTCAGTTCAAATTCGTTACTAAATATTCGGCAAAAATTGTATGTTCTAATGTCACAATTTTTTAAAGAAAAAAAAAAACAAAAAAGACTCTTAATTTTGTCTACCTCCGCGTGGTAAGAGTCGGTTAACGTTCATAAAAAACAGCAAGACAATAAAATTGATTTTCAAAAGGTTTCGTACAACATATTGAATCTACCATTCTGAATTTAGAATAATCTGACTTCAGATACGTAATCAGCGACCCCAAAAAAACCCGGATAACGACTTTGAACTGAATCAGACGAATATTAAAATTTTTGATCCGGCATATTAAATCCGCCATTTTAAATTTTGAAAATCTAACTTCAGATTCGAAATCAGCGACCTCAAAATCCCTCGAGTAACAAGTTACAACCGATTTCAATAAATTTTAATAAATTTGATCCGCCATATTGGAACCGCTATTTTGAATTTTAAAAATCTAACTTCAGATTCGTAATCAGAGACCCCAAAAACCTCCGAGTAACGAATTTAAACTGCATTAGACGAATATTAAAATTTTTTATCCGCCATGTTAAATCCGCCATTTTGAATTTTGAAAATCTAACTTCAGATTCGTAATCAGAGACCCCAAAAACCTCCGAGTAACGAATTTGAACTGCAATAGACAAAAATTTAATTTTTTGATTCGCCATGTTAAATCCGCCATTTTAAATTTTGAAAATCTAACTTCAGATTCGAAATCAGCGACCTCAAAATCCCTCGAGTAACAAGTTACAACCGATTTCAATAAATTTTAATAAATTTGATCCGCCATAATGGAACCGCTATTTTGAATTTTAAAAATCTAACTTCAGATTCGTAATCAGAGACCCCAAAAACCCCCAAGTAACGAATTTGAACTGCATTATACAAAAATTTAATTTTTTGATCCGCCATATTGGATCCGCCATTTTGAATTTTAAAAATCTTACTTCAGATTCGTAACCAGCGACCCCAAAAACCCCCGAATAAGAAAATTTAGGCGAATTCGAGGACATTTTGGCGATTAGTAAAATATGTGCATGAGCTTGAAAATTTTGCAATGGATTTGACGCCATATTAGGTCCGCCATCTTGAAATTTTTAATTCTGCCCTATATATCTTTAAAGTGGACAATTTTTATGCACTTTTGGTTGAAAGCAAAGTTATGTGCGCACACTGTCTCTGGGTGAAAAAAAATTGAAAATTTGAAAAATTGAAATTTTTATTTGGTTTTTTTACATAAAAACAACCATATTTAATTTTGGTATGAAAAAAATTGATTTTTGACTTCAGATTTGAAAAGAGCACATCCAAGACCTAAAGAAAATGTACCTCCGGTAAACAATATTATTTAGTTTGATGGTAAAAACATAGCTTGAAAATGAACAAAAAATTTTTCAGTTTCAGGCGTTAATGGGTTAATTTCGAAAATATAAGAAATATAAATTGTTTAAACAAATTAAATGTTTTTAAACAATTTAATATACACTGCGAATTATAAATAAAAAAGTTCTTTACGATTCTTCCATAACAATGCCAACAAGCCTCATAATTTTAGCTTTATTTCATTAAAATTTGATTTTTAACCATTTTAATTGTTTAAACAATCGATTCAATTACACCAAATAAATTACATTAATTACATTTTGTTAATTCTCATTCTGTGTCTCCCAGACACCTGTTATACATTTTCCTCTTTCTTATTTTGCACGCTATTGTTGTCTTTATCTTTCTCAGGTAACCTTATTCTCTCTTGCTTTTAGCACCATAACTGTGAACTCCCCTTGTGCTTCACCCGCAATTGTTGTCTTTATCTATTTTAGGTAGCCTTATTTTCTCTTCCTTTTAGAACCACAACTGTGAACTCCCCTGGCGTTTCGCACGCATTGGTGTCTTTATCTATCCCAGATAGCCTTATTCTCTTTTGCTTTTAGAACTACAAGTGTGAACTCTCCTTGCGTTGCGCACGCTATTATTTTTTTATCTATCCCAGGTAGATTCTATACCTTTTTCTCTCTTACCTTTTGAAAGCCCAGCATTACATTCTGAAAGCTAGCTGATTTCTTATATAGGATTTTTCATTTTACACAAAGTTATAATAATAAAAATAAATATTTGGATCCTAATGAAACGTATTTTCTATATAGTATATTTTCTCAGCGACCAAATTTGGTCGAAACTCAATGGTTTGACCGAAATAGAAACTGCATGTGGCCCCTTTCTGAGGGCAACGTGACTTAAAAATAAGATAAATACCGGTGATCTTTGACATTTATTTTCTAAAAAATTAGACATTTTTTTGAAGGATGGTTTTTTTGACAAATTGTGAAGAATTAAAAATTTGAGAAAAATTAATTTAATGCCCTAATAGCACTGAACGTTATTTAACTTCCAGGTAACGTTGCTGAAGGTCGATTTAACGTTAAAATGTCCACGACCATTTAACGTTCGGCTGGAACGTTATAGAACGTTACTTTGGGACCTTTAATGGACATTCGAAAATTCGCAGTGCGGGTTGTGGAAAAATGTTGCGGAAAGTCTGAAAATTTTTTTATTAATTATAATCAATTTTGATAATTTTATTGCTTCTTAAGAACAGTGGTCACTAAAATCAACTGCGCAGCTCTAGTTGTGATAGAAAACTACTGCGCATAGTATTAACGTTATTTAATTTTTAAACATTTTTGAATTTCCATTGAAGGTCCCAAAGTAACGTTCCAGGCGAACGTTAAATGGCCAAAGACATTTTAACGTTAAATAGACCTTCAGCAACGTTAATTTTTAACGTCCCGGACGTTAAAAAGTAACGTTATCTGGAAGTTAAATAACGTTCATTGCTATTAGGGTGTGAAAATACATTTTCGGGAGTGAGAACATTAATTTTAAGTTTGACATTGGAAATTACACATTTTCGTGCGTGTTACTAATCTGCAAATTAATGTCAAAACGGAGGATAAATTTGTTGCTCGTGAAAGCATCTGTTCACCTAAAAGATACTTTGAAAAATATTCTCATCTCAAAAACTTTGGCAACAAAAAGGTTTTTTTCCGGAAAAGTGTCTGTATTTTAAAGAAAGAAATTGTGAAATATGCGGTAAATATTGGCCAGCTGATCGGTGTGGTCGATATGTCAGGGGACTGCTTGATAAAAACATTGTCGAGAATTTCATTTTTGAAAAGGAAAATAGAAACTTGTAGGAATTTAATTAATTAGCAGTAGTAACGAAAAAAAAATAAGGGAAAACACCTGTTTCTTTCTGCGTGTGAACACTTTTGGAAGGCTACGAGACTTATAAAAAACACAAATTCACATGATCTTTAACTTTTCTTTTATAAAACACTAGACACTTTTTTGGAGAAATGTTTTTTGTTGCCAAACTTCAGGAAATGAGGAAATTGGGAAACACTTTTTCGCGATCGAAAAAACAAAGTTCGACTTGAAAACTGACAGACAGTAAACAGAGTGCAGAGGCCATCTGTCTTCCCGTACAGACGAAACTTCCGGCCTGCCATGTGATCGGCTGACGTGCGGCGGCCATCTTTCTCGTGAAATCGGGTAATGTGTCTTTTTCTCAAAAAATCATATTTAACTCTTTTTTGGTAATCGAATTTGACTTTCCACCACTCCTGCAACTGTTTTATGTTCAGAAAATTTCATTTCCCCTCTTTCCTTTACCTTTTACTAAAAAGAGAAGTCAATATTAAAATCAAATGTGAATCGTAATGTGAATTAGGTCGCTGTCGTGACCCAAAGTGAATAAAATTAAGGTACAAAATTTCTCATTCGAAGGCTCGATCAGCCTTAACAGTTAACAAAAAAGGATACTTTTATACCTGGTTCCTTGGTTAGAGAGAGAAGGTATTTGTTAAAAGTTTACGGAAAAGGAAACTCTTAGCTCATTATACAAATTACCGTGAAATTTAAATTTTATTTCTTAATACAAACAATAGACTACCTGCAGGGTGTCATTATTTTTCGATCAAGCCTTTGTATAATGAGGGTTAATGGCTTTAGGAAAAGAGAAAAAAATTTCGAGTTTTAATGAAAAGAGAGAAATTAAATTAAATTCTGAAATTTTTACCTCATTGTTCAAATATTCTTCAAATTTTAATTTTTCTTTCTGAATACAAACAATAGACTAAATAAGTTAATCATTTTTTAAGCCAAACCTTGCATAATGAGTGTTATAATTGGTTTTGGAAAAGAGAAAAAATTTTCGAGCTTCAACAAAAAGAGAGATAAATACATTAGTGCGTGATATAGAAGTACATGGTAGTGAAAGTTATCAATGAATAGAACTTGAGTGTGTATAATGTGAAAGTGAATAATGCTACTTATTGTGTATTTTTTATTAAGTGTTTATAATAGAAATGTGTTTAATGAGAAAGTGTAAAGTATTAAAATGCTTATTGTTTATTAAGAGTTTGTGTTGAATAGTTCTTAATACGGTTAACAAAATGTGTTTATTAAAGAAATGAACTGTAAGTGATAAATAATAAATAATAAAGTGACTCTAATAGTAAATATACAGTAAAAATTAAAGGTGAAAAGTGACAGTGACTCAAACGAAAGTGTGCAAAATGTGTTGAATAAAGTAACAATATTTAGAAAGTGTTTAAATTTTTTATTTCCTACTTATTTTCAATAAAGTTAGTGTTATGAAATGCTAAAAGTGTCCAAAAAATGCGATTGTGGATTCATTAAACAATTGATTGATAACTGTTTAATAAATAAATTAATTGTGAATTTTTAATAAATAATAAAGTGATTATAATGTTTCTAAAGAGTCATGACAGTGTAAAAGAAGTGTTAATAATATAATTATAAAAAAGAGGTGAGATAAAGATATGAGACAATAACATGAGACAATAATATGAAATAAACAGATGAGACAATGAGAGAAATAAGGTAAAAATATGAGATAATAGCATGAGACAATCTTATGAGATAAACATGAGAAACAATGAGAGAGATCAGGTAAAGAGATGAGATAATGAGATGAGATAAATAGATATGAGATAAACATATGAGATACAGAAACAAAAAAACATTAAGTCTTAAAGTATAAAGATACTTTGATGACATGTAGGATAAAGAGGTCATTATGGAATTAGATCGTGAGTCATAAAAAATTCATTTTTTGTTAATTTTTTTTTGAAAGTTGTTTTTGAAAAATGAGTTCTCAGTTAAAGAAGAGATATTTCAATTTAAATAATAAAGATTAGGATATTATTCGTAATTGGGAAATGCTAAATGACAATCACATGTATAAGTTTCAGGAATTATTGGAACTTGCATCAGATGGTAGTTTCCAAAAACAAATTACAGGATATTTAAAAATGTTAGATGAAATAAATAAAAGCAATTAATAAGAATAAGTCACATATTCAAATATTGCTTGGTGGAAATCGACTTTTGGGTCACTGGATTTGCACTTACTATGATGGAAATGAACTTTTTGTTTATGATAATCTTAATGAAGGTTGTTTAAATGATGATCAAAAAGAATATTTATGCAGTTTGTATCCATTTAAACCTAATGTAGTTTTTTAAGAGTACAACAACAACCAAATTTTGTTGATTGTGGAGTATACGCTATTGCGTTTGCTGTTTCTTTACATTTTAATATTAACCCTGAAAATGTTGTATATAATCATGCTTTAATGAGAACTCATTTGTATATGATGTTTAAAAAAAATGTGTCATCTTATTTTCGGATAATTTAACAAAATTGTTTAAACTTGGAATTGGCAATATCGAATAAATAAATAACAATAATTTACATGTGAGGAATGTAAAAGATGCGTCACAGAAGAGAAAATTAGATTATTAAACTAATGACGGCTTTACAGAAATGAAAGGAGATAGTAATAGTCCTTCATTACATACAAAAATAGGACAGGAAAAAGTTGTTAATATTCCTGACTAAGAAACTAAAAAAAGCAGTACCAAATATGAAAAAATGTATTGTAAAAGACCTAAGTTAAAAGGAGAGTTGGGAAAGAGAGACAAATAACAAATATGGAAAGTGTAAATAGTGACAGAATATAAATGTTTTTAAGAAAAAACATGTGGAAAATGCGTCAAATTCTATTGAAGTAGTAAAAGAAGGTAATAATTATAAAATATTAGAAACAATAGTAGTCAGAAGATATTTTTTAGCAATACTAATGAGAAAAGTAGAAAAACTAGAGCAGAATATCAGAAAGAATATAGTGAAATAATGAAATTAAAACGAAAAAAAATTGATAACAAAAAAACAGAAATATTAGTTATGGAAGATGTATGTTTAAGTAGTGAAACAGATTTAAATTTTTTAAAAAAACACAGATAGTGCTGTTAAAGAAGGAAAGAGAGATAATAATTTTGACAAATTAATCATTTCTAGCGATTGTAATGAGGCAAGTAAAAAAAGTCGTGCAGAATATCAAAAAATATTGAAAGTCAGTTAAAGTATCTTAAAGAAGTAAGAGGAGATGATAAGAATGAGAAACTACAAAGAATAGTGAGCCAGACAAAAATTGTTAACATCTCTAATCAGAAAATTAAAAAAAAGTAGAGCAGAATATAAAAAAATGCTATCGTCAAAGAACTTGTGATAAGAAAATGAAAAAAGTCACGCAAAATAACAAAAACAATAACGTAAAAGATTAAAATTAAAAAGAAACGTAATCGATGAGGAAAAAATAGATGTTTCGGAACATACAGGTAAAAAAATGGAGTCATTTATGCGAATGAAAACATTGATATTAATGATTTTACTTATGCAGAAAAAAATATTAATAGCATACATGTTCCAAGTTATAACGAACATTATCTTGGTAAAATGTCGTTTTTTTGCAAAAGATGCAAGGCTAAACATTTTGAGAAAGAAAAAGTTCAAAAGAAATTAACTTATAATTATTGTTGCAGTCATGGTGCATTTTAGGAATAATATAAGACTTTACAATAATAATTCATTAGCTTTTGCATCTTAAAATGCCAATATAGTTAATTTCAATAATAAAAGGCGGGGACCATTTTGATAAATAATTCAAGGTCGAATTTATTATCAAATCAACAATTTCCTATTTCCTGAAATTGATAATGATCCATCTTTTGATCAATTATTCCTGTTAGATCCAGAAGAAGCAATTTACTATAGATTAAATAAACAGGACAACTTAGATGTGGATATATTATTTAGTATTGCCAAATGATTGAGAGATTGTAACGCATATACAAAGTCTTTTTTAATGATGTCTGAGATCATTGAGATAGAAACTGCGTTAGCAAAAAAAAAATAATTTAATTTACAATTTTTAATGGTGTAATGAAGTTGCTGCTATTTTTAATATGAATGCTGAAGGTTTAATACCAGAGTCTTATGTAACGATTTATAATACATCGATTTAACACTTACAATTAGTCATTTAGATTCATATGTTGAACCTTGAATATATCCTATCCTTTATCCTCTAGGAAGCAAGGATTATAGTCTCGATATGATTCGTACTCATAGTGACAAACCAACCAGAAATCAAACTGTGTTCAGATCTGCTTATATAAAATATAAAATAGGAGTAAGAGATTATACCTTTAATCAATTTTTATATTGTGGAAGAATGTTTCAGCAATGGTTAGTTGATAATTATTTCAAAGTTGAAAAAGTTAGGTTACATTTTTGTAAAAATAATCAAACAAAACTAAGAAGTGAAATTTACAAAGGATTAATTGATCATTTAGATAATTAAGAAATTGAAAATATTAATATACATCTTGGCAAGATGTTGATACTGCCTTCAACATTTACAGATTCACCTCGTAACATGTTAAAACAATATCAATAAGCAATGACCATTATGTAACTTTTCATGGTTGACCAGATTTATTTATTACAATGACATGTAGTTCAAAACGGAAAGAAACTTAAGAAAATTTATTAGTTAATCAGTCAGCTTCTAATAAACCTGACAAGTTGCAAGAGTCTTTCATTTAAAAGTAAAAAAATCAATCGAAACTATAGTAGACGATAAACTATTTGGACAAGTAAAGTCTTATGTTTATGTTATTGAATTTCAAAAGCGTGGTTTACCACACATTCATTTATTGGTTATATTGGAAGAAGGTTCTAAAATATTAAGAGCAAAGAGTGTTGATCGGTAAACTATTTAAAGTAAGTTTTTTAAATCGTATTAGGTATATCATAATTTTTTATAATTACTCCTCATATTCTTCATTTTATTCTTTATCTTTATTTTATTTAATTAATTTTTAATTAATCAAAATTTCCAAATGATCACATCAATTAAAATTTATTGCAATGTCTTTTTATCATTAATTTTTTTTTTATTATATTATGTATTTCCTTTATTTCACATATTTATACATAAATGAAACATTATTTTAAAAAATAATAAAATTTGGCGTGCGCTTTAGCGCGCTCTTTTTTTCTAGTATATAATGAATTTATTCAAGTAACAAAGGCTCAGTGGATAAGTTAGGGAGCAACTTAGCAAAAGTAGTGTTAAAAAATTAAAAAGATTGTTGATTTGAAGAAATAAAGAATTATCTCTTTGGATTTGAATAAACGAATATAAAAAAAATATGTATAATGTTTATAATGAACGAAATTCTCGGTTGCAAATTGGCTGTAATAAAGTTTTGTTTTTTAATAATTTTGCTCATTGAGAATTGAAATATATTATGCAGAAGAATGAAATTTATTTGTTAATCATATTTGCATGTTATTTTTTCCCCAGAATCATTAGTAGTGCGACCTCTATCGATGTCAAAAAACAGATAATTTGTTTTCTCGTGCAAAAAAATTGTTTCTTTGTTTTTACCGTTTTTAATTTTTTTCCCTATAAAAAGCCGTAAGTTGCAAGAAGGTTATGTTTATTCAGTACCTTAGTCCCTACAGTTTTGTCACACAGAACAACATTTTTGAATAGGTGTTGAGATTTTTTGGAAAAAATTATTCAAATATGTAATGAATTTATTCAAGGAACAAAGGCCCAGTAGATAAGTTAGGAGCAACTTGGCAAAAGTAGTGTTAAAAAATTGAAGAGAATGTTTAGTTGAAGAAATGAAGAATTATCTTTTTGAATTTGAATAAACGAACATAAAAAAAATATGTATAATGTTTATAATGAACGAAATTCTAGGTGGCAAATTGGCTATCATAAAGTTTTGTTTTATAATAAATTTGGTTATTGAGAATTGAAATATATTATGCAGAAGAATAAAATTAATTTATTTATCAGATACGCATATTATTTTTATTCAAACAATCACCATTTATGCTATCTCTGTCGACGTCAAGTCAGACCCCGGCAAGAAGCCCAAAATTGAAGAAAATTGAATTTTTCAATTTTTATGAATTCCATTTCTTGCCTATTCTTTTGTATTTCTTGTAAGCTATTGAAAATTAGCTAAATCCAATTATTTTCAATTATACTATACAGTTTTTAATAGAAAAAAAATCCATCGTTGCGAAGATTCGAACTCGAATTTTCAACGCACGAGACGGACTCTCTATCCACCCAGCTACTTCAGGCTGTAATATCCATTAAACTTTCGAGATATTTAAGTCGTGACTCCTTTATCTTAAATGGAATTGAAAATAATTAAAAAGATTAAAATGCTAAAACACTAAAAAGGAATTGAAAATAATTAAAAAATTATCGAAATATTAAAAGGGAATTGATAGTGATTTATTTTCCCATGAAACTCCATCACAGCAGAGAATACAAAATAATAGGCAAGAAATGGAATTTAAAAAGATTGAATAATTCTCACTGTACCATTGACGCGATTCAACTTTTTAATTTTTTTCAATTTTGGCCTTCTTGCCGGGACAATTCGTTTTCTCGTGCAAAAACATTGTTTGTTCCCGGTAAAAAGAGGTTGATTAAAACCCATAAATTGGCATTTAAAAAAACAGTCATTTGAATGCTGACAGATGCCTACTAATTCCGTTTTTGTCCTCAATGCCATTTAACGCGTTTTCTTGATTGATATTTGTTTCATTTTAATCATTTTGAATGCTCACAAATTTTAAGAAAAAAATTGAATGCGTTTCTTTACCGTCAAGCGAAACACCACGAATTAGATCCAAATGACATTAAATGCTTTCTGATAATGTATCAAATTAAATGCCATTCAATGCCTTCAAGAAAACAATTTTGAAAGCAGTCAATGCCTCAAGAAGCTTAATGCCGTTCTATGCCTATGTCAGCAGATTAAAAAGACGCCATTCTGCTATCGTTAACTTGTTCATTCTTTGCAGCGCGTCGTCGTGGCATCTTTCTATTTTGTGTTGTTCGATCTATTTTAACTAAATCGCGTTATTGAAGTGAAAAACAAAGTGATTTTGTGTCTAATACTAATAGTTTACCTAAACAAAGTGAAGGAGTGAACGCAAACATAAGTTTTAAAGTCATTTTGTCATTTTTTGTTGCATGCAAGACAAAACTGGTTTGTTTTTAGGCATTTGAAGGCATTCATACAAAAACGGAATCAAAGCGCATTGAAACGTTTTAATGCGTTTTAATCAACCTCTTTTTACCGGGTTTGTTTTTACCGTTTTTATTTTTTCTCCCTAAAAAAAGCCGCAAGTTGCAATAAGGTAATGTTTATTTACTACCTTAGTCCCTACAGTTTTGTCACACAGAACAACATTTTTGAATAGGTGTTGAGATTTTTTGGAAAAAATTATTAAAATATATAATAAATTGATTCAAGGAACAAGGGCCCAGTGGATAAGTTAGGGAGCAATTTGGCTCAAGTAGTGTTGAAAAATAAGATAGATTGCTTTCTTTAAAAATATTCAATAATCTGTTTGGATTTCAATAAACAATTGTAACAAAAATATTAATAATAATTAAAGCGAACAAAATTTGTCTATAATTCTTGGTGTCAAATTGGCTATAATAAAATTTTGATTTTAAAAAATTTTGCTAATTGAGATATAGAATATATTATGCAGAAGAATAAAATTTATTTATTTATCAGATTCCAATATTATTTTTATTCGAACAATCACCATTTATGCTATCTCTATCGACGCCGACGTCAAGTCAAACAATTCGTTTTCTCGTGCAAAAACATTGTTTGTTCATCATTACCGTTTTCATTTTCTTTCCCTATAAAAAACCGCAAGTTGCAATAAGGTTCTGTTTAATCAATACCTTAGTCCCTACAGTTTTGTTACACAGAACAACATTTTTAAATTGGTGTTGAGATTTTTTGGAAAAAATTATTAAAATATATAATAAATTGATTCAAGGAACAAGGGCCCAGTGGATAAGTTAGGGAGCAATTTGGCTCAAGTAGTGTTGAAAAATAAGATAGATTGCTTTCTTTAAAAATATTCAATAATCTGTTTGGATTTCAATAAACAATTGTAACAAAAATATTAATAATAATTAAAGCGAACAAAATTTGTCTATAATTCTTGGTGTCAAATTGGCTATAATAAAATTTTGATTTTAAAAAATTTTGCTAATTGAGATATAGAATATATTATGCAGAAGAATAAAATTTATTTATTTATCAGATTCCAATATTATTTTTATTCGAACAATCACCATTTATGCTATCTCTATCGACGCCGACGTCAAGTCAAACAATTCGTTTTCTCGTGCAAAAACATTGTTTGTTCATTATTACCGTTTTCATTTTCTTTCCCTATAAAAAACCGCAAGTTGCAATAAGGTTCTGTTTATTCAATACCTTAGTCCCTACAGTTTTGTTACACAGAACAACATTTTTAAATTGGTGTTGAGATTTTTTGGAAAAAATTATTAAAATGTATAATGAATTTATTCAAGGAACAAAGGCCCAGTAGATAAGTTAGGGAACAACTTGACAAAAGTAGTGTTAAAAAATAAAACAGTTTGCTTTTGTAAAAAATAAACAATAATCTCTTTGGATTTCAATAAACAATTATAACAAAAATATTAATAATAATTATAATGATCAAAATTTGGGTCGCCCATATTTTCTCCAAAACTCAATTGTCAGAATATTCATATATTTGACCGAATTTTATTTATCAGAAATCTCATTTATCCGAAATAGCACTGATAAAAAATCTAATTTTTAAGTAATTTGGATTATCTAAAATCTTCTTTATCAAAAATTGCATTGATCAGAAATCTAATGTTTCTGAGATTGCATTTCTTAGAAATGGCATCTGTTTGAAATTCCATTTATCAGAAATTTAATGCTTTCGAAATTGAATTTCTCAGAAATCGCATCTATTCGAAATTGTATTTATTATAAATCTTATTTGTGGACAATGCCTTTTACTAAAAATCTTACTTAACAGAATTTTCAATTATCAGTAATGTCATTCATACAAAAACGCATTTATCGAAAATTATATTTGTCCGAAATAGCATTTAATAAAAATCTCGTTCTTCAAAAAATTAAATTATTACGAATTTCATTTATCATTTAAAAATTGTATTTATCAGAAATGTCATTAGTCCGAATTTGCATTTATCAGAAACCTAATTTATTAGACAAAGCATTTAACAAAAAACTCAAATTTCCGAAATAGCATTTATAATAATTCTAGTTTTCCCAACATTGTATTTATCAAAAAACCCACTAATTCAAAAGTGCATTTTACAGAAATCTCATTTGTCCGAAATATTATTTATCAGAAATCTCATTTGTCCGATATTGCATTTATCAGAAATCTCATTTATCCGAAATATTATTTTTCAGAAATCTCTTTTGTCAAAAATGTTAATTTTAAGTAATCTTATTGGTCAATAATTGCATTTGTCAGAAATGGCATTTCTAAAAAATTGTTATTATCAGAAGTCTCATTTGTCTGATACTGCATTTATCAGAAATCTCATTTGTCAAAAATATCAACTATCAAAGACCTCATTTATCCAAATTTTAATTTGTCAAAAATCTAATTTATCAAAAATTGAATTTATCAGACTTCTTAGTTGTCCGAAGTTGCATTTAACAGAAATTAAATTTGTCAGAATTTCCAATTATCAAAAATTTAATTTGGCCAAAACTGCATTTATCAGAAATTTTATTTGTCAAAACTTGAATTTATCAGAAATCGCATTTGTCCGAAATCGCACTTATCGGAAGTCTCATTTATCTAAAAGATTATTCTTCATAACCTTCAATTGTGCGAAAGTCTATGTACAAGAAATCTGATTCTCCCAAACTTCCATTATCCCAAAATTGCTGTTTGTAGACCAAGGACGGGTAACTCGCTTACAAAGAGAAATGTTGGGAAAATGGAAGTTTGGGAAAATGAGATTTCTTATACATGGACTTTCGCACAATTGAAGGTTATGGAGAATAATTTTTTGGATAAATGAGACTTCTGATAAATAATATTTCGGACAAATGAGATTTCTGTAAAATGCACTTTTGAATTAGTGGGTTTTTTGATAAATACAATGTTGGGAAAACTAGATTTCTTATAAATGCTATTTCGGACAGATGAGATTTTTGTTAAATGCTTTGTCTAATAAATTAGGTTTCTGACAAATGCAATTTCGGACTAATGAGATTTCTGATAAATACAATTTTTGATAAATGAAATTCGTAATAATTTAATTTTTTGAAGAACGAGATTTCTATTAAATATTATTTTGGACAAATATAATTTTCGATAAATGCGTTTTTGTATGAATGACATTACTGATAATTGAAAATTCTGTTAAGTAAGATTTTTAGTAAAAGGCATTGTCCACAAATAAGATTACTGATAAATGCAATTTTCAATAAATAAAATTCTTGATAATTCAATTTTTTGACAAACAAGATTTCAGAAAAATGCTATTTCGGATAAATTAAATTTCTGATAAATACAATTTTGGAAAAATTATATTTCTGACAATTTAACTTTCGGACAAACGAGATTTCTGGTAAATGCATTTTCGGAAAAATTAGATTTCTGATAATTTAAATTTCGGACAAAAGAGATTTCTGATAAATGCTTTTTTGGATAAATGAGATTTCTGATAAATGCAATTTTGGATAAATAAAATTTGGTTAAATGGATATTCTGACAATTGAGTTTTGGAGAACATGTGGGCGACCCCAAAATTTGTCTATAATTCTTTGTGTGAAATTGGCTATAATAAAGTATTGATTTTTAATACTTTTGCTTATTGATAACACAGCCACACACAAAAAATAAAGTTCCCTGACCTGGGTAAGAGACACACATTTTTCTATGTATTTTGATGCGCTGAATCCGAATCCGTCATCAGAATTGGTCCATCAGATCAAGTTTTGACCCTAACCTCAAAATTAATAAAATGACACTTTTTGAACATTAGAATTTGAACTCGACTTAACTTTAATACATGCCTAGGACCAATAGAAAGCTTGAATTATTACCTTTAAAATGCCTTTTTAGAAATTGTTCTGCGATGATTTTTAACGAAGTTATGATGTTTTACTTAAAATATGACTTTTTTCCATATGTTAAAAACACATCAATTATATAATTGATCAATAATTATTGATGTGTTATTGTGTAATGGAAAAAAATGATTTTAAGTAAAACATCATAACTTCGTTAAAAATCATTGTAGAACAATTTCTAAAAAGGCATTTTAAAGGTAATAATTCAAGCTTTCTATTGGTCCTAGGCATGTATTAAAGTTAAGTTGAGTTCAAATTCTAATGTTCAAAAAGTGTCATTTTATTAATTTTGAGGTTAGGGTCAAAACTTGATCTGATGGACCAATTCTGATGACGGAATCGGATTCAGCGCATCAAAATACATAGAAAAATGTGTGTCTGTTACCCAGGTCAGGGAACTTTATTTTTTTTGTGTGGCTGTGTAATTAGAATATATTATGCAGAAGTTTATTATGCAGTTTTCTCGTGCAAAAACATTGTTTGTTCGTCATTACCGTTTTTATTTTTTTCCCTAATATAAAAAACAGCAAATTGCGATAGTGTTATTTTTATTTAATACTTTATTCCCTATGTTTTTGTCACGCAGAACAACATTTTTGAATTGATGTTGAGATTTTTAGGAAAAAATAATTAAAATATGTACTGAATGTATGTTAGGATCAAAGGCCTAGTGGATATGTGAGGGAGCAACTTTGCAAAAGTAGTGTTTAAAAATTCAACAGATTGTTCTTTTAAAGAAATAAACGATAGTCTCTTTGGATTTTAATAATAAAAAAATCTGACATCGCGCTTCGCGCTCCGTCACATTCTCATCGAGCCTCGGGGCGCTCGAGGGTCGTCGCTCCGAAGTTTTAGTAATCGTCGCGCTACGCGCTCCGTATTTGAAATGAACTTCGTGCTTCGCACTCCGATCATTATCAATCTTCCCGTCAGGCTGCACGCTTCGACCATGTAATACATGGTCTTCGTTATCTAAATTGAATACTTTCCCTACAACATGAGCCAGTTTAATCTTTGGCCTGTTTAGCGCTATTCTAAATTGGGTTTTCACTTAAAATGTAAAACTTTTTTGTCTTAAAATTCTACGCCTTTAAGGAATACATTCTCATCACGGCACTCGCGCTTCGAGCTCGATACTAATACTTTCCGGAATATTTGCGATATGCTGGAGCGAAAAGAAAAATCTCAGTTACTTAAATCCTGAAATTAAAGGATTGTTGCACCTAAATGTTATTAAAAAACACTAAAATTTCTCTTTCAACTTATCAGGCTTGTGTCCGTAAATAGTCTGATTCACTATAAAAGTAAATTCTATAGTGAAGTAGACTATTTACGGACCCAAGCCTGCAACTTATTGATATTAGTTGACTCCTGCCTTGATACAATTCCATAATTGAGAAAGACTAGTCTTCAAATCAATATAGTATTAAACTCAAATTTAGAATACAATTAAGAGCAATGTCTAACAAACAGAAATTGCACGTTAACACGACAAATCAGTAAGTACTAATACTTTAAACACGCTTTTTTTCCTCAAAGTATTACTATGCATTTTTTTTATTTTTCAAATAATATAGACACTTTATTTGCGTGCAGTATAATAAATTACAAAGGCACCCAAAAAAAATTGTCATGGCCAAGACACTACACTAGTGTATTCCTATGTAATTTTTCGCGCTAATACCGAATCTGGAGTTAGAATTGTCAGATTGGCTTGATTTGTTGAGTTTAGATCCAACAAGTGCTGAAGAACACGAATATCAGCAAAAATAGGAAAATGAAATCGCAGTAATACTGCACTGCCGTACTAAGGAAAAACTTAGGCAAACGACATTTTGGTCGAACTGAGAAAATCAAGAAAAACTGTTGGCATTAAGAACCCTGATAAAAACTAAAAAATTGTTAAATTTAACTTCACATACTGTATAAAATGATAATGTTCTATTTAATTATGAAATCAAAAGTTCATTGTTTAAATAAATTATATGAAAAAAATGGAAATGCGAGTTTCTGTAAATTCAAATACGAAGGAATAAGTTAGGCAAAGTCGTTTGCGTTGTTTCTGCCAAACAGGTAGGTGAGCGCGGACCCTTGGCCAGATGAAACAAACGCCATGGGTTTACAAGCATGGCGTTTGCGTAGTTTTTATTTCGTATACAGCGCTCAGCTTCGACCACGTTTTTGATACAAATAACACGCGAGTGACTTTGCCTAGGTTTTTTCTTCTTATTTTATATTCGAGCTCGAAGCCTCGTACGACTTTTGGACTACGCAAAGATCTTTGCTTAAGTTTCTATAAAGTATTCTTTCATTTTCTGGAGTTTCTAAGATTTTTAATAATAATTTTTTACAACAAACAACGAAAAAAAAATTATCTCGTAAGTAGAGGAATATTCCTCTTCTATTATTACTCTATTTGTAAGAGGATTTTGCGAAAGGAAAAGGATTTTTGACACATAGCCACTCTTTTGTTTAACTTCAACCTTATTAATACTATAAAGAATTAAAAAATAATAACAAATTCTAATACGTGTTACATCCGAGCGAAGGCGAGGTTATTTAAAATAATATTTAAATAAGAAAGGAATAGCAACAATCTGATCAGCTAGCAAGAGGCTAGCTTTTATATTTATTTTTATTAGGGAACGTTTTCACTAACAGATCTATGGGATCTGAGTCAATAAATAATCAAATATTTCTTACATGATGTTTATTATAGTAATTCATATTATGTGACAGGATTACAGAAAATACTCAATTTAATCTGATAATATAAGATTGTCAAAACATGAGAAAATCAATCATAACAACTCCTAATATTCATAGTTTTATAATAGACAAATAATAAGTGCTTTTACTGAATGCCAGTATTGAACAAGTGTTCGGCCGATACTGAGCCAGTATTGAAGAGAGTGATTCAAATGAACAAGACAATGTATATGTTTTCTTATGTTATCTAAATTGATATTAAACTGTTTTAAAGTTCAAATAAAAGAGACCAATACTGGACCAGTATTAGCCAGTATTGGCTAGATCGAATTATGAATATTTTGTACTATAAGCATTCAATATAAGTAAAATCTTATTCTAGTTATAATTCGTACATAATCGTAATGCGCAGTCATTTATTCGGTCCAATCGTCATACGTAAATCAATATTCTTTTATAATTTTATGTTATTAAACAATATTCAAGTCAGTTATTAGATGCGAGATACTTACATAAGATTGTTGGGTTTCTTGGAGACAATAGGAATAGCGTAGGATCGTTGTGATAACCAAGATGTCACTCAATCGATGCCGTATCGATATATTGATATAAACTATAATGATGTACACTTCACCAAACGCTTTTCTTTAAAGTTATATCTCGTTGGATCACAAATTAACGAGCACGATGCTCCCTATAAAGTCTACGGTATCACTTGTGATTTTCCTAGCAATACGTGATACAAGATGCTGCTTTTAATTTCGATTCCGACGGATCACTTTACAATTAGTTCTTCACCAAGACACTTCCTTAAAAGTGCTCGACTCGGACTAATACGGCGGGGCCAATACTGCTTTAACCGGCTCACGGCAACGGCGATTATAACGCGTATGCCAATTTGTAGGCTTGGGTGTAGAAAGCAGTTCTTTCTACCAGTCTACAAATTGGGCAACACAACAGTTACATACTGTTGTTACCGCAAGTCTTACGGTGAAAACAGTATATGACGCCCGACGGGTCACTCGACGATATCGCGCTTTCAAAGCTACCGGAGTATCAGACAAATTATTCTAAGTGTCGCTTGTATTTAAAGAAAATAGCTACCCTTTCCTAGGAACAGGCGTGTCAATGATTTGAATGGTAGGAGGTAAAAAGAATATGATTTTTACCCTTTCCTAGGAAACAGGCGTGTCTTTAATTCAATTGGTAGAAGATAAAATTGATGAAGCTTCAAAAAGTGCACGTGCGCTCGCACTCGCGAATGACATCGATACTCTCTTGTCTCATATTTCTTTCTGCTTTCCAGAAATGCGGTATTTAATATAGTTTAAACAACTAGCCAAACTCTCATAGACTCGTCTAGACTTTGTTTTGCTTATTTAAGGAAGAATGCACGTGTGATCTTTTACAAAAGTCACGTACATTCCTCACGGTCGTAGGAACGGATAGTATCAAGTTACTAGTCGTTTCTAGACGATATTATGAGAATATGAACCTTTACATATAACGGTAAAATCAACTAGTTTGTCAGCAACTTGCATTTTTAGACTAGAATATTCTTGAGACTAAACAATGGATTGATATCATTTGCATTTGCTAATATTGTAATTTCGTCTATCTTTGCAGCTGTTAAAACATATTAAACTAATTTGGAAAATTAGTGAATAAAATGTGAAACTATATACTGCTGAGTAATTTATCTCGCAGCTGCTAAGATGTTTTCAGAAATATAAGATTTATAATGACATTAGAAAATAAAAATTTGGTTACTGGGATGTAACAATACGTAAGATACTTTTTAACGAATCTATTGATACCAAAAACTATTGATACCAAAATGGAGACAATCTGACTATTCTCACTTTAGATTAAGATGCAGAAGGAAAAAATACATTGGAATAATTCAGTTTTTTTATTTTCATTTAATTTAATCAAATTCGTGTTTTTAAGCAGACTTTTAAGGTAATTTCAAAAATTTTAGCCAATCTGAAACTTCTGACTTTAAATTCGAATTTAGTATCTAAAATCAAAAAGAAATACACTATTGTAGTGTCTAAGCGAAATTTTTTTTTGAAATTTGCCTCTAATTCGTAATTTTCAAAAGTTTTTAAATTTAACTCAAAAACTTTAGCCAATCTAAAACTTCTGACTTCAGATTCGGATCCAGCACAAAAAATCACGTAGAAATACACTAGTGTGTATTTCTATTCTGTGCATGTGTCATTATTCCTTTTATGCCAAAATTGTTAATTTCACATATTCATTAGATAAAATTTCTTCTTATTATATTACTAATAACGATAAAATAATATTTATTCACAAATGTTTTAAATTTAATACAACATCAATTTTCCAAAGGATTTAAATTTCAAAATATTAATAATGTTTGTGAAGGCTCTTTGAAGCAAGACGCATGTGGCACTTAAAAAAAAAAACATAACACATTTTTTCGGAATCAGAAGGTCTCAAAACGTCGAGAAATATGGGTTTAAGCAAAAGTTTAAAATCGCACAAATTTAATACCTTCTCATTTAGGATGAGAATGTAAAAATAAATTTTTTTTAAATTTTCAAAAATTTTTAGAAAAGTCAATATTTTTTTATGCAGTTTTATTAGGTGTGATCAAAGAAAGTAAATAGGAAGAAAAAACCGGGATTTACTTTTTTGAAAAATAATAGTGTTTCTGTATATGATTTTCCCATATTATGTTCAATTTTTTGCATATATAACGTGTATTTTGAGGATTTTCAAGGTTTTTAGCAGTTAAATAGTTAGTTTCTTGTTAATTTCTACTTGAGTTTAGTGAGATGAGAATGCGTCAACAGTCTGCTGACCGATTTTCACTTCCCCCTTCCCCCTCTTCTCCTCAAACAAGACTTTTATACAATTGTAAAACTTAAAAAATTCATATATTTTTCGGTTTGCATTATATCAAAAACTTTTATAAATGAAATTTGTTTGTTTTTAATTGTACTTTAAGAAAAAAATAGAGAAATTTTTTTTTTTTTTTGAAGTTTGAAAATGTTCTATTTTTGACATTTTTGGTCCAAAATAGCTGGCTAACGAACTCGATCTGTATTTTTGGTCACTTAAAACGCATACCAAATTTTAAATTGATAGATGAATTTTTACTAAAGTTAATGGATTTCAAAATTTTTTACACAGACAGACAGACAGACAGACACTTTCGTAAAACACATTTTTTCGGAATCAGGAGGTCTCAAAACGTCGAGAAATGTGGGTTTAAGCAAAAGTTTAAAATCGCACAAATTTAATACCTTCTTATTTAGGATGAGAATGTAAAAAATAAAGACTAAGTTAATTTTAAATCAGGTAGGTTGGTCATTGTCCTCAAAATTCGATGAAAAATTAATTTCTAGACAAATTTAGACTATATTTGATTGGAAAAGTCAAATTTTCTAATATTTCAAGTTATAATAAAAATTTATTTATTTATTTTTATCCATTATTTCCTATTGTTCAAGCCTATTTCCCAATAAATATCTGTTACTTTCTTTTTTTTATTTTAGAATAAGTATTATATCTATTTACGCATATGTAGCGCCTTTTTATAGGCAACCGGGGGAAGAATTTCTGTTAATCGAGAAGAATGAAATTTCTTTATTTTATAATTAATCTTTTGGTGCAGGGAAACACGTTATTCTGCACAAGTAATATTTCCCAAAATCTATGTTCACACCTTTCTTTAAAAAGAAATGAGTGCAATGTTTTAAAGGTTTATTGTGAAAGATAATATTTCATTTTTATAAGCAATCCTCCTGACCGGAGGAAGCGCGTGAATTCCATGTTATACAGGATTCGCGTCGCATGTAAACTTCTCGCGTGGTAAGTCTCTTGAGATATATGTGCGTGTGACGTGTCGCGGCCATTTTCTGTAGCAAGTCTGTCAGTTCTATTCCCGATTTCGTTATTTCTGCTCTTGGAAACATCCAATCATGGAAAAATTAGAACTTTTAAATTCCTTATTATCTACGATTTTGTAAATCAGCGATTTCGTGGAAGAAGTGTTTCGTTTTTTTTTTTAATTGTCAAAGTCCAAACTTTCACCAAAGGTGGGGAAAGTCTTTGACAACCACTGCCGAACACTTCTGGGTTTGTCCATCGATCGTCCTTAAAAACATCGATACAGTTATCCTTTCTGCGTTACATTATTTTTCTTATTGGCACTCTAAAGCCCGTTTTACACTCCGTTCAGCAAACGTTAGTTTTCTACCTATCGCAAGAGATACAATCTACGCCGTTTTTAGAACTGAGTTATAATAAATAAGTATCAATCATTCTATTATAGGGGAAGCAATATCTTGAAAATTTAAAGAATTTCATGTTCTTATACAATTACTTTTTAATATTAATATTTGTAGGGAACAAGAATAATAATAAAAAATTTCATTATAAGAATGATTTATAGTGGGATAATTATGAGATGATTCAATTGATGAATTTAAATAATTTTTAAACAAAATTAAACGTTCAGAATAAGATCTTTCTAAAATAATCAAAATTAGCAAATTAATTCTTTGAATTGATATAATTGACCCTATTGAAGAAATAGTATTTCATAATATGTAAATATCTGGATAATCAGAATAACGACATGGTATTCCACTTGATTCTAAAAAATGTTAGGAGAAGAAAGTTAAATTTACTCCTATAAATATTGAAAAAACTTGAATTTTTAATCACCTTGGATTTATAGAAAACCCACACTGAGAAAAAAATCTTACCAATAACGCACAAAAATGTTCAGTGGATTCATCGCACAGACTCCGTGTCAGAGAAAGCAAAAAGGTTATACGAAATTCGGAAGGATCATGCGAGGACCGCAAGCGTCGATGAAAAAATAGCATGGATTTCTGGCTATTCTCGTTACGAGTAATATTGTACCATATGTGCACCTATAGTTCGCACGTTCTTCGTAAGAGAGTTTTCTCGGTGCTGTAATTAGGGGGAATCAGTGGATAAATATTGAACCAGGTCTTGGCCTATCGTTAATTTCCCACTAAATGTATTGAGTTTCAAATCTCTCTAATGAAACACAGTACAGTAGTTTTTTTGTTCCAGTATATAATAACTTCAGGAGCTTTCCCTACTGGAAAATCCTATATAGGTTCTTAGTAGGAATTCTATAAGATTTCTACGTAGATTCTTATAGGATTCTATATAGGATCCTATGTAGATTCCTATAGGAACATTCCTATAGGAAAAACGCATGTGATTTTGTATAGATATGACATAGGAAAACATATAATATCCTATAGGGTTAAATTTCACATTTTTATAGGAAAACATATATTTTCCTATAAGAATCCTATAGATATAACATAGGAAGATATATGGTTACATATAGGATGATATATGAAAACCTATAGGAAAACATATAGTTTCCTATATTGGTTCACATATGAAATCCTATAGGAAAACATATATTTTCCTATAAGAATTCTATAGTTATGAAATAGGAAGATATATGATTACATATAGGATCATATATGGAAACCTATAGAAAAAACATATACTTATTGCCTATACTAGATCACATATGAAATCCTATAGGAAAACATATAGTTTCCCATAAGAATCTTTATAGGAAACTACATGTTTTCCTACAGGACTTTTACTAAATTGAAGCAGAAAATTATATGTTTTCCTATATAGGATCGTACGTGGATTCCTATAGGAAAGCGTGTAGTTCCCTATGACAATCTATATAGGAAACTACATGTTTTCCTATAGGGTTCCTATGGGAGTCCCATATAGGAGTGTATATGGGTCAGCATATAGGAATTTATATAGGTTCCTAGGTAGGATCCTACATAGGATTTCTGAAAATGACTTTTTTCAAATGCGCATACCTCCGCACTGAGCCAATGTCAGAATTTAAACTTAACTCCTTCAAGCACATGATAGATCTCCCTTTTTATATCTTATCTATCTAGAGTCGTTTGTGTGTTTAGGTGAGAGAACGCACCTAGCGGCATTTCTATGAATCTCTCGTATAGGAATTTATATAGGATTTCACATAGGATCCTATATGTCGACCCACATAGGTAAGGATCTCTTCTTATAAGAGAGTTCATTTCATAGAAATGCCGGTAGGTGTGTTCTCTCACCTAATGGGGTCTTACCTATGTGGGTCGACATATAGGATCCTATGTGGGAACCTATATGAATTCCTATACGAGAGATTCATAGAAATGCCGCTAGGTGCGTTCTCTCACCTAAACACACAAACGAGACTCGATAGATAAGAAATAAAAAGGGAGAGCTCTCGTGTGCTTGAAGCAGTTAAGGACGATCGATGGACAAATCGGACAGTGTTTGTCAAATACTTTTCCAACTTTTCGTGAAAATTTGCGCTTTGATAAGCAAGTCTGTCAGTTTTATTCCCGTTTTCGTTTTTTCTGCTCTTGGAAACATCCAATCGTGGAAAACTTATAATTGTTAAGTTTCTTATTACCTATGATCTTGTCAATCAGAGCGATTTCGTGGAAAAAGTGTTCGGTTTTTTTAAAATAAATTGTCAAAGTGCAAATTTTCACCAAAAGTGGGAAAAGTCTTTGACAAACACTGTCCGATTTGTCCATCGATCGTCCTTAAGTTTAAATTCTGACATTCGCTCAGTGCGGAGGTATGCGCATTTGAAAAAAGTCATTTTCAGAAATCCTATGTAGGATCCTACCTAGGAACCTATATAAATTCCTATATGCTGACCCATATACACTCCTATATGGGACTCCCATAGGAACCCTATAGGAAAACATGTAGTTTCCTATATAGATTGTCATAGGAAACTACACGCTTTCCTATAGAAATTCACGTACGATCCTATATAGGAAAACATATAAATTTCTGCTCCAAGTTAGTAAGAGCCTGTAGGAAAATATGTAGTTTCCTATATAGATTCATATAGGAAACTATACGTTTTCCTATAGGATTTCATATGTGATCTTGTATAGGCAAATATATGTTTTCCAGATATGGTTTCCATATATGATCCTATATGTAATCATATATCTTCCTATTTCATATCTATAGAATTCTTATAGGAAAATATATGTTTTCCTATAGGATTTCATATGTGATCTAGTATAGGCAATAAGTATTTGTTTTTTCTATAGGTTTCCATATATATATATGTAATCATATATTTTCCTATTTCATAACTATAGAATTCTTATAGGAAAATATATGTTTTCCTATAGGTTTTCATATATCATCCTATATGTAACCATATATCTTCCTATGTTATATCTATAGGGTTCTTATAGGAAAATATATGTTTTCCTATAAAAATGTGAAATTTAACCCTATAGGATATTATATGTTTTCCTATGTCATGTCTATAAAAAATCACATGCGTTTTTCCTATAGGAATGTTCCTATAGGAATCTACATAGGATCCTATATAGAATCCTATAAGAATCTACGTAGAAATCTTATAGGATTCCTACTAGGAACCTATATAGGATTTTCCAGTATGGTTGCAATTTCATATGTATCAAAATCTTACTCAGCCATGAAACGGACTCACGTTTATCTTATGCGTTTATGATATGTCAAATTTCAAGTGTACTCACTTCGTCATCGTCATCTAGGCGAACTCGTTTTAAAGCTACAATTTCGTGAGTTTCTCGATTTTTTGCCTTAAAAACTGTACCATATGTGCCTGAAATAAAAATAAATATTATATAAATTTACTGTTAATAAATTACTGAAAATTATAAGATATAAAATTGGTATCATGAATTCTTTTTTCAGAATACCAAGTCATAAACTACATTGTAATCTACAAGGATTCTTGTGCTATTCTGTACTGGACCCCCAAAATTTTTCTCCGATTTAAGGGGAGGTTCAAGTGATTTTTTTTCAAAAAATCGAAATTATTTTTTGTCCATTTTTTGTTAGTATAATTATCTAAAAAAACGGGAAAAATAATCTGAAGTAAAAAAAACCTCGAAAATTTGTATTTTTTATTAATTAACTAACTGTAGTATGTTAAACTTTAAATTAACAGTTTTTCTGGTGCACCGCTTGAAAGAGCAGTTCTTAAAGTATAAGAAATGTGTATTGTTACATTTGAAGTGTTATATGTATATAACTATTTATATAATTTTTTCTTATTGTACTTTACTATTAAAAAATATTGCCGAACTTTAAGTTAAATTTTTGTACATTTGGTCCTTCAAACTTTAAACCCGTTTTTCTCGAAACTGCATATCTTCATCTTGTTTACTCTCTTATTTTGCCACTATTCATCGAAATAACGTGAAATTTGGACAGCATGTTCCTTGAACGTGTAGTTTTCGTGTAAACTAGGATTTTTAAGATCCATTAATATTTAAGAAAGTTATTAACAATTTAAGTTACAAAATTATGGTTAAAAAATTCAAAAGTCTGTCATTTGGTTATTTTTCAATAAATATTTTTTATCCTAGTTAACACGATAGCCAAAATGGTACAGATTAAGAAACTATTTAATTTTTTTATTTCACATTAACCGTTGCAGAGAAAAAGTGTAAACAACTTTTAGAGGGATCCACTTTCGGTAGCCATTTTCTAAGACTCCATTAAAAAAAAAAAAACTTTTTAATTACTTTAATAGTTGTTTTCTATTGTAAAAAAAATTTATGTAATAAATATTTTTTTTACCATAAAAAAAATCATTTAAAAAAAGCTTAAAATCACTGGAATCTCCCCCTAAAAGAAATAAAGGTATTTTTTTTTTGATTTTGAAATTTTGTTGCGGGTACAGGAGCAAAACAATAGAGTTTTATATTCTTCTGCAACAGTTTATGTCAAAATCTCGACTTAACCGCTAATTTTTAAGCACTTGTTTCTAAAAGAAGGGGAAATTGGACTTTTAGACAGTTTCTCCCACCAGTAATGCTAGTCAAACATGCCTGCCAACCTAAATTATACGCTTGTCACCATAAATGTTTCTAAAATATCAACTCAGCTGTCGCGTGTCGCGGTCTTGTGTACATATTTCACGTTTTAAAAAGTTACTTCCTTGGAATAAATTTGAACCTGAAAAGGGCCTATTGATAGATTTATTTGAGTTCGCGGTTTTATTTGTTTTTAGCTTGGTGTAACTCGGGACCACCTATCAGTAAGGTGTCGTTAAAAAAATACGTAACGCCTTAAGAGGGGGGGGGGGGGGCTCCAAGAGGTTTTTTACTTAACGTCTTCTTTTCTATTTATCAAGATTAGTACACTTAAAAACTTTAGGAATTAATTTTTACTAACCTGATTTTTAATTTGGGATAGGGGAGAGCGGGGTTGAAAGTGCCGATTTTGATAAAATGCAAAATCAAACAGGTAAAATAAAAGCTAATTGTTTTAGCTTATACACTATTTAGTGCGTAATTTAATGTAGTTTTTAAATTCACTTATAATTTTTGATTAGTTTTAATAGTTTATAATAAAACCTTAATTCTTTGCAAAAAGAGGATGCGGCACAACACGCCCCACAGCGGGGCGGGTTGTGCCCCGCGTGGGGTCGAAGGTGCCGATCACTTTTGTTATGTAATTGTTAAAGAAACAAATGATTTTAAAAATGAAAATAATAAATTACTTATCATTTATAATGGCTGAATTTATTATTCAAGTAATATAAACATTTAAAGGTTTCATTGAGCCGACAATTATACACGAGAAAAATATGCTATTGAATCAATAACGTTTCAGCCAAAACCATAGAAATAATTTATTTAATATATCAATAAATAATTTTAAATCCCTGTTTTAATCATACTTAATATAATTGTAATTATAACGCATATAATATATAGTATATATTGTATTATATATATCTTCCTATATTACAAAAAGATATTGCCGCCGACGCTGTTTCAAGAATTTAGCCCTATGACATATATATATAGCTATATATATAGCTATATATATAGCATATATATATTATGTATATAGCTATATATAGCATATATATATATGTCATAGGGTTCAAATATTGAAACAGACTTCAGCGATGGCCCCTCTCCTCCCATCTTCTCCCCATCCCTGCCACACCTCCACCTCTACCCCTCTATATATGTCATATATATATAGTATATATACTGTAATGAGGATTTACCAAATCCTCAGACTTGTAAACAAATCACTCGGAGATCGACGAAGCCGACCGGAGTAAAAGTAGATCCGCGTCGCGAGCATTCGAGAACGGGAAAAGCACAGCCCCGGTTGCAAGCGTCAGGTCAAGCAAGGCCCAACAAGCAGACGATCCGGGAGAAGACTGAAGATACCAGAAAAAGTCGGACAGAGAGGGCCCGTTGACAGGCGAGGGTCAGAGTTCCGTCCTCGAGGTGGTAAGAGTTCGCAATCCCCAGAGTCCGGTACTCCCGAACATCTGGAAAACGACCACAAACACGCAGGTTCAATCAACGGCACTAGTGAAATGAACGTCGGTTCCACGGATGTTGTTAACACACGACCCGAGGATTGTTGTCAACTTGGAGCCGGCAGCAGAAACTTAGCGAGCACAAGTCGTTAGTCTGTTGGTTGTTCGTCCCGGCGGACGAACTTACCGACACCAAGGAGACTAAGCCGACCAATCACAGACGCCCGCGCGTCACCGGGAGCCAATGGGAGTTCACCATGAGGCCCCAAAGGAAAGAAGGAAGAAACCAGGGACGCTGGGCTGCGTTTCTGACTTCAGTGTGTGCTGGTAGCTTTCCAAAGAGTGTGAATTGTGCGACATTAAACAAAACACGAAACCAGGAAGATCCTGACACCCCCCGAGAGTCCGATCATCACCACCGACGAAGACCCGACCGGTGGAAAATGGAAAACTGGAAGGAGTTTGTAGATCAACTCCAAGGTTAGTGTCCTTTCTGTTCACGAGTGCGGGTCTGCCAATCTGACGGCCATCTTCTCCAAGGGCAAAGGGGGCTGTGCCGAGGTAGATTTGTTAACCTAGGTTTTGTCAATAAATTTGCTATTTTCTTGTTAAATAAATTAGGATAATTTGTTATTAATTTATTTGTTTTTTTATTTATGCGTGTTACGAAAATTCTCTCTCTCAGAACGTTCTCCCTCTGAGGACGGAGTCTCGAATCTAAAATCACGCGGGTCAGGCGGGAAACCGCCATAGTTCGTCTTTCTTTATTTCAGGTCGCGAAGTCCGGGTGGAACCGTCCACCTGGCGCCCGGAACAAGCAGGAGGTTGTTCTGAAACTAAATAACAGTCTTCGCAGGTCGCCTGTCAGCTGGAAGAGCGTAGCTGGCAGGTTTCCATCGTGTGTCAAAAGGGTCGGAGAGACGGCTGGAACCGCCGTTTTGAGTTGCTAATTTACCGTAAGTCAGAATAAAATTATAATTTTATTTAACGAGGCAGAATCCTCGTTACAATGACGCCCAACCTATGGGCCTGAGAGAGAGAGAGAAAGCAATAGGTACTCGGCACAGCCTGCTAACACGCACACAAGGCTTTTAAAAATTTCATAGTTTCCAGGATTTAAATTTTCAGCTGGGAAAATATTGAAATTTTGATTTGTTGCAGCGGTTCTTAAAATTTTAATATTATGTAATAAATTGATTTCCATTGTATTTATTTATAACATGTGCTCTTAATGTTGTTCAATTATTTTTTAATAATTTTGTAGCTGGCTCTGCTTATTTATTTTTGATTATTTTTGGCAAAAATAACCTGTACCGTTCCCTACCACCTAACCCCTTCGAGAAAAAGTGACAGGTCGCGGAAGATGTTTGCTGCTTAAGGCGATTCCGTGTTGCAAAAATCCTAGGAGCTTTCTGGGAATACTCCTCAAACATTAAAGTGTTTTTATTTCGATTTTTCGGTGGCTTTGAAAATTAAATTCAGTGAAAAAGTGGTTGTTTTCGAGGTTACCCACGTGGTGAAAACTTTCCGGAAAGTTACCGAGAGTCACGCGGAAATTTACTAGGTTCTAGCAGAAACCTAGGGATTTTTGAATTCGGGTTCGTTTTTCTTGGGTTACCGAGCGTGGGCTGAAAAGTTTCGAAAGTGACCACGGAAATATAACCGGAGTTGGAAATTTACCGCGAATTTGTGAAATTATTGAGAATTGTGGGAAATTTGAATTTTTTTTTTTTAAATCGAGGGTGGTTGAGTTAGTTAACCTCAATTAAATGTTATTTAACCTCGATTTTGAAAATTTAAGATAGTTTAACCTCGATTAAAGGCTAAATAACCACGGTTTGGAGATTTTCACCCGGTTTTGTAAATTTCAGAGGTAATTTCCGAAATAAATGGTCATTTTGGAAATTTAACCATTTTTTGAGAAAAATTAAGGTCCTTTGGGGTAATTTAACCCCATCAGTGGAAAGTTAACCTGATTTCGCGAAATTTCTAAAGGGAAAGCACGGTTATGAAAGTTTAGCACGGTTATGAAAGTTTAGCTCGGTTTCGAAATTGACCAGGGTAATTTATGAAATTAAAGGTAATTTTGGAAATTTAACAAGGTTTCGGGAAAATTAGGATAATCTCAGATTTTTCTTGGATTTTCGAGAATTTAACCGTGTTTTACGGAAGTCACGTGGAAATACGAAGGCACTTGAGGAAACGTAACCTCCAATTAACAGGGTAACTCGTTTTCGTAAATTCAAAGGGAAAATAGTCACGGTCGGGAACTTTACCGAGTTTTAGAAATTTCCAAAGTTGATTTCCGAAATTAATGATAGTTTTGGAAATCTTACCAAGTGTTCCGGAAATTTAAGAAGAATTCAGATCGTGCTTCACTATTTAACCAGGAATTCGGAAACATGGAGTCACACGACAAAACTGGTGGGAAAAACAATTCGAATAACGAGCAGAAAGAGGGGGGCAATGGCTCAAGGAACCCCCCTCCACCCGGCGGACCCCCGCTACACCGCGAAACTCAGAATAGTGTGGGGGATAAGTTGTTGAGACGCTTCTCTCAACTCCCAATGGAGGAAATCATGTCACAGGTGCCGAACTGGATCGCGAGGTTCACGGAGGACCAGTTACGAGAGACGCTAGTCGAATACGGGTTATGCGCAGAGGGCACTCCGGATGTAATGTGCAGTCGCTTAGAGCGGTTTCTATTTCGGAAAGCAGGCGATGAGACGGTACCATGGGGCCCCCAGGACGAAGCTCAGGTCGAGCATCCCCACTCCTATGAAAAGAGATGGTCAACTTTTAGAGAAAGCGGCCATGACAGTAGTGGAGGGGATACCGACACCCCCAATAGTACCGCGGATAGGGAGTTTCTGTTCGACAGCCCAAATGAAACGGCGAGCGGGAAAAAGAACAGGGGTCCCGGAAAGAAACAGGTTGATTTTGCCCCACCCCGACTCCCACCTATTACATCGGGTAGCCACAGTACCCCACACCCAAATGTAAATACTATGCCACGGGGGACAACTAACGAACACGATCGGGTAGACCCCGTCGAAAATGACCCACTAAGCCAAACTGCGTTGTTGGAACTGATTCGCAGCCAACAAGACTTGATCGTGGAGCTTAAAGAAAGCTTAGTTAAGCTCCAGGCGGAATCAGTAAGACCCCCAGCGAAAGAAACCCCTCAGCAGACGCCGCGTATGACTCAGGATGGTACAAGGGCCGAGGAGGGAAGATTCGGTGGAATATTTGGCAAAAGCTGGGATCCAAAAACGTTCCCAAGCTCACGATGGTCATCGGGGGTACCAACGGTAACAATAGCCCCTCCAATAGTATCAACGGCGTCGATCCAGTCCTCGTACACTCAGTCCGGTGGGCTCACGTGGAGCCAAGAGAGGAAAAGGCGCGAGCAGGGTGGGGGAAATCTGCCGACAACAATGCACACAACATCGGGACTGCCCACAACGACACCGGGATGGCAGCCTCCGAACGCGTCTCATAATAACCCCTTCAACCTATTCTCACAGGCCGATCCGACTTCGGCAGCTAGAAAAAGTTGGAGAAACGAAGCTCAGAGTGGGGGGAAGCCCAAGAACGATTTTCTCGGATTGCTACGTCACTAGGGCTACTGAGACATCAAACAGAGGCGTGCTTCCCACCATCCGATCAACAGGGCTTCCGGCAAGAACCTCGAGACGCCGGGGGCAATTATGAGAATTCTTGGGGACACGCGAATCCCGAGCCTGACGAATTTACGCAAAGAACCAGGGAAGAGTACCAAAATATTTTTAGATCGGCGAATTTCGGGCCAGACGAATTTAACAAAAGGGCTAGAGACTTCTATTCGAACTTTTTCGGATTCGATACTCAGGGCCCGCCCTTAGGGACCTAAGATTTCCAAAGCGGTCCAGGTAACCAGCAAAGTGGATTTCCGTTTTCCACGGCTGGACCGCAGAGCAGCCAAAGGCCTATGAGCTCTAACCCACATGACTCAGCAAACGGCGGTGGTGGAAGCAGTGGGGGACAGAGTTCCTACAGACCTCACAATCCACCACGTGATGTTCTAAAAGTCGTGGAAAGTTGGAAGCTAAAATTCAAAGGAGAAAGGGGCGAGAATCTTGACCAGTTCCTGTGGAGAGTCGAAGAAGGTAAGGCAGGGGCCTACCTTTCCGACGAGGAACTGTTGCTCGCCATGCCCTTCCTCCTTGATGGAATGGCCTACCACTGGTTCCGCCAGAACAAAGGCAGGTGGACCAGTTACGTGCATGTACGGATTATTTCAGTTGTCAACCGTACCGGTACCGGTAGAGAAACAACTGAACCGTATTTACGAAAATTTGAAGCCCGAATTCCGCCGAGCGATCCCGAGATATAATTTCGCTGATTGTAATGGACTTGCCGGACTGGCCGGACAGTATGAGAGAGTCGCAGAGACTCTCAATAATCATAGACCCCCTCCACCCCCCCGAAAAGTCGCTGTACCCGACTTTGCGTACAGGGGAAAACCATCGGCTGCGAAAAAGGCTCCAACGGTAGCAGCAATGGCGGAGAAACCGGTTCCAGACACTTGGGCAGAAAAATTTGCGGAGTTGTCAAAGAAATTTGACACCGCAATAGCTGCGATAGGTACTGCGAACGCAGCCAAGCAACAAGCCCAAACAAAGTCCGGGGGAACCAATCAGACTCCGAGAAAGGGCTCCCCAAATCAGAAGGGCAACAAGAAACAAGGCCCACCACCAAAGAAGCAGGACAACGCACAACCGGGGACTTCCTCAGAACCCGTGGAGGAAAAAGTCGTTGTGTGTCATAACTGCAAAGCAGAGGGACATTACCAAAGAGGTTGCCCCAAGCCGCGCAGAAAGGACTATTGCATGCGATGTGGCAAAGATGGGGTAAACACAAAGTCCTGCAAGGATTGTCCGGGAAACCAGCGTCGGGAGAGCCAGTAGGGGTCACCCCTCTCCCCTCAAAGACGTTGACGACCCCCTCAGATAAACAGGTGTCTTCCTTAGACCTGGGATCGGAACCAGTGTTATCCCAGGTAACGAGCGAAGCACCTGGCACCAGTCGAGTACAAGATTCAGACGACACTCGACTGAGCACTGAGGAAAAATCCGAAACAATCCCGCAGGAGGTAATGCCTCAGGATGAAACATCCTTTCCACCCGACAACGCCCAACCATCGACGTCGAACCAAAATGGTACACGAAACAAGGACGCCATTTTTGTAAACGATCGAGTTATGGGTAAAGACGGAAAGGATCCTTGGAAGTCCAATCAGGTAATTCTGGCAATACTGAGGTCCCGTGACTTGCCAGAGGCTACACCTGAGCCAAGGTCATCCAAACCACTTAAATTAAGGGTAACAGAGCCACCAGTGGAGGACGAAGGCTTTACCTTGCGAGCCTTTACGACTGCACGGATAGGTAACACGCCGAATGTCCAGGCCTTAATTGTTGGTGGTGCCTCTCGAACGGTAATGGGAGACATTGGCTTGGCAATAGCCAAACGATACCAAGCAACCTTAGAGCAGACGCCTGGTAGGGGTGTTGAAACCGCAGACGGTACCGTTCGACCAGTACAAGCAAGCTGTCTCCTGTCCATCGAGGTAGACCAAGTATCCCGAATGATGAGAGTCCAAATAGTTCCAGGAATGGGCGAACAGGTTTTCTTTGGAATGGACTTCATTCACACATGATTCGGGATAGTACATGATGGCAAAAAAAGAGCTTGGCATATGTCGGACTACCCGGAAGTAGTCCACCACTATGCCAAAACGGGAGAGGAGGAGGTAAGAGACGCTTCGGGCGAGTTGTTGAACATCAGCTCGGTCTGTGGACTCAGGCAAATCTCAGATATTGAGAGGTCCGAGCTGGATGAACTCGTCGCGAAAGTAATAAGACGACCCCTTCCCACCCTCTTAGCAACAGATCGAATTGTCCATAGTATTGACGTTCAGGGCCACCCGCCGATAAAGCAACGCTACTATCGGGGGTCTCCTAAGGTCCTGAAAGCGATGCAAGAAGAAACGTCAAGACTATTGGCCGAGGGGATAATAGAACCGTCTAAGAGCGGATGGTCCAGCCCGGTAGTCATGGTTAGAAAATCGGATGGTACATACCGATTCTGTGTCGACTACCGGAAACTGAACAAAGTGGCAAAAAAGGATGCCTATCCCCTCCCCAAAATGGACATGATCCTGGAACAGCTCCGAGCTGCCAAGTACATAACGACACTGGACTTGAAGTGGGGATACCACCAAATACCGATGGCAGAAGACAGCAAAGAGTACACTGCCTTTACAGTTCCGGGAATGGGCTTGTTTCATTTTAATAGGATGCCTTTCGGACTGTCGGGTGCCCCAGCGACATTTCAGAGACTCGTAGATTCACTCATAGGCCCAAAGATGGAACCGAACGTTTACGCTTACGTCGATGACATTGTTATCGTAAACGAGACCTTCGAAGAGCACAAGGACTGGATCCCGAGAATCGCAGAGAGATTACAGGGAGCGGGACTTACGATTAATCCGCAAAAATGCGAATTCGGTAGAAAAACCGTCCGGTATTTAGGATTCCTGGTGAACGAAGAGGGACTCCAAATTGATCCAGAGAAAGTGGAGCCCCTAAAGTCGTACCCCGCCCCTACGAATATCAAACAGTTGAGAAGGTTTCTTGGAATGGCATCGTGGTATCGCCATTTTATTCCACAGTTAGCGACGATTGCGGAACCTCTCAACCAACTGCTCAGGTCCAATATCCCCTGGAAGTGGGAAGACGACCAAGAAAACGCGTTTGAGCAGTTGAAAGATTTGATAACGACCACACCGATCTTGACGTACCCCGATTTCGAGATCCCGTTCGACCTACACACCGACGCAAGTAACTATGGCCTCGGTGCAGTCTTAACGCAAAAGCAAGATGGCGTAGACCGAGTAATTGCCTATGCGAGTAAAACAATGACGGGTGCGGAACGAAAATACTCGGTTACTGAAAAAGAGTGCCTTGCGGTAATTTGGGCTGTGCGAAAATTCCGCCATTACCTGGAAGGTTTCCATTTTACGGTCATTACTGACCATAGTTCGTTGCGCTGGCTTCACAATCTGCATAATCCAACCGGTCGACTGGCCAGGTGGGCCCTAGACCTCCTCGAGTATGACTTTGACGTCATGTACCGAAAAGGCTCAGAACATTTAGTCCCTGACGCCCTGTCTCGGATGTACGAGGAGGCAGCCTTACCGATAGCGGCCTTAGACCCGGTCATGGACGATTGGTACCGCCAGCGACTTCGAGAAGTGCAGGAAACCCCCAGAAAGTTCAATGGCTGGAAAATCACAGACGGTCTGTTGTATCGCTTCCGCCCAAATCCGCTAATTGACTCAGTGATCGACGATCTTGATGCGTGGAAACTAGTGGTACCTCACGAACGAAGACAGGAAGTCTTCGAAGAGGTCCACGCCGATCCACAAGCCGCGCATCTTGGAATTGACAAGACATACCGGAGAGCCTCGAACCAATATTATTGGCCAGGAATGTTCCGTGACATAAAATCTTGGGTGCGCACGTGCGACACGTGCCAACGAATCAAGGTTGATCAGCGTCCACCAGCTGGTCTGATGACCCGCCGTGTCGTAGAGCAACCATGGCAAGTCGTAGCAACAGATGTCATGGGACCCTGGCCAAAAACGTCACTTGGCTTTGAATATCTCGTAGTCTTCGAGGACCTATTCACGAAGTGGATAGAGATAGCACCGATGAGAAAAGCCAATGCAGAGAAAATAATAAAAGCGTTCGAGGAATACATCCTATATCGTTGGGAGCGCCGGAAGTACTGGTGTCGGATAATGGTACCGAGTATGTCAACCATGCGTTTTTAGAGTTGACAGAAACATACGGCAGATCCGGTAGAAAGGGTGAACCGGGTACTCAAAACGATGATCTCCGCGTATATCAACAAGAACCACCGGAGTTGGGACGTCTACCTCAAAGATCTCAGATTCGCGTATAACACGGCGGTGCACAGCACGACAGGTTTTAGTCCCGCGTATTTGAACACAGCCAGAGAACCGCGTCCCTACAACAATTTGCGTCGGAGAGTGGAAGAACCAACGGATCCGACCCCACCAGATCGTGATGAATGGCAGGGAAAAATGTTGCGCCTGAAGAAGTTGCAGGACCTCGTAACGCTCCATCACGAAGACGCGTTCGGACGCCAGAAGCGATACTACGATAAACGGCGTCGTCACGCAGTCTTCGAAGTAGGGGAAAAAGTTATGCGTAAAGGCGAAGTCGTGTCGTCAGGGCGTAAGGGAATCACGAAAAGCTTCGGAGGTAAAAATTAGGGACCGTACGTAATCGTTCGCGTTGTAGGGCCATCTGTTTACGAGATAGGAGCCGAAGACGGGCGGTTAGTAGGTAGGTTCCCGGTCAAACTCCTTGTCCCTAACCGGGACCGAGAACCTAGAGAGGGGGAGGAGGGTGTAACTCGAAGACCCGAAGACACCCCTTCATCTAGTAATCCCTAAACCCTTACCCTAGAGCCAAAAGAAAGAGGTGATATACCAACCCTAATGATAAACAAAGTAGTAGTAGAAGTAACCTTCCCCTAACGCAGACACATTCTTTCCTACAGCTGAAGAAGAAGCTCAAGCAGCCAGACTAAGCCGAACAACGACGGCAAGGCTCACAATCCAAAGAGCCCTTCTCGAACTGGAAAAAGTCGGAGCGGAAGAGACGGGCCGACGAGCCAGGCCTAGACCAATGGACCCTCCACGGAACTATGGAGGCGAACGGAGGGCCGAAGGGCAGCTTGGGGAAGAGGCCGACCGATTCTTGAGACGGGGACCAGTGGGTTATCCGCCAAACCACGGAGGAGAGCGCAGACCCACAGCAAGACCCCAAGGGGAAGCCAACGCACAAAGGGCTGGGCGAGCACCAGCTAGAGACGCCACAGGAGTCGTACACCCCCAGAACGACAACCCACCGAGGGCCAATCAGGGAAGGAAAAACCACCCTCCCAAACACGTCAGAGACTGGGAGCGTAGGCAAAGGGAGAACCAAGAAACAGCAGAAAGGGGCCGACAGGAAGCCCGAGAAGATCGGGCAGCCCGAGAAAAAGCCCTGCGCGACCAAGAACGACGAGACAGAAATCAACAGCGGGTAGGAAAAGCTCGACTGCTGTGGGAAGAACGGCAAATATTCCTCCAAGAGTTAAAAGAGAAGGAGGATGCGGAGAAAAGACGCCAGGAGCGAGAAGCCCGCAGGCGAGAAGGGGAGACCCGACGTCGAGAAGAGGAGGCTACTCGAGAAAGAGAAGAGGAGCTGCAAAGGCAGTGGGAGGCAATGGGTCGTTCCGATGAACCGTGGTACAACCCGAACCAGGAAGAAGACAGATCAGGAATCCCACCGCCGCTGACACCGAGATTCTGTCGACGCTGCCAAGGGAAGGGCCACTATGAAAGGCTTTGCCCCAATCCAAGCGGAAAATAGGACCACCAGGACGAGTACAGTAGTCACAGACCGACCATCTCAGTCCTCTGGACACACGGCCCAGGCGGGATTCAGTGAGGAAATCCCCCCCCCTCCTACGTTCGCTAAATAACCTGTTGCGAAATCATGCCGCAGAGGTATTCGTTTGCATCACGCGTAGACGACAGAAACGTTTTTGTTTGTAGACATTGATCCCCCTTCTTCGTCATTATAAGTTCCGCCTCGTGAGAAACAAAAGACTACAAATTTTCTTCTTGTAATATAAGAATTAATAAATAATTTTTTTGTTGGTAACCGACCCTTCGTCTCTCTTAACCCAAAATCGTAGACATTAGTCACCTAAGTAACGCCATGGGTAACAGCGAAAACAACCAGTAGAGGTAGGTAAATGCAGTCACATACGACAGGTTATATAGAACCAGGGATGTTAACAGGAAGTCTCCTGGGATACAGAGAAATTCTTTAGTCGATCATCCCCCCCTTCTTAGAAACTCAAAGTAGTGGGGGTGAGTAGAAAGAACGTTCCAGGTTAAGAGTAGAGGGGGAGGATAAGCTAGAGCCATGGGAAGGAAAGTCTTGTGTGGGTACAAAGGAGAGAGGCGGCGGAGGGACCCGTGCGAGAGTGTGAGCGGAGGAGACGGACCCTTGGCCGTGTCCCGACTAAATTGCTTTGACTGACCCGAAAAGAAAAGGGAAAACGGAGAGGCTTCGTCTAGGTCCGGGGGAGTTGTAATGAGGATTCACCAAATCCTCAGACTTGTAAACAAATCACTCGGAGATCGACGAAGCTGACCGGAGTAAAAGTAGATCCGCGTCGCGAGCATTCGAGAACGGGAAAATAACTCTCAGCACACACTCAACCACGACGAGAACTCCTGTAAAAATACTAAATATTTTGAGGTTAGGTAACAGAACAAACACTAAAGTCACGTTGATTAGTGTTTTAAAGAAAGATTCCAGAATACCGAAAGCACAGCCCCGGTTGCAAGCGTCAGGTCAAGCAAGGCCCAACAAGCAGACGATCCGGGAGAAGACTGAAGATACCAGAAAAAGTCGGACAGAGAGGGCCCGTTGACAGGCGAGGGTCAGAGTTCCGTCCTCGAGGTGGTAAGAGTTCGCAATCCCCAGAGTCCGGTACTCCCGAACATCTGGAAAACGACCACAAACACGCAGGTTCAATCAACTGCACTAGTGAAATGAACGTCGGTTCCACGGATGTTGTTAACACACGACCCGAGGATTGTTGTCAACATGGAGCCGGCAGCAGAAACTTAGCGAGCACAAGTCGTTAGTCTGTTGGCCGCGGGGCGGCAGCATCTCCCGGCGGACGAACTTACCGACACCAAGGAGACTAAGCCGACCAATCACAGACGCCCGCGCGTCACCGGGAGCCAATGGAAGTTCACCATGAGACCCCAAAGGAGAGAAGGAAGAAACCAGGGACGCTGGGCTGCGTTTCTGACTTCAGTGTGTGCTGGTAGCTTTCCAAAGAGTGTGAATTGTGAGACGTTAAACAAAACACGAAACCAGGAAGATCCTGACACCCCCTGAGAGTCCGATCATCACCACCGACGAAGACCCGACCGGTGGAAAATGGAAAACTGGAAGGAGTTTGTAGATCAACTCCAAGGTTAGTGTCCTTTCTGTTCACGAGTGCGGGTCCGCCAATCCCTCTGAGGACGGAGTCTCGAATCTAAAATCACGCAGGTCAGGCGGGAAACCACCATAGTTCGTCTTTCTTTATTTCAGGTCGCGAAGTCCGGGTGGAACCGTCCACCTGGCGCCCGGAACAACCGGGAGGTTGTTCTGAAACTAAATTAACGGTCTTCGCAGGTCGCCTGTCAGCTGGAAGAGCGTAGCTGTCAGGTTTCCATCGTGTGTCAAAAGGGTCGGAGAGACGGCTAGAACCGCCGTTTTGAGTTGCTAATTTACCGTAAGTCGGAATAAAATTATAATTTTATTTAACGAGGCAGAATCCTCGTTACAATACCTAGCTATATATATCTCCCTATATTATAAAAAAGATATCTCCGCCGCCGCTGTTTCAAGATGTGACCGCCTACAGGGTTGCTACGTATAATTTACAGGCCTGGACCAGTCTTGAGTCAAGCCTGGGACAGTCTTGAGCCAGTCTTGAGTCATTCTTAAGCCAGTCTTGAGCCAGTCTTTAGCAAGTCTTTAGCCAGCCTTGGGACAGTCTAGAGCCAGGCCTAGGCCAGTCTTGAGCCAGGCTTGGGCCAGTCTAGAGCCAGCTCAAGACTGGACTAGGCCTGGCTCATTCAATTTTTAGCTAGGCTAGCTCTCTTTTTTTTTTTAAGTCATTTTAACAGCGACAGACACGAAATCTTTTTGTTGTTTAGGGAAATATTAGTGGAATTTGAAATTTAAAGCAAAATAAATTTAGAAATTTTATAAATGTTATTGACAAATAAGTAATTTAATATAATTATTGTTTTAAAAGAAGATTTTTTTAAAAATAATTATGAAATTATAAGACAGAAAGAGCGCAGGTATCTTTTTAGATAATTATAATTTTTAAATAACCTAAATTTTATGAATATATAAATGAATTAAGAAAAATAAATTTTAGAAATATTATATAAAATAAAAAAGAAATTTAAAATAATTAATGTTATTAAATGAAGAAACAAATTTTAATCAGCAATTAAATTAAATTAAAAATTAAATGAAAAGTAGAAAATTTTTATATATACTTTGAAGATTATGTATTCTTTCTTTTTATAATTTTTCAATTTTTACACTATAAATTCCACATTGATTTAATCTCCTTTTTATAACTTTAAAATTTTGAACAATTCAAAAAAGAATTTTGATTCCATGTGGAGTTTTAAATTTTCATGAAAATGTATAAAATGGCAAATATAAAACATTATTGTAAATCTTAAATTATTTGTTTACATTTACAAATAGATATTTTCATGTTTTATGTTTGACAGTTCCACATTTGGCACAAAAGAGAAATTCTAAATTATATTTAAATTAAATATTTAATTATATATTTAAATAATTTATATTTAAATCTAAATTATATAAATTATATTTATGTGAAATTTATAGTGTTGAGTATAATAATAATAATAATAATTTTCTTTTTTTTGTATTCAATATTATTTGAGAAGTTAAAATTTGTATTAACTTAATTTGTAATAACTTAACTTATTTTTAATTAATTATAATAAACTACTGTTAAAAATTGAAGGACGGATCGACAGAAGAGTATTTCGAAAAAATACAACTAAATTTAAATTGTTACATCGTGATTCAATTTAAGATAGAAACTTCAAGTTGGAAAATTTAGTAAGCTTATTTTCAAACGTCAAGGTTCTATCTAACTTTTGGATCAAGATGTAATAATTGTAATTGAGTTGTATTTATCTATTTTTTTCTTGTCTATAAGAAAGACAATTTCAAAAGATTGTTTCAGTGTATTTAAAATATTTTAATAAATTTTTAGGTTAGGTGAGATATAAGATTGGTTTGTGATAAACTTTAAAGCATATTACACCTCCTCGCGGTGCATCTTGGAAAGAAATTTTATGAAAATTAAGTAACCTAAAAATTTGTTTAAAGTTTATATGAATTTTTTTCCAAGATTTTGGCTAAAAACCAATCTATAAAGAGTATTATTAAATTAAAATAAAGGTGAATCTATTTACAATTATAACTTTTTGATATAAGTTCAAAATATTTGCATTTATTTTTATATAAAAACATACCTTAGATAAAAATTAATTGAAATAATTAACTATATAGGCTACTTTAATTAGAAAATCTAAATTTTAATAAATATAGTTATTTATGTATTTTAATACATTAATATATATGAATATTTATTTTAAAACTTAAAAGTAAAACTTGAATTGAAACTCAAGTTAAAGAAGTTCAAAGTTAAAAGCAGGGGGGTTGGCGCGCGAAGCGCGCAGGGGGGCAAGGCCCCCCTAGTATATATATATATATATATATATATATATTTTAATATTATATATACTATAACCGTTTTATTTTAATTTTAAAGATTTATTTTTAAACAAAAATAATAAATGTTATTTGATGATGAGATTTATGAAGACCAAATTTTATGCAAATTGAGCGGTTATAATATAGCAGTTGTAAAAGGAAATCAAAGGAGTTTTCTATTAAATTAATTATTTAGAATTTAAGTTAAAATAGTTGAACTTTATCCCTTCCGGGATGCGCCAGGCAGTGATTTAGTGAATAAATCACGGCCGTCCTTCCATTTAGAACTAATCTCCTTCAACTTCAAAATCCGCCGGTCAGCTCTGTTAGGCGGAGAGGGGCGTGAGCCGACGAGTAACCAACGCTGGCCCAGTGCTGAAAAGTGAAAACGAGAGGAGCTTTCCCTGGAGTTTTCCCCCCATTTTAAATAAATAAAGCACTGATTAATAAAATAAAATAAATATAAATTTATTTAATGAACATTAACTATTCGGAAAAAGGTGACTTTTGTCCCAAGATTTTACAAAATGTAGCCTCTGAGGGAGGAAATTATATCGACCAGAAATCCACTAAACTTAAAACTGAGATTGTGCAAGATACTCTTAAATATGAGGCCATTCTAAGGCCGGACAATTAGAATAATAATTACTAAAATCTCATGTGGACGGTCGAGCTGCCAGTGGCCATGAGCACGTGGCGAATAATTACAATTTTAATAACGTGAGTCGCTTACCCATTGTTTAAACAGTACGACGACACAGGGCCAATATCGGCCGGCACAGAATTTAATTTTATAATTAAATTTATAATAAAAAGGAGTCGTTTCGACTCAAAAATAGAAAAGTCTCAAACTTTTATTCGTGGAACCAACTGTTACCCACGAGGGCACAACCAGGAAGAAGGAGCGAGGTTCGTGGAAATTCGGACGCTCTTCCGAAAATTTCCTGTCTCTCTCCTTGATTGTCGGATCTCATTCATCGATAATGAGATCCATTTGTAGATTCGCTCGCTGCGCCGTGAGATGTCCCTTGATGTCCTATTTCGGCTTCTAGACAGACAGGTTCCACCATGAGAGGGCGGGAATCACATCCACCCCTTTTTCCCTCGATGTACAACCCTCGGTTGTGCCCATGGCAGAAACCTGGCTGCACCCTGGCATCCTTCTTCGGACCCTCAGACGAAGGAGGCGAGCGAATTAAAGCGTAAATAAAACATAAAAATAAAGAATGGTAAATAAGCGACTCTTATAAATATTTAATTTTTGACAGAGGCGTGAAATTTCTGGTTGACGATGAGTGAATGGACATGGTCTATCCTAGCGCTTCCTGTTTGATTTTATTTAACGCGGAAGGCTCCTTCGAAAAAGAGAAAAGTTGCTTACAGAACGTGCAGATGAAATCTGCAACGTTACAATACGTATAACATGTTATAATATATTAATATTTATTTTTTTTAATTTTTATATTAATCTAAAAGTATATACTTTTGAATTAGTTTTCCCAATAATCATTTCCTATTGTTAGCTTACAGTGTTAAAAATATAATGGTGCTCCTATATAGTAAATTATGTAAATATTACTATATATAAAGTAAATAGCACATAATATATATTTTTTTAAAGAATTATTTGGTATTTTTATAAAAAAATATATACTTAATACTTTTTACGTCATTTACTAGTTTAGGTGCATGTGTGTGTATCTCCTAACCGCGGCACTTTCAACCCCAAGCCAGAGGCACTTTACGCCCCGTTATACTAACATCTACTTTTTATAAAATATAAAATAACCAGTTAATTAAATCGGTATTGTTAATATATTATTCAATTCATAAATAAATTTGGATCATTTCAGTAAAAAATTTGCATCGAAAGCTTTAAAAATGTATTAAATAGACCAAAATGTATAACGGTGAAAATATTTTCAAATGTGACATAAAAAGTGAAAATTCACAAGAACACTAACAGCCAACTATTTTACGTAGCAAATGAAATCAAAATGACTGACAGCGAGTCGCATTCATTAAATATTACTTTTCTCACTTCAACTTTATTTTTATCTTGTTTCATTTCCGAAATATAAGCATCGGCACTTTTTACCCCTGGCACTTTCAACCCCGCCCTCCCCTACTCACGTAAAACGTGAATTTTTCCCATAGATTGTAAATTTTCAAAGCATGAAAAGCATTATTATTATTTATTTTTTTTTAATGTAAATATTCGTATCCTCGAATAAAAACTTTACTATCTTCGCAGGGAAATTTTTCGTTTTACACGATTATGCCAGATTAAAAGCTTTAATTGTTTAAAGTTTAATGTAAAATTATTAACTGTATGAATCATAGAGAAAAGCATTCCCAGTGTGCACGTTCTAGAACTGTAAGAAACCAAAATGAAAACAGTGTTACAGAACAGGTGTTACAGTTTTGTTATGGAACAGTTATAGAATGAAAGTGTAACGAAAATTCTAGAACACTGTTACAAAAATGTCATATAATTGTTCCATCACTGTGTTTTAAATCTATTCTGTAGCACCTGTTCTGTCTCTGTTCTAGAACAACCATGTAACGTACGTTCTAGAATAGATGATCCAAACTAGTTATAGGATTTGATTGTAGCATTGTTACTGAAACCTTCTAGAACAGTGTTTCTAAAATGCGATATAAGCGTTCTATCACTGTGTTCTACATTTATTCTGTAACAATTGTTTTACGATTGTTCTATATATATATTGATGGTGTCTTCTTTGCCATATTATTTGTATGTTATTTTTCTTGTGTTCTTGAAAAAAGTGACACTAAAGTAATGATACACATTCCTATCACTATTTATATGTCACACTTTTTCATAAGGGTAGGGGTGCGTGGTCCCAAACCGACCCCCTAAAAGGCAAAAGGCAAAAAGGTGCCAAAAACTTGTTTTCTTGCCAAGGTCAAATTTTTTTCAGTAAAGGAATCATTTTTTCATGTTTCTACTGGTTGCCGAGGCTCTGGATCTCATTAAGTGAAAGATACAGAGAGAAAATCGAAAATTGACGTTTTCGACAATCTCAAAAAGGGTGGACAGAAACCGACCCCCTATTTTTATTGCAGGAAATAGCGAAAACAAACAAAATTTTCAACTTGCATTGTAATTTAAATTAGAGAACAACAAAATAGAATGAACTTAAATTACTTTTAGTTTATTTAAATACATTATTTAAGGCCTTTTTCAGAATAAGAGTAAAAGAATAATCATTAGGGGTCATTCACATATTAAGTGATACAAATTTTGGCTAATTTGAACCTTCTCCCCCCCAGTGATATTTTTTCTATTGTTAAAAGCACCGATACTTCCAGGAAGTTTCCTGGAAGTTACCCGTGGCAAACTGGGTAGTTACCCGTGGTAACTTCCTGGAAACTTCTCTTATGTAGAACAATGTCCGCGCTTGGAAACTACCCTTGGTAACTTCCTGGAAACTTCCCTGGAGATTTCCTGGAAACTTCCAATTGAGACTTCCTGAAAACTTCCCATGGTAACTTCCAGGAAGTTTTCGTGGAAACTTCCAGGAAGTTAGCCTGAAGTTTCCAAAATTTATTTAATTTTTTTTCGAATAAAATTATTGTTTAAAAAGGTTAAAAAAATAAAGGGATCTTTATATATTGCTTTGTCGTTAAATAAAAAATTAAATATAAAAAAAAAAACCCGGTCGGTTAAAGGTCAGCGGACTCGAACCCTTGTCCACCCAGCGGGAGGGTAAACTCGAGGTCTCGAGCAGGTGCTGGGATTGCGCCTTAACGCGTTCGACCAAATCGCCACTGACAACAGTTTACATGAAACCAATTGATACCCAGAACCAAAAAATCTATTTTTCTGAGAGACATATTACAAAAGATAAATATACAAGGTTTAATGATTCGTATAATATATAATTCCTTATACGGAATAAATACACAATTACATGAGTCGTTGCAGATGAACGGGATAATAATCTTTCGTATGAGTTTTTTTTAGGGATTTTAACAAACTAATACTACTCTAATTACCAAAGAAACGAATAATAATTCATTTTTCAAGTAAAACCAATGGTTTTTTATAAAAGAAATTCATAGTTACAGGAAAAAAAGAATGATTTTTACCTAAAATTTGGAAGAAGTAAAAAGTATTTTGCCCTACTTTACCAACATTGCATACTGATTGAATCCGGTTCGTTTTTCAATATATATTAATATTACCTAATTAATGAGTAATATTAATTATTATTAATGCAAATAATAATTTTACTCTTAATTTTATAATAAAAAATAATAATAAAATATAAATAATAAAATAATAAAAAAAAAATAATAATAAAAAATAATAAAAATCAAACCCAAACATACAATAAGTCAAATAAAAAAAAATTGTAAAAATTAAATTAATTTAAAATTTTTATCAATTTAAAACTAAAAATCCTCATAAAGTCATATCTCGGCACAAAAGAAATAAAAAAATAAGAAAATTGAAATTGATATTTAAATTGTTAAGGATCAAATTTAATTTGAAAATTAAATTTGAAATAGTTTTGTTAAAACTTGATTACAAATATCAATAGGCATTATTATTTTTTTAAGAAAGAATTAGATTTATTAAAATTTTCAGATACTTCAAAATTATAACATCTTAAATGCTGCGTCGAAAAAATTAATAAATTTTTAAATACTGATTTTTTTATTTAAAACTGATTTTGTTTATGGTTTTCTTTAATAACAACTTAACTGCGATTATCTAAAGGCAACAAATTAATTTTTCACGAAATATTACGATTTCCTGAAATCCTCAATATTTTTACATTTTTTTACTTTAAAAATCGAATAAAAAGTTTGACAATAATTTAAAAACTATGGAAATATTAAAAAGTGTTTTCGTTTAAAGTCTTCTTTGATAAAAACTTTATTGCAATTGTCTATCGCAAAAGATCCATTTCATCAAGAAAGTTCTCGATTATTTGGAATCTTTAATTAATCAAAATTTTTCATATTAAATTTAGAATAAAAATTTTGTAAATTTTTTTAAAATTACATAAATATCAAAAACTAGTTTGGTTTATAGTCTTCTTTAATATTATCTTTATTGATATTGTCCAGTGGTAATATATAAATTTTTTCAAGAAAGTTGTCGAATAATTGAAATCTTCAATTTATCAGAATTTTTTATATTGAATTTTTTACATTGAATTTTAGATGAAAAATCTTAAAGAATTGAAGGTTTTAATTAATCGAGAATTTTTTTAATAAAATTCATCTTTTGCCACTAGACAATCGCATTAAAGTTTATATTAAAAAAGACTATTAACCAAACTAGTGTTTGATATTTATATAATTTTAAAAAAATTTACAAAATTTGTATTCCAAATTGAATATGAAAAATTTTGTTAAATTGAAAATTTCAATTATTCGCCAATTTTTTTTATTAAAATTAAATGTTTTGCAGCTAGACATTCGCAATAAAGTTTATATTAAAGATGACTATAAACCAAACTAGTTTATGATATTTATAAAATTATTAAAAAATTGACAAAACTTTTATTCTACATTTTAGATGAAAAATTTGGAAGAATTGACAATTATTCGACAATTTTCTTAAAAAAATTTATATATTACCGCTGGACAATAGCAATAAAGATAATATTAAAGCAGATTATAAACTAAACAAGTTTTTGATATTTATAAAATTTTAAAAAAATTAACAAAATTTTTATTCTACATTTTAAATGAAGAATTTTGAAGCATTAAAGATTTCAATCAATCGACAATTTTTTTTATACTATTTTAATGTTTTGCCGCTAGACATTCGCAATAAAGATAATATTAAAGAAGAATATATACTAAACAAGTTTCTGATATTTATAAAATTTTAAAAAAATTAACAAAATTTTTATTCTACATTTTAAATGAAGAATTTTGAAGAATTGAAGATTTCAATTAATCGACAATTTTTTTAATACAATTTTAATGTTTTGCCGCTAGACATTCGCAATAAAGTTTATATTAAAGAAGACTATAAACCAAACTAGTTTTTGATATTTATGTAATTTTAAAAAAATTTACAAAATTTTTATTCTAAATTTAATATGAAAAATTTTGATTAATTAAAGATTCCAAATAATCGAGAACTTTCTTGATGAAATGGATCTTTTGCGATAGACAATTGCAATAAAGTTTTTATCAAAGAAGACTTTAAACGAAAACACTTTTTAATATTTCCATAGTTTTTAAATTATTGTCAAACTTTTTATTCGATTTTTAAAGTAAAAAAATGTAAAAATATTGAGGATTTCAGGAAATCGTAATATTTCGTGAAAAATTAATTTGTTGCCTTTAGATAATCGCAGTTAAGTTGTTATTAAAGAAAACCATAAACAAAATCAGTTTTAAATAAAAAAATCAGTATTTAAAAATTTATTAATTTTTTCGACGCAGCATTTAAGATGTTATAATTTTGAAGTATCTGAAAATTTTAATAAATCTAATTCTTTCTTAAAAAAATAATAATGCCTATTGATATTTGTAATCAAGTTTTAACAAAACTATTTCAAATTTAATTTTCAAATTAAATTTGATCCTTAACAATTTAAATATCAATTTCAATTTTCTTATTTTTTTATTTCTTTTGTGCCGAGATATGACTTTATGAGGATTTTTAGTTTTAAATTGATAAAAATTTTAAATTAATTTAATTTTTACAATTTTTTTTTATTTGACTTATTGTATATTTGGGTTTGATTTTTATTATTTTTTATTATTATTTTTTTTTTATTATTTTATTATTTATATTTTATTATTATTTTTTATTATAAAATTAAGAGTAAAATTATTATTTGCATTAATAATAATTAATATTACTCATTAATTAGGTAATATTAATATATATTGAAAAACGAACCGGATTCAATCAGTATGCAATGTTGGTAAAGTAGGGCAAAATACTTTTTACTTCTTCCAAATTTTAGGTAAAAATCATTCTTTTTTTCCTGTAACTATGAATTTCTTTTATAAAAAACCATTGGTTTTACTTGAAAAATGAATTATTATTCGTTTCTTTGGTAATTAGAGTAGTATTAGTTTGTTAAAATCCCTAAAAAAAACTCATACGAAAGATTATTATCCCGTTCATCTGCAACGACTTATGTAATTGTGTATTTATTCCGTATAAGGAATTATATATTATACGAATCATTAAACCTTGTATATTTATCTTTTGTAATATGTCTCTCAGAAAAATAGATTATTTGGTTCTGGGTATCAATTGGTTTCATGTAAACTGTTGTCAGTGGCGATTTGGTCGAACGCGTTAAGGCGCAATCCCAGCACCTGCTCGAGACCTCGAGTTTACCCTCCCGCTGGGTGGACAAGGGTTCGAGTCCGCTGACCTTCAACCGACCGGGTTTTTTTTTTTATATTTAATTTTTTATTTAACGACAAAGCAATATATAAAGATCCCTTTATTTTTTTAACCTTTTTAAACAATAATTTTATTCGAAAAAAAATTAAATAAATTTTGGAAACTTCAGGCTAACTTCCTGGAAGTTTCCACGAAAACTTCCTGGAAGTTACCATGGGAAGTTTTCAGGAAGTCTTAATTGGAAGTTTCCAGGAAATCTCCAGGGAAGTTTCCAGGAAGTTACCAAGGGTAGTTTCCAAGCGCGGACATTGTTGTACATAAGAGAATTTTCCAGGAAGTTACCACGCGTAACTACCCAGTTTGACACGGGTAATTTCCAGGAAACTTCCTGGAAGTATCGGTGCTATCTGGGTAGTCTGATCTTAATTACAAGCTATATTATCTTAACTTAATTATTGTTATTTTATTAAAATACATTTGTAGGTATACATTACATACAATGCAAGAAAGGGGGGGGGGGGGAATCGGTTTCGGACCACCCCCACTATTTTCACATAATGTCTTTCCGATCATTCATGTCAGTAAAAGCGTTTAAATTTAAATATTATGTATTTAAGTTGAGGCCATAAGCATACAAAAAAACTTAAATACTTAAATTTTCATGAACTCAATTCAACACTTTTAACTTAAATTCAAGATAGGTTAAAAACAAAAAAAATTATTACAAAAAAATAATTTTACGTAAAATTCCGAGATATAATTGGTTACTTATGGTCAAAATGTCAGAGTTATGAAAGTGTTATTTTGATGGTATTCACGATTTGTCTAGTAACACGATCTCTGAGAAACAGAGGGGGGTCGGTATGGTGCGAGGGGTCGGTATGGTACCACCCTCACCTATATATGGGTGATTCTCCACAAAACCGACAATTCCATGTCCCTTGTGTTTTTTAAGAAACATATTGCACATACGGTAATGAATCCAACGTGAAAAAGTAGCTCTAGTGATCACTGTAGCCACTTTGATCTATAATATTAAATATTTTTTGTTAAATTTAAAATTAAGAGCCAAATCGTCATGGTGAAGCCTGTCCCCAGGGTCAGTTTCGGAACAAAAATAAATATTTTTACTAAACTTAAATAATAAAACTAATTAATTGTAACATTTTTTTATTGTCTAAGTGTGTAGAATTCAGAAAAAAATTGGTTGTAAAAAAATTTTATTTTTTTTAGGGTTCCGTACACCTTCGGTGTTTGGCGGAACCCTTATAGCGAGACTCGTGCGTCCGTAGCCAAAAACCATTCCCCCCCCCCTTAACTTCTAAACTATTTGACCTAGAGGGCTGAAATTTGGTACACTTATGTATTTTCACGTGTAGATTGCACGAAAAATATAGAGAACATGCTTCAAGGTGATGTTCGTAGCATTGTCAAGGAAATAACAACTTTTTTTTGCAAAAATGCATTAAAATGGACCATTCCCCCCCCCCCTTAACTTCTAAACTATTTGACCTGGAGGTCTGAAATTTAGTACACATATGTATTTTCACGTGTAGATTACACGAAAAATATAGAGAACATAATCTGAATTGATGGCCATAGCGTTGTCAAGGAAAAACTGCAAATTTCCGAAAAAAAAGTTTTTTTTCTCTAACATTGCCATTATTTGAGCTAGAGGGCTAAAATTTGGTTCACTCGTGTATTTTTGCATGCAAATTATGGAAAAATTATGTTTGGAAATAAATTTAAATATTATGAGGTCACAAAAAAAAATTCAAAAAATCACCAAAAAGAGGTTTAGACCCCTATGATAGAGCTCACCCTAATTGTCCTACAGTACCCCTCAAATCAATAAAATTTTTATTTGTATACTCAGAATTTTAAAAAACGATATAAAACGCAATTAAAAATTGTTATCACTTTTTTTTCAAAATAATTGAAAAATTATGAAAAAAACAAAAAAAAATGTTTAATCTTATACAAGGCTTGATTAAGGCTGCCACAGGACCTATAATCAAGACTGTTATGAGCCCTGAAACCCTATAAAAATTTCAGGGCCTCCCACTAAAAAAAAATTCTTGATTTTTATGTTATTTATATGAAATACAAGCCTGTACCCTTAAGCAAAAGTTTCATGTACTTGAAGGTAGAAGTATTTTCATAATTTGCAAGTTCTAATTCATTTTCATAATCTGTACATAAAAATATACAAATGTATCAAATTTTAGCCCTTATGAGGAAAAAACTTTTTTTTCGAAAATTAGCAGTCTTTCTTTTTTTGACAACATTTTGACTGTCAAGCCAGATAATGTTCTCTATAATTTTTCTGTAATCTACACGTGAAAATACATATGTGTACCAAATTAGAGCTCTCTGTTTGTTAATAAGGTATATCTTTGTTTCGTAAATGTACGGAACCCTAGATTTTGGTACGGGTGTAACTCGTACTTGCCCGATTTTTTATTTCTTTTTAGATGTTATATCTTGTCCCCAGTTTTGTGCGTCATGATGAAGCCTTTTTAAAAAATTAAAATATTCCATAAAAATCAAATCAGAATGTAGTTATACTTTAGTATAAACAACAATTGACTTCTGTCAAGAGATTCACTACGACAAAATCAAATTTTATAATTGATTTTTTGTTTTTTTACGTTTGAAGCGCTAAATTTGTGTAGGGGATCACTGAATCGTCATGGTGAAGCCTTAAAATTTACATATTTCGCAATAAATTAAAAAAAAAAAATTTTATTAAATGATTTATGGTACACGTAAAAAAATGCTGTAATTGCATCTACTCCAGAAAACTAGTAGTCAAAATACTCCAGGCTGTGGTGACAGCAGCCTCAACTGAAGTGAATGAAGCTACAGTTATGAGATATGTGAGTTGCGTGAGCATGCGCGATAGCGCTCTACTCAGCTGACAATCGACATTGTGTTAACATTTACTTCAGGCTGTAGCTGTCCTATATATTACTATTTTTTGTGATTCCCATTACTCCAGTTGAAGTAAGTTGAACTCCAGTTTTTTTTACGTGTAGTATTATTTCAGTGAATTTAAATGGCAGGAACGCGAAACCGATTGAAAATTGCTAATAATTTGTTTAAAAAACAGTATTCATTATGCGTCATGGTGAAGCCTTTTGGCTGTCTTTCCCAGGTGCGAATTTTGGTCGGCAGCCAGAGTTTGTCCGTCGGGCCAAGGTCGGCACAACTCTGGCATGCATAGTTACGTCTGCCAGAGTTGGCCCAACTATATTTTTTTTTAGTTTCCAAAACTCCGTAAATCATAATTTGGAGGACCTTAATTTTAGAGGTCAGCCCAACCTTGCTCAGAGTTTCCCTGACCGTTGGGAAAACTCTCTAAAACACAGGTTAAAAAACTCTAAAAACCTTGCCCAGACTTTCCCCGACCGTTAGGGAAACTCTGTAAAGCACAGTTTAGAAGACTCTAAATTTAGAGGTCGGCCCAACCTTGCCCAGAGTTTCCCCGACCGTTGGCAAAACTCCGTAAAACATAATTTGAGGGACCTTAATTTTAGAGGTCAGCCCAACCTTGCCCAGAGCTTCCCCGACCGTTGTGGAAACTCTGTAAAACACAGGTTAAAAAACTCTAAATTTAGAGGTCGGCCCAACCTTGCCCAGAGTTTCCCCGACCGTTGGCAAAACTCCATAAAAAACTAGCGATGTTAATTCGCTCGCTAACGCTCGCTCAATTATATTTATTGATAAAGAAATTGCTTATCTAAGTTTAAATATTAAAAACTATCATGAACTTATCATTTATTTTTTGTTGTTATTTTTCAATCTTTTGGAAATTATATATAAAGATTATAATTTTGTTTTAAGAATTTTTTATTAATTAGTAATATTAATATTATTAATATTAAAATAAATTGTTTAATAATTTTGTTTAAAACAAATAATATACTAAACTTGTTTTTAACAAGAAAATGTTATAATATTACGATGATTTATACAAAATTTTAGATAAATTAGTTTTATATTAATATAAATATTAAATAAGTGTCAAATTCATGCTTCCAAAGTATAATTTTAAAAATTCCGAAAATATATACTTATCATTTAAAGATATTGATAAATCTTTTGGTATTACAATTGTGAAACAATGTGCTTCGTGAAACCATGCTTAATATTAAAATTTCTATTATATTGAATATTAATATGAGTGTATTCTTTAATTCTTCCAATAAGTAAAAAAATTCTATTGTATTTTAAAGTGTTTTTGCAAACAATATAGTTACAGCGAAGTATTGGGGGATTTTTTAAGAAATAAAAGATTTCGTATATAACCTGTTTGTAAAGACTTCTAACTGCGTCAATGGCCTAGTGGATACAGTGGGCGGCTTTAGAGAGAGGGGACGCAAGTTCAAGTCTTCTAGCGTAGAATTTTTTTGTTTCATATTTTAAAATAATTAATTTAAATCACCAATGTACGGGTAATTGACATGTTTAAAATAAGACCGAAAGAAGTTAAAATATAAATTTTACTTTTCATTTAATCTTTAAGAATTTCTCAGGAACTAGTTAATTACCCAGTGGGCACACATGTCCAAAATACGTCCCTACGTCGGCTTTCATGTCCAAAAGACGTCTTAAGGACGTCTTCTGGTTTTTTTTGCCCACTGGGTATTTACCTAAAATCTTTAGGTTTGAATTACAAATAAATTTTCTTTTTTGCCTCAAATTTAAGAATAAGGTTTATAAATATTTTAGAAATTATTTTTTTTTCGTGTAGTTGTGCATGCGCAGTAGGTTTCTGTAAGCTTTACAGATGCGCAATAGGTTTCAAAATAATTTACACATGCGCAGTTAATAAAATCTCAAAACAGAATGGATTTCTAACAATTTAAACGTAAACGTTGCGCATGTGTTATTGTCATAGAGCATTACTGCGCATGTGTAATTGCCATAAACATCTAGTGCGCATGCGTCATGAACATAATGATCAAGTGCGCATAAGAATTATTGATATTGATTTACTGCGCATACAAATAGACCATTTTGATCAATTGCGCATGCGTCACTCTCATGACACACTACTAGACTTAATTGTATAAGTGCCTAAGTTATATGAATGTTAATAGTTCAAAAAGATTATAGGTGAATTGATTTTAAAAGTTGCTTATAAAGAAAAGTAGTGAACCAATTGGAAGGGGAAGAATGACTGAACGACGAATTTCTGTTGACGACAAAGGTTTCGATTTAATATAACGAGACCGAACGCGCGCTGTAGCGCGCGTGTTTACGTATTCAGATATAGTATTATGGATAGTTATTTGAATTCTTAAAGGAAATGAGAATAATATAATTAAAAATGAAATGAGATTATGGAATTATTTGTTTTGTTGAAAAATTAAATATATAAAGAAATGTAGGGCGACAATTGGAGGGGAAGAAATTTGGAAATAATATCATGTAATATCTTAAACTTTTGTAGGGAAAAGTAATTTGAACAGTTGTGTTTAGTATGAAACGTGTATGTAAGACATGACGTGTTTTTACCCTTATGGAAATGTGTGACATAAAAATAATGACACGGATGCATCTCATTACTTTTGTGTCATTTGCGTATCATTATTTCGCGACCACACGAGAAAAATGACACGTGAGAAAATGACATGGCAAAGAATGCACCAAAAAAAATTTTTTATTATTATAAATTTTACAATGATTTTATATAAACATACATTGCGCCCCATTTTGGGGAGGATAAAAATTTACTGCGCAGCCGTAGGTACTGTATAATACGTAGAATACAACTGCGCATCATGGCATTTTTATGTTTCCTTTGCCATGTCATTTTCTCTCGTGTCATTTTTTTCCTGTGGTCGCGAAAAAATGACACGCAAGTGAATGACACTCACCAGTGTCATTATTTTCATGTCACATTTTTCCAGAAGGGTAGTTTGGGGGTAGTCCATGAATTTGGAAGAAAATTTGAAATTAGGTGAGAATGTGTAAGCTGGTATTGAATGTAATTCTTTTTCTACTTGGTAAACGTGAAAGGATGAATGTGCTTTTAATATTTGTGAGATAAGTATCAGAAATTAGTGTACGCAGTTCTTGCGTTTTTATTCTTTTATTTCTGATGTCATAATTTATTACACGTTTAATAAAGAAAATGATGTATAAGAATTATAAAACTTGTTTGTATGTTATTGTGCTAAGCATTGTTGTAGTATCTGATAATATGAAAGTAATGTTTATGAATATATTTGTTTTGAAAATTGGTAACAGTAAAAGTAAAGAAAATATATTTGTAAAAAGTGTGACGTGCTCATTAGATGTGTCGGAGGAACATTTTTAGAATGAAAATATTGAATTGGATGAGGGATGTAGTAATAGGAAATGATTGGTAATACTTAATTCTGCAATTTTCAATAGCACAATACGAAATCTCAGTTTGTTTGTAAATAATATGTTATTGTAACATAATAAATAAATCACCATTGATGTAGTAAATGTGGAAGAAAATGCAGAATAATGTAGGCCTAATATGGTGTATGAGTTTTTTTAGGGTACTTCAATCTTGAAGTGAAATAGCTTTACGTGTCGTTTGACTTATAAAGGACTAAATTAACATAAACTTTCAATAATGAAAGATGATTTGTTGTCCAACTGTAAGTATGTTATTCTTGTCAGGATAAAAGAAGAAAATGATAAAAACAAAAGGGAATAAAAATGAAGTATGTGTTAAATATGAATTGCAAATACAATTGGAATACTGTCATTGCATTTAATAATAAAAAGAAGTTTTACAAACTTTTCTCACTTTGACAATAATGGAGACTGATTTTGATGTTCATTTTCTTAATTTGAAATAAATGGACACAGAATATAAAATTTTAATTCTTTGTTTCTATAATTATGTAAATTATTCATGGACAAATTATTTTAAATGGAACTTGTAAGATTATTGAATAATTCTTGGTATATGTACTTCTTAATATTTGAATTACTTCGTTGATCTCCAATGAAAATACGTAATGACTCTAGGATCTCACTCTGGAAAAGGCAGCATATAGTTGTCCATGATTAAAAACGTTTTTACGAAGGTCTATTCCAATTTTCTTGAACGTTTGTCCTTGACTTTTGTTTAATGACATTGGAAATGCAATTTTTACTGGAAATCGTCTCCGTTTAAAAGTAAATGGATAAATGTTTTCACAGTATTATGTAATACGATTAATGAAAACAATATTTCCAGCATTATCACCTGTTATAATTCGGCACATTAATAAATTATTTTCAAGTTCTAAAATTTGTAATCGTGTTCCATTACACAATCCTTCATGAAATCGTAATTTTAATTCGTACGGTGAGAGAAACATGACGTAGACATTCGTTCGGTTTGCATAACAACTTTAAAGATGGTATGAACGATATTTTTCTGTTTGAAATTCAATGTCAAATATTGTGTTTTGCTAATGTGTGCATGATAAATTGTGCAAGTATTGACATTTATATCATTAACGGAATGAATATTATACTGTTGTAACTGAATCATTGTAGGGAATTGATTGAAGTCAGAACCATCTTTAAAAAGAAAATTATTAATTTCTTCATAAGCATTTTGATAAGCTTCCTCATCACTATGCTCTCTTTTGAAATCATCTGATAATGCGTCTTTAAATGTGTATCATAAATCATGTGGATAAATTGGTTGGCAATGAATTAAGATACGAACAAATAGATGTCTTAGCTCTCTAGGTATCATCTAAGTTTCTCCTTCCTTCATAGCATTATGCCATTCTGCATCATGTTCAATGAGACCTAAAGCTAGACATACATCACGAAAATGGTTATTAAGTTGACCGTTAACTGTTCGAATGTGTTCAAAACTTTAAGCTCCCTTGACAGTAAGAAGTAACAATCAAAGATGAAATAGTTCTACTTGGGTGGGACTTAAAGAATACATGCGACCAATAACATTAAATTGTGTTTCACGTCTTAACCGTTTGCATATAGTTTCTGCTTTTTCTTTTTTAAATACGTAATGGCATGGTACTTCAGGATACGTAAAATGTCGAGCTTCTGGATCACGCTCATTTAAATGAAAATAATCAATTAGCATTGTTTTTTTTTCTAAGGCAGTTGTAATGGAATCTATATTATTTCCCAGAGGAATAACGACAGTTTGTTGATTACGTAGATGAACTGGTAAGCGAGTGATTGAATGATTTTTACATTGTAGTGGTTTTCAAAATACTCTATCACACGCTTCAACAGCCCCCATGGTGTGTGTATCTATAAAGTATTTTATTTCATCATGTTCCAAAATGGGATTAGTACTGTCGGATGGAGGAATAACGACAGCAGCAGAATCATGTCCTTTGTAAATGTACTTATACAAATATTTAACAGACTTAATGCTTGAAACAATTTCAACATTTTTTTTTTTTTTTAATTATTTTACACTCGTTTTAACGACCTTACTGGCCCAATGAGTGTCCCCCGTAGGGAGTTCCTAGAATTGTACTTTTGCATATATTCTTTTTAAGTGTTTTTGCGTCTACAGAACGGCTTGAAATTAGGAGTACTCGCATTTGCCTGGACCACCCGGTATATTGGGTTTGCTCGCCAGTGGAGAGGGAAAACTGTAGAAAAACCTTTCCATAGTACAACCGGTTTATCGACAGTCGAGTTCTAGTGATCTGCACAAGTACCGACAGTGCATATCATTATTCCTCGACATCAAACCTTCCACTGAAGTTATCTCACGAGTTAGAAAAATCCCAGACTCATCGGGGCGCGAACCCAGCAAGCTGGACTTGGCGCGACCGCAGAGTCTAGTATTTAACCAACTGAGCTAACTCCGTGGTATAAACAATTTCAACATTAATGTGCCAATTGAATCTTTGTAATAATTCAATATTTATTTATTTATTTATTACTCTTGTTACATTACAAATCAGTGATTACAAGAGGTGTTACGCAAATCGTATGGTTGAAAAAGATAATAATAAAAATCTTAAGTAATTTTAGTATAGAAACAAAGGCTTTTTAGTCAAGGCAAGCGTGAGGTAAAAATTTCGCGAAGTACATTAACTAATCGTTTGAGAGTTAAGCAGTTACATGAAGAAAAAATGGCTAGCCAAGCGTCTACGGAAGACAAGTCGTAAAAAGACTGATCGATTATAGGAAGGAACATGTGATTGGATGCTGGACAGGTAATTAAAATGTGGTATAAACTCTCGTGCTCCAAATTGCATGCGGGACATAACTCATCTGTATGGAAAATAAATTTTTTTGAGTCGAAAACAATTCTTGGAACGTGATTATTAAAGAGCCTAATTTGAGCCAAAAATTTTTTGAAAAATAAAGGTAGATGCAAAAGCAAGTAATGTTGTGGTCCCGATTGCAGTGTGAGATAAGGGTACAGAGCAAGACTTGTAGAGCCTACTCGGCAGCTTTCATCTCGGTCTTTAAGATAAAGTGCAAACTTTTCGAGTGCATATTTACTGTCAGAGCAAAAGGATTCAGGAGTCATGTCCATCCATAGATGTAGTAATCCACAGGGTTCAAAGAAATGTACTTTTAATTGGACAAACCAATTATTAAACTTATTGTTAGGGTCAGACTTGGCCATATTCATCAATCTAATTAAGCACTGTCTAGGGTACCGAGAAATATCCATCTTAAAAATTTTGTTTAGCCAAGACAGTGCAAATTTAAAAACTTTGAAAGAAAGGTGTAAAGACCCGGTCTCCAGTCTGACGGCATATCCCGGAGTACAGATCGGAAGGCTCAACAATCTTTTAAAAAAAGACAGCTGAACCCCCTCTATAAACTCCATAAAGTTTAGGCCCCAAATCTGACACCCGTACAATAAAACACTAAGTGAAAGACTTTCAAACAATCTGATGCATGACTCCCAAGAGCCCACTCTGGCAGAGTGAATCAAACCTAATGTTGAGCCGATCGCGGCACTCGCCGCGCTAGTTGCTTTATTCGCCGCAGTTGCAAAGGAACACGAGTTATGGAAAGGGATACCAAGGTATTAATATTCCTTCACGACTTCAATACAATCTTCACCGAATTTAAATGATTTAAATCTTTTCGATTTGGAATTACCAGACCTAGTAAATACTATGATTTTTGTTTTAACAGTATTGACAGTAAGTTTGTTAAGAACGCAGTAAGAATGTAAAACACGAAGTTTTTTGCTCAGTTCAATAGGTGTATCAGCAAGAAATACGAGATCGTCTGCGTACCCCAACATAAGCAATTCCAGTAATTCGTTAATAGAGAGCCCCCTACAATCATTTTCAATAAAAAATTTTTTAATATCAGAAATAAAGAGTAAAAAAAGGAGGGGACTCAGAACCTCTCCCTGTAAAACGCCACTAGATACTTTGACTTTATTCGTGCAGCCATCATTAGTCTTAATACATGTAAAAGCAGAAGAATAAAAATCAAATAAAATATTTATAATCTTTGAACTAACGCCCAACGAAGATAGCTTATACCATAGAAGTTTGTGGGAAATGGAAGGAAAGGCCCCCTTGAAATCGACAAAGATCGCGTAAACAACTGATCTCGGAGTTCTTAAATGAATCTGAATGCTAGATAAAAGAATAAATAAATTGTCTAGACAACTTCTGTTTTTTCTAAAGCCGGTCTGAGACTCCGGAATCAGATGCAAAGAATCTGCCCACGATACTAGACGATCACAAAAAATTTGTGTAAAAATCTTAGCCAGAGAATTTACTAAGGTGATAGGTCTAAAATTTTCCGAATTGTTCGGATTACCCTTTTTATGTAACATAAAAGTAGAAAGATTGCCCCACTCCTTCGGAACTCTTTCCAATTTTAAAATTTGGTTAAAAAATTGGTTAATATGTAAAAGCCAGTTTTGAGGTAGATTTATAAAAAAATCATAATTAATCCCATCTATTCCAGGGGCCTTTCCTTTTTTACATTTTAGTAAGCATTTATATAATTCGTCCATCGTAATAGGGTCATCGAGTGAAGGAACGTATCGAGACGGAAAATCGTGTGTCAAATCATTCTGTAGGACAGATAAAGGGTACCAACTTTGAAGGAAATCAAACCAAACATCAAGATTAATTTCCGAAGGATGACTAGTATTTTGTCTGAATGCGCTGATAGCCTTCCAAAAGGCAGAAGAATTCTTACAATTATTAACCGAGTTTAATTTAACAGAATAGTATTCTTTTTTCTTTAAAACCATGATTCTACGAAAATTTCTTTTGAAAGAATAATACACTTCCTTGGACTCAGCAGAGAAATTCTCTGACCTGCAAAGCCTCAGCGCATCCAATGCACACTTTTTAGCAAACTTCCACTCCTCATACATCTAAGGTCTGCGTCTAACAATATCATTTTTAGATTGTAATTTAACCATATTTAATTTGGTTGCAACATCTTTAATAGTTGATATAATATTTGCGTTAGTAGAATCAATATCTAAATCCATAAAGGACACTTCATTTCTCCACGCCATGCTGTTACAAAATAATTCTCCCATATCTTTTTTAAAACTAAATTTAGTATCCGAAATTACCGAAGAAGAGTGCAAGGAGCAAAATGCAACAGATAATTGCACCGGAAAGTGATCTGATAGAGAGGCCACTTGGAGGACCCGCAAGTCTCGGATAAAAGAGAGGGCTTCAGATGAGGACCACACCAAATCTATTACACTTGCCCCTTGTGGGCCAGAAAACGTAAAATTAGCAGGATTGTCATTTATCGTGCGACCATTTAAAAGAATTAGTCCACTAGCTTCCATATTGTTAATAAATTTTATACCTTTACCATTGTGTACAGTGTCAAAAGAGTATCTTTCCGCAGAAATAAAAGGGTTAGATTGAGTTATAATAGGGTCTAATTGGTTCAAATCAGCCACTCTGCAATTAAAATCACCCCCCAGTATAAGAGGAAACTGAGGAAAATTAAATACTAATTTGCTCAAAGAAATTGATTTTCAATTGCCTGCAGTTATTTATTATTTTTGTATTATGTGTATTTCGGGAGTGTAAATTTTTTTATGTGTTTTGTGACACTTGGTTCATTGTTTCTCTTATATAATTTCGGACTTTTAAGGATTATTTGTTTCTGAAGAGAACACTTGTACTGTAGGTTCCAAATACATTGCCTCGTTTAATTATCTGTGTTCAGTGCTGTGTGATTGACGTGCCTTGGCCCTTTAAAAGAACTTTATTTGTTTTAAGTTTCTCGCATTCATTATGACAGAGTCAAACGACCAGAATTGGGTTCTTTTATTTAAAAAGCTGTATGAGCTTTCCAATTCTAATACAGAATTAAATAAAGATGTCCAGGAGATAAAAGGGAATTTGCATTCATTCACCATTCAAGTGACTTCTTATGAGTCAAGATTAAATGCCCTTGAAAATAAATTTGATCATTTGATTAACTCTCAGAGAGCCAAAAATGTCATTCTTTTTAAGCTTGAAGATACAGAGGAAATTAATGCCAATCTAATTTCGACTATTCTTCAGTTGTTTACTGAGCTTGGCCTTCAGATTCCAGAGTCGGCGATTGATGTCGTTTTTCGTCTTGGAAAAATTAAAGGTAACCGCCCGGTGTTGATTAAGTTCCTTGCGTCTAGATGGGTCAAAACAGTTTTTTCCAAGGTCGCTGAATTAAAGAGCAGAAATTTATTTATTTCCAATGATCGCTCCCCCCAAGAGAGAGAACAACGTCGCCTTTTGTTATTGAAGTCTCGTGAACTCAGAAATGCAGGCATAAGTGTAAAAATTGTTAAAGACAAAATAATTAAATTGAATGATTCTTCCATTTCAAGTGCTGCCAACACTCAGTTAATCCATGAGTCTGAAGTTTTCCCATCTTTGCCTGCAAGCGGTTCTAAAAAGACTACACAACCAAAAGTATTAGCTAGTCCTAAACTTCTTGTTAAACCAAGATCCAACAATAATAAGTCTAAGAGAGATTTCTCATGTATTACTATGGATAACTTTTTGACTCACGAAGATCGCATTAAAGAAAATCTGGATTTACAATCCAAGAGACAAGCTACAGACAAGGGTGAGTGTTCTTCATAGGGCGTGGTGCATTAGCAACGAAACTCGTTTGCGGAGAGAGCTTCGACTTCGTGTCCATTTCGGAAGCCTATTAATCGGACCCAGGGTAGAATTTTGTTTTGGAACGTCCACGGAATTTCTAACCTACCGGATGTTAAGGAGTTCACCTGCAATCAAGATATTCTCTGTCTATGTGAGACTTGGATAGACTCCAAAAAACTAAATGTTTTTATTGATGGTTTTGATTACATTCCTGTCCCAGCGAGAAGATCACACATTCACGGCAGAGCAAAGGGAGGACTTGTCATCGCGTTCAATCCCAAGTTATATTCTGCTTCTACACTATTTATGGATTTTAATCAAATTTTTGTAAAATTTAAGGTATTATCTAATAATTTTAATTTTATTTTGGGATTAATAATTCAATATTATAAGGTACTACATACTGAGTGTCTGCTGTTTGCCCATTGGGGCGATTATAAACACCGGTATTTCTTCTACGATATGTTAAATAACAATTTTCATCAAATGTTGTTTCATTCTGAAAGGGTAAGGGGAAATGTTTGGAACATTGTCCTTTATCGTCTTGACACCAAGAGCCACATGGCCCATGAATCATATGTTTTATGACAATAGTATGAAGATGAGGATTATCACTTGGAAATCGAATTTCTGCAGAAATATATTTATCGACAACTTCACCCTACTAAAAATAAGATCAGAATTAATCAAGAATGGTCAGCAGTTCTGAACAGTCCTGACAATTCTCACCACTTGTGACTGGTCTCACCATTTGTTACGGGTGTCACCATTTCTAACCATATCTGTAGATTACTCTCACCACTTGTGACGGGTCTCACCATTTCCAACCATACAGTTACTAAGCTCCTCCCATTCAACTCCCACAATTTTTAAGACTGCGACTATTTCTCAACTTATATATAACTTATATTTTATATTACGTTAACTTGTAATTATAAATAACAAATTTATATTACACTATACAAGTTTAGAATTATATTCTGCGTGTTAATCGTTTAATACTCATAATTTACTAATGATAAGTAATTAACTTACTCGCTTTATAGAATAAAACAAACACTATTATTTTTTGAAATTACGAACTCAAAGTTCTACATACATTTAAAAATATAATACTCTAATAGAAATTATAAGTATTTAAAGTTATATCTACTTTTGTATTTGTAATTTGTTATTTTCTCATAGTACATTTATAGGTTATGTAAGCCATATAAAATTATCAAATTCCAAATATTATACCGTTTTAGTGAACTAATGTGGTATCTTAGCATAATGATTAATTTATTATTGTATTTTAAATTTTGTAACAATATCACATATATTTAGGTCATTAATTTTTTTTAAAACATATCTTACATATCAAATAAAATCTCGAAATTATTACATCAGCTAAAAGTTAAACAACATTTAAGTATATTTGAAAAGAAATGGAGTTACAAGTGGCTCTACGGCACAGTGTTCAAGACGTCCGACTTTCAGGATAAAGGTCCCGGGATCGATACCACCTAGACAGACTTTTTTTTGTGTAATTTTTTCTTTTTTCTTCAAGAGGGGGCCCCAAACACCCTACTTCGTCCCTGGTAAAAGGGCGGAGCCAGCGGAAATATTGTGACCAATTTTGAAAGTTCCTCACCAGTTATACTATGTTTCTGACCAGATTCGTCCAGAAACGTAACAAAACTGGATTAAAATGGTCAGACTTCCTGATCAGATTTCTGACCAATCCTGTCCTAATTTTTAGTAAGGCAGATACAGTTCTTTTGTAATTTTGCTTTAATGTGATTAAGATCTGAACATGTGGTAATCGGCGCTTTTGATATTCAATAACATAAACATATGCAAGTAACTCACCGAATAGATGTTCCTTAAGGCTGTTGGAAGGAGAAAATTTGCAGTGGTCCTCAAACACTTTCCCCTCCGCTAGTCGAAAATTTGGACTTATGAATTTTTTTAAAAAAACCCAGACACTTTTTTGAAAAAAGGACTCTGGCTGACGATAGTATTTAAGATAAGGAATTTTTTAAACCTTTCTTTTACTCGAACCGGTGTTCCTACGAGCGTCAAAATGATCCCCCTTTTTGACATTGACAGATTTTCTGTAGAAGATGGCCGCCCACGTCACCTGATCATATGGCAGTCCGGAAGTAGAGTCACCGTTACCATGGATTCCACTCGGGCTATAACAAGATGGACTCCGCACTCTGTTTACAATCTGTCAGTTTTGATATCGAACGTGGAGATAATTTTCTGGCTCGTGGTGAAATTGTGTTTCCCAAATTCCCCACTCCCTGCGAAGTTTGGCAAGAAAGTAATTTTCCTATATAAAAGTGTGTAGTGTTTTATAAAACAAACGGCAACGATCGTGTGAATTTGTAGTGTTATTATATCTATGTCTCGTTTTCTTCGAAAAGTGTTCACACACTGAGGAAAATAGGAGTCTGTCTTGCTTAATAATTCCACTATTACCCCTAATTCATAAAATTCCAGCAAGTTTCTTCAATCTTTTTATTTTTCAATCAAATTCTGGGCAATGTTTTTATCAAGCATTATATATACTTTGACTTGATTAAATATTGACATTGACACATTTTCTGACCCGTCTGATACAATCTGTCAGTTTCAATGACAAATTTGAAATTAATTTTTCCACTCATGAAAATGTCTATTCGTGAAAAATTAATTTTTCCTAAATTCCTCATTCCCCAAAATTTGACAAAAAAATAATCATCATATTAAAAAGTGTCCAGTGTTTTGTAAATCGAGACACTTTTATGAAAAAAATATTTTTATTGTCAATCTTTTTGAGATAAGGAAATTTTTCAATGTTTCTTTTGTGCGAACAGATGATCCCACGAGCTTCAAATTTATCTCCCGTTTCGACATTCACAGATTTTTTGTATCGTCTGCAACATGAACATTATAACATAAAATAAAATGTCTATTCCTATTAAATAAATTTTTTCCAAATTCCTAATTTCCCAAACCTTGAGAAAATCATAATCATACTTTCAAGAACGATTCTATTAGAGTTTTATGCAACAAACGTCAAAGTACTTGTGTTATTTATAAGTCAGGTTGCATTCGAAAAGTTTTCCTTGACAGAGAAAAGCAGGTTTTTTTTCTTTTTTATCTTTTTCATTCTTCCTCTTATTTGTAAAATTCCAACAAGTTTCTATTTTTTTTTTTTTTCGAATAAAATTCTCGGCATTGTTTTTATCCAGCAGTCCCCTGACTTATTAACCTTATTCCACGGCAAGTCAAACATTCACCACATTTTTCACAATTTTTTCTTTTTTAATCAAGAGATTTGTCAGGAAAAAAATCTCTGTGTTGCCAAACTTTGTGCAATAACGAATTTTTCTACATGTTTCTTTTCTACGAAGAGATTAGAGTTGCGAAGAAGTAATATTACCTTGAGAACGGTAATGAGAACGAGAATATAACCGGGAATATAACCGACCAAAATTCTAATAGAGAATTTATAAGAATTTAAGTTTTTTATTTATTTATCAAATTAAGTCAAATTTTCTCAATCAAAATATGAAAATAGAATCTGTAGTGTCATTCTTATTATTAATGATTTAAATTTCAATGTTAATAGTAATATGTATTTTAATTACTTTCTCTTAGACAATAAAAATATTCCATTATTTATTGCAAATTTCATATTATTTATGGCAAAATAAAATTCATTTTTTTAATTCACCATTATTATTTTTATTCTGCAAATATTATCTTTAATTTTTCATAATTTTCATTATGTCTCACACTGTCTCCGCTTATTCATCGAAGCTGGATAATGCTGTTGGAAGGATTGAAAATTTAGAAGGCAAGGTCCAAGAACTCCAGGATGTTAATTTTAATTCTGATATCTCGGATAACTCAATGGTCTCCAAGTGTGCTGCTGAGATGTCTGATAGACTGAAAAGAAGTCGTAACATAGTAATGCTTGGTTGTCCTGAGGTGATAGGCGATAGAAACTCAAGTAAGATTGCTATTGATGAATCTGACTTACTTAAAGTTAACGAATTTTTGAAGTCAATTAATGTTATGCATGATCCTCAATCAATAAAAATTACAAGACATGGTATACGTCAACAGAATCCTGTATCTCCTCGTCCAATAAGGGTGACATATGACAGCGAAAGTTTGATGTGGACAGTGTTACATGCATTTTGGAGAAAAAGGAAGGAGTTGAAAGAAACGGGGGCCTCGACGATATCTTTGTCCAGGGACCTGACCCCACTACAGAAAACGCGACAGAGAGAGATCAACGCAGAGCTGAAGGAGCGTCAGAGGGGTGGCGAGCAGGACTTGGTCATCAGGGACGTGAGAGGAGAACCGAAGATAGTGAAGAAAAGAAAACCTGTGGTTCCTCAGTAGTTAGTGTGAGATGTAGCAATGCACGCCCATTTGCCACACAGACTTTTAATTCTAAACGTCTAGTTGGTGTCTCCCGTGTATTCTCTTTTGACATTTACTATCAGAACGTCAGGGGTCTTCGCACCAAAATATCAACTCTGCAAAGGTCTCTTCCGTCTTTCTCAACTTTTATTTACGTTTTCACTGAGACATGGCTACATCCAGGTATCAACAGTAGTGAATTAGGCTTTAAAAACTTTTCAATTTATAGACAAGATAGAAATTCTTTTACAAGTACGTCTTCTCGTGGTGGAGGTGTACTTATCGCAGTAAGCAATAAATTTTTCAGTACTGCTATATCTTTTGCCTGTAACACAATTGAGATGACATTTACCCGAGTTAAAGTTTTTGATATTTGGCATATTTTCGGTGTAGTATATTTTCCTCCGAATTCCAGTATTATTGCGTATAGAGAATTTTTTGACACTTTAAATATAATTTATAATAATATGCCGAATGAGCCTTTACACATATTGGGGGATTTTAACTTGTCTTTTATTGAGTGGGAATCACAGAATGTTTATAATAACTCTCGTTCTTCTCATAATTTAAAGCTTGGGTCGACTAGTGCTCAAAATGATATTTTTCAACTGATTATGGACAATTTAAGTTTTTATCACCTATATCAGCTAAATGTATTCCGGAACAATCATGGTTCTATTTTAGATCTTTTGTTGACAGACATTAATTATAGTACTTTAAATTTATCAGACGAAATTTTGTTAACGCCGGATGCCTATCATCCACCTCTTATTTACGAAATCAAATTACCTGATGTTCCGCATGATTTGCCAAATCTCTCTATCAATTTTAATTTTAAGAAGGCTGATTTCATTTCTATTAATAAATATTTACTTGAAATTGACTGGAATAAGGAATTTGCAAAGGAATGATGTAACCTTAATGACATTTCGGAAAGAGTTAGATGCGAAGCCATTGATGGAATGTTATCAATTTTTTGTATACATGTTGAGCATGCTTTTACACTCTTTATTCCGATTTCTTATAATAGACCTTCAACTTATCCAGTTTGGTTTTCAAATGAATTAAAAAGTCTTATTATAGAGAAAAAGACTGCTCATTCAATCTATAAACGCACAGGAGATTTGAGCGATTACGAACATTTTGCAATCCTGCGCGCAAAGTACAAAAGGCTTTCTGAACAAAATTATAATCAATACATAATTGACACAGAATCGAATTTAATTAATAATCCAAAACTTTTTTGGAATTTTATTAACAAGAGCAAAAAAAAATCTAATTTTCCTAGCATGATGTATTTAGATGAAAGTAAGGCTAATGATAATTTAAGTACCGCAAACCTTTTTGCCGATTTTTTTAGATCGGTTTACAGTTGTTCTGATGGCAGTGCCGCCTACCCACAGGATACTTTAGGGGAGGTTAATTTTGTTTTAAATTCTATTTCTAGGAGAGACCTTGAAAAAAAGATATGTGCCCTGGGAAATAATAAGAGTCCAGGTCATGATGGTATACCGACTTCTTTCCTGAAGTCGTGTTGTTCCTCGATCATCGATCCACTATTGCTTTTATTTAACTCTTCCTTAAAGACTGCCTATTTTCCTGATTACTGGAAATTGGGAATTATTTCACCTATTTTTAAAACTGGCGATAAATCCAGTGTTAGGAATTATAGACCAGTCACAATTCTTAGTGCCATTCCAAAGTTGTTTGAAAGCTTAATACACGATCAGATGTATAATGCATTTAAGGATGTTTTGATTGAGGAGCAGCATGGATTTAGGAGAGCGCGTTCTGTGTTGACTAACTTGTGTCTCTTTACTCAATTCTTGTCTAGCGCCTTGGACCATGGTCTGCAGGTAGATACTATTTATACTGATTTTTCCAAGGCGTTTGACAAAATTGACCATAACATCCTTATTGGCAAGCTAAAGGCATTTGGCATATCGGGAACGACATTGAGATGGTTATCTTCTTATCTATGCGATAGGCGGCAGGTCGTCAGGATCAATGGCGCATTATCTTACGAATTTTACTCAACTTCAGGGGTTCCTCAGGGCTCTCATCTGGGTCCTCTTTTTTTTTTGATTTATATTAATGACATTAGAAGTTGTTTCTTAAACAGTAAATTTCTTTCTTTTGCTGACGATCTAAAATTTTTTAAAATTATTAAGACTCAATTTTGTGCTAGTCAACTACAAGAGGACCTAGATAGAGTTCACATGTGGTCTATCAGGAATTCTTTACCTTTGAACGTTTGTAAATGTACGACGATGACTTTTCATAAAAAATCAAAAATAGTAAACTTTTATTATAACATCTGTGGAACGCCTCTTATTAAGGTGAGCCGACAGCGAGATCTGGGACTAATTCTGGACCCTGCACTTACGTATAGCGATCACATCACTCACGTGATTAATAAATCGCTATTCGTACTTGGTCAAATTGTAAGGTCGTGCTCAGTTTTCTTCAATCTTAGAGTACTAAAGGTCTTATATTTTACTTTAGTAAGACCTCATTTTGAGTTTCTTTCGACCATTTACTTCCCTCAGTATAATTACCAGATAATTAGATTGGAAAGGGTCCAGAACAGATTCTTAAGATTTGCCGCTGGACAGCTTAGTTTGCCTTATGATTTTTATAGTCACGATTACTCTGAGCTACGGTCTATTTTAAATATACCTTCAGTTCGGAGTAGATTTTTAAAACTGGATTTAAAATTTTTTTATAATATTCTAAATGGGACAATTGACTGTCCTACATTGCTGTCCAGTATTTCGTTGTCGGTTCCCTACATCTCGCTAAGAAACAGCTCAACGTTCAAGGTGCCTTTTTGTAGAACTAACCTTGGTAGTAATTCACCACTTACACGTCTTTGTCGTGAGGCAAATCACGCGTTTGGTGTTGACTTCTTTGGAAATTGTACATCGAGGATTGCGCAAGGACTGTCAATGCATTTGAAGGACTATGTTTGATTAGTACTGTTCGCACTATTTTTCCAATTTAGTTTTAAGTTTTTTTTTACATTTATAAAGGGTATATTTTGTAAACCCGTGTATTGGTTAAATAAAAATAAAATAAAATTATTTATCTGAATTAATTGTCTAAATTTTTAATTACTTTCATCATATATTAATTATTTTCTTCAATTTGTAATTACTATTTATATATTGTATAATTATTTTTCAAGTTTTTTAATCATTTTTCTCAAAATTTAATTATTTTCATTTTTTTTCATAATTTTTCAATTTTTTCATTAATTATATTGAATTATAATTATTTTTAGCTTACTTCAATTATTTTAATCATTTATTAATTTATTCTTATTTTTTTTACTTATTTCTCAGATTTTCAGGTATTTTCCTCAAAATTTAATTATTATTGTTTATTTAAATGAAAATTCTGCAGTTTTCTTAATTATTTATTTCAAATTTAAATTATTTTTTCAACCTATTATCATTTTATTTTATAATTCAATTATTTTCTTAACTTTAAAATTTTATAATTAATTTTTAACTATTTTCCCCACCTTTTAATTATTTTAATTATTTTTCAATTAATTTTCTAAATTTTCAGTTATTATTCCAAATTTAGATTATTGTCTTCAATTTTCAATTTTTTAAACGATTTTCAATTATTTTCTTTAGCTTAAAAATAAATTACGTAATTTTTCTATTATTTTCTCCCATTTCTAATTATTTTCATTTTTTTGTATAATTTTCAAAAATTTCAATAATTTATCAGAAATTTTAATTATTTTCATCATATTTCAATTAGTTTTTAAAATTTTAAATTTATTTTCATCATAATTTCGATTATTTTTAAAAAATTTTAATTACTTTTATCATTTTACAATTATTTCCCTAAATTCTTAATTATTATCCTCATTTTGTAAAATTATTTTTTAAGATTTTTAAGAATTTTTCTCAAAACTCAATTATTTTCTTTAATTTTTAATTATTTTCATTTGTTTTCTTAATTTCCAAAGATTTTTACTGATTATATCTTAAGTTCCAATTATTTTCTTCAATTTTTAATTATTTTCATTTTTTTCAAATAATTTCTCAAACTTTCAATTAATTATCTCAAATTTCAATTTTTAAAAATTGTATTTATTTATTTATTTACAATGATTTTATAATATATCCCGCAGTCAAAAATAGACCATTATGGGGACCATACAAACATCGAAACAAGCAAACGGATATTTTAAAAAAATTCTGCAATTTTTTCACTTATTTATTTTAAATTTCATTAATTTTTTTCAACTTATCATTGTTTTCTTTATATTTTAATTATTTTCTTCAAGTTTTAAATTATAAAATCATTTTTCAATTATTTTCTAAAATTCTAAAACATTTTCTCAAATTTCCCTTTTTTCTCTTCAATTTTTAAGCATTTTTAATTGTTTCATTCGATTTTTAGTTATTTAATTCAATTTTCAATGTTTTAAATCAAATTAAATTAATTAAAATACATATTACTATTAACATTGAAATTCAAATCATTATTAATAAGAATGACACTAGAGATTCTATTTTCATATTTTGATTGAGAAAATTTGACTTAATTTGATAAATAAATAAAAAACTTAAATTCTTTTAAATTCTCTATTAGAATTTTGGTCGGTTATATTCCCGGTTATATTCTCGTTCTCATTACCGTTCTTCAGGTAATATTAATTCTTCGCAACTCTAATCTCTTCGTAGAAAAGAAATATGTAGAAAAATTCGTTATTGCACAAAGTTTGGCAACACAGAGATATTTTTCCTGACAAATCTCTTGATTAAAAAAGAAAAAATTGTGAAAAATGTGATGAATGTTTGACTTGCCGTGAAATAAGGTCGATAAGTCAGAGGACTGCTGGATAAAAACAATGCCGAGAATTTGATTCGAAAAAAGAAAAATAGAAACTTCTTGGAATTTTAAAAATAAGAGGAAGAATGAAAAAGATAAAAAAGAAAAAAAAACCTGCTTTTCTCTGTCAAGGAAAACTTTTCGAATGCAATCTGACTTATAAATAACACAAGTTCTTTGACGTTTGTTGCATAAAAATTCTAATAGAATCGTTCTTGAAAGTATGATTATGATTTTCTCAAGGTTTGGGAAATTAGGAATTTGGAAAAAATTTATTTAATAGGAATAGACATTTTATGTTATGTGAATGTTTATGTTGCAGACGATGCAAAAAATCTGTGAATGTCGAAACGGGAGATAAATTTGAAGCTCGTGGGATCATCTGTTCGCATAAAAGAAACATTGAAAAATTTCCTTATCTCAAAAAGATTGACAATAAAAATATTTTTTCCATAAAAGTGTCTCGATTTACAAAACACTGGACACTTTTTAATATGATGATTATTTTTTTTGTCAAATTTTAGAGAATGAGGAATTTAGGAAAAATTAATTTTTCACGAATAGATATTTTCATGAATGGAAAAATTAATTTCAAATTTGTCATTAAAACTGACAGATTGTAGCAGACGGGTTAGAAAATGTGTCAATGTCAATATTTAATCAAGTCAAAGTATAGTGCTTGATAAAAACATTGCCCAGAATTTGATTGAAAAATAAAAAGATTGAAGAAACTTGCTGGAATTTTATGAATTAGGGGTAATAGTGGAATTATTAAGCAAGACAGACTCCTGTTTTTCTCAGTGTGTGTACACTTTTCGAAGAAAACGAGACATAGATATAATAACACTACTAATTCACACGATCGTTGCCGTTTGTTTTATAAAACTCTCGACACTTTTATATAGGAAAATTACTTTCTTGCCAAACTTCGCAGGGAATGGGGAATTTGGGAAACACAATTTCACCACGAGCCAGAAAATTATCTCCACGTTCGACATCAAAACTGACAGATTGTAAACAGAGTGCGGAGTCCATCATGTTATAGCCCGAGTGGAATCCATGGTAACGGTGACGCTACTTCCGGCCTGTCATATGATCAGGTGACGTGGGGCGGCCATCTTCTACAGAAAATCTATCAATGTCAAAACGGGGGATCATTTTGACGCTCGTAGGAACACCGGTTCGAGTAAAACAAAGGTTTAAAAAATTCCTTATCTCAAATATTATGGTCAGCCAGAGCCCTTTTTTCAAAAAAGTGTCTGGGTTTTTTAAAAAATATTCATAAGTCCAAATTTTTGAGTAGCGGAGGGGAAAGTGTTTGAGGACCACTGCAAATTTTCTCCTTCCAACAGCCTTAACTATATATTTAATAAGTTCCTTCATCTTTATTTGGAAAACCCGTGAAATAATGTCAGGCCTATCTGATGACGTTTGATTAGGTGACGTATCGTCTAGTATCTATTCCTGGTTTTAATGTAAATAATGAGTGCATTTCAGGTTTAATATATTTATTACTGTCATGCACCATTTCTTGTATTTCCTCGTGCATCATTCGATATGATTGAGCAAATATATTAATAATTTGATAATATAACTGACCATGTACTTTGAAGCAGTATGGTGCAGGTCTGGAACTATTGAAAGTATATAAATTAGCATTAAAGGGAGCAAAAGAAAATGAATTATTATAATGTCTGATATTTTCTAGAAAATGCTTAGACATTTTATGACTATCATCAAATAGAGTTTGTAGTATGGAAGGTAAAGTTGGTAATGGTTTAAATGCATTTCCTCCATGTGCACAACAGTTCATAAAAGAATTCTTTTTTTTTTGTTTACTGTTTCATCTTTAAAATGTTTGGCATTACACTCTTATAAAAAAACACATTTTATGTTGTATACTTTTTTTACTAAAAGTTAGTGGTTTTTATAAAAAATACAAAAACTTTTTAATGACCATGAACATGGTCTTTATTTATATTAGTACTGAAATGTAGTGTGTTACACTAAAACAAATATTAACTATGTAATTTGATTTACGGACAGATTCTATTTTTTGTCATCTCACACCCCCCATATACAAAGAGAAAAATGTTACTTTTTATGGCACACCAACCCTCGGTATCCTGCACAATAAAAAATTCCGTAAAAATTAAACATTTTATGGAACCTTTCACTATTTTTTACTTGATATTTTCGCTACATTTGTTTAATGACATCTGTTATTTTATATTGGAAACCCCCCTCCCCCCCCTTTAAATTGAAAGAGATAAAACCCTGGCTTGGTTTCATTAAATGAACAAACAAACGCAAAAATAAAATATCAAATAGTGATAATAAAATTTGAATAGTGATGAAAATTACCATAATCCTATTAGCTTTAGTTTTAACGCTTATTAATTTAAAAGGTAGAATCTGTTTGTAAAACAAATTACATATAGGCAATAAATGTTACATTTACCAAACTGTTGTTCAGTAATATTTTGTATTTTTTATAAAAAATACTATCTTTTAGTAAAAAATATGTAGAACATAAAATGTACATTTTTATAAGATCTACAACTTTTGTCTAAATTTTTTTTAAAAATTTTAAATATTTTATGAGATAATATCAAAAGAGTGCGAATTATTGATGGTTGAAACTTTTTTGTATTAAAAAAAAACTATTGACTTTTTGTAAAAAATGCATATATGATAAAATGTGTATTTTTATAAGACCTACAATTTTTGTTTGAAGTATTTCTAAAATTATCCGGAAGAATCTTCTTTTGGTCGAGATTTTACAGTTTCGAATGTTTTCAATCGAACATAAATTCATAAATTAATCCGAATTTTGACCTAACATAATGTTAAGGTCACCGAATTTATATTTAACAAAAATTTCATTTTACAGAAATCCTTTAAACCAACTTTCCATTTAAAAGATTTCCAAGTTAAACGAATTTTAGTTTCAAAAAATTTTTAATTTAGAAAATTTTAAATTGATTGGATTTTTAAATACCAGAATACTCATTTGACAGAATCTTCATTTGTCCGAAATTGTATTACTACGAATTGACATTTGATAAAAAACTAAAAATGCAGAATGTTGATTTGACAGAAATTGCAGATGACCAAAAAAGTATCCGACAGAAATATTTTGTCGCAAATTTTGAAACTGACTAATCAGAATATATGAACAAAATCGCAATTGGTCAATTTTAAAATTCGCACCAAAATAATTCTACCAGATACATTTTCGTCCATTTGCAATTTTGGGCAAATCAACATTCTGCATTTTTAGTTTTTTATCAAATGTCAATTCGTACTAATACAATTTCAGACAAATGAAGATTCTGACAAATGAATATACTGGTATTTAAAAATTCGATCAACTTAAAATTTTGTAAAATAACAATTCTCCTAAAATAAATTCGTTTAAATTGCAATTTCTTTAAATGAAAATTTGGTTAAAAGGATTTATGTCAAATGAAAATTCTTTTAAATATAAATTTTGTGACCCAAAAATTCTGTTAAGTCACAATTCGGATTAATTTATGTTCAATTGAAAACATATTCGACAATGCACAGAGAAAAAAGAATTGTAATAATAGCAAACTGAATTGTTAAAATAGCGCATGCAGTTTTTTTTTGTTATTATAACAAAAAAAATTTCTAAGAGAGCTAATGGATTGCTAAAACAACAAAACAAATTAGTTAAACTGTTAATTTAACAAATTAGACATTGCTACCTTAGCTAATGATTTGCTGTCTTAGCAAATTTTTTTGTTATAGTAACAAAAAAAGTTGCAGGCGCTATATTAACAATTCAGTTTGCTATCAGAGGTTTAGATTTTATGACGTTTTTCTGTATAATAATATAACATAATTGTACGAAATACAGGGGTATTTATTTTTTTTTTTGCGTAGGATGTGAAAACCTGCTTTCAGGTACCCTGTAGCCCGTACTACAGGGTTATGCGGGGGTGGCGATGTTCTGCCGACCCGCTAAAAACACACCCTTATTTAGGGGACCTTAAGACCACTCCCGGCTAGCACTTTTCGCGCGTATCGCCATCGGGAGTAGTCTTATATCCCCTCCTCTGTCGTCAAAGCGACTTTCTCCCTTTTTCTACGGGACCTCCATTCTTTGGCGACCATCGAGATCTTTGACCCTCATAACATAATGTATGAAGGTCTCGATGGTTCGCCAATCCTCAGGAGAGCGGGTCATAAGCGAGATCATGTTCTCCGGTGTAACCTTGCGATTAACACCGGTAAACATAACCTGCCTCTCCGCGTCCCAACGCTTACAGCTGAAGAGTGTGTGCTCTGGGTCGTCCACTGGGAACTTGCAGTACACACACTCCGAACTAACGACTTTTTTAAATCGCTCCAGATAGGAGCCGAAACACCCGTGCCCTGTAAGAGCTTGGATTAAATAGTAGGAAACCACTCCGTGCTTCCTACTTATCCAGCTGGCGAGTGTAGGTATCAGCCGATACGTCCATCGGCCTGTCTCCTCCCCGCTCCATCGTTCTTGCCATCTGTCGACGAGTCTGCTTCTCGCATCTCGGCGAATTTGGTCCTTGGTGGGTCTATTATCTTCCGTATATGCGGAAGAATTTCTCTTCTTGAAAAGGAGGAAAACTTCCTCCCTTTTTTGTGCCAAAAGATCTGCCGGCGGGACGCTGGCAAGGACCTGAGCAGCACACGTCGGTACTGTCCGATAGGCCGAAATGATACGTGTAGTAACATTTCTTTGCGCGGACAGTATCCTTTTGCAGATGGTTTTACTTCTGTCATTTCGCAGGGTAGGAGCCCATACAGGTGCTGCGTATAGCAGCTTGGAAAGAGCAATACTCGCCACCAGTCTCCTCTTTGCTTCAGAAGGCCCACCAATGTTCGGCATTAGACGAGCTAAACTTGCCGAACACTGTTCGGCCTTCCGACATGCTACGGCTATATGGTGTTTAAAGTTCAAAAATTTGTCGAGTTCGACACCTAAGTATTTGATATGATTCCTCCATTGGACCTCGAATCCGTCTATCTTAATACAAGGGGATGTATAACCACGTCTGTCTGTGACTAGCAGCGCTTCGGTCTTTTCCAGAGCCATTTGCAGGCCTCTGGCCTCTAGCCAGCGCTTTGCCCGTCTCAGACATTCGTTCACCAATACGCCCAGGGCTTCTACAGTTTCGGCAGTGCACACGATTAACGCGTCGTCCGCGAAGCCGATGATCACCGCACCTTTAGGTAGACCCATTCGCAAGAAGTCATCATAAGAGACGTTCCATACGAATAGTCCTATTCTTGAGCCTTGTGGGGCACCTCTTAGCATCTCTTTCTTCAGAGTGCAAGTTTCACCCTCGTATATAACCCACCTGTCGCTAAGGTAATTATTTATTATCCGCAACAGGTAGGGCGGTATTCCTTTGTTTCTCATCGACTCGATGAGATCTTTCCATCGCGCGGTATTAAACGCGTTACGTATGTCAATGGCTACCAACGCGCAGAAGCCCTTTTTCTTCCCTGGTCCCAATTTGGCTTTTGCTTCCCTGGCTAGGTCCACCGCCTTCTGGATGGCGTCTACTGTGGACAGGCTTTTACGGAAACCAAATTGGTTGTCAGACAGACTATTCTCTCCGGTCAAGTGAGATTGCATTCTCTGCAGAACCATGTCCTCTAGAAGCTTACCCATCGTATCTAACAGGCATATAGGCCTGTAGGATGAGACTTTATCTAGAGGTTTGTCTCCTTTCCTTAGGAGGACCAGCCTCTGTCTTTTCCAGTCGCGGAAAAACTCTCCTCTCTTTAGGCAGTTGTTATAGCAGTCTAGGAGAATCTGGGGTGAAGCAACGATCACTTCTTTAAGGATCTCGTTGCTTATCCCATCTAATCCCGGCGCTTTGCCTGGCTTCAACCTACTGCCTGCTTTTTGTAATTCTGAAAGAGTGAAGAGTTCTTCCTCACCGACATGACAGTTACCCGGGAAAAAAAAACCTATTGCCAAATTTCTTGGTGAATCGGAGATTTTAAGAATGCGGGTTCAAGATTGAAATTTTGAATGGTGTTGAATCGGAGTTGTCTTTAATCAGTAATTTCTTATGAATTCACTGAGAAAAATCTGTTGCGATTATTGCTTGAAATCATTTTTGCATTTTTTCCATAATTCTATTGATGCTATATTTCTAACAGCACGTATAGTTATTGCTCGGACTTAGCCTGAAAACTAGGCGGAGCGGCCTAATAATTAGGTGGATTCTTGGAATTTTTGTATAGTTAGTGTCTATGCTATATTCATATCATTTGCTCATGCGATAATCGCAACAGATTTTTCTCAGTGTTGGATAGCCATAGAAAATTACTGATTAAAGTCAACTCCGTTTCAACATCATTCAAAATTTCAATCTTGAACCCGCATTCTTAAAATCTCTGATTCACCAAGAAAATCAGCAATAGGTTTTTTTTCCAGGGTACTCCAGTCCATCCTAGGCCATGGTTCTGCTGGAGGAAACAAAGCCTTTATGATTTGCCGGACCCAATCGGGATTGTCTAGACCGGGGGTCTTTTGCCTCGATAACAATTTCTTGTTAACGATTTTATAAGCCAGACCCCATGGGTCATTTTCGACGTCACCGATTAGGTTCTTCCAGCTCTTTCTTTTTGCAGCGCGTATCTCCTTCCTGAGGATTCTTTTGGCCTCTATTCTTTTTGCCTCCTTCAGCAGAGGATCTCCGTTTGAACGGTCATATCTCCTTCTTGCTTTGAGGCATGCCTTTCGCAAAGAGGCCAATTCCTCTGACCACCAGTATACATTTCTTCTTCTTGGGGTTGTGCTTCTACAACGCGGCATAGACGCGTCGCATGCGGTGACAATCATATTTTTCACCGTCCGCACCTCCCCTTCAAGGTTATTCGGCCTCTTCACCCATCCCAAATCCTCTATGAGGCGGTATTCTTCCAGGGACCGGCCGAACCTCTCCCTGTCGATCCTCTTAATGTTCCACTTTGGGCCATTTTCACGGAGAACTCCGTGGTTCCTGGCCCGCAGCGTGTCTCCTCTTGAGACTGAAAACTCGATATACTGGTGGTCACTGTGGGTATAATTCTCCAGGACGCGCCAATCTTTAATACATTTATTTAGGAGGGCCGTTGTGATCGACAAGTCAATTATCGATCCCTCACCGTTTCTCCTAAAAGTCCAAGACCTCCCACGGTTCGCAACCGTCAGGTTGTTCCTGGAGATCATTTCTCCGACCAAGATTCCTCGATAGTAGAGCCTTTTCTCGCCCCATTCTGGTGACTTAGCATTAAAGTCACCTGTAATGAGGGTATCCAACCTGGATTCTCTAAGGCTCCTTTCCAGGTCATAAATCTGATCTTCGAAGGCTGACAGTTTATCGTTGGGCGAGAAATAACAGCTATACATACGTATGCCTGACATTTCCTCCCACACGAATCCACTGTTCGTCTCCAGGAACTTATCTGCCCGCAACTCGGAATTGCAGATCTGAATGGCTGCTCTTCCCGATTTATCCTGATACCAGGGAGTGAGATCGTTCTTTCTGTTCTGTGCAGAACAAGACATCGATCTTCTTCTCCCCGGCTGTTTGCATAAGGAGGTCTTGAGCCTCTTTGCACTTGTGCAGGTTAATTTTCTAAGAGAGCTAATGGATTGCTAAAACAACAAAACAAATTAGTTAAACTGCTAATTTAACAAATTAGACATTGCTACCTTAGCTAATGATTTGCTGTCTTAGCAAATTTTTTTTGTTATAGTAACAAAAAAAGTTGCAGGCGCTATATTAACAATTCAGTTTGCTATCAGAGGTTTAGATTTTATGACGTTTTTCTGTATAATAATATAACATAATTGTACAAAATACAGGGGGTTTGAATTGGATTTTAAGACGTCTCTCTGTATACACGGAAAAATTTAATTTATTAAATTTTATTCAAATAGTCGATGAAACTTAGGACATAGAGACATTTGTATAAAATTTAATCAACATTTTATGGAAATCTTTGGGAAACAATTAAGAAACAAATATCATAGAATTTTGAAGGTTTAGACGGAAATCAATTAAAACTTAACGACAGTCGATGAAAACGTACAACATGTCGATGAAAACGTACAACATGTTGATGAAAATTTGAGATGGACATTTTAAAAATAAATTCCTCGATAAATTCAAACAAACGATCGTCTTTTCTAGATCGTACACATACCATGTTCTCCCCACCTCGTCACTTTCACACATTATATAGAACCGGGTTTCGAACGCTGGTTCTTATCGCACGACGATGCTTGAGACAGCGCATTATACCCATCGGCCATTCAAGAATACGTGAGAGTCTTTGGAATGAAATGAGTGACACTTAACTATAGCATAATAGGCGTTACGTTTCCTCGATTCAACGACTGTTGAATAAATTTTAAGTGGTAGGGATCAGCGTTTGGAACTATTTTGAACATTTCGTAAACAACCTTTGGTTACTTATTAATCAATCATTTCTCACTCTGTTTTACTACACCATAATTTAAGTTTAATCGACTGCTTGATGATTCTTTCTATTGTGCTCATGAATCAGTATGCAATTATATTTCAAGCTTTATGAAAATGGCTCTATGTCCTGATTTTCATCGACTTTTGAATTAATTTTAATAAATAAATTTTTCCCGTGTAATAATATAACATAATTCTTACAAAATACTGGGGGTTTCTTTTAGATAATAAAAGGCCTTACATATAATAATATAGCATAATTCTTACGAAATACCGAGGGATTCTTTTACATTTTAAGGCATTTTCATTTACAAAAATATAATAATAATAATAATAATAATATAATAAGAATAATAAAGACGTCATATAATCCAAACCAAGCCCCTTATATTTCGTAAAATTATATTTTATTATTATACAGAAAGACGTCTTAAAATCCAAACTAAATCCCCTCTATTTTGTACAATTAAAAACGTATTAAAATTATCGACCTTTCCAATATTTTATTAACGTAGGACCTCTATATAATGTATAAAAATGATTTATTCAAGAAGCAACTTTAAGTCAACAGCTTGTAGCCAAAAATGACTTTACACAAACTGAATTTGAGCAAAATTATCCTCTTTTGAGATTTTTTTATTATTCTTTTACAAAGAAGAATTAACATTTTGGTAATATATATATATATATATATATATATATATATATATATATATATATATATATATATACATATATATATTTTTTTTCACAATATATTTTTGTGACGCGTTATTTTAAAAACAATTAAATTTTATAAGAATATAAGTTGTGATAAACATTGAATTAACAGTACGCTGGCAAAATTAATTTACATTGAAAACATTAGGGTTATCTTGCGCTTAAACTTAAAAAAGAATTATATTGAACGTAATTTCACATAGGATTATATATCACAAAGTTTTGAGAAAGGTTTCTTTTGCACCAAAAATAAGAAAAGGATCATGTTGCACTAAGCTTTAAGATGGCTTCATATTGAATCAGCGATTGACATAGCATTTTGTTGTCGGTAGGTGTCGAAATATTCTAAATAATTAATTTTAGAACCTTATCATACTCAACGATTTTACAACAAAATTACACTATTTACACACTTCACAAATTTTTAAATTAAATAATGCACTATTAATTAATTATTATAAAATTATGCTTACTAAAATAACATGCAATTTAATAGAAATGGAGAGTTAAGAATACATAACCTCTACCTGTCAAAATCACTTTTACAACAAATTTACATACGCCACGATTTTACAACGAAAATACACTATTTACACACTTTACAAATTTTAAAATTAAACTATGCTCTGTTAATTCATTATTATAAAATTTTAACAGGAATGGGAAGTTAAGAATACATAACCTCTACCTGTCAAAATTACTTTTACAACAAAATTACAAAATTTACACGATATTAACAAATGTCCACACACAGCACCGGAATCACTATATATTATAACTTTAGTAACAAACGAAAACATACAAAATTTTAACAGGAATGAGGAGTTAAGAATACATAACCTCTACCTGTCAAAATCACTTTTAAAACAAAAATGACACAATTTAAACAATATTAACAAATGTTTGTCTACACAATATACACTATTGCTCCATAATAACATAAATAAATACTTACTAAAAGAATATATATTTCTTTTACTAATAGCAAACGTAAACACACTTTATATTTCACACAGCCAACTTCACTGTTTACAGAAAAACACGTAGCGGAACTGAATTGCCAATATCATTACATGCAATAAATAAATTGTTATTAAGTGAACGACAACTCATTTTAACAACAATTTTCACAAAATTAATGTCAATATATATTATTAATAACTAACTTTTAATTTTTACAATTTAAAGAAATATTAATCGATTAGTTCATTATCGAAAATATCGAAAAACTAATTGACCAATAGGAAACGCAAGAAATGAGTTACGCGTGAACGCAGCCGAAAGGGTTCTCGTTTTTCTTTTATGATGATGATGATGATGATATATGATATATAAGAGATTAGTAAGTAGAAATTCTCGAAAATTTTAAAACCCTTTTTTCTAATTGAATAAGTGAATGTTTAAAAAAAAAATTTTTACACTACAATTAACATGAAATTTTCTAATACATAGTACGTTCATTAATTTTTAACCCACCCCCCCCCCCCCCCGCGTACCCCAAGAAAAAGGTTTTTAAAAGTATAAAAGGCCGGTGAGTTTATAAGAAAAACGTAAAGAATCAGAATTTCAAAACATTTGAGTTTAATTTTATTAGATTCTATAGGTGTTAGACGAAAAAAAAGTTTATATTTTACAAATATTAAAATGTTTTTAAATTTAATTAAAATAATATAAAATTTCAGCAAAGGTTAGAAATTTTACAAAATAAGTGGGATAAGGGGGGGGGGGGGTTGAGACAATTATCTCACATAATTACAAAAAAAGGTAACAACTACTAAGCTTAGTTAGATCCCACACTGCATTATTGCGCTTGTGTTATTTTCATAGAACATTACTGCGCATGTGTAATTGCCATAAACATCTAGTGCGCATGCGTCATGAACATAATGATCAAGTGCTATAAGAATTATTGATATTGATTTATTGTATTCTCTGTTCATTCGTACGAATAAGTTCGACATGGAAACGATCGTCGTTTTGAAAAATTAATAATAATTTTTTTTTTTTTTTTTTGACTGAAAGAAAAAATATTTTTTTTCTACGTTTTGTTTTTTCATGTGTGTGACACACTACTACACTTAATTGTATAAGTGCCTAAGTTATATGAATGTGAATAGTTCAAAAAGATTATAGGTGAATTAATTTGAAAAGTTGCTTATAAAGAAAAGTAGTGAACCAAGTGGAAGGGGAAGAACGACTGAATCGTTTTTCAATATGATTTTAGGAATATCATTGTATTCCTAAGCGTAAGCTGAGATGAGTACAGTGTCATTGTCATTATTAATTAACTATTTAAAATATACAGAATTGGAAATTTAAAAAATCACTTTGTTCCTTTTGTAATTTTTTCTTTACTATCAATTGCCGTGATTTATTTTTAATCGATTTCAGTATATTTCTATTTGTTTATAACAATTTGTTTAAACAAATTATTTTTTAAACAATTATTAACGTCAAAAATCATTATTTGGTCCATGATCATCATTCCAGTATTCAATTATTTAATATCTCAGTCTCTCTAAGAATAGGCGGTAATAAGTTGATTGATAATTTCTTATTACAATCAGTGATACTATGGTGCATAGCGTACTGGACTGTCAGCTAGAGGACTAGGGTTCGAATCTTCATGACTAAAAAAATTTTTCTGTTTCAGGTTCTGATAATATATGTAATTTAAACTATTAATATTTATGTAATTGAATTTATAAACTGTATTATGTAATTATATGTACTTTAATTAATGATAAAATTTAGATAAAGTAGTAGGTTGGCCTAACTTTGGGATGAGTAGTTGGCCCAACTTTGGGCTCAGTAGTTAAGCCGACTATCAGTACCGTTGGTCGGCGAACCGTTATCATTTTGCTAGTTGGCCCGACCTACGGCATGCAGAGTCGGACCAACCGCCGCAAAGTTGGCCCGACTGTGGGCCGACAAATAATTCGCACCTGTGGGTTCATTGAATTTGTGATTCAACCAAGTGTACAATTAAAACAATTTTAGTAATTGTGGACAAATAAAATTAAACAAATAAAAGTTACTTAACCTGTCATAATTTTAATAAGTACAGTAGAGACCCCATTATCCGGACTAATGAATGCAGGCACTCATCCGGATAATCGAAAATCCGGATAATCGAAAAAAGTACGAAATAAATGAATTTTCAATTTATAATTTTAGGTATTTATTTCCAGTGAATTTAAATAAGACTGAAACAATCTAAAACTCTTAAAATTAACATTAATAAATGTTTAGTTAGAAATATTTGGAAATATTTACATATAAACATTTTCTTAAAAATATAAAAATAGATAAAAATACAACGTGTAAAAATTTAAAATTCACAGATATATTAGAATCGACAATAATCTGCGTAAAAGTTCTTTTCTGTAAAATCTTTTTAATGTTTCAATGATTTAAAAGCTGACAGTTTTCTGCTTTGTGTATTTCCACAGCTATGAAATTTTACCCTAAGGATATAAATTTTTCACGTACTTCATGGTTTCTTGTACTTTAAATATCAAAATACTAACTTTTAAAATATTCATGGTATTAAATGCTAATAAACTTTACAATTAAAAAAAAAAAAAAATTGTAATTTATCCGGATAATAGGGGTCCGGATAATGGGGTCTCCACTGTATATCAATAATTACTTTATAAATTTTCATAAATTACCGTATAAATTTGTACAAATTGTTGGCAACTGCAAAATTTAAATTACCTATGTGTTAATAAATTACAATAAACGTTGTTAAAATAATTTATAAAATTATAACATATATTTCCATAAATTTTTACATAAATGTCCATAAATTACCACATAAATTTCCATAAAGTTTCAAAATTATTTTCTTTTATTTACTACAAATTACCTAAAAAAATATAAATTACCGCATAAATTACGAAATAAATTTCCTGCATTAGTTTTTTGAATCTTGAATTTTGTTTTGTATTATTATTATAAATTACCGCATAATTTACCATAAATTTCCACATACATTTCATGACACAGTTTTTCAAATCCTGAATTTCGTTTGCATTATTATTATAAATTACCTCAATATTTTCATAAATTACCACATGAATTATCACCATTGATTTCTTTATTTGTTTATAGCGATTTTATTAACAAATTATGCCTTAAAATAAAATATGATCATAACAAAATCGTTCTAATTTTTCTTGTAGAATCGGTTGGCATCCATAGCTTTAATGTGACGGTTTTATCATTATCATTTGTTTAAACAAATATTGTTTAACAAATAGAAAATCTGAAAATCAAAATGCTAATGATTTTTATTTCACTTTCCTGTAAATCCAACTATCGATTTTGTTATACTGCAACCGCTTATGGTACATGGGTGCGGTAACAGCTAATTTGTTTAAAAAATACAATAATTATAAACAATTTGTCCGACCCACCACAGATATTTCATTCTTGACTATCACACTTGAAAGTTACATTACGATTTTTATTTTAATTGGAAAAAAACTTTCTAAAATAACAGTAACCAAATTGTCGGTTTCGTGGAGAATCACCCATATATTGTTTTCTTTAAATGATTCTATAAAATGACCACAGTACGTAAACTAACATATTTTACATTATAAAATATTTGAGTCAGCATAATTTTGACACAAACTTTTTTTTATAATTGTTATATTGTACAAAGAAGCTAAAAAGTTTTTTTTTGTACAAATGCAAAAATCAGAAGTATTATTTTGTACAATTGCTATAATTGAAAGATATTAAATTTAATTACACTCGAATCTTTCCATAACGAGAAGCTCGGGAGTTTAGAATTCCTCTATTACGATGCTCCGTCTAAAAAGAGGGGAAGCCCTACTCTACGATTTTTTATGTCTATCGATAGTGCGCATGTTAGTTTGCGCATCTGTCTTGTAACAAGTTGGGATGCAGAAGAGGTAACATTTCTCGTTCTGTGGAGAGAATCAGTGCTCGTTAAAGAGAACGTTCGTTATACAGAAGGTCGTTATGGAGAGATTCGAGTGTAATTAAATTAATACATTAAATATGTACATACTAAAAAATTCTGAATCCAGTATTCATCCAGTACTAATAACCCAGTTCTTATCCTAGTACTTGTAACCAGGGACTGACACGAAAACAGAATTCCGTTTCTGTTTTGAATTTTTGTGACGAAACAAAAATGTACAATCAATATTGTTTTGTATTGAGCCTGAAACGAAAAGTCTCTGAATTACGTTTTCGTCTCATGCCCGAAACGAAAATCAACTCAGAATTTCGTTTCAGTCTCATGCCCGAATCGAAAAGACTCTGAATTTCGTTTTCGTCTCCTGCAAGAAAAGAATTGTGTTTAAAATTGTTTTTGTGAAATTTAGAGCCTTTTTTATGAGAGACGAAAACGGAATTCGGAGTCTTTTCGTTTCGGGCATGAGACGAAAACGTAATTCAGAGCCTTTTCGTTTCAGGTTCAACACAAAACAAAATTAAATTGGTATTTTGTTTCAGTTTTTCAAAACCGAAACGAAACAAAAATAAAATATATTTTGTTTCGGTTTTCGTGTCAGTCCCTGCTTGTACCAGTACTGATTCCAGTACTTAATAAAGTACATAGGTAATTTTTTTTTTTTTGGGCTTTTAAAGATACTAGAACTTCGGAATCGCGCTACGCGCGCCAAATTGTGCACTTATCATTTTTTTATTTTCTAATCGTCCAATTTCATACTTACCAATTTCTTTAATTTGTCAATTTCCTAATAAAAAAATCTTTAATCTTTCTATTTACCAGTTTACGAACTTTTCTATTTTGTTAATTTTTCAATTTACCAATTTAAAATTTTTTAATTTTCCAATGACCAAATCTCCAATTTCTCAATTTACAAACTTTTTTACTTTGACAATTTCCCATGAAGAAATAGCCCTAGTTAGCCCAAATGGAAATTGCTTTTTGGTCAGGGTCTGGAAAGGCTAATTTTTTTCAAAATGAGAACATTAAAAAAAAGTAGGGAACTGGCTGGGCTTAGTGAATCTAAAGCATAACTGGATTTTTTGGGTCAATATCTTCAGGAGAGTCAAGATTGACTACTCTAAAGTACCCATGTACCCTACAGATGTCCAGTTCATTTCCGGTCAACTTCTTCAGGGAAGTTAACCTCAAAATGTAATAATCGACTTCTGTGAAGTACCTAAGTACCCACCCGTAGTCCAGGTCATTTCCGGACAACTTCCTCAGGGAAGTTAACCTCAAAATAAGAAAAATTTCCTTCTCAGAAGTACCCCAGTACCCAACCAATGTCTAGGTCTCTTCCGGTCAACTTCTTTAGGGAAGTTAACTTCAAATTGGGAAAATCGACTTCTCTAAAGTTGCTAAGTACCCAACCGATGTCCACGACACTTCCGGTCAACTTCTTTAGGGAAGTAACCCTAATAGCACTGAACGCTATTTAACTTCCAGATAACGTTACTTTTTAACGTCCGGGACGTTAAAAAGTAACGTTGCTGAAGGTCAATTTAATGTTAAAATGTCCTTGGCCATTTAACGTTCGCAAGGAACGTTATAGAACGTTACTTTGGGACCATCAATGGACATTCAAAAATGTTTAAAAATTAAATAACGTTAATGCTGTGCGCAGCAGTTTTCTATCACAACTAGAGCTGCGCAGTTGATTTTAGCGACCACTGTTCTTAAGAAGCAATAACATTATCAACATTGATTATAATTAATAAAAAAATTTTCAGACTTTCCGCAATATTTTTCCGCAACCCGCACTGCGATTTTTCGAATGTCCATTGAAAGTCCCAAAGTAACGTTCTATAACGTTCCAGCCGAACGTTTAATGGCCGTGGACATTTTAACGTTACCTAGAAGTTAAATAACGTTCAGTGCTATTCGGGAAATTTCAAATTGGGACAATCGACTTCTCTAAAGTAGCTAAGTACCAAACCAATGTCTAGGTCATTTCCGGTAAACTTTTTCAGGAAAGTTAATCTCAAAATGTAAAAATCGATTTCTCTGAAGTATACAAGAACCCAACCAATCTCTAGGTCATTCCCAGTCAAATTCTCCAGGAAAGTTAAACACAAAATAAAAAAATCGACTTCTCTGAGGTCCCTAAATACCAGGGATGCGAACGTAAATAGTCTACTTCACTATAGTCGACAATTTTATAGTGAAGTAGACTATTTACGTTCGCGTTCCTGCTAAATACCCAGCCGATGTCTACTTCATTTCCGATCAATTTTCTCAGTGAAGTTAACCTCAAAATGTGAAAATGAATCTTTCTAAATAAACTAACATAAGTTTAAATGTTTTAAATATAGGGACTAAAAATCTCAAAACAAGACATTTGGTTTCGCATTTTTAGATTATCTTCCAAGTACAAGTCAACAGGAAACGATCTAGATATCAGACTGGTAATAGAGTATTTAAGAGTAGTAAATTTCACGATGGGAGGTTAACTTCTCTGCGGAAGTTGTCAGGAAAGGATCTGGGTTTTGATAGAGTACTTGGGTCTTTCGCAGATGTCGATTTAACATTTTGTGGTTAACTTTCCTGAAAAAGTTGACCGGAAAGACCTAGATATCGGATAGCTACTTCAATATTTTAAAAGAAGCGATTTTTTTATTTCAAGGTTAACTTCCCTGAGAAAGGTGGCCAGAAATGACCAGCACATCGGTTAGGTAGTGGGGTACTTCTTAAAAGTAAATTACTTCTTTTTAAGGTTAACTTTCCTGAGAAAGTTGTCAGTAAATGACCTGGAAGTCGGGTGAGTACTTCTGTACTTCAGAGCAGCTGATTCTCAATCAGAAGACTCCTTTAGAAAACCTACTTTCCGAGTTTCGGACAAATGAAAATTCGGTGACTTGCGTGGTCGGTGACTTAAGGAGTGTGACAAATGCAAGTTCGGTGATTTCAAAGTTCGGATAAATGCAAGTTCGGTAATTTCAAAGTTCGGCTAAATGCAAGTTCGGGGATTTAAGAGATCGGCCAAACGTGAGTTCGGTGATTTCAAATTTCGGACGAATGTAAGTTCAGTGATTTTAAAGTTCGGATAAATGCAAGTTCGGTAACTTAAAAGATCGGCCAAATGCAAGTTTGGAGATTTAAGAGGTCGGCCAAACGTGAGTTCGGTAATTTCAAAAATCAGACGATTGTAAGTTCGGTAATTTTAAAGTTCCTTTATTTTGTAATTTATATTTATTTAATTTCCTACTATGTAAAATTCAATCCAATACAATGACTGCACTTTTCAATTTCTTATACAAAAATAGTCTTGCAAATAATAATTAGATTAAACAAAAAATCGCTTCTTTTAATGTTCTTTGAAAACATAAATAAAAAAAATAAGAAGTCAGATAGAAAACAGTTATAATTCTTATACTTCGCATAAATTGATTACCGAAATTGTGAAATTTTATTCATTGAAAAATCGAAATAATGATCTTTGGGGTATAATCATGCGTCCCCTATAAAGCAGTTCATGTTCGGTGATTCCTACTGATACATTGTAGACAATGAAGAAAAATAAGTTTTTTTCAAAATTACATTAAAATTAAATTACATGAAGGTGAAAAGAATCGTGTTTTGGAATTTTTAGTATTATGTGTTAACAAAAACACCATAACTTTTCACTAAAAAAATTAAATATACCTTGTCATTTTCAAATTCCCTGACTTTCCCTGACTTTTTGAATTGTTTTTCAATTCCCTGACTTTCCCTGACTTTCCCTGTTTTCCCTGACTGGTGGGCACCCTGGTTTACTTTTGGTCAACTTTTGGGTCCTGTAAAAAATAGTAAACCTAACAGGTTTCATATGTAAATAATTGAGAGTTATTCTGTGAGTATTTGTAAAGAGAAACAAAGTAGTCCTGTAAAAAATTATAGATTTTCAACGATTTTACAGGATATCTACGAAAAAAAGTTTTTTGCTGCTTGCAAAATACATGCAAAATTTCAGTAGCATATAGGCACCACTAAATATCAATAAAAAAAAACACTTATCGATTTTTTTTTTCGATTTGTGACAAAATGAGGGGCGGAAATGGAATAAATTCCAAAATGTCAATTTTAACGGCCACCCTAATATTCACAAAGAATTTTTTTTGCTTTTTACATAAATAAAAAAAAATTTGCATCCCTTAGCAGTATTTATAATGTTTTTATATATGATTTTAATGGTAAAAGTGTGTGTTCCCAATTTCGAGATTTTTAAGTTCTTTCGAAATTTTCTAAGAAAGGATCTCAAAAAAATCATTTCAGTGTGCTGCACAGGATTAATTAATTTATTTTTTAAAATTTATTTCAATCAATTTGACAAAATTTATTATAATAGAAGTTTTGTAATTTTTACATACTAATTCTTAAATAAAAATAAACTTATTTAGGTAATTAATTAATATACAATAATTCAAGTATATAAACTAAAATTAATATAATATTATGTAGGTACACATATAGAAGTAGTATTTATTTGTTTTATCTTTTTTTAAATGAAAAATTGACAAACAGACAAAATATTAATGTATAGATATATTTAAGTATATTTCGATCCTGACTCATAAGATGATTTCAAGTCAGTATAGGTTATGTTCATTATGTTTATTTCTAAACGTGTCAAATATATTCATAAAGTATATTTTTTGGCTAATTATTACATAATTTCAATTAAATCCTTAATTCTTATTATTAAATGTAATTCTACTAAGGTATTTATTAGTAATATTTATATTTTTTTATTAAGTTTAATTACAGGTTCTTAAATAAGCCCGCGCATTTTCGGCCCTGACTAATCAGGTTATTTCAAATCAGTGTAGGTTATGTTCATTATGTTCGTTTCTGAACGTGTCAAATATATATTCATAAAGTAAATTTTTTTTAGCTTTCATTACATAATTTCAATCAAGACTATAATTTTTATTATTATATTTAATGATACTCAAGTATTTGTTAATAATATTTAAAAAATTGTTTTAAGTTTAATTACAGGTTTTTAAATAAGCCCGCGCAATCTCGGCCCTGCCCTGTCGAAAAAAAACCACTGAAAAATCACTGAGACAGAACCACTGAAATCCCAGTTGTTTTTAAGTGGTTTCTCAGTTGTGATTTGGGACAATTCGCCACTGAAAATATCTATTGTGAGGGTTGATTTATGACAGTTGGCCTGGAAGTCCCAAACCATTTTATGGCCTTTACCCTCATAAAATGGAAGGATAACATTCCTTTTTACAATTTTAAATAATTTAAATTATTTATTCCAATATTATATTTGTTGTTTAAGAATTAAGCCACTTATATAAATATATGTTATTACTATTAACATAATACATACTTCTATTCAAAAATCCAAAAATGACATCAGTTTTTTAATATCTGCTACCGTTTATGAGATACGATATTATTCATTTAAATTTAGGATTTTTGGGGAAATTTTTATATGTACGTAATTGTTATAACTTACAGATTCTAAATTTAAAAGAAACAATTTTCTATCATTAAAATTTAAACAATTTTATTTGTTAAGAAACAAATTTTTCACAGGTCAATTTTTAATATATTCAAGGCCTCGTAAAAGGGTCCAGAGAGATCATAAAACTTGAAGACTCCTGAATTTAATTAAAAATCGGGAACAAAAATTTCTCTAATTTCGCATTAATAAATTTAAAAATTAAATATTAATATTCTACGTGTTCTAACGATAAAGAATATCTAAAAATTTCCTCAAAAAAGTTATTTTTCATAATAATAAAAATAGCTTTGAAAATTTATTTTTCTTCAATTTTAATAGTTTTTAAAATTTTTTTTTATATTCCTAATCGTGAAAATAAGTAGATTTCATATTTTAATTTTTGAAATTTTAATATTTAAAATTGCAAAAGTTTTTAATCATAAAAATTTTGGGTTACGGGAACCATAAAAGGAAAAAAAATTACAATCAGGAATCGGTGTTCGACCTGAATTTCCAGGTCAAATTGCTTGTAAATTTTTTTCGTTAGAGAGTCGAAGTTTACTCCCCTACAAAACTACTTGGCATTTAAAACTATTGTACTATTGTTACCCCAACTCCAAAAAAATTCTATCTGAAGATATGCAGGTCAGACCATTGAAAAATCACTGGGCCAGTGGTTTTTTCAGTGGATTTTGAGTGGTTTACTTTCGACAGGGTGACCAATCATATACGATTTCAATTCAGTATAGGTTATGTTCATTACGTTCATGTTTAAACGTGTGAAATATCTGAAAATATTATTCATAATGTATGTTATTCGCTTTTTACACAAATAAAAAACTTATTACGTGCTTTAGCAATTATTATGTAAGTTTATAATATGTGATTTTAGTAGTTAAATGTGTCTATAATTTCGAGATTTTTGATGTATTTCGAGATATTTCAATGCATTTCGAGACATTTCGATATTTTTCGAGTTATTCTCATACTGTCTTTTTTAAGAAAGGATAAATGTGTTTTAGTATAGAATATTAATATTTTTATTATAATATTTTTGTTGTAAGTCTAAAATAAAGAGTTGAAAAAAGGGATATTCCTACTACTACGCTAAAAATTTAAATTACAACTACTCTTGACCAATCACGTCTATCTTGAAAACCACATATTTGAAAAAGCAACACACCCAGGTTTACTCCCAGATTTACAACATTTTGAACTTGCTTAGCAAATTATTAATGTGAATGTTTGGCTGAAGGTTTTGAAAGCTGAAAAAATATAACCTTCAGTTAATATCTAGGTTAATATGCCTAACCCTTTTCTTTTGAAGAAAAAAATTTTTCTTACAATTTTCAGAAATTTAAATTTAAATTTAAATTCTTTAAGGGGCTCATAAAAATTTTTATAGAAATAAATGTATTATGGTATAGAATATTATTATTTTAAGTCTTATCTTTTTGTTAAAAAAGGTTTGTTGTTAAGCAAAAATAAACAGTTAAAAATAATAAGATATAGTCCCACTTCTACACTAAAAATTTGTTTCACAAACCCTAATGACTAATGAAGTCTGACTTGAAGACACCTACTACTTCAAAACGCGTCAGGCCCAAGTTTACGCCCAGATTTACAAATTTTTATACTTGTTTAGCAAATTATTATTGTGAATGTTTGCCTGGAAGTTTTAAAAGCTAATGAAAAATGTAACCTGCTGTTAGGATCTAGGTAAATACCTGACCATTTTTTTCACCTTTTGAGGTTAACTTTCCTAAACAAGTTGACCGGAGGTGAACTGGACATTGGTTGGGAACTAGGCTACTTCTGAGAAGTAAAATTTTTCATTTTCATGTTAAGTCCCTATTGAAAAAAATGGCCACATTTATGCCCTCATTTGTGCCCACATTTGAGGCCTCAAATCTGGCCACAAATGTGGTAGCGGATTTGAAACAGCATATGCGCCCACAAATGAGGCCTCAAATGTGGGCACAAATGTGGCCTCAAATGTGGCCTCAAATGTGGGCACAAATGTGGGCGCAAATGAGGCAGAGAAATATCCACATTGAAAAAAAAAAAAAATAAAAAAAATATTATTAATCTTGATTTACACTATATTATTTACAAGTAGTTGCCTTAATTAACTTTAGAAACTTAGCATTACGAAGATAATTTTGCAAATAAATTTGGGGGTATGGGGATTCGAACCCGGGTTCGACGCACGCAAACTAACTACCGAACCACTGAGCTACATAGGCGACTGCCAATAGAAAGGATAATCTTTCTCTTGAGGTGCAAGTGATTTTATTGACTGACAAAACGGCGGGTTTATTTAAAAACGTTTTCACCACATTTTTCAAGTATTGAAACATTTGTCATAAAACATTTGCTTTTATAACAGTTAATTCTTATTTAAAAATTTATTCCTAATTTATTACATTATTATTTGAGGTTTCTTTGATTAATTCACTATTTTTTTTACCTATTCGGTTGTAAAATACACATATTAAGTCTGTTAGTGGGGAAAATTGGAAAAAAGTTCCTTGATACTTTGTTATAAATTATAAACTTCTGTTATTTTATGATTTTAAATTTTTACCAAAGATTATTTTGAAGCCAATTATGAAATATTTCGAAAACCCTTATAGCATTTTTTGATCTTGCAAAAATTACATTTTCTCTGGAAGAAAAAATGAAAATTAGAAATTTTATTAATTTTTGAATTTAGATACTTGACAAAAATTTAAAAAAAACGTGAAAATTATTTTGAAAATTTAATTAATATTTTGTAATTTTTCAACTATTATTCAAAGTTTCGAACATTTAATACCTACTGTGACAGAAAAAATCAATTAAAGTTGCTTAAAATTTTGTTAGTTAACGATTTTCAATACTTCTCAATTGCAGTAGGGACAATTTGGTTTTTGAATCTTTAAATAAGAGTAGGAGAATTACGAAGTATTAAAGAATTTATTTTTAAAGTCAATCCAAATTCATAATTAAAAAGTTCACAAGTATTTTAAATCACATACAAACAAAGCTTTTGATTTTCATAATATGTAATTGATTTTTTTTTGGTTAGAAGGAGGGCATGAATTTTAAAACTTGATAAAGTTTTAGGAAGTTGAAAAATTTTTAATTATTCTTAATCATAAATTAACAAACTTATAAACTTTAAAATTCTTATTTTAAATTTTAATACATTTTTAAAAATCACAAGTTTTGTTCTTTCGTGATTTTAAATGTTTAAAAAAAGCTTAAGGAAAATGGATTTTATGGATTTTAAAAACAGATTTTCGAATAAATAAATTATTGGAAATTTCAGTTAGCTAGTGCTGGTAAAAATCATGATTGTTTTTAAAGAAATCAAAAAAATCAGATTTTTTTATTTAAATCAAAAATGGTTGTTTTAATTGCAATCAGTATATAAAATCTCTCCAAATGTTTATTTTTAGTAGTTTATTTTTTAAACTAAAAACATTTAATAAGAAATAATGAATAATAAAACATTTAATTATAATCAAATAAATTAAATTAATTAAATTAAGTCAAATAAATCAGAAAATTTCAAAAAAAATTTCTTCAAATTCATATGATCACAAAATTAAGAAAATTCGGTAAAAGCAAGGAAAAAAAATAAATTAAAAAAAAGCAAGAACGTAAAAAGATAAGAAAACAATCTATTAAAATAATGATAAAATTCTTTTAAATAAAAAATGTCATGCTTATTATTAAAGAAATGAAGAAAAATTAAAAAAAAACAACTCAGTAATGAAACAGTAACATAAAAATATGTGTATAAAAAAGTAGGAACACTTTTCAAAATTTTAAACTATTTACGGACGTTTTTTTAATTAAAAAAATAAATAAGATAGTTTAAAAAATATTAAAATATAAATAATAAAATAAATTTATAAATATATGTTTCTTCTCCGGTTGTCTAATTCTGCATGTAAAATATCGCAAGCTATAAAAAAGCGACAAGTTTTTGGATATATAAACCTTTTAATTTAATATTTTATTCAATATAGAATTTTAAAAATTGTGCTAATACCGATTATCATAATAACTTAGAAATAAAAATTTTTGGTATTAAGATAGCCAAAAATAGTATTACATTTTTATATCCTTAAGTCCTTATAAATTAAATAAATTCCAATCGTCAATTAACTTACATTTCAATTTGTTTAAACTTTTTTAAATTTGAATCAATTGAAACTTAAATTCACATTAATTAATGCAAAATAATTCAATAATATTAATTATTTTTCATATTCACAATAATCTTATTTTTAATTCTTACAATTTTTCTAAGAAATTTCACTTTTTTAAAACTGTTTAATTTCTTATTTTTACAAAATTCTAAGATTTTGTCTCTGTTTACTTTTGATTTTTTTTGTATATGTGTCTTTTTATTTTTGGATTTTTTTAAATTATCTTCTTCTTATATGTAAATTATTTAATACTAGCAAAATAAAACGCGCGCAAGCGCGCAATTAGTTTTTCATAGAGGAGAGTAGCCAAATATGGAATACCATTTTGTTTTTTGTACATAAAAATACAAACATTAAAAATTAAAATCTTTGAAACGTATTTACATACAAACCATACCCTTGGGAATAGTGTAATAATAGTCAAACATTATATTTATTAATTATAAGTACTATAATTTTTCAAACACAAAATAAACATTAAGATATCCAATTATGGAATAGTACCCCAAATATGGGATACTACAAAAATTTTCAAAATTCAACCTTAATTTTTATGACATACTTAAAGAAAGCTTGTGAAATATAAAAACGAAGTTATAACTACTTGCTATAACCACATACACTTCGGGTTTTCTAAAAAAAAAAAGACGCCCTTGCTAGACATGCGCCACAGTCAGTCTTTAAAACAATAATTTTTCATTAGTAAGTTTCAAAAATACATTCAGCAACATTTTTCCGCTTATTTCGGATTCACCAAACGGATTCTTTAGATTGTTATACGTTTTGACAATATTTATGACATTACATGAACATTGTTTCTCTTCAAACCAAAGGTGGTCCATATTAGGACCCCTGTTAATATTCTAATTTGCCATTTATAATTAAATTAAACTTATATTTGTATTCCTGAAATAAACAATATAATACTATAAAAACCCTTTACAATGCATAGATGCATTTAAATTTAGTAATGATTCCCAATACATTACCAAAAATATTTAATTTTAAGATAGCTCAGAAAGTTTTCTGAGAGCAACAAAACAAAACCCTCACACCAAGAGAACACTACTCTCTTGACTGACATATCCAAACATATACGGGCATATAGTGATTAAAAGAGACAGAAAATCACCAATTTTTGAGTATTTGATTATTTGTTTATGAGAAACGTTAAGATCCCATATTTGGTTACTTTCCTCTACATTTTAGAAATTATAAAATACACTAATAAATATAATAAATCGGTAAATAATATTTATCCTATAAGAAGAATTAAATATTTTAAATGTAATATTTAAAAATCAATTAATATAAATAAAATAAATATTTATTAAGGACAAAATTTATAATATTTTAGAATTACAAATAAAATTGCAAAAAATAATTGGAATTAAACAAAATAATTGCAAATTTTGCAAATTAATTGAATAAAAATTATGGAATCAATTAAAAATTGGGGAAAGTAATTTAAACAATCGTAAAAATGTTTTAAACACAAAGAAAATAGTTTAAGTTTGAGAAAAATACTTAAAACTTTCTGAAGTTCATTGAAATAAAAGAAAATAATTAAAAATTAGAGAAGATAAATGATAAAAGATAAACATAATTTAAAATTGAACAGAACAAGTTTTAATTAAAGAGAAATAAGCAAAAACTTTTTGGCAATTATGAAAAAGAACGAGAAAAAAAACGAAAGTAATTGAAAATTGAAGAAAATAATATAAATAATGAAATAATGAAAAGTCAGATAATTAGTTAAAATTTTCTGAAAATATGAAACAAATGTAAAGAATTGAAAATTGAAAGAAATAAATTTTGGAAAATAACTGAATGTTTTTAAATTTTAAAACTTGACGAAAATAATTAAAATATGATATAAACAAGGAAAAATTGTAGAAACTAAATGACATTTAAGTGTGATAATTGAAAAAATTACAGAATTTTTTTTTAAATAAAGAAAAAATAATTGAAATTTGAAAAAAATACATGAAGATCTTAGAAATCAATTTAAAAAAAAAAAAAAAAAAAAAGAATTGAAGAAAAAAGCTAAAAGTAATTGGAATTTACGATAATTAATAAAAAAAGTTTTGAAAAAATGAAAACAAATGAAAATAATTAAAAATTGAAGAAAGCAATTGAAATTTTAGAAAAATTCTTAAAAATTGAGGAAAATAATTTTAGAAAATGAGAATAACTAAAAATTGGAGAAAAGATTGGAAGAATGCTAAAAATAATTGAACTTTACGATAATTAATAAAATTGTTTGGAAATTATGAAAACAAATGAAAATAATTAAAAATTGAAGAAAATAATAGAAATTTGAGAAAAATACTTTAAAATCATAGACATTAATTTTATAAAATGAGAAAAACTAAAAATTGGAGAAAAATCTGCAAGAAAGCCAAAAATAATTGAAATTTACGATAATTAATAAAAAAAATTTGAAATATTGATAACAAATGAAAATAATTAGAAATTGAAGAAAATATTTGAATTTTCAGAAAAATACTCAAAAATCTTAGAAAATAAGAATAATAATTAACAATCGAGGAAAATAATTGAAAATAATTTAAGATTGAGAAAGAAGTTTCAATTATGATGAAAATAATTTAAATATGAAAAATTGAAAACGTTCAATAAAATTTGAGAGAAATAACTAAAAAAATAATAGAATATATGTTTAAAGAAAATAATAATTACAAAATTACTTAAATATTTTAAAAAAATATTTTTTTATTAAAAAATCGCAGAAATAACGAAAATTGATGAAAATAATTGCAATATCGGATAAATAATTGCAATTTTTAAAAGTAATTCGAAAATAATGAATATAATTATAAATTGATGAAAATCAAGAAGAATTGCACAATTTATTATTAAGCAAAGGAAAATAATTAAAAAATCGTTATATATAATGGAAAATTGATGACCATAATCTAAATTTGAGATAATAACTGAAAATTTAGGAAATTAATTGCATGTGTATATATTTTAAACTTCTTCAAAAACCATTATAAATTTTAAAATATTTTTTGAAACTTTTTTTTTACACAAATGACAATTAAAAGCCAGCACAACATGACACTAACGAAGAAGGTTACCTTATTCTTTCAATTCAAATTTAAAAATATTTCCTGAGAAAGAAACTCAAAATCAATAAAATAACAGGGACTAACTTCACTTCAGTTTTTAAAACGTGGACAGAAAAAGATGAATGAATATTAATACTAACTAACTTCACATCAGACTTTAAAATGTGGACAGAAAAAGATGAATAAATATAAATACTAACTAACTTCAGGAGTTTACGGAGATTATTATTATTTAATTATTTTACACAATTTTGTTATTATAATATTCACTAAACTTTATATACCGTTGATTTTCATAATTATGTATTTCCATATTTTTACAAATAAATACGATCATTTGTTTGTAAATTTATTTAATTTGTTTTTACATCTTGTGATTTGCCGATTTTTTGCCACCTTTTTTGTGAACTTATTTATTCTTTCTTAAAATTTTTAGATTTTTTTATTCTTTATATTTATTGTTGGACTTGATTTAAGTGTAATATTATAAAAAAAATTTGGGTTTAATTTACCTAAACTTTTTTTATTTTTAAATTTCTTTTTTGCCCTTTTTATTTATCTTCCCATGTTGTATTCTATTTTTACTAATTCTAATTCTTCAGTAGATTATTCCCAAATTCTATTACTTTTTTTTACTTTCTATATTTTTTTACAGGTTGTTAAATTAGGCAATTAAACATTTCTCCATTTTCTTCCTATTTATTTAATTTTGGTTCCTTATAGAGGAAGCTTTGTAGTCGTTAAGATTTTCGGTTTTCCAAAAATACTCTAAATCGACTCTTTTTCATCTAAAAAGCGTAAATTTTCATTTTCAAGCAAATGTCATAGCGTTTTTTGTCGCGAGGATATCTTAAGAACCCTTCAACGGATTTCAATAAAATTTTGATGACTTATTAAGCTTATGAATATCTAAATTTGGTCACAGGGATTTTTTAAAATACCTATTCAAATTTTCTTTAGTACCTTTTTCTATTAAAAAATTTTGTTTTTTGACAAAATTTTTTTTTATGCTTAAAATACAACTTAAGCAATACAAAAATCATATTCTTTATCTCAAAGCAAATCGATTGACCTATACAAGTTTTATAATTAATCAAAAGTTCGTAAAATAATTCATGTTTATATATTTTTTTTGCATTTAAAATTATTTTTTGAATAAATTATCCAATTAAATTTTATATTATTAATTTATTGCTTCCTCTATGAGGAGGAAAATTATTTTGCTTACTTGGAAGTAAAATGTCCATGAAATGGACATAATTTTCACCTATTATTGATGTAATATTATTTTTTTAGTCCTTTCTTGCATGTTAATTAATTCTTTATAATTTTTGCCATCATTTTTCTTATAAAAATATTGATCCTTTATTTAAATTTTTCAGTTTTATTTTGTAATTAAAAATTATTGAAAATATTTGTTCGATTCATTTATCATTTTAAAAATTTAAAAAATTTGTTCTTCTTTGGCAGCCTTGTAATCTTTCATTTTATATTTTGTAAATTTAAGCTTAGACTAAATATTTTCATATTAACATCGTTCTTCTATTTTATAGAATTATCTACTTCTAAAATTTTTTCCAATTAACAAAATTTTATTAATTTTATTTTGTGAACCAATTTCTCAAATTTAAATTTTTTTTCCTCTTTAGTAATGTATTTTAAAATTTTTTAAATTATCTTCTTATTTATTTTTTTAATTAAAAAAACGTCCGTAAATAGTTTAAAATTTTGAAAAGTGTTCCTACTTTTTTATACACATATTTTTATGTTACTGTTTCATTACTGAGTTGTTTTTTTTAATTTTTCTTCATTTCTTTAATAATAAGCATGACATTTTTTATTTAAAAGAATTTTATCATTATTTTAAAAGATTGTTTTCTTATCTTTTTACGTTCTTGCTTTTTTTTAATTTATTTTTTTTCGTTGCTTTTACCTAATTTTCTTAATTTTGTGATCATATGAATTTGAAGAAATTTTTTTTGAAATTTTCTTATTTATTTGACATAATTTATTTGATTTTGATTAAATGTTTTATTATTCATTATTTCTTATTAAATGTTTTTAGTTTAAAAAATAAACTACTAAAAATAAACATTTGGAGAGATTTTATATACTGATTGCAATTAAAACAACCATTTTTGATTAAAACAAAAAAATCTGATTTTTTTGATTTCTTTTCTTTATTAAATTAAGAATAATTAAAAATTTTTCAACTTCCTAAAACTTTATCAAGTTTTAAAATTCATGCCCTCCTTCTAACCAAAAAAAATCAATTACATATTATGAAAATCGAAAGCTTTGTTTGTATGTGATTTAAAATACTTGTGAACTTTTTAATTATGAAATTGGATTGGGCTTCCGTTTCCGGTACCGTACAGTAGTGCACGCGTTTGTGAAGGGTAAATTGTTTTTTGGAAAATTTGGTTATTATTAGTTAAGGGCAGGGACTGACACGAAAACCGAAACAAAATATATTTTATTTTTGTTTCGTTTCGGTTTTGAAAAACTGAAACAAAATACCAATTTAATTTTGTTTTGTGTTTAATCTGAAACGAAAAGGCTCTGAATTACGTTTTCGTCTCATGCCCGAAACGAAAATCAACTCCGAATTTCGTTTCAGTCTCATGCCCGAAACGAAAAGACTCTGAATTTCGTTTTCGTTTCTCATAAAAAAGGCTCTAAATTTCACAAAAACAATTTTAAACACAATTCTTTTCTTGCAGGAGACGAAAACGAAATTCAGAGTCTTTTCGTTTCAGGCACGAGACTGAAACGAAATTCGGAGTTGATTTTCGTTTCGGGCATGAGACGAAAACGTAATTCAGAGCCTTTTCGTTTCAGGCTCAATACAAAACAATATTGAATGTACATTTTTGTTTCGTGACAACAATTCAAAACAGAAACGGAATTCTGTTTTCGTGTCAGTCCCTGGTTAAGGGTGGGTAGTGGTGTGAGTGAAAAGTGATGTGCAAAGTAAGGTAAATGGTTGAAAAAGAATGTAAGTAGAAAATAGTGTGAATGGGTAAGATAAAGAAGGTAAAAGGAAAGCGTGAATTGTGAGGTTAGGTGGAAAGAGTGGGGTGTGAGTGCGAGAGGTAGAGTGAATGACGAGGAGAGCGAATGAACTGTAGGTAAGGTAGGGATCTAGAATGGCGAAATTTGACTCAAGTAGTATAAGCGGGAAAATATCGGAGATACGAAATATTATAGGCGAAATAGGAAAGGGAAAAGACGGGGAAATTATGAAGTGTCAGGACTGCATCGACTTACTTGAGTTTGTCAAGTTGTTGGTAAAAAGGTTCGATAAAGAATGGATAGAGGTGTGGGACAGAATAGAGATTGATAGGGACATAGAAGAAAAAAGAGATAAGCAGACGGAGGTAATAAAAAAGGAGATAGAAGGGATGGAAAGGAATTTAAAAAAGTGAGAGGAAAATTGGAAAATGGAAAAAGAAAATATGTGGAAGAGAATGAACAAATTAGAGAAAGAAATATCGGATTGGAGTGAGGGAGATGGGAAGAATGAGAAGCGTGGATTGGAGATTGTAGAGATAGGGGAAAAGGTAGGAAGTAGAGAGAATGGAGAAGTAAGGGATGATAATTTGGAAAGGAAAATGAAAGAGTTAGAGAGTCGGGTTGAGTTGATCGAGAGGGAAAAAAGAAAGCGGAACATCGTGATTAGAGGTTTGGAAGTAGGGTATAGGGATGGAAAAGAGGAAGTAGAAAGATTACTTACAGGAATTGGAGCCAAGGTAAAAATTAAAAAGGTTACGAGAATTAGAGGAGTAGAGCAGGGGACAATAAAATTGTGGATAGTGGAGTTGGAAGATGAGGAGGACAAATATGAAGTCATGAAATTAAGGGGAAGGTTGAGAGGGAGTGGGAAGAGGATAGATGAAGATAGAACATGGAGAAAGAGAAGGATAAGGTGGTTCTTGGAAGAGAAAGCGTGGACAGAAAGAAGAAAAGGGGGTGATGTAAGGATGGGGAGAGATTGTGTCTGGGTGGATGGAATAAGATGGAAAGTGAGGGAAGAGACAGGAGAGGTTATAAAAGTGTGATTGTGTGTAGGTATGGAGTGCATGGGTACGTTAGGAATGGAAGAAAGTGTGGGGGTAAATGACGAAAGTGGAATAAATGGAGAAGAGAGAAAAAGAGTGGATAGTAAGGAGTGAGTGAGAGAGTATAGTAAAAGGTAAAAGGGTGGTCGATAAAAAGGATAAAGACAGATTTGTCAAAAGGAACGGGAAATGGAAGCTCAGGCACATGGCGAATAATAGGTTAAAATAAGTTAAGATGGCGTTTAGATTTAAGTAGATTAAGATTGTAAAAAGGTAGTTATAAGAAATATATTGTAATAAAAATGTAAAGGAAGTGAAGCCCTCGAACCCGTTAAAGGGACAGTAAATAAAGTATAACTATGAAATTGGATTGACTTTAAAAATAAATTCTTTAATACTTCGTAATTCTCCTACTCTTATTTAAAGATTCAAAAACCAAATTGTCCCTACTGCAATTGAGAAGTATTTAAAATCGTTAACTAACAAAATTTTAAGCAACTTTAATTGATTTTTTCTGTCACAGTAGGTATTAAATGTTCGAAACTTTGAATAATAGTTGAAAAATTACAAAATATTAATTAAATTTTCAAAATAATTTTCACGTTTTTTTTAAATTTTTGTCAAGTATCTAAATTCAAAAATTAATAAAATTTCTAATTTTCATTTTTTCTTCCAGAGAAAATGTAATTTTTGCAAGATCAAAAAATGCTATAAGGGTTTTCGAAATATTTCATAATTGGCTTCAAAATAATCTTTGGTAAAAATTTAAAATCATAAAATAACAGAAGTTTATAATTTATAACAAAGTATCAACGAACTTTGTTCCAATTTTCCCCACTAACAGACTTAATATGTGTATTTTACAACCGAATAGGTAAAAAAAATAGTGAATTGGGAACGGTTAAACTGCGATACGCCACCTGGTGGCAGCGCTTTGAATGAGAGGAACGAGGTCGTTGACAATCAAATACATGTCACAAATGTGAATATTTACTTAAAATAATTATTATTTGTATGCTATTAATCACGGATAATAAAAATATTAAAAGCAAATATGAAGCCTGGAATAAAATTCACTTTTACTAACTCAAAAAGCAAAATATTTGCTCAGTTTTTGATATTTATTATAGTAGCAAAAAGTGCAGGGACTCAAGTGTCAGTTTTTATAAGTTTCCAAAAACTTTAGATATAAACAACGATTTCGAAAATAAATTTGGTGTTATATTGAATAAATTCACAGAAAATTATTGTTAGCAAGAGTATTAATAATGAGTAAAAGAAATTAACATGTTATAGTTTGTTTAAATCTATAAGAAAAAATTTTTAGTTATGTTTGTGATTTGTGGAATGAAAATTTACAAAGTGGATCAACTTTTAATACAAACCATTAATTGTTTATTATTCACTCTGTCCAAAATATCAAATAAAAACTGATTTTCGTTTATTTATATAACTAAAAAGGAACTTTTAATCAAGATAAAACTATCACTGAACATAACCTAACATTTTTTCCGCACAAAAAATAGCATGTTCGGCGTTTAAAAGCTTTTCTCCTTCAATGAAATATTTACTGAAAGGTGTCGAATCTATTAGGGAACATATTCCAGGTGGAGAGAGACGTATTTCTTAAGGGGGGAGGCTGGTCTAGAGCGCAAAAAAATGGGCATATTTTATGAATTTATTCTGACTCAATGAATAAATCAATCAAAAATTTGTAAAATAGGTTTAATAATATGTGTTTCCAGGTACAAATACAAAAAATTTTGAGTGAATTAATTTCAAAATGGCCACTGTACACTACTTCTCCGAACAGGCCTTTTTTTTTAATAGGTCCATTGGCGAAAATGTAACGTCCTTAATTTTTGTCCTAGATCAAAAAATAAAATTTTTTTAGTTTCTATATAACAACAGCAAGGGCGGGACGTAGGATTTTTTTGATATTTTGTTTTTTCGCGAAATGGTGCATGTTTGAACAAAAAATTACAATTTTCACTATAAAAAACGACATAAAATTGTTGATTAAAAAAAAAGTATGTAATATAAAAAAAAATCCTACGTGACGCTCCGGAGAATGGTATCTAGAATGTACTGTCAAAATTTCATAAGAATCGGTAAAGATTTGTTCGAGTTATGTTTTCGCCCAGTTTAAAAAAAGTGATTTCGAGAAAAACGCGTTTAAAGTTTTACGTATTGTAAAATCATATTCCTGCGAGGCACTGCCGTAGAATGAAAAATTTGGGCATTTAGGAAATTAGGCCGGCATCCATCTTTTGGTATGTTATTTCTAAGACCCTAAAGCACCTTTTAAGACAAAAAAAAATTTTCGATTTTTTCAAAATTCTAGACCAGCCTCCCCCCTTAACATTAAATCTAAAAAATTTCACTTTTTCATAAATTTGCCGGCAAAATCTGTCAAAACGACCTATTTCCTCCGGCCATCTTGTCATTTGACGTCACGACCACCGTTCCCAATTAATCAAAGAAACCTCAAATAATAATGTAATAAATTAGGAATAAATTTTTAAATAAGAATTAACTGTTATAAAAGCAAATGTTTTATGACAAATGTTTCAATACTTGAAAAATGTGGTGAAAACGTTTTTAAATAAACCCGCCGTTTTGTCAGCCAATAAAATCACTTGCACCTCAAGAGAAAGATTATCCTTTCTATTGGCAGTCGCCTATGTAGCTCAGTGGTTCGGTAGTTAGTTTGCGTGCGTCGAACCCGGGTTCGAATACCCATACCCCTAAATTTATTTTCACAATTATCTTCGTAATGCTAAGTTTCTAAAGTTAATTAAGGCAACTACTTATAAATAATATAGTGTAAATCAAGATTAATAATATTTTTTTTATTTTATATTTTTTCAATGTGGATATTTCTCTGCCTCATTTGCGCCCACATTTGTGCCCACATTTAAGGCCACATTTGTGCCCACATTTGAGGCCTCAAATGTGGGCACAAATGAGGGCACAAATGTGGCCATTTTTTTCAATAGGGGTTCCCTGAGGAAGTTGTCTGGTGATGATCTAGACGTCGGGTTGGTACTTGGGTACTTCCGGGAAGTCGATTTTTACATTTCGAGGTTAACTTATCTGAGAAAGATGATCTGAAATGACGTGGACATCGGTTGGGTACTTGGGTACTTTAGAGATATCGATTTTCACATTTTGAGATTAACTTTCCTAAAGAAGTTAACCGGAGGAGACCTAGACATTGGTTGGGAACTGGGCTACTTCTAATAACTAAAATTTTTCACTTTGAAGTTAAATTCCATAAGGAAGTTGTCTGGAGATGACGTGGACATCGGTTGGGTCCATGGGTACTTTAGAGACGTCGATTTTCAAATTTTTATGTTAACTTTTCTGAAGAAGTTCACCGGAAATGACGTGGACATCGGTTGGGTACTTGGGTACCCAACATCAAGATGTCGATTTTTACATTTTGAGGTTAAATTTTTAAAAAAGTTGACCGGAGGTAAACTGGACATTGGTTGGGAACTGGAGTACTTCTAATAAGTAAAATTTTTTATTTTGATGTTAACTTCTTTGAGGAAGTTGTCTGGAGATGACCTGGACATCGTACAGTAGTCTGAATCTGTAATTTACTGTTCAAAAATATCTACAGCCTTTAATAATCAAACGAATTAAAAGTTCTTGTTTTTAGTTTAAAGCTTAATAAATTTCTAACAACTCTGTGGTCGCCGATTTAAAAAAAAAAAATTTGTGTAATTGTTATTAACCTCGAAAGTTAATAAATAATATACATATAATTAGACATCTTTAAAATCAAAATAATTTTTTTTTAAATAGTTGACAACAAGACAATATTTGATCAATAAATAGGTACTATATTCTGAGTTAAAATAAATAATTTTGTGTCATCAATTAGCCAAAAACATTGATTGCTTATTTTTATCGCAGTGCATAATTCATAAAAAGGTTACTGTTATAATTATTGACAATTAAGAGACTAAGAATTTAATTATTTCTTACAATCTGGATTTAGATGAAGTAAATTCATAAATTTCATGAAAATTTGAACAAATACTAATAAATTAGGTTCACCGAAAATACTAAAAAAAGAGACCAAATTTATTTATTTCCACTGTGCATCGTGTTGGAACTTAGGTACAGTCACTACAGTCGAAATCATATATGCGTTCTCTCGTCTACGCTTGTCTTACACACAGGTTCATGTGTATAAGACAAGCGTTGACGAGATAAGCCATATATGATTTCGACTGTACTTTAGAGATGTCGATTTTTATATTTTGAGGTTAACTTCCCTGAAGAAGTTGACCGTAAATGACGTAGACATCAGTTGCGTACTTGGGTACTTTAGAGATGTCGATTTCCACATTTTGAGGTTAACTTCCCTGAGGAAGTTGTCTGGAAATTACCTGGACATCGGTTGAATACTTCGGTACTTCAGAGAAGTCGATTTTTATATTTTGAGGTTAACTTCCCTAAAGAAGTTGACCAGAATTGACGTGAACATCGGTTGGGTACTTTAGAGATGTCGATTTTAACATTTTGAGGTTAACTTTCCTAAAGAAGTCGACCGGAGGTGACCTGGACATTGGTTGGGAACTGGGCTACTTCTAATAAATAAAATTTTTCATTTTGAAGTTAACTTCCATGAGGAAGTTGTCTGGAGATGACCTGGACATCGTGTTGGTACTTAGGTACAGTCGAGATCATATCCGGGTAAAAAGAGGTTGATTAAAACGCATTAAAACGTTTCAATGCGCTTTGATTCCATTTTTGTATAAATGCCTTCAAAATGCCTAAAATCAAACCAGTAGCCATATTGCAAGGGAAAATTGAACATGTGATTGTTATGTTTTACTCTGATTATTATCTTTATCAATATTTTACTTTTTAAGTTCAAATATGTTAATAGGTTAACTTCAGCTAAATACTAGACCAAAATAAAATAAAATATAAGCACTAAATTTAACACTTAACGTCATTTTCGTATTTTGTCTTGCATGCAACAAAAAATGACAAAATAACTTTAAAACTTATGTTTGCGTTCACCCCTTCACTTTGTTTAAGTAAACTATTAGTATTAGACACAAAATCACTTTGTTTTTTACTTCAATAACGCGATTTAGTTAAAATAGATTGAACAACACAAAATAGAAAGATGCCACGACGACGCGCTGCAAAGAATCAACAAGTTAACGATAGCAGAATGGCGTGTTTTTAATCTGCTGATATAGGCATAGAACGGCATTAAACTTTTTGAGGCATTGACTGCGTTCAAAATTGTTATCTTGAAGGCATTGAATGGCATTTAATTAGTAGGCATCTGTCAGCATTCAAATGACTGTTTTTTTAAATGCCAATTTATGCGTTTTAATCAACCTCTTTTTACCGGGATATGCGTTCTCTCGTCTACGGTTGTCTTACACACAGGTTCATGTGTATAAGACAAGCGTTGACGAGATAAGCCATATATGATTTCGACTGTACTTTAGAGATGACGATTTTTATATTTTGAGGCTAACTTCCCTTAAGAAGTTGACCGGACCTGACGTGGACATCGGTTGCGCACTTGGGTACTTTAGAGATGTCGATTTCCACATATTGAGGTTACCTTCCCTGAGGAAGTTGTCTGGAAATTACCTGGACATCGGTTGAATACTTCGGTACTGCAGAGAAGTCGATTTTTATATTTTGAGGTCAACTTCTCTAAAGAAGTTGACCGGAGGTGACCTGGACATTGGTTGGGAACTGGAGTACTTCTAATAAGTAAAATTTTTTATTTTGATGTTAACTTCTTTGAGGAAGTTGTCCTGAAATTACCTGGCCATCGGTTGAATACATCGGTACTTCAGAGAAGTCGATTTCCACATTTTGAGGTTAACTTCCCTGAGGAAGTTATCTGGACATCGGTTGAATACTTCGGTACTTTAGAGAAGTCGATTTCCACATTTTGAGGTTAACTTCCCTGAGGAAGTTATCTGGACATCGGTTGAATACTTCGGTACTTTAGAGAAGTCGATTTCCACATTTTGAGGTTAACTTCCCTGAGGAAGTTATCTGGAAATTACCTGGACATCGGTTGAATACTTCGGTACTTTAGAGAAGTCGATTTCCACATTTTGAGGTTAACTTCCCTGAGGAAGTTGTCCTGAAATTACCTGGACATCGGTTGAATACATCGGTGCTTCAGAGAAGTCGATTTTCATATTTTGAGGTTAACTTCTCTGAAGAAGATGACCGGAATTGACGTGGACATCGGTTGGGTACTTGGGTACTTTAGAGATGTCGATTTTTACATTTTGAGGTTAACTTTCCCAAAGAAGTTGACCGGAAGTGACCTGGACATTGATTGGGAACTTTGCTACTTCTAATAAATAAAATTTTTTATTTTGAAGTTAACTTTCATGAGGAAGTTGTCTGGAGATGACGTGGACATCGGTTGGGTACATGGGTACTTTAGAGTTTTCGATTTCCACATTTTTCTTTCTCGCTTCTGGAACAACAACTGTGCACTCTCCTTGCGTTGCGCACGCTATCGTTGTCTTTATCTATCCCAGGTAACATTTTTCTCTGTTTCTTCTAGAACCACGACTGTGTACTCTCCTGGCGTTGCTCACGCTATTTTTGTCTTTATCTTTCCCAGGTAACCTTATTCTCTCTTGTTTTTAGAACCACAACTGTTAACTCACCTTGCGTTTCTCACTTATTCTTGTCTTTAGCTATCCCAGGTAAATTCTATAACTTATTCTCTCTTACTTTCTGAAAAGCATAGCATTATACCTATATCTGTAACTAACTGATTTCTTATATATGATTCTCTCTTACTTTCTGAAAAGCATAAAAGTATACACTGTGATTCATATATGTTGTCCTTTCGGTTTATTGTTCGAACAATAAACAAACAATGAACCGGAAGGACAGCATTTATGAACAGCAGTGTACCTATATCTGTAACTAACTAATTTCTTATATAAAAATAAAACACAAAAATAAGTTTTATCGAGCACCACAATAAATAGATATCTAAACAAATCAAAATTTTTCAGTACTGCAGTAATAGACAAAATAAAAAAGAATTATTATATTTAATTTGTTATGCTTTTTTTCCAAAATTTTGTTTTTCTTTGTATCTGGATACAAAACGATGAAAGGTAGTCTAGAATAAGTGGATTTTTGAGTCAATTGTATACACTAGGGTGATTAAAAAAATGGACATTTTTGAGTTTTGTTTCCGTAACAAAAAAAATCGACTAAAAATTACAAGAAAAATTGCCCCTATTTTTTTTATTTTTCGATCCGACAATATTAAGGGGTGCCACCCGCACCCCCTTGTTTCTCATTAAAAATGCATGGGAAAAATAGATTTTTTAAAAATATTTTTAAAAAATAATGAAAATATTAGTAAAAAAGGCTCAGAAGTTTATGAGCCCTTCCAAAATGTTCAAATTTACAGATACCGTCGATTATTATTATATTTTTCCAAATTAATTGTTTTGGGGGGCCCCTAAATAAACAATCCCCAGACGTAAATTTATCATTTAGGCTTAAATAAGTCTAAAACATTACTATTTTACGCCGTTTTTTTACAGGCTTTATTAAATAGTTAAATTACAGCACTCAATTGATTGTTTATTAATTTTTAATTGTTTAAACAAATTAATTTGTTTAAAATTTTTATTTATTCTGTTTCAATAACACACTGGGAAAATTATTTCTTAATTTCAAAATAAGAATTTGTTTGGATGATTTTGGTCAGATGAATAATGCTTTTAAGTTTAATTTCAATATATTAGAAATATCTGAAGTTTTGATTGCAATATATTTTATGTTTGAAGACAATTTTCTGTTTGTTTGATTAAAAACTAAATTATGTTCAAATTAAACCAAATTTGTGTTCGAAGTCTTTATACTTGAAAGGAATATATTTTATGTTTGATTCAAACATATTGAATGCGCAGAGGCCTTTGCACATTTAATATGGCGTTGTTACTGTTCTGACGTTAGTTTACTTTTCCTGTAGAACATGTACGCGTTGTTTCTAGTTGTAGTTACGTGTGTTTATCGGTTTTTTGGAAAAAACGTTTACATTCCTGGTTTTGTTTTTATTAAAGTGATTTCTTAAAAGTGTAAGTGTTATCATTTTATCGAAAAATTAAGGTATATCTGAAGTGCTTACAACTTTTGTGCACAAGTGAGTTTTCTAAAGATGTTGTTTCTTTTGTGCATTTTTCTTGTAAATTAGACTCATTCGAAGTTCCATATTTCCAGAATTGTGTTCAGTTAACGAAAAGTGTAATTTTCTTCGGTTTTTTACAGTTTATATATTAACATTTGAAGTAATCTCAAACATAAAGAATACTTTATATAAAAGCAAGAAACAAAAAAAATATAATAAGGATAAAAATTTGTTTTATTTAAAATAAAATTTACTTCATTTAAAATGAAAAACAATCTTTTGTTTAAAGTAAATAAAAGTTTTGTTTGAATCAAACAAAAAATATGTTTAAATCAAACATAGACGATCAACCACTAAATTTGTTCAAATCAAACTTAATTATGTTTGACTGTATAGCAAAGTGAAATTAAGTTTAAATCAAACATAAGAAACAAAAAAAACATACAACTGTATGTTTAATAACTGAAGGATCGAAAATAATTATTGACATACTCCTCATTTTTTTAAACAATTAAAATTATTTAAAATCAAATTTTCAAGAAATTTACCTAGAAACTTGTAGTGTTTTGCATAATTTATTAAAGAATTATAACTGGTTTATTCATCTGCAATTGGAAAGAAGATTTTTTCAATCGTTTGAATATTTTTAATTTCTTTAAACAAATAATTTTTTGCATTTTTCATAAAATATTTTATTACGGCTATTGGGAGATTTTATAAGAAGCTGATTTTAAACAATTTTAATTGTTTAAACAAATAAACAATCAATCACTAATTTTTTTGTATTTCTTAAGTTACTAAAAAGATCATAAAGTAAAAAAATATTTTATGGAAAACGAAAAAAATGTAAAAAATTATCTTTTTAAACAAATTAAAATTATTTAAACAAATTAAAAATATTTTGACGATGTGAAATTTGGAAATTTAGAAATAGAGAAATATACTATATTTACATCGTCACTATAGTAAAGTTCAGGTCGGCTCGTGACACCGAGTCAGTGCGAGCGAGCTTGTACCTCTACCGCTCCCCACCCGTGTGCCTCACCGGCACATAGTTCACGATAGCTTGACTATATTAATCGGCACGCGCTGCCGAATATTGAGTCGTCTGGTTGCTGGGACTCGAGGTCCTTCTCGATACCAAGCTAGGCTGCTCAGGTAAAGCGAGAGATGTGCGTGGGTCCTTCCGCCACATTTTTTCTTTGCTCTGGGTGACTAGTAGACCAGATTGACCCCTGAGAATGTGCAAGGATTAGGCAGAGGTCCTTCTCTTCTAAAACTCGCACAGAAAATCCGGAACCTTTAAGGTGAAGGGTTACCTAGACGTTCGCCGAACTAGTAGAGGTCCTGCTCTTTAGTTTGGTGAACGAAAAGAAAGATTTGCAGCATCTTTGGGTTCTTCCATGGCGTTGTAGATCCGTATTATTCTAGGTTCTTCTCAGTGCTTGGCTAAAGAGAGAAAATATAGGTCCTTCTGTACGCTTTCTCTCTAGCTAAAGAATAGATTCGACTCTGCCCTTGGAGGGCTTTGTTGAAAAATAGGCGGTAGAGGGTGGTAGAATTTTATAATTGTAAATTTTAAAGGTAATATTATATAGTTGAAAAGTTAAAACTAGAAAACTGAGAAAGAATGTAAATTTTTCGAATTCAGTTATTTTATAAGAAGAATTATTTTGTTAAGACTAGGAAAAGAAATCTCTGTTACATATCCAAGCTTAGAAATTCTAGTACTGACAGTTTTGGTTTTTTTTTCGTCAGAAGAAGATGTTGAAACAAGCGTATATATATATTGTCGGGATATTTAAATATTGTTATTAAATTCTTTTGTAAATTTTGTAAGCTAATTTTTTATTTTATCTGAATATATTTTTAACGATAAATGTCAGCCAGCAGGCTAAGATTTACCTTGTATTTGCTTTTATTATAATTTTCAGCTAGTATTTAAGTCAAAAATCATCGTTGGGTTGTAAATTCCATTTAAATTTTGAGGTTATGAACGCTGGACAATCTGACGAGCGTAATCCGAAGCAACTTTATTAATTAAGAAAAAGTCCTATCATTACAATATTTAAACAATTGAAAATTACTTTCCAATTGAAGATGAATAAATCAGTTATAATTCTTTAATAAATTATGCAAAACACTGCAAGTTTTTAGGTAAATTTCATGAAAAATTGATTTTAAACAATTTTAATTGTTTAAACAAATGAGGATTATGTCAATAATTACTTTCGATCCTTCAGTTATTAACCATACAGTTGGCTATTAATATATTTTATTGAAACAGAATAAATAAAGATTTTAAACTTAAGATAAAATAATATAATATATAATTTAAGATGGCCGCGGTGATATAACACGCCTGCCGGTCGCTTCACTATATTTTACTAGTACTAATGTATTTGGTACGTTATTTTTGTTGTGATTTGGATTTTTAACAATCTCAATTTATCAGTGCATTGAATGTTTATGACTTTTTGACTTGTGAATACTATAAGCACGACAAAGTGGATATGAATTATTCCTTATGAGTGCGAACACATGGTTCTCGGGGACATATACTAGTGGTGTTTTTAAAGTGATAATTGTAAGTGGGTTTGAACCCATTTTTAACAGTATTAGGATGAATCTGTAACTGTCTCATCACATTGCTTTTATGACTTGTTTATGTCATATTAATTTATTTATTTGCTGATTTCCGACATAATAATTAAAACTTTTGACAGTGAGGGCCGGTTTCACCAACTCAGATTAAAACTCTGATTAACTAATCATGGTTATTTTTTAATCAAGCTTTTAATCATGATTAAAGTTCAATGCGTCCCACAAGAAGATTCTAATCTCCGATTAGTTAATCATATACTCTGTTTAAAATAATTCAGTTTTCTCTTCATCTGCCTATTTCGATTGGTCGACACTAAACAGCTGATTGTTGAGCGCGCTCTTTATCCAAAATAAGTACCCATAACCTCAAATAAAACAATAAACAACTTCGTGCATCCTATCATATATTTCATGCAAAATAGTTGCTGCCTATTTATTAAAAAATGTGATGATTCGTATTGCAGGAATGATTTTTAATGTTTGCACCAAACATTTCTGATAAGTATTTTATAAAGTTTTCTGTACTTATCTTGAAATTTAAAATTCAAAGTTTATACAAAGTTTTTATTTGAAAACTAGAAAAATGTGATAGAAAAATAGATAATAAATTAGATTATTTATATTTCTTAATCATTGGTAATTGTTTAAAAAAGGCAAATTTAGTATTATTTAAATAATAATTATTATTATAACAGAAATTAGTAGTTTTACGTTCTGGTGAAAAATTGAGTATTCCAAAACACCAAGATTTTCAATACTTTATCTTCATTAAAAGAAACGATAGTTTTACATTTTTATAATATAAAATAAAAAAATCAATACCATCATATCAAAGTATGAAAGTACTTTTATAGTGAACAAATTTTAATTTAAAATTACTTCAAAACTTTCTACAAAAATATATTTCCAATGTGTTTAACTTTGACATTCAGTAGTTGAGATTTGCAATCAATTTTCACTTACTGGTTTGAATTTTTTAATACAATAATCAACAAAAATAATTAAATGTAATAATTTTTAAAAATTAACATTGAAAACATTTATATTACCTGAATTATTTTTTTGTTTTTCTATTTAACTTTTTGAAGTCTGTCAAACTAGTATATTTTTCCTGATATTCCAATTTAAGATTTAAATTCCAAAACAAAAACAGAAAATTTTATAAAATTATTGTTCTACAAATTTTCAGATTTTTATAAACCTACAAATTTTGAGAAAATTTAAAGAATAAAGTGAATTGACACATTTTAAAAACTTGTAATATACCCTTGTAATTGTTTAATCATACGCTTTGTTATGAATGGATAATATTCTTTAATATATAAAAAATAAAAATTTTAAGCATTTTTTTAAATGCTTTAAAAATTAGAGAGATAAAAGAATTTATTTTGTTAATTATATTCATTCAAAAAATTTCATACGTATTTCATAGTAGGTTATGTTGTCACTTGTCGACGCGGTAATCGTCGATTAAGTCCGTTAACCGGCCAAAATCGAGCGGTTGAGTTAATCAGCGATTAACTCATTTTAACCAACGTTAAAATGATGGTGGGACGCAATGTATTGATTAAATTAGGTTAATCGGGGATTAACTACTTAATCGGAGTTGGTGAAACCGGCCCTGAGTGTATCATTTCTCCAGACTGTACCTTTTGCTCACACTTCACCCCGCTACCGCATAACTACGCGAGTCAGTATGGAGACTGATGTCGTTTTTGAATCAGCTGATTACACAGGTCAACCGGAATCTTTCTGTCAAATGTGCAGGAGTAAAGTTGTGAAAGCCTTTTTATGCCCTGGATGCCATAAACCTTATCACCTTAAATGCATTTTAAAACCATCTATGATTCCTAATGTTGGACTAAAAAAGTGCTGCGGTGCGCCCTCACCTAGACCCAGTGAATCATCATCAAATCCTGACCCACCTGTCTGGGTTTCCTTAGACCAGCTTCGAGCAGTAGTGAGGGAAGAATCTACTGAAATACGTGCATCTCTTTCACGCCTTGAGAACTCTGTCTTATCAATATCACAACAACTCACTCAGCATAGCGACCGTGTTCTGAAATGTGAGTCTAATAATGACAACAAGAACTCTCGATTAACTGAATTGGAAAACAAAGTATCTGCTAACTTAGAAGAATGGGAAGATCGCCTTCAGCGTAAAAATAATATTTTAATTTTTGTCCTTCAGGAGGTTCATTCTGACGATGGCAAAGTTGATTACGATCACGACCTGTCAATTGCTAAACTTATTATTAGTAGCCTTCTGCCAGAATCTCCCCTGATGCATTCTTTAAAATTGTCACACGTTGGTTTTAATTCCCAGGTGACTGCAAAACCTCGTCCTATAAAAATGAGGTTCCAGGATTCATATATTCCTCTCAGAATCAAAGATGCCTTTATCAAAAAGAAGGCTTCTTTACCACCATAATTGTCTTCGATTGTAATTACTCCCGATCGGACGAGATCTCAGCAAGCTGCTTATCTATCTGTCAAGAAGGAGTTGACCGAACGGTTAGCAAAAGGAGAGGTTGGTCTAAGGATCCACTACCGGCATGGAACTCCCTTTATCTTCAAGCCTCGACATCATCTTCCAACAACTCAGAAACTTTAACTTTTAAGCCGAGTTGTGTAAATAAAATCAATTTCCGCTTTTTCTGGATATTATTGTATTTTTTAACAGATACTTGTTTAAAACCTTGTGTTGTGTCAACTGATTTATTCTCTGATGAATTTTTTTTAGTGTTTTTCGAGATAATTTTATATGACTCTTTTTTAATTGTTTCCCAGATACTTGGCTCAAACATTGTGTTGTGCCTAATAAATTGAATTATTTAGAGTATTTCGAGATGATGGGATTAATAATAATAGTGTCGATGTATTATAACTGTCAGCAACATATATAAGGTATGTCAGGGTGATTATTCTTCTATATCCCAGATTTACAGTAATTTTAGCGTCATAAGTTTAATTATATCTAAAATAAATTTTTCCTTTGCAATTCTTACATTGAACATTTCGCCTGTCTTATCTGTGGATATTATTGGGACAATGACGAATCTGACACATAGTCCTATGTTTCATTCTAAGTTAGTATTATTTTCAATTTTTTAATTTGATTTTTCTTTTTTTCTAATACTATTTGTTGCGTGACACATGTTCTTCGTGGCAATTGGTCCCGAATCAGCCAGGTTATACAATACTAATATCACCGAATCAATATTAAAATTTTATAATTTTCGTTATATTTCTTATGCTTAATTTGAGTTTATACTGATGTATATTTCGTTACCCATTTATAGTTCTTTATGGACTGCGGAGAAGTGTATTTGCTAAATAAATAAATAAATAAATAAATAAATAAGTAAACAAATTAATTTTTTTTAACAATTAAAAATTTATAAACAATCAACTGAATGCTGTAATTTAATAATGCTTGTAAAAAACGGCGTAAAAAAGTAATGTTTTAAACCTATTTAAGCATAAATGATGAATTTACGTTTGAGGATTGTTTATTTAGTTAATTTGGAAAAATATAATAATAATTGACGGCATCTTCAAGTTTGAACATTTTGCAAGGGCTCATAAACTTCAGAGCCTTTTTGATTAATATTTTCATTATTTTTTAAAATTTTTCCCATGCATTTTTAATGAGAAAATAGGGGTTGCGGGCGGCACCTATTAATATTGTCGGATCGAAAAAAAAATATGGGTCATTTTTCTCCCATTTTTAGTCGATTTTTTTTGTTTCGGAAACAAAACTAAAAAATGTCAATTTTTTGAACCACCCTAGTATACACAGTTAAAAACTTTGTGTATTTGTGTAACAATTGGTTCTTGTTAAATTTTTTGTGTTAAAAATTAACATTCTTCGTGCGTTGATTTAATAACTGTCATTACATTCTTGAACATAACCTCAATTTCTTAGTAATAACACTGTAATTTACATGTAATTTTTTGTTGTAAAACGTAAATTTCGTTTTGCAAATTTATTATAATAAACAAAAGGTAAAGTTCAATAGTAATTGAATAATATTGATTCCTTAACTCGACACGATTATATTTTACTTCTGTCAAGCAGACGATAAAGAAACAACACAAATCCCTGCCCACACAGCACACAAACTTCCCTGAAACTTAACAGAACCTCGCACGGCGAGGTTAGGAACCTTGAATGCCAAAGTTCATACAAGTTTGTGTCGATGTTTAAATGTCCGCACGTATAGAATATTTACACGAAACCTTGAGCGAATATTACATTTTCAATGTTCAACAAATATTCACGGGCAATGTTCAGTCAATGTTGTGTCAAGTTTCACCTATACATATGTGCATAGGAAACGGTATTTTTATAACTAGGCGAAAATGCGATGTCAATATTGACACAATATTGACTGTACATTGCACGTGAATATTTGTTGAACAAACTTGTATGAACTTCAGCACTCAAGGTTCCTCCCGGTTGTAAATCCGTGTAAAAGATCATCTACTGTACTTGTACATGGTTCTGGATAAAATCATGTACAGGTGCATTGACTTGTCTTGTGCGTGAACTTGTAAATCGTCAGCATATGAATTTGGAACAACGAAAACGTACAAGAACATGTGCATGTTTTTCTAAAGTCAGTTCTCGTGCGCAGGGAAACATGTGCGTGTTCTTGGAAGCTACAAAAAGACAGCAAACGTTCACGTAAGGGAACGCGTTCGTGATCATGCACAAGTTCTAACCCAGTAGAAGAACACGCATAAAAAATTGTACGTGACTCTGTGCGTGTCCATGCGTAGCTACAAAGCAGATTTAGCAAAGCAAGTTCTTGTACACCCCTGCACATAAATGCTGTTCTTCCGGTTTATTGTTCGTCTATTGTTCGAACAATAAACCGGAAGGACAGCATTTATGTGCAGGGGTGTATTTTCATGTACACGTTCGTGTGCGTAGCTTAAGAAAGGTAAAAATCACTATGAAAGTTCTTGTACAGGAACGTGTAGAGAAATCTAGAAATACAATTTTTCGAAAGGAAAGAATTTTTATAGAACTTGACTGTCTATAAACCGGTTGTACTCAGGAGAGGTTTTCCCTCTCCACTGGCGAGCAAACCCAATATACCGGGTAGTCCAGGCAAATGCGAGTACTCCTAATTTCAAGCCGTTCTGTAGACGCAAAAACCGAGAATATATACAAAAGTACTGAATTCCAGGATTATAATAATTATAATATAAGTAATTGAACAGAAAACAGTTGTGGGTGTGTAGTTTCAAGATAGATGCTTCAGAAGATGTTAAAAATATGAATTTTTAAATATTTAATTTAATAATTAATATTCTTATATTTATTTTTATTTTCTTTATACTTCATCATAAAACTTAACATGTATTAAATTAAGATAAAATATTGGAATTTTTTTAAAATTGCATTTTCATCCAACCTTTCAACACGAGTATTGAAATATTTTTAAGATTTTTTTTATCCATGTACAAATTTTCAATATTTATAAATTTTCTTTTTATTATTATGGATTTGATATAGAACAGCGTTCTATAACATAGTTATGGATATGTTCCAGAATTATATGCCCCCATAGGGACGACATAATTACTAGCCAGATCGTGGTATGGTTCTAGAACTTGTTACTTTGCGTTCTAGAACCGTTACAGAATTGCTCTGTAAGCTTGTACACTGGCTTTTTAATAAAGATAAACTTTACTTTCAGCAAAAAACCTGTCTTTTCAATTGATTAGCTATACAATGAAAAAACTACGTAACGCCTTTAGGGGGCAGAGGGGGGGGGGTCATAAAAAATTACGGTGCGTTACGTATTATTTTAACGGCCCTTAATCGACAATATTAATTTTCGGTACCTCCGAACAAAAAAAACCACTCTCGCGTTATACTCCTAAAAACTTCTCTCTGACGTCGGTTGTCTAAAACAATCACTGTTAAAATGTACGTCAAAAAACCACACTTTGTTTTTCCAATTTTTTCAGGAAACTAATTTCTAAAGTTTCAGAAACTTAAAAAATTCAAAATCTCAATACAATATTGTATAGATTGGTAGATATTTAAGTTAGTCTATTTCAAATGCTGTTTTGATTTTAGTTGAAACATTTTGACATTTCATTTAACCAAAAAAACGAAGTGGTTGTTTTAGACGACCAACGTCAGAGAGGAGTTTTTAGGCGTAAAATGCGACAGAGGTTTTTTTTTTGCTCGGAGGTACCGAATTACTTTTTGTAATATTAATGGAACTTTTAGAATCCATGGTATAATGTATTATAATGATCTGAAACTAAATTCTCCATCTGAAATAGTCAATTCCTTCAGAGATATGTTTAATGACGTTTATAAGCCTTACACACCAAATACAGGTATTATTCGGAATAATTCTAAAAAGGTAATAGGCGACTGTATAATTATACCCAGGAAAAAAAAACCTATTGCCAAATTTCTTGGTGAATCGGAGATTTTAAGAATGCGGGTTCAAGATTGAAATTTTGAATGGTGTTGAATCGGAGTTGTCTTTAATCAGTAATTTTCTATGGCTG